>JBCNJP010000024.1:40911761-40961297 GCA_039602395.1 Deinandra increscens subsp. villosa
AGATTCATTTCTGCAAAAACCAAGAACCGCAGTAAGTATAAATATACAAAAACATACGCAAATGTAGGTCAAAATAGCTACCTTTGCCCTTCTTCAAAACAACAAAACGCTGGCCATCAGGAAGCCCCTTCTTGCTCAAACCAACCATCACTAGAAGGCCTTCAGCGAAGGTTTTACAGGGAGTGGGATGGTCGGAAAGGCGCTTGAGCAGCCCAGCATCAAAGCCGGTCTTAGGGGGCGGGTCGTTGATGAGCGTGTCATCAGGAAGAAGGGGAAGTACCTCGGGAAGAAAATCAGAGGAAACGAAAAAATAGCTATCTTTCCAATTGTGGAGGCAATTGAGTATGGAATCAGTACAAGACGGGTACTTAGGGGCGCGACGCTTCTCGAAAGTTAACCAACCACCGTCACGCCGGAATTTATAGAACCGCCGGAAAAGAGGCACCGACGGATCTCCGGCAACGGCCTTGCATGCCACCTCAAAATGAACAATTTTGAGAAAAGCAAGAGGATGAACTTGCGAAAAGTGACATTTGTAATATCGTAAAACAGACACAAGGAAAGAAGACAGGGGGTATCGAACATTACACTGACGGAAAGTCGCAGTGTAAATAGTTACCCGATCAGCGACGGCCACGGCCCGCTCCTCCGGCAGGGGCAACCGTGGGTTCAAACGATCAGGAATGCCAAAGTCGGCAACAAAAGCGCTTAGATCGTCAGCCGTCATGACAGAAGGGACAGATAAGAGATCTACCCGAGCCATGAAAAAAGTAGAAAAAGAAAAAAAAGGAGAGCTAACCTGCAAGGAGAAAGAACGATAATGGTGGAAAAACCCAATCGGCAGTCGTTTAGAAAAGGAGAAGAGATTGCAATTGAGTGCAATCTCGAATTTAAAGAGAAGTTAAGCAGGCCGAAAGTTGCAGCAGAAACCGCCACGTGACGGACGAGACGTGCAGTAAAACCCTGGCCACAAATCGTGGGTCCAACTGTAACCGCCCAGGGGTAAAACGGTAAAAACGGCAGCCAGTGATAAGATAGCCTTTTATTGAAGCATCTTTTAGTAAAACTTGGGCCAGAAAAGGATAAGCAAATTAAGTCCACCCCTTTTTTCAATTAGGATCTCAAAAGGGCTGGACTTGAGGGGACTTATTAGGTTATACCCCCAGAAGGCCATTCATAAGGGCCTCGAGTAATAGAAGGGCTACGAAGAAGCACCTCCGACACGACGGGCTATGTGGAAGCCCTTGCCCTCGACGACGGGCCAAGGATACCATCTCGGGTATCATCATGGCGGAAGGGATAAGGACGAACTCGACAAAGAGAATGAGCAAGTGAGTGTAGCGGATCTAGCCGACAAGAAGGACAGGCAAGTACGAGGAGGTACGATGGGACAGGTGATGTGAATAGCATCTCTGCCAAATCCAGCCTGTTTCTCGGCGCTCGAAGCTCCTGCAGCCCCATCAGGCATTTAATGCGGGGAAAGGAGACGTGAAAGGGAAAATGACCGTTTCACCCCCACGAGCCACTATATAAACACAACTTAGTCAAACGGGTAAAGGATCCCAAATTCTCTCTAACACTTTCCTTACTTACTTGATATCTCTCCTCAAACATACACTTACTCTCACGCCGGAGTGTTGTCACGAAGACCCCCTTCGGGGCCCTTCGTGTCAAGGCTAACGGTGCTACTGTTTTGCAGGAACCTTCACAAGGCCCATCCACGTGTAGCTAACCTCCGATAATCCTACCCCGGGATTCTGGGACGCAACATTGACATATTGTTAGGATAACGTGGTTGTAAGATTACCATGAACCTTAAATTTAGAACACTAACTGTCTACCCACTCATGGTACCTTCCCCAAGAATACCAAATGGACAAGAACAACTAGCATGTACCCGCTGACTATAGCGATGAAGTCAGAATTGGAGCGACCAATCAAGGGCACGAGCGTTAACCCAATAGATCTATTCACTAGTTATCATTTCGTACAAAACTAATCAAATTCAATTAATAGTGGGATTTGGTATAGCTGAATCAACATGATATATAATGGCCGGGGTAATGAACAGAACATGTAATCAACAGTAATGAACAAACTGTCTTATGGGAATCCTCAATGTCCAACATGATAAATGATTGCAATGAATTCTTCTCCAAAATCATTAAAACAAATTAAAAGAGGTTCTCTGACACTCACCTGAGCAAGGTGAATGAAATGATATCCCACTGGATGGTAAGACCTAGCGGTGTCTTAAAACAGTTATAAGACATCTTAGAGTCTATTCCATTGGGTAAACGTCTATGTCACCCGATGAACTTGATCAAGTCTTGACTTTGATAACCCGTTAGTATTGTTGTATATCCTTTGTTCTAGAATATAATTATTGTTCAAACAAATATATAAGTGTTGAAAAGGATATTTATTTTACAAATAATATGTATAAGTGTTAGTAAATATATTTATAATTCAAATAAACATATAACGTTATTTCTCGTTTGAAAAATAATACGAAGCATATATTATTAAAATACATAATTATTTTGACCCGATAAAATGATGCAAAAGAATAATATTTAAAGTCACTAAATATTAATATAGTTTTGGACAACTTAGAAAATATCGATATAAATACTTAAAAGTCGACGTCTAAAATATACGTTTTTCTACTGCGCGTTAAGCAGGCGGTATTTTCTGTTATCTTAGAAAATAAAAAGTTTCATAAAATATAACTACATTTATGTTAAGTTATCCCAAAAATATAAGTCTTAATATTTCAGGTTCCAAAAGAGGGTTTGCCGGTAAAAGTGTCGGTTTTGTCGGTTTCTTTTCTATGACTCGTTTTATGACATTTTGAGTCTCCAAAAAACTTGGTAAATATTTATTATGATATTTTCAAGTGTTTTGACTTCCAAAATTTTTAGTTTTGCAGTTGAAAGCCTAATATGCCAAAATTAGGGTTTTCACGTTTCTAAAAGTTATCGTTTTAGTCTTGTTTTTTCCTTAAAACTATATTTTCCATATTTGGTTCTTATGGTTGATTTCCATCATAATAATATGTTCATTTTTATATTCAAAATCAGTTTGTTCAGGAGATCAAATCTTGAAAATGTTAAGTCTTGAAACTAGGGTTTTCGGGACTTATTTTCAAGATTTAAGTGTTCTAACTTTGAATCCTTCAAAAGTGTCTTTACAAAACTTGTTGGTAATTTTTTTAAGTAAGTTTTTTGTGGTCTCAAAATATGTCATAATCCAAGTAATAGATTAGTCACCATAGAACCTAATTTCCTGAAGTTTTATACAAAACTAAACATCATGAGCCAAAGGTTTCATGTTTTTCTATATCTTTTAACAAAATAGCATGTTACAAGACATATGTTTGTCAACAACATAATACTAAAATACTACAAGTAAATCATGGTTTTAGTTTTTAAAAGTAAGCTTTTAAGCCATAATTCTTTAGGGTTTTGAACAAGGCCACGTATTCATGATAAATAGTCAAATTAAGTATAATAACACCAAATACATGGACCAAATCAGAAAACACACATGAATACTTAAGTTAGTTACTTCAAAGTATGTTATTTTAGACAAAACACAAGATTTAAACCAAAGATCATCAAGACTTGCAAGTATTATGACATAGATGTTATTATGATCATGAAACAAGGATTATATCACAAAATGAACAGAGGGAAAGCAATAATCCTCACAACAAAGTTTCTAAGAACCGATTTTTGACTTATTGAGTGTTGAAATGCTTCCAAGGTTAAGCTCCAACTCACTTCTTGGTCTTGAATCTTCAAGGAATGTGGATGGAAACTAGTGATTTGGGGAGAGAAGGGGCCATATTCTAGAGAGAAAGAAAGGGATGCTGCTTTCTCTAGAGAGGGAGAGTTAGGTTTCTCTTGAGAAATGCAGGATAAATGAGTTAAGGTGTTTTTGTATGGTGGCTAAGTAAGTAAATAGGCTTTGGAGATGTGTATGGGGTGAAGGGTTTAGGTGCTCGGCTCAAAAGGGGGGGGGGGGTTCTGATTTGGGTTCTTGATCCGAGAGAGAAAGGGGGAGTGTAGAGAGAGACGACATGGAGAGTAGTGGGTTAGGATGTGTCAAGTGTTTTACACTTAGGAGTTTAAGTGTTATATGGTTTGGATGGGTTCGGTCCACACAAGAGCCGAGAGGGGTCGGACTCCTTGGTGGTGGGTTTGAACCGAAAGAGAAAGATATGGAAAGGCTGAGCTTGCTTGGTCCAAGTAGTTTTGGTGTGTGGTCTCTTGTGCACTAACCGGTTTTGGGGATGGAAAGAAGAGGAGCGAGATTTAAAAAATATCAAGTATCTAGGAAACACAATACCCATTGGGTATTTGCATACTTGTACTTTGTAGAAATCATGTCTAATAGTGATGGGATTAGCATCTTCTTAACTAGTGTTTACAAAGTCATGGAGATAATGGATTGGGATGGTGATGTTGGATCGGTTGGGTTAGCTGATTGAAAAGGAAGGGAGGGACAGGTCGATGGGGAGGGTGCTCGACGTGCATGGGTGCCATGCAAAGGTGCGGTTGTTTGGTCGGGTTGAACGGGTTGGACAAACGACCAAGTGTTGAGTTCGAAGTATTAGAAGGATACCAAGTGATCATCTCATTAGGTTATAAACAATTAACTTGATGACGGGTTTTAACTATAATAAAATGATAACGTCTAAAGATAATTTAAACGCATGGATTTAATATAAACTTAAATGTTAGATGTTTAGATGTGAAATATTAAATGATATTAAACGAAATAGGTTAATAGTTAAAACGTCTTCAAGTTGAGGGGATGATACGATTAATGAATAATACAAATTTGGTAAGAAAATATAAATAGTCTTTTTATATTTCTTAATGTTAAAATTTCAATGATAACACATATAATTTTCTTGTTATTAAAGGTCGATTTCCAATACTATCATGAGTTTAGTCAAGTGAAGTATCTAATGTAGCACGTAAGGTTATCTAATTTAATTAAAAATTAAGTCTAATACAACAAATACGTAGTTAAATGCACCGTCAAAGGGTTAAGGTTGACTTGAAAATTATCGAGTTGTCACATTCTCCCCTGTTAGAAGAATTCCGTCTCGAAATTCAGCTTGAAACGCCGGCGGCAGCAACATTGGCAAACAGGTGCAGGTACTTCTGATGAATTTGACTTTCATGTTCCCAAGTGTATTTCGATCCTCGTCGTGAGTTGCAACTCACTTTCATGATGGGAATGCGGCTCTGTTTTAACCTTATGATCTCGTGGTCTAAGATCTCAACAGGTTCTTCCATGAGGAGTTTGTTGTCAATTTGGATCCCGTCTGGAGGAATTACAAGGGATTCGTCTGACAAACATTTCTTCAGGTTGTAGACGTAGAAGGTGTCGTGAACACTACTCCATCAAGGGGGTAGTTGGAGTCTATAAGCCACTGGTCGAAATTGTTCAAGGATCTCAAAAGGACCAATGTATCAAGGATTGAGATTACCCCGCTTACCAAACCTGATCACACCTATCCAGGGTGATACTTTCAACATAAACCGGTCTCCAACTTGAAATTCTAGGGGATTGCATCGAACGTCAACGTAGCTCTTCTGGCGATCACGTGCAGTTTTCAAGCGGTTCTAATTTAAAAGATTTTTTCAGTAGTTTCATGAACAAGTTCGATACCAGTTAGTTACGTCGAACAAGTTCATATTTTATAAAATTCAAATATTTTATATTTTTTTAAATTCAAATATTTTATATTTTTTTAAACATTTTATGATAATGTTTACTTGACTTTCTGTTAATTTGAAGTAGACACCGTAACAAAACTAAAACTAATTTTGAAATTTTATTTAAACTTATATATATATATATATATATATATATATATATATAGGATCTTTTAAGAACCTTTATATATTGTGAGAACCGCGAGAACACTTGTAGACCACACATCTTTTAAACAACAAATAATGAGTGGTTGAGATTTAATCTATCTAACTAATAATTAATTAATACATTAAAGATTCTTTATTTATGCAGAAAGGGTAATTTCGTAAAACAACATTGCCATTTGAAAGACTTGATTTGATGTGTTTCCCCTCTTCCCAATAAATTTCTCTCCCCCCCAAAAGTCCCCAAACTCTCTGTCTCTCTCCTTATTATCTGTCATCCCGTCCACAAAAATCCTGAACCCTCAAATCATACGCACATGCAAAAATCAAAAGTCATCCCTGCCCCCTCAAATATTATAAGCTTAAAAATGAACTGACTTTTCATCTCGCCTCTTCATACCCACCTGCAAACGCACTGGTTACGGTTTATCATATGATCTTCATCTCGCCTCTTCATACGCGCCTGCAAATCGCTACTGGATTTTCAGTTGCATGTAGGTAAAAGCACTCGGGGTAAGAACGTTATCGATTTTTGGGTTAGGGTTTTCGGTTTTTGGGTTAGGGTTATGGTTTTTGGGTTAGGGGATTTTGAATCGAACATTATCAAGTTTTTGGGTTAGGGGATTTTGAATCGATTCGTAACCAGTGATTTTGGTTTTACCCATGCATTTTGATTTTACACTTATGCATTTCTGGGCTATTTTGAGATTTTGATTTTAGCCATATGTAGGAGGTATAGATTTTGAGATTTTGATTTTGCCCGTATGTAGGTGGTACAGATTTTGAGATTTCTCCTTTTACACTGTTGTAAAACAGTTTTAGCACACTCGTAGGTATTTTCTGCATACATGTAGCTGTCGCATACAACTACGCACATGGTAAACAGTTATGCATACATGTAAGCCGTTATGTTTGGGCATTTTCTGCATACATGTAGCTACCACATGTTAAAGATTGTTTTCTTTAACACCGTGGTTAAAACATTGAGCGCGTGATTTCTCCCTTTACACTGTGGTAAAACAGTTTTAGCACACTTGTAGGCATTTTTGCATACATGTAAGCCGTTTATGTTTGGGCATTTTCTGCATACATGTAGCTACCACATACACCTATGCATTTCTGGGCTATTTTACTTGTAATCTTAAAACTTTTTCTTACACATATGATCCAGGCATAAAAAGATTATGTGGGTATAATGTTAACAGGTACACTCACTTTTTAACATATTGTATATAGAACATAAAATAAAATTTAAAAAATTTATTTAAGGGATACGTTTGAGAAAGAGCAGTAGAATATTGAGAATTAAATCTACTTCATATTCAAATACTTCTGATAATCCTGTTGATGTTGAATCTTCTTCCTCATATAGTGAAGCGACTGATATTGATGTCAGCATTAAATCTTTGAAGAAAACAGAGGATAAAGGCCAAACAAAGCTAAAACAAAAAGATAAAAGTTTGCCATTAATCTTATACATTGACTGTCTACCATGTGGTAGCAACATTTTACTAACCTAGATAACGTTTTACATATATGCAGGTGTGTGCACGGGAGTAGAAAAGAAGGAAAATGTAATGAAGAAATATCAGCCCATTGGATCAGGTATGGTTTACACGTATGTTAGCACTTATCTACATATGTGTTAATGGATTCTTAATGTATGTAGATACCTCATACGGTTTTGTAAAATAGAGTTACAAAGACGTAATTGGTACTAACTTTTAATGGTTACTACATGTACATATACCTATATATAGAACCTGTTAATGTATATGGAACTGCATATATGTTAATGGATACTACATATATATAAACCTATTGTTAAGCGGGTATAACAGACCAGAGTTATAGTCATGCAATTGTTAACATAATGCATCTCTCACTTATTTGTATGGAGTCTTAAAAAAACTGAAGGAAAGGGCCAAGAAAAAAAGGTAGTTGAGGAAGAGGTAGAGGATACTGAGGAAGAGGTAGAGGATACTGAGGAAGATGAAACTGAGGATGACGGAAGAAAAGAAAATCTGGCCGAGGTGAAATCGTCATTTGTTTAGATGTATCCTGCATTGGTTACATGTGTGTATAATATGTGTACTTCAATTTTTTAAAGCTACAAAAAACTGATTCATGTAGATTCTACAAAGATAGTGAAAAATGTAAAGACCAACGTGAAAAGCAAAGTTACAGAGGAAGAAGATTCCGAGGAAGATGAAGATACCGAGGAAGTGGATACTGAGGATGACGGACAAAAAACGAAAATATGGATGAGGTAAAAGCAATTGGTAACATGTGTATATAATACATTAGTAAGCTTTAATTACAAACATGTATAGTCTCGTTTTTTTATAATTTTTTTTCGTAATTTTTTTTAATGTATGTTGTTACATTGAGGTAACGAACAGTTACATATTAGTAGCGAATAAGTACATATGAGTAACGAACAGTTACATGTATGTAAAATGTTAAAAAATATAAATATTTAAATTTCTCTATCATTGATCTGTATATCACATTTTCTTCTCTCTCATTTTCCGTAAATAAATCATCTATGAGGTAAATGCCCAAACTCATTTTTCGCAAACACATTTTCTTGCTACAACCACGTAGCTGGTTCTTACGAACTTGAAGCATTGTGTAACAAAAATGTAAACAAGTATTTACATGGTTGCATGCTCGTGGTCATCTGTTACATAGTTGTTGTTGTCTATATTGCATGATCATAGGCATCTGTTACATGGTTGCATCTTCTTACATGTACGTTACATTTTCGTAACAGGGTCCGACCAACTCTTAAAAAAAGGTTACCACCTGTCGAAAACTAAAACCATGATAATACTAGCACCAAAACAATACCAAGTCCTCAAAATTACACTTTGGTGTAATTTTTTTAATGTATGTTGTTACATGTTGGTACCGAACAATTACATGCGTGTAGTGAACAAATACATATTTGTAAGGAACAGTTACACGTATGTAAAATATTAAAAAATATAAATATTTAAATTTCTCTCTCATCGATCAGTATATAACATTTTCTTCTCTCTCATATTCCGTAAACACATTATCTATCAGGTAAATGCTTAAACACATTTTTCGCAAACACATTTTGTTGCTACAACCACGTAGCTGGTTCTTACAAACCTTAAGCATTGTGTAACAAAAATGTAAACAAGTATTTACATGGTTGCATGCTCGTATGCATCTGTTACATAATTTGTTGTTGTCTATATTGCATTATCATAGGCATCTGTTACATCGTTGCATCTTCTTACATATACCTTACATTTTCCTAATAGAGTCCTACCAACTATTAGGAAAAGGTTACCACCCGTCGAAAAATAAAACCATGATAATACTAGCACCAAAATAATACCAAGATCTCAAAATTACACTTTGGTGTAATTTTTTTAATGTATGTGTTACATGTTAGTAACGGACAGTTACGTATACGTAGCGAACAAATACATGTGTGTAGCTAATAGTTACATGTATGTAAAATTTTAAAAAAATATAAATATTTAAATTTCTCTCTCATTGATCAGTATATCACATTTTCTTTTCTCTCATTTTTCGTAAACGCATTATCTATCAGGTAAATGGCAAACACATTTTCTGCAAACACATTTCTTGCTCAACACTAGAGTTCTTACAAACCTGAAGCATTATATAACAAAATGTAAACAAGTAAGCATATGTTTAAAAAAAGTTGGGCAGTCTGTACATGTAAAACTCCTATTACGAACGTTACACATGGAATTTGGATCCATGTGTCAAAATCCTGGTTCTGTGGTTTCCCTGCTCGGTTACATAAAAGGTATCTGAGGGTGTAAAATCCAGCAACATTTTTTGAGGTGCTTATACGGGTTGAAAATCCAGACAAATGAGCGTATTTCTTATATGAGCTTTGAGCATCGTCCCAATTCTCGAATACGGTACCAACAAGTGGTTTGTCTTCTGTTTTTACATCAGGGCACCAGAATTGGGTTCCATTTGGAGAGATAAACACAAGACTATTATGGCCATCTGCAAAAATAGAAAAACAAGAAGATAAATTTACGTGGTCGAAATTACAACCAACAGAACCGTAGAAACATCCTACGGTTTCGTAAGCTGACGATTACATGAACGTAGCTTCATATCTTACAATCTGTTACCCAGGTGTATTAACTAGATAAAACAGTTTGATCAAACTATAATGTCGTGTATCTCGTACGATTGTACGAACCAAAACTAATAACCATGTCAGATAAGACTCATGAATCTCAAAGAAAAGGAAAAATAGAAAACCTAATTACCTTGTTTATCACAACGCATGAATTTCAAATTATTCACATCCGGAGTTTTATCTAAATCATCTCCGCCTGCAGAATCTTCTAAATCTTATAAAATCGGAACAAGACTATTATGGTCATCTGCAAAAATAGTAAAACAAGAAGATAAATTTACGTGGTCGTAATTTTAATCAACAAGACTGTAGAAACATCCTACGGTTTTGTAAGCTGACAATTACATGAACGTAGCTACATATCTTACGAACTGTTACCCAGGTGTATTAACTAGATAAAACGGTTTGATCAAACTAAAAAGTAATGTATCTCGTACGAACCAAAACTAATAACCATGTCTGATAAGACTCATGAATCTCAAAGAAAAAGAAAAATAGAAAACCTAATTACCTTGTTTATCACAACGCATGAATTTCAAATTATTCACATCCGGAGTTCTATCTAAATCATCTCCGCTTGCAGAATCTTCTAAAATCGAAACGAGTTTTGAATTTGACATTTCCAGAGTAATGGGTCTGCAAGTGAGGGGAGAAGATGAGGGGTTTATCTTATGAAAAAATGGAGAAGATGATGGAGAATTTTGGTCTGCAAGTGAAAGTGTTGATCTTATGAAAAAATGGAGAAGATGATGGAGAAGTGAGTGGGAAACATATGGGGCGGGAGATGATTTATAGGGAAACTCAAAATGTTTTTAAAAATAGTAATGATGATTATGTGAGATATTTTAGTTAATTAAACTAATTTGTCTCTAGTATTAGTGTAAAAAGACTTTCTTATCCTTTTCATATAAACCTAATTAAAATAAATGAATAGTATTAACAAATAAATGAGTGGCTCACAACTGTTCTCACGGTTCTCACAATAATAAAAGGTTCTCAAATGATCCTAATCCTATATATATATATATATATATATATATATATATATATATATATATATATATAGGGTGAGGTTCATTGTAGACACTTTCGCATGTGAAATAGCTCTTTTTCACATGTGAAAGTTTCTAATTAATGAGAAAAAAGAAAAAAAGAAAAAAGAAAATTAATCACAACCATTAGATCAAGAGATCTAATGGTGAAAAAGGGTGTCTACCTGTCTACACTTATGGGGGTGTCTACAATGAACTTTTCACTATATATATATATATATATATATATATATATATATATATATAGTTAGGTTCAAATGAGAACTTTTGAGAACTAAATCTCAACCACAAATTTTAGGGGGACCACTACAATTCATGGGAGGGGGGATACATGTAAATATGTTTGTGACTCAAATTAGTTCTTTTTAGTTTCAAACCAAATTGGTTCTCAAATGATCATCTCCGTATATATATATATATATATATATTTTATTTATTTTTTTTTATTTTTTTTTGAACGGCAAATTTGGATCAATGACTGGGACATTACACCACCCATCCGATCATCTCCAATCCCCATCAGGAGGAAACTCACCGCTAGTGAGAAAACCCTGACCCAACTTGTAACCCTCATTTTTTATTCTTTTTGTTACGAGTGGGACTTGAACCCAAAACCTCTTGATACGGGGTCATACACCTTTGCCACTAGGCAACCAACGAGCTGAACAAAATTCATCACCTATAAATTGTCGGTACTTCATACACGCTTCTCCGAGATCTCCTTCATTATTGCTTATCGGTAACTGTAGAACTAGCTTTCTTATCAAGATGGCGGGTGGGTAGGCCCACTCGACCTCTCAGGATTGATGATGCCAATTTCATCTGCTACTCGATAACGGTAGGTCGACGATGTTTAACATTTATGTTCGTATTTATTATAAAAGGATCAAAAAGTTTAATTTTTTTACCAGTCGATATATTAAAACAAAACACGATTTTTTTTTAAGAAATAGGAGGTTGATGAAGGAAATAGTGGTTTGTAGGTGGTTTTGGGAAGTGTATTGTATATATATACAAAGGAAAACTTATCCTATGGTTTCGTGCCCTGCTTAGATAAATGTCTTTAATATATATATATATATATATATATATATATATATATATATATATGTATATATATAGGGTGAGGTTCATTGTAGACACTTTCGCATGTGAAATAGCTCTTTTTCACATGTGAAAGTTTCTAATTAATGAGAAAAAAGAAAAAAAGAAAAAAGAAAATTAATCACAACCATTAGATCAAGAGATCTAATGGTGAAAAAGGGTGTCTACCTGTCTACACTTATGGGGGTGTCTACAATGAACTTTTCACTATATATATATATATATATATATATTAAATACTAATACAATCTGTAAAACAGCTCAGTTGGTTAAACTCCTTTTCTATTTTGAGTGGCACGGGTTCGAAGCTTACAAACGGTTTTTTTTTTCTTTTTTCCCTTTGGATATTTTTACAACACAAATCCAGCCAGAGGAGGAGACAGACGGATGAAAATTGAAAATTCGGGATCTCTATTATTTCCTTGAGATTGAATATGTCATCCGAGGGCCGAGAGAACACCACCACCACCATGTTACACATACAATCCATCGGGCTAACAAAATGCACAATCACCGCTCGAATACTCCCCATCGCCAGGTCTTATCCATAATAATTTCTTTAGATAGACAGACATAGTTAGGGTTTTTGATTGATGAAATGTATGTGCTTTGGTTTGGATCAGATGAGCATGGGAACAACAACAACAAAAACAGTTCTTGCTCGCCTCAAGAGCTGTGGATTATTGCAAACCAAAGGTCTTATCGGAGGGGAATGGACTGATACCTTTTATTTATTTACTTCCTTCCTTCCTTGAGTTGGTTTTAAAAGGAAAGCATGTCATCAAACAAATCCACAAGGGAATTTATAATTGAAAGCTGAAGCATCCCACAAAAGACACTATATCTAAATCAGATATCTGGCTAATAAGTACACTATATAACATAGCATGCTCAATGCCTAACTCAATAAGTACACTACATAACAAAGACATTGCACATTTTATTCCATAAACAACCTAAACAGTTCAATGAAGTATTCCTTGAATATGCATTAATCACAAAAACAGCTAAAATCCCATAGCCACATACTAAAAACAGAACGAAATACACTAAAAATGAAGTTCCAGCTGATGATAATAAATGCAAGATAAAGTATATCAATGGAACTTAAGATGACCTAAATAGACACCAACAATATCCAAGTTGATTTAAAGGGGAAAATGGATTAGCATATCTTCAAATTAATTAGATTATCAAGTAAATTAGCATATCTTCAAATTGATTAGCTTATCAAGTTTACACATTGTACTGCAAATAAAAACAGATTATGATAATAAAAACCTTTTCGACAGCTTTTTCTCTTAGGCACTCCGATAGCCTAAGCGCCTTAATCTCCGCTTGTGCTTTTTTTTTTCTTTGGACATTTTTTTATTTAATCATACCACACTTATTTATTCCCTTTATCTCAAATGTTTCTTGTGTTTGGGAATGCTTATTTGAGTGTATAAGTGCTTTTAGATAAAAATCCTTATTGACTTATGACTTTTTAAAAATGAGTTTTTTAAAAAAGTGTTTGGATGGGCTTTATGATGAGATTACTTAGTATATACGTAAAATAACTAAAAAGGGGTTATGTGGTTATAAGGGTTAGGTGAATTTAAGGTTAAATGAGGGCATATTAGTAATTTTCCTTTCAAAAAGCCAAAAGGAGGTTGAAAAGCCATATTTTTTTTGCTTTTGGAAAATAATTTTTTTCTCCTTCTTAAAAAGCCAAAATCAAAAGTGTGACGGAAATTCCGAACAAACAGAGGTACAAAAGATCAAACGAAAATGGATACTGTGAGCCAAATCACTTGAAGCTCGAAAGAACTAGACGCGCTCATATCTTTCTGAAATTATAACCAGAGATCGATAACTGAGTTTCTGATGTAGTCATGAAAAAGAGTAGAAGAATGAAAAGTGAGGACTCAATTTCTTCACCAGCGCTTGAATTTGGGGCTCCGTTGGTAACCGGAGGTCCGATCCGGAACAATGAACCTCATCTGAATGTTGCAGAATGAACCTCATCTGAATGTTGCAGTGAAGGAGCCATTTATTTATGACGTTGAAGAGAATGTGATTATTTGTGACCCTAAAGAGGAGATGAATGCTTTTAATCGATAAAAGGGGTTTGATTTGGGCTTTATCTCAACTTGCATTATTCATTTAGACCTTTTTATTTAATAATCTTCTTATTTATAATTTGTGACACAACTTTATAATTCATTTACAATTTTGCTTAGTTGTCTATTTATCTTGTATTTGTCCAGGTTACCGCAATAACACGCGGTTGATCTTTAGTTCGATATAAAATGAAGCTGGCATGAAATATAAAGTTAAAATAAATCGAATACCTAGCAACCGGAGCAACAATTTTAAGAACTAACAACATAAATATTAAATGCATTAATAATTAAAAATATAAATGTAGCCCCTAAATTAATGTAAATTTTCTAAATTTCTAAATAGTACGAGTAATTTATTTCATACTCGAGTTTAATTTATGTATGCTTTCTAGATAAATAATTAATTATAAATTATTACATTAAACAATTTTAACATTAATAGAGGTAACAGATATTTATTTATTATTTTTAAACGGTCAATGAATGCCCCGAAAAACCCGGGGACTATTTACACCAGTTGAGCTCATTCCAGGGAAAATCCACCTCCGTTAGCGCCCGGGTGGTAAAACCTGGGAGCTCAGGGATCGAACTTGTGACCTTTCAGTCCCAAGTCTCCTCTCATCGCCAATGCCCCTTCCAAAGTGTTGCCCGTAAGAATCGAACCTGTGTCTCCAATAGAGAACATAGGCTTCCTACCACTACACCACAATGGAAGTTGCTAGAGGTAACAGTTATAGAATACTTATAGAATAGTTCGCAACTAACATCGCATTTTGATGCAATTGAATTTGTGTAAAACCATTGTACGATCTTACTACTGCATGATTCGGTCAATTTCAAAGAACACGGATGTAAATAAAGCTTTGCTTTATTGATTCACTTAGAGAATATAAGCTAGAGAGAGAAACACACTGAGTTACACACAGTTAAGAAGATGAGAATGATAGAACTGATTACTAGCTCTCTCTCTAACGAACTATTTATAGTCACTTAGCTCTAGCCGGCGTACCACCCACGGACCACCTGGTACGTCTGTACCATCTGGTACGGCGATCCATATGGTACGGCTAGTGACTACCTTGACTCACACAGACGCTCTAGATTAGATACAATACACGAGACACAACGTAGCATTGGAATATGCTCTAACCAGACTGTTTGTAACCTGGTAGCTTTGATAAATCAACTTGAGAACTAACATGTCCAGATTTAGCAGCTTGATTAAACGAAGCTTTAATTCCCTTTAAATTGTTAGTCTCAACCAAGTCTGCAGCAACCTTTTCTTCAGAAAACTTATTTTTGTCTTGCTTAGCCATTTTTCCAACAGGAATTGATCCATCATCTAATCTAGGACCACCAGACACAAATTTGACAGGTGTAGTCTCACCTTTTTGCTTAGTCTCTTCTTTCTTGTTAGATGACTGAGTTTTCTTCTTTTCAGATTTCTCAGTGGCAAATTCAGAATAATCGCCAATTTCATCAGAAGACTTGGGATCACCTAAAGGATCAGATTGAATACAGGATGTGGACTTTGATTGTATTCTTTGCCTCTGATGTGTTGCAAACACATCCCTAATTTCTAAGTCTTTTGTTATGTTTTAGAGTCAGAGTGAGTCGTTTTGTGTCTGTTTTATATTGTTTTGCTTATGTTTGAGTTCTTATGTGTTTGTCCAGTGTTTAAGTCATTTTGCAGTTTGGTGAAGTCCCGAGGCCACGTTTGAAGATGACATGATTAAAGGAGAAAAATACAAGAAGTGCTGAAAGTCGAGTACCAGGCGTATCGCCTGTGGTAGAGGATTATGCAAGCGATACACTTGCATGAGGAAAGTCAACGGAGGATTAAGTCGGTTTGACCCGACTATTTTGGCGTATTCAAGGTCCAGGCGTATCACCTGGGGAGAAAAAGGCAGCAAGCGATACGCTTGCTGCCAAAAAATCCGCAAACTTAGCCCGGTTGATATAAAAAACAAATTTAGGTTTTCAATTCAGGAGATTACGACTTCCAGACGAATTGCAGAGGTTCCAAAGGCGATTTCAAGAGCAGAGGAGGCTAGGAATCAAGGGGAATTCAATGGTGGATCAATTCTTCATCCCAAATCATTAATCGGTTCATCTATCTTCCTTTGATTCTTAGATTTTATCATGTTAGGGTTTAAAGTTCTAATCTTTATTATGATTTCTGTACTTGGCATGATTATTGGCTAAACTTGTAGAGCCACCTAGACTCTTTATGATGACTTTGATCTTTTGATGAGTTCTATTCGGTTTTGACTTATTGATTGATGTTGCACTTTTATTAAACTCCAATGATTGCCATGGTTGATGCATATGTGTGTTATGAGCAGGTTATTGGTTGATTGTTGATGCTTAATTTACCCGTGAATGTCTTTTGGTTTAGGTAGATTTTCTAAAGTAGTTGACTTTAGGGTTAATTACGATAGATTAGTTAGGGTTTCCCTTGACTATTGCGTTGATAGTTAGTTGGTAATTTACTTGTAATGTGCAGCCTCTTCTGAGACTCAAAAGGTAAAGAATTGTCGGATAGTTGGGTTGGTTAAGGTTCTAGGGTTGCATTGTCTCAAAAGGAAGTGTCCTAGGGTTTTGATTAGCTTGGTATTCCGTGTCGGTTATGGCAGTTATTGGTAGCTCCTGTTAGGTCTAAGGTGCCCAAGATTAGGTTCGGAGGTGGTTAGGTCTAGTTGAGGTAGGAAGTACTCAAAAGGTGAACTCCTGTTCGAGCGTTAGAAGTGTAGCTAGGAAGGACTTAAAAGGTGAACTAGCCGCCATCAGATTAGTCATAACCGATTGAAGTTGTCATTAATGATTAGGATTCCGAGTCTAGGTGGTATCTCTCCCTGCGTCTGAAGGTTGTCCTTAGGTTTCCTGTTTCTCGTTTGTTGGTTGTTAGTTAGTAATTAAGTTAGTTAAATGAATCTCAAATCAAAAACCCAAATTTCTCAGTATTTCCAATTCTTAGGTCCTAGGTTAATTTTGTTCATAGAGTGTCTCTAGGGTTCGATATTCCCGGTCTTGCCTTAGCTTAGCTATGATCCGATAGGTACACTTGCCTTAGGGTTCGGTTTAGTTTAGGTAATTTCGGTAAAATTAGGTGTGTCTAGGTCTAGGTTTAGGTCTAGGTTTTAACAGTATTTTTAGAGTCGTTCCGAACACATCAGCCTCCAAACACTTTCTTGAAATTCTCATCATTGCACAAGTAACTGGTGAATGAATGTGAATTGGTCAGATTATTCAACTGTCTTTTAAGATCCAATACCTCAACATTTAAATCTGATATCTTCTTTTGAGCTTCACCCAATGCTTTCTGAATCAATTAACTTTTCTGAAGCTCTGTTTGATAAGAATTTTTCTCTCCTCATTTTATCATGAGCATCATACACTTCTTGTGTAATTTTCTTCACTCTTCCCTCATGAATCTCAATATTCCTTGTCAACAACTGATTTTCCTTTTTCAAACGTATGACTTTGTTTTGTAATTCAGAATGTACCAATTGATGATGATTATCTGCAGCAGTAACTTTATCAAACTCTTTCTGAAGTTCATCATAAGTTTGCTTAAGCGATTCTATTCTTGCTGTTGATTTCTTAAACAAAGCATCAGAATCTCCAATAACATCTTTTGCTTCGTGCTCCCATTTTTCAGCATTTCTAACCACCTCTGCATTTTCATTTTGTAACTTAAAAATTTGTTGTTTATCTTCACCAACTTCTTTTGATAACTTTTCATTCTCAATCAACAATTTGTCAATTGTCTTCTTTAAATCCTCAATTTCAATTTGAAATTTTGATTCTTTCACAGCAAATTTATTATGAACACATTCTTCTTCTTTCTTGTGACTCTAATCACGTAAGAAATGAGAATCAGTAAACAAATCCCGAATTTTCTTCTTTTTATGTGAAATCACTTCACATTTATCAACCAGACGAGAAAATTTTGTCATCAAATCTGGCATCTTTGAATTTTTGCTTGTGTCAATGACAGAATCAGATATTTCTTTAGCATTCATCTTCCATTTCTCCAATTCTTTTATCAGAATACCATTTTCTTCGGTCAACTTTGTCAACTTCTTTTCTAACTCTTCAATCTCACCGTTAGAACTCTTGTTTGACCTTGAATTCCGATAAAATTGCATATTGTGATATTCACATATGATTTTCTGATTGTCCCACAATACTTTTGATATCCAACAATCCTTAAAATACACAAACAACTCAGTTGATATTGCCAACTTTAAAAATGCATGTCTTCTTTTCATTTTCATACTGCTTCTTTTCTGCATTTGAAAGATCCATTTGCCATATGGGATCTCCATGAGAATTAGTTGGATAAACGTATAGCTGATTGATCGAGATCCACAAATCTTTATCCACGTTATCAAGATATGTTTTAAGTTTTGTTATCCAACTCGGATAATCCTCACACTTCATCAATTTTGGCACAGTCTGGCGATGACTTGCAACGAATGCATCAATTTCTTTCGTTTTGGAAATTGTGAAATTGAACGTCAAAACTTCAAACTCGAAAATGAAGATGTTAAAATTTGATTTTGAAAATCAACTTTGAACGAACAATGTAGAGCTCGTCGAGACGATCAATTTGAGTACTTATGGCTCTTGTAGCGATTTCCGATGCAAAAGTTATGACACTTTTAAGAAACTGCCAGCGGACCAAATGAACCTGTGGACCAGCAGCGGACCAGAATTGGTACGGCGGACCAAAATGGTACGGAGAAACTACATGCGGACCAAAAAATAACTGCCACATACCAGACTTGAAGATTGCCTAGCGGACAAGATTCAGCGAACCAGAATCTCGATGAAGATTGCCTTGCGGACCAGCAGCGGACCAGCAGCGGACCAACGGCGTACCAGATTTTCTTGAAGCGGACCAGAAGCGTACCACGCTGAATTCGACGGATTTTCACGAATTTTGACAATTTGGACTGGAATTTGCTTCAGAGAGGTGCGAAAAGTCACTAGGAACACTCAGAAATAATTTTTTACCTCGGAAACACTCGGAATTGGAAGAATTTGATGAAAAACGTAAGAAAACCCATACTTTCTCACTCTAGAATCCGAAAATTAACCAAAATCACAGCAGTAGAGCAACCAAATTCTCTGATACCACTTGTAAAACCAGTGTAAGAGGTGTCATAACTGCGGCTATGCCAGATTATGTACAAAAGATCCAAGAGGATCTACTTCAAGCGGTGACAGAGAAGTTCAATGAGTTGAAAAATGCGCTCCTTAACAAAGGGGAACCTAGCAAGCCAAAGAAGGCGTGTTCCTTCAAGGAGTTTGTGGCTTGCAAACCCCCTCAATATGTGGGGGAGGTTGATCCAATAGCGAGCCATCATTGGATCAATAACATGGAAGGGATATTTATGAGGTGTCATTGTGAACCCGAAGATCAAGTGTTCTATGCTACGGGTTCACT
Organism: Deinandra increscens subsp. villosa; assembly: GCA_039602395.1. Taxonomy (NCBI): domain Eukaryota; kingdom Viridiplantae; phylum Streptophyta; class Magnoliopsida; order Asterales; family Asteraceae; genus Deinandra; species Deinandra increscens. Next base: position 40,931,543 of record JBCNJP010000024.1, read on the forward strand.
AGTGGAACATGCTAAGGATTGGTGGGATGCCAAGGTCTTAGAAAAAGGAGAAGACACGGCCAACGCCTTAACGTGGCCCGAATTCAAGGAGTTGTTCATGGAACACTTCTGTCCCGCGGCTGCGGTGAATGACTTGAAGCACGAGTTCCTTAAATTGGAACAAGGGGAAAATCAGACGGTGGATCAAATTACGGGGATTTACCTTGATAGGGTGAAGTTCTGTGCTGACGTGCTTCCCAATGAGAAGGCACGAATGTTCTTTTATAGAAACATGCTGAGAGCATAAATTAAAGCGTTTGTACCTCTCGATCAATACTCCACTGTGGAGCAAATGATCAACGCCGCCCGTGCGCGGGAATTAGACGTCCTTCGAGAGGACGCAAGGAAGCCCAAGGGGGGGGGGGGGGAATCCCAACCCTCCTAAAAGACAAAAGGTGAATGAGTCACCAAAGAAGAAGGAAGCAAAGGGTGGAAGTTCTAAGTGTAAAGTATGTGGTAAAGGACACTCGGGTGAGTGTATCTTCAAAGATCGACCATGCTTGAGATGTGGCAAGAAAGGCCATATTATTTCAAATTGCCCACATGAGGAGCCACGATGCTTCAACTGTTATCAAGCTGGGCATATAAAGGTGGATTGCCCTAAACTCAAGAAGGAAGGGGTGAAGGGTGGTGGAAGAATGGAGATACCTAAGGCTACGGGCCGGGCTTTCCAACTCACGGGCGAGGAGGCTAAATCAGACCCCGACGTGGTGGCAGGTACATTTCTTGTTAATTCAATACCTGCTCACGTATTATTTGATACGGGAGCTAATAGATCATTTATCTCATATGATTTTATTAAGCATCCTTCGTTTATAATTGAAAAATTACATGTACCCCTAGAGGTAGAAATAGCTAATGACAAAAGTATTCTTGTTTATGATGTATGTCGAGGATGCAAAATCTCCATCGATAATGAAGAATACTTGATAGATCTCATTCCAATGGCGATGAGAGAATTCAAGGTGGTGGTGGGGATGGATTGGTTATCCCGCAACCACGGAAAGGTTATATGTGACCAGAAGGCCATAGAGATATCCTCGCCAAAGGGGAGCAAAGTCACCATTCATGGTGAAAAACAAATTGTTCCGATTATATGCTCAATGATGGAAGCTAAGAAGCTCATAATGCACGGATGCCAAGCCTATTTGGCTAAGGTGGCGGATACTAGAATTCAAAGTCCCGCAATTGATGACTTACCCGTGGTGCAAGAATTCAAGGATGTATTTCCGGATGATTTACCGGGGTTACCACCCGATAGAGAGGTGGAGTTCAAAATTGACTTAGTGCCAAATGCTAAGCCGGTGGCTAAAGCTCCATATAGGTTGGCACCGGCGGAGCTGCAAGAATTGAAGACCCAAATCCAAGACTTGTTGGATAAAGGGTTCATACGACCGAGTGTTTCTCCGTGGGGAGCACCGGTGTTGTTCGTGAAAAAGAAGGACGGTAGCATGCGGATGTGCATAGACTACCGGGAGTTAAATAAACTCACGGTGAAGAATAGATACCCATTTCCCCGAATCGATGACTTATTCGATCAACTTTAAGGGGCAAAATGGTTCTCGAAGATTGACCTACGTTCGGGGTACCATCAACTGAAGGTGAAAGAGGAAGATGTTCCCAAAACGGCCTTCAGAACTAGGTATGGCCATTATGAATTCCTAGTGATGTCCTTTGGACTCACTAATGCACCCGCGGCTTTCATGGATCTCATGAATCGAGTGTGTAAGCCTATGTTAGACAAATCGGTGATTGTGTTCATCGATGATATTCTAATATACTCCCGAGACGAAGCGGAGCACGCTAAACATTTACGGGAGGTATTAGAAAGATTAAGGGTGGAAAAGCTATATGCAAAATTCTCCAAGTGTGCCTTCTGGTTAAAGGAGGTGCAATTCCTAGGTCATGTCATTGGCGCCGAAGGGGTTATGGTGGATCCGGCAAAGATTGAAGCCGTCGTCAATTGGGAACCCCCAAAGAATCCGACGGAGGTGCGGAGTTTTCTAGGGTTAGCGGGCTACTACCGGAGATTTATTCAAGACTTCTCGAGGATAGCCCTACCTATGACTAAACTAACCCGAAAAGACACCAAGTTCGTGTGGGGTGATGACCAAGAGAAGGCTTTTCAAAGCCTTAAACAAAAGTTGACGCAAGCACCGGTTTTAACCCTCCCGGAGGGAACGAAAGATATGGTGGTTTACTCCGATGCGTCAAAATTGGGCCTTGGATGTGTTTTGATGCAACGGGCCTATGGCTCAAGGCAATTAAAGGTGACCGAGCAAAACTATCCAACTCATGATTTGGAGTTGGCGGCGGTGGTGTTCGCCCTCAAAATATGGCGATACTATCTTTATGGGGTGAAATGCACCATTTTCACCGACCATAAAAACCTCAAATATTTCTTTGAACAAAAAGAGTTGAATATGAGGCAACGGAGGTGGTTAGAAACCATAAAAGATTATGATTGTGAAATCCATTACCACCCGGGCAAGGCCAATGTGGTAGCGGATGCCCTTAGCCGAAAAGGGGATTATGCTCCTATTAAGGTGCGTTCCATGAGACTGGTGGTGACTTCTGACTTGATCACCAAGATCAAGGACGCTCAAGTTGAAGCAATGAAAGAAGAAAACCAAAAGAAGGAACGAATTGTGGGTCAAGTGAAAAACTTGGTAGATGAAGATAGTGGACTCAAAACCCGATTTGGTCGGATTTGGGTTCCAAACTCGTGCGAGGTGAAACAACTGCTACTTGATGAAGCTCATAAGTCGCGGTACTCGATTCATCCGGGGGCAACCAAGATGTACCACGACTTGAGAAGTAATTACTGGTGGCCGGGCATGAAACGGGACATAGTTAAATATGTGAACAAGTGTTTGACTTGTTTGCAAGTCAAGGCGGAGCACCAAAAGCCCTATGGTAAGTTCCAACCCTTGGAAATCCCAACTTGGAAATGGGAGCACGTAACCATGGACATGTTAACTAAATTGCCTAAGACACCCAAGGGCTATGATGCCATATGGGTCGTGGTTGACAGGTTGACCAAAAGTGCCCATTTTATTCCAATAAAGGAAACCTACTCCTCGGAAAGGATGGCGGATGTATACATCAATGAAATAATCTCACGTCATGGAATACCGGTATCGATTGTATCCGACCGGGATACCCGGTTCACCTCTCAGTTTTGGAGGGAGTTCCAAGAGTGGTTGGGTACGAAACTTAGATTAAGTACCGCCTAACACCCCCAAACGGATGGTCAAAGTGAAAGGACCATCCAAACGCTTGAAGACATGCTACGAGCATGTGCAATCGACTTTGGGGGAAGTTGGGATCATTATCTACCGCTCATTGAGTTTTCGTATAATTACAGCTATCATGCAAGCATTGGGATGCCACCCTACGAAATGCTTTATGGTAGGAAGTGCCGAACCCCCGTGTGTTGGGGCGAAGTAGGGCAACGCGAGCTCGGTAGTAAAAGAGTGGTCAAAATAGCATCTGAAAAGCTTGATCTAATAAGGGCACGCTTGAAGGCGGCTCAAGATAGGCAGAAATCCTATGCTGACAAGAGACGGAGGGCAATTGAATTCCAGAAAGGAGACATGGTACTATTGAAGGTGTCTCCATGGAAAGGTATTATTCGTTTCCGAAACGAGGGAAGTTAAGCCCAAGGTTTATAGGGCCTTTTAAAATCTTAGCACGGGTGGGAAAAGTGGCATATCAATTAGAACTACCGGAAGAATTGAGTGAAATTCATGACACATTTCATGTGTCACATCTTCGGAAATGCTTAGCCGATGAAAGTGCATATGTACCGCTTGATGACCTAGTTATAGATAAAAAACTCAATTATGTGGAAAGACCCATTGAGATACTCGATCGCAAGATTAAAAGGTTACGAAAACGGGATGTGAACAAAGTGTTGGTTCGATGGGAGCATAGAAAGGGCTCCGACTTGACTTGGGAACTAGAGGAGGAGATGCGACGCTACTATCCTCACTTATTCGGTATGTAACTTGTTTCGGGGACGAAACCCCTTAAGGGGGGGGGGGGGTGGAGTTGTAACATCCCAGGTTCATTTATATTATTATATACATATGTCCCGTTACTAACCGGTTAACCAACTTAATAGTCAAAAGTTTATGGCTAAGATTATAGGAACCAATTAGTTCCAAATGTAATCTATGGGGGTTTAATATGTAAAAACATAAAATGGTTAAAAAGTTAACAAAAATCTAAACTTGAGGGGCTGGAATGGTCAATAGACAATACTTGGTTAAAGAAAAGAGTTGGGAAGGAGATGGGGATCGTGATTCACGATCTGGAGGTCGACCCAGCCTCATCTCCTTCTCCAACTCAAAATTCTGCAATCAAGGTGCCAAGCTGCGATTTTGGTGTGCATGAAACCAAAATTGGAAGTGTTTACTAGCCCCTAATTCCATCTTTGAATCAAGTAAGTAAACCCCAATTCCTTGCATGTGCTAATCTAAAAAATTTGGGTCTTCAAAATCCGAAATTGTTGATGTATTATGAACCCTATGGTGTTAGGAATCTTAGATGTTGCTTAAATTTCTAACTTGGTTAGTAATTGGTGAAGAAATCACCAAATCTCCTTACTTGGACCCTCATGTTAGATGACTACATGCTAGAGTAGTGAAATTGGTTCTAACCATGAGTTCCAACTTGGTTATAGTGATAATTGATCGAAATCTGTTAAATAATGATGGGTTGGTGATGGATTTCATCAACCCTATGCTAAATGGTAGGTAAAGGGTTTAGAAAAACTCATGAACATATGTGTAGATAGTTGTGCCCTCTAGGTGTTTGATGAAATGCCTAAGAGAAAGTCAATACATGGTTAAAATTGGGATACCATGGGTGGTAAGCATGTATATTGTGGTAATGAAACTTATCAATGACTAAATTTCATGTGAATTGGTAGGTAGAGACCACTATAGAGTGTGTATGCCTATAACTTCTATGAATGATTGTTGATTAAGCCATGGATGTAATATGGGGTTTATAGTTGTGTTTGTATCAATGAAAAGGTGTAAATTGTGTAATGAGCCATGGTGATATCCCAATAATGCATGCACTATGTTGGTTGTTATTAGGGTCTCTAACTTGTTTAAGTGACCCATTAGGTGGTCAAGGTAACCAAGCAAGCAACCAAGGAACCGGTGGGAGCGGAGGCTCAAACTCTAAAGGTAACTTACTTAGTTACAATATTGTGATTGAAATAATAATGATGCCATTATAATGGGTAATTCTTTAGTGGTAATAATGAGGCGATGAATGGTTCTCGGAACCATGAAGCCATAGAAGGCACAACATGTCCATGAGTTATGCAACTTGGCCATTGGAATAACAATTGGGAAGTCCCAATAGAGAAAATATTATGAAGGAAAAATGGTCAAGAGACCATGCCATGTAAATATGCTATGAGCAGGTGCAAAACATGGTGTACCATAAAAAAGAATGGCAAGTTGGTAAGTCATGATACATGTGCCTAGTTACACCTAAACGGGTCAAATGGGTTGGAAATGGGAAATCCATGGGTAAATTATTAGGCATGATTAGGTGCTAACTTAGAGAAGGGCCAATACGGTGTTGTGTTTGTGTATGTTATGATCACAGGTGCATAAGGACGAGTTTGGGTCACTAAAAAGTGGTACGGACGGATCAAAACACAAGAAAATGGCCAATTGTAGCTGTGACCACCGTAGCTTACGGTGCCACCGTAGCTTACGGTGGCCACAACTCAAAATCACACCGTAGCACAGCACAAAGCTGGCGTAAGCCAGCCCAGACCCACCGTAGCTTACGGTGGTGGCGTAAGCTACGGTGGAGACAGTTTTAAAATTTTATTTTTGGTGTTTTATCGTATCCACAACGACGTTTAAAGTCCTAATCCAATACTAATGGTTGGATAAATATAAACCTTGTAGGTAAACATGCTGCTTGAAGGATTTCTCTCAGGGGCTAGGAAAGGAACCGACACCCAAAGATGACGAGTGCACCCTTTTGTATTATGTTTTAAGATGAAAATAGTGTCTTAGTATGCTCAAATGTTATTTTGAAACGTAATTTAAGATCCTTGGGAAAATGTTAAGTCCAGTATAAATATACATTTTGAAAACCTAATGGGAACCTAATTAAATCAACGTGAAGAACGTTTATATTTGGTTATGTGTTTGAGGTGTTACACAACCGAAAACTCAATAACTGAAAACCTTCACCCGAAAACCTGATCACAAAATCTCAAGATACAAATTATATCACGAGATGCAGAAAAATTCAACAAACAAAACCCCGTCAAAATTAATTTGCATCAGCTTAAAATGAGTGCCGTTTACTGGTTCAAAACCGAGATGAGATGGACCACACAATTTAATAAATACCTATGGCAATTTGGTAATTATTTGAACTTCAGGTTTTGAGAATTCCCGTCCAAAATTTACGATGGCAAAATAGTAATTTAGTGGAACATTCAAAATGTACGATATCTTCAATTCGATGGCATCAATGTAATTGTGTTCATCTTCAACCTACGGGATTCGGTTAGGCACGAAGAAACCTACAACTTAAACCATCAATTTTCGCCCGAAAACCAACTTCAATTTGACCGAACACTCTTGAGGAGCCGAAAACTTATATAGAACGAGCCGAGATCTTGAGTAATTCAACCAAAACTTCAACCCAACGATAAATCAAACCGTGAATCAAGCCGAACACTCGAGAGCGAACTGTAAATCCTAGCCGAACACCTCGATTCAAACCGGAATTCTTGGTCCGAACCGAATACGCGACAGCAAGGTGAGTACTTGAGCCGAACCGGAGACCTATATCCGAACCGAAAGCTTGCAGGAATTGAACCGAAATTTCAAGCCGAACCGGAAACAGGTTGTCCGAACCGAAATCCCTTACCCCCGAACCGAAAACAAGTTGTCCGAACCGAAATCCCTTTCCCCGAACCGAAAACAGGTTCTCCGAACCGAAAACTGGTTGTTGTCCGAACCGAAAATGCTTTTTCGAACCGAAAACGCTTGCCCGAACCGAAAACAGCTTGTCCGAACCGAAAACAGGTTGTTGTCCGAACCGAAAACTCTTGCCCGAACCGAAAACTCGTTGTCCGAACCGAAAACTTGGTGAATCCGAACCGAAAACTCGACTTTCGAACCGAAAACCTGCCGAAACCGAACCGAGAACACTAAATCCGAACCGAGAACTCCAATTTTGCTCGAAAACTGCTGAATCCGGACTGAGATCTCTCTTGCAGACCCGAAAACTCACAGTTCAGTGCGAAAACCTGCAAATTTTGATGAAAAGGCGACTGCAGACCTGCAAAACTCGTTAAACAACCTTAAATACTTGAATTAGATATCGTGTGAGCCTCGAAACGCCTGTTTCTTGGCTCTGATACCAATTGTAGGATCGAAATCAACGACCAAACACGATATCGATCTCGTATATACGTGCGGAATCCGTGTAGACGAGTGATTCAAGAACAAAGATGGAGAAATCGATGAACAAACTAAACAAACGATATAAACGATTAAATCTGGAATTCAGTGCACACGATTTACTCTTAGAAATCGCCTGGTACACTTGATCCCTTGGAGAATTTCGGATTCTCCTACTCCCCTCTCTGTCTCTCTGGAAAGGCCAACCCTAGACAAGGAACCTTATGTGTGTTTATATAGACACACACATAAGCTTACATGGGTTTATTTCAGCCCAAGCCCAACCCCAACAAAATACTAACTATTACAAGCCCAAACCTTGCAAGCCTCATAAATCTAGTATCTACAATCTTCCCCTAGGCTTGTGATATTAAATCTCTTCAACTTTGCTATCTTCTTTTAGCTTGAACTTCATTGGGCAACAACGAGAGACTTTTGGGAGCTTTCTCTCAATCAGCATTAGCTTGGACTTCAAATAACGAATAAGTAATGAGAGGAGGATTCTCAAATACTTGCTTCTTTTGGATTCTCCTACTCCCCTCTCTGTCTCTCTGGAAAGGCCAACCCTAGACAAGGAACCTTATGTGTGTTTATATAGACACACACATAAGCTTACATGGGCTTATTTCTGCCCAAGCCCAAACCCAACATAAATACTAACTATTACAAGCCCAAACCTTGCAAACCCATTTAATATTGCAAGCCTCATAAATCTAGCATCTACATCAAATAAAAAAATGAAAGAAGAAAACGTACTTAAATTGTTTTAGGCTAGTGTAAACATGAAACCATGATGACTTTACTACTTCCTTATTTTTAGAACTATCTGCATTTGCTTTTGGTTATTCAGATCGTTATTTAAGTTGTTTTTTATCAATAAAACGGGTATGGAAAATTGCCCAAATCAAGTCCTTTATTCACTGTATTTAAATACTTATTTGTCGTTTTGGTTTCGTTATTTAGTCTGCATATTTCATCTACATCATTGCATAAGAGTAAAACACCATCCTACATCCCCCCCCCCCCCTATAAAACCGCTTTAAAAACTCATTCTCATCACTCCAAAAGGGATTTTTTCAACTGATAGTAGTGTAATCCGGCCTGACCCTAAACTAAATAAGGAATTAAGGTTAGAGTCTAAAAGAATTAATTGGGTTAACTTGACAACTCCTTGACAAGCCCAAATGGTAATTAGGGCATAATAGTAAAGGGTTTTGTTTGAAATTAGATATACATCTAGGTTTTTCACTCGCGCTTTGTAACATTTATGCGACAAAAAAAGGTAACGTATACAGAAGCAACACATAGTAGAGCAAAATAGTATAAACTCAAAAAAATGTTAGTCCAAAAACTTCAAAGACTTAGATCTGAATAGGTTTTCCGGTTGCCAATGGCCACCTCACATCACCACCGCTGCCTCCCCTCTCATCCCTTCTCATCTCCCTATCTGTTCTCTTCCTTCGGTTTAGAATCCTAGCTTTCCTATGTGTTTGACTGATGATATTTTAGTCATGGGCGTCTTCAAACTCTCTTAAAAACAAAGCATCACCATCTGTGTGTGACAACCGTCACTTCCCAAGTTAACTCCGTTAACTTTTTTCCGTTAGTCCCGTTAGTTCCGTTAGCAAACCCGAGACCCGTTACTTGAATGATTTCGTGTTTACTTATGCTTACTTGTTATTTAACTTTAGTAACTTGGTTTGTAAATTCGTTTCGTGTCTTTATGTGCTAAATGTGAAAATTTGCATTATTATGCGAAACCGGGCTTTGTGCGTAAAAATTAGATTTCATCAAATGATAAATTTATGAAACCCGACCAAATCTTACATGTTAAATGATTTAAAAACACTTGGAAACATTTTTAGAATTTTCTTACTTTACAACTTTTAGCAAAAACCCATTTAAATGAGTTTTATGCTTTATGTGTTCAAAATGGAACTTGAGGGACTTGATGTGTAACTTTCAATTAAAAGAAAATCTGCATTTCTTCCTCCATCCCCCCTCATTCTCACGAATTCCATCAGCTCCATCTCTCCCTCTCTCCTTCACGTTCACACACACACACACACTTGCAAGTTTTGCGAAATCAAGCACCTAGGAGCAAGATTTGGAGTTTGGAAGCTCAATCAAGCTACAAGAACACTCAAGGAAGCTTCATCTTCTCCTCTTCTCCTTCTACTCGCGATTTCTACCTCCATCTAGTAAGCCCTAACTTTTTGAAATCCGAATTTGTTGTTGCATGTGTGTTTTTGTGTGTCTATATGCTAAATGGAGTGTTGTTATGCTCATATTTCATGTTTTAGGTTAAGATATGTTAACTCATGATTTGGGACAGATTTGAACCCGGGTTTAGAGCTGGGTTTTGAGTTCAATTTCTGCTATGAATGCTCTTGTATGTATGTTGGGTGTTTGGTTATGGAATTTGGGTGTAATGTGCTTAATTGCTAACTACATGTTGAGATTTTGCTATGATTTTGTTATGATCTTGCTCATGACAGAAATGGCATGTTGTTATGATTATAAACTTGTTGATAAATGTTAAATTGATCAAGTGTTAGCATAGGTTTGAAATCCTAAACGTTTGCAAACTTGAAATTCCTAACAGCTTTGACCAGAATTTTTGGTCAACTTGTAACTGTCATAACTCACTCAATTTTTATCGAAATCAGTTGATTCTTTTTCCCAAGTAAAGTAGGATGTCTTAGCTTTACAACGGCTACTCGCACACTTTCTAAAACCCCCGTTTGGTCATTCAAAACACAGCTGCAAGTCGGGTACTCAAAGCTGTCATTTTCTGTGAAAAGTGGACTTTTCAATTTGGATGAGCATGATAATCTTGTTTTAATGGTGTGTTTAAAATTTGTAAATGATGGTTATATATTAAAAGTAAGATCAGGAAGGTTTGGTTAATAAATTCAAAGTTTTGAGTGAGATATGCAAGTTTTCATTCTTCTTTAACAAGTTTTACTAAATGCTGAAAATGCTAACTTCCAACGTGCATAACTTTCTCATTTCTTAACCTTTTTACTTGATTCTTTTTGCAACAAGTTCTAATTGATATGTAGTATATGCCTGTAAAATTTAAAGAGTTAATTCCAAGTATTGTGGGTTTTAGCTACGTCACTAGATAGGTGCTTGATGTTTGACTTTTCTGGGTCAGCTTTGACTTAGGTTGCAATTGCATGATTTTCTCCCAAGTTGGGACTTCTAGGTGTTTTGTATGACTTGTATGAATGCATGAAACGTGTTTAGGTGCTTAAGTGTTATTATTAGTCTTGGTGACAACTTCTAATCCGATTAGGCCATATTTACCAAACTAGGTCGATCTTGACCAACTCGTAGAACCAAGTGCCGCGTACCAGTGCACCCTAAGGTGAGTTTCACTTACTATTTTGTTGCATCCGGTAAGAGATGGCAACAACACGGTAAAGGTATTTCTTTACACAGTAGTTATCCACCATATATCACATGTTTCACTGAATTGCTTTTAATATCAAAAGTCCTTACTTTATCGGGCCATTAATATAGAATAGCGAGGTAATGTTGAGTAGTACTACTGTGGATTGACACCCCCGCTCAGCGGTGCACAGGATGCACCCTCCCGACTGGCGGTCGGACTGAGACCAATATTAGCCTAGGACTACCGTGATCGGGAAAGACACGGGGAAGGCAAATTACATAGGTAAATACCTATCAAATACATTGTCAGCTTTGGTTTCGAACGTTCAGGTGAGCATAAGCATAGGCTAGCTACCTAATGATACGGATAATACTTGCAACTTGTATAACTAGAGTATGAATTGTTTCCTTACTATTCATATGCATTTTTGGTCTACATGGTGTTGTGTAGACTGTTTTAGTGAACTCACCAGCCTTTTAGCTGACACTTGATCGTTGTTTACTTTTCAGGTCGTTAGGTGGATTCATGAATGGCACGGATGGCGGCAGTACTCAACAATGCAACTTTTGGGGAAAACGCTTTTCAAACATTTCAACATGTTATTTTGTCTAAACTAAACTTGTAATCTATGGTTGTGCTTCCGCTGAATTGTTTAAACTAAACATTACTCTATTTTGTAAAACGTGCTTTAACTTCTATTAAATTACTGTTATGGCTTGGTTGTAACTAAAGTCTTGGATCCTGGTCTGGTTCACACCCCACACGGTTACTCCGTTAGTGGAAATTGGGGGTGTGACACTGTGACCCAACCTACATCCACAGTTCCTACTCCACCATTTCCGCCCAGACATGTCCTACACACCTATCAACGCCGCACTAAATCTACTCTTGCCACAACCGGTCGTACCCCTCCGGCTGCTTCGTTGGCCGAGCCAACCACCACTCATACCTCCACCAACCTACTCCAAACACTCGTAACCCTCCCCCACCAACTCCTACCCCTTGCACCTGACCTCCTAACCTTCGTCAAAATCCAAAACCTAGACGACCCTATAATGCCTCTGCGTTCCTCACCTCGACCCCTGGCACTGAACCTACCTCCCTTATTGTTTCTAACAAGCATCCTCATTGGCTTCAGGCCATGGCCGAGAAATACCCGACACTGTTGGGAAATGGCACGTGGACACTTGTTCCTCGTGTCCCAAGTACTAATGTTGTTGACTGCAAATGGCTTTATAAACTAAAGCATGATCTGTCAGGCACCACCCTCCGTTACAAAGCCCGATCGGTTGCCAAGGGGTCTCATTAGCAACCCGGTATTGATTATTAGGAAACTTTTAGTCCGGTGGTTAAAGCCACTACCATCCGGCTTGTCCTATCACTGGCGGTTACACAGAAATGACATCTTCGGCAACTTGATATTCAAAATGCCTTCTTACGTTGTGACTTGAAAAAGATAGTCTATTTATAGCAACCACCTGCCTTTGTTGACCAAAACAAATCCGATCATGTGTGCCTCCCGCACTAATCTTTATATGGCCTCAAGCAAGCGCCACGGCCTTGGTTTCATCAGCTTTCCACTGCGCTTCATGGTCTTGGGTTTACGGGGTCCAGACTGATCCTTCACTTCTTTTACAACTCTCGGGGTACCCTGCAATATATGCCAGTGTATGTGGACGATATTATCTTGACTGGCAACAACCCACAAGCTATATATCGAGTGGTTCGAAACCTCGGTCAGACTTTCCCGGTTCAAGACATAGGTCGTTTATCCTATTTTTCGGGCATTGAAATTGCTTATGAGAGGTCCAACATTGTTTTCTCCCAGCAAAAGTACATTCTGGAACTATTACTACGAGCCGTGTTGTCAGAGGCCAAACCCGTCCCCTCGCCGATCACCACCAACAGTAACCTCGCTTTGGGTGAAAAACCCTCTTTCGAGAATCCTATCAATATAGGCAAGTGGTTGGCGCTCTCCAGTATGTTACCTTGCCGTGGCCCGACATCACCTACGTAGTCAATAAAGTCTATCTGTTTATGCACTCTTCGACGGAAAAATCATTGGTCCACTGTTAAAAGGGACAACTGTTAAGTGCACCCTCCGCTACATCAGTCAGCCATGGTTCTTCATGCCTATGCAGATGCCACTCACAACCAGCTTTCTGCTTCTTTGATGCTGATTGGGTTGGGTGTCCAGATGACCATCAATCCACGCGGCGGGGGGGGGGGGGGAGGAGCAGATATGTAATCTATCTTGGGTCAAATCTTGTCTCCTGGTCAGCGCACAAACAAAAAGTTGGCTCTCGGTCATCCATAGAGTCCGAGTACAAAGTTATGGTAGACACTGTTGCTAAGCTAACATGGTTGCAAACACTCCTACATGAGTTGCATGCTCTAGTAAGGTCTATTCCTACATTGTGGTGCAACAATCTGGGTGCAACGTACTTGTCTGCCAATCCTATGTTTCATGCCCGAATAAAACATGTTGAAGTGGACTTTTCATTTTGTTCATGAACTGATGAACAAGTTGCCAAAGGGAAACTATTGGTTCAGTTTATCTCCACAGACGACCAAATGCATGTCTTTACAAAGCCACTGCCGACTGAGAGATTTATTCGTCCAAGCTAAAGGCCGCTCCCCGGCCTTAACTGCTCTCACCACCATCAGACCTGCAAAGTCGTATCTAAAGCATTAGAGCCATTGTGAGATTACGTTAAAAACATTCACATGGTGAGTTCATGGCCGTCTTCATAAATCCATAAACTTTTTGGGTCCGAGGACACGAATAAAAAAAATAGGTTCCCAACATATCAACTTTTTCTTTTTAAGTTTCTAATCAGCCTCTCAAATTTTAGTATCTTATTCCCCTTTGATTTATCCATAATTACTAGTAAGCTCCTCAACTATAGATTTTTTTTTTAAATATAACCCCAACCCAAAAGAAACAAGACCATGAGTAATCGCCCACCATGCTCAATTACTCATGCTCATGCTTAGACGGCCTTAGCGGTGTTTTCAAACCTCCCACAAACCACACTCACCTACGTTTTTTAAGTTGTCTGAAGAGTCTATATGACGGTAATGATAATCTGTGTAACTTTTTTAATTTAAGAATGAAAATTGCAAGCTCCCATAAATCAAAGAACAAAAAACTATCATTTATTTTAAATTTAAACGAGAAGTAATCAACGACCTAGAAACAATTCAATACACTTTCTAGATTCTTAAAGTAGATGTAACAGCACAAATAAATTCGTCTCCAAAACATATTATTGTTTCCAAATGCATGTGTTGTTTTAACCATGTTTTCTAAAAACCATCTTAAAGCTTAGCTGTTTGTTGACTGAAACTCTGGTCAATACAAACAACCACCTGAACCAAAAACCCGTCATGTTAATAATATATATGTAACGTTTCTAAATTTCAATTTAACAGACAAAGAAAAAAAACATATATTATTAGGGTAAACAGCACAAAACCGAAATGAACTTTACAACTTTTCTAATTAAATGTCATATCTGATAAGGTCGAAGCTTGGGCCGAAAGTCGGTTGAGGCAGAAAGTCATAGGACCAAAAAGGATGGGGCGGAACTAGGTAAATAAAAAGTTACGGACTGAACATGTATAAATTTACACTACTGAGTGAAAAAATGGATGGGGCCCGGACCCGGTCTGACCCGGGAGAAGCTTCGCCTTATTATCTAGAAAATGCACGAAACTCTCGCAAGTGTGAGGCCATTATCTACACCACCCATTGTTACTCCAAGGTTCTCTTTTCACGTGAAAAAAAAAAGTAAAAGAAGGAAATTTGTTTACAAGTTCAAAAAATAGTTTTTTTTTTTATAATTTTATTAATATATAAAATAATTATCCATGTTAAAAAAGCGCCACATTGCATATATATTGAAGGCAAAATGATAAATAAGATACAAGTCAGCAATCTAAAAAAAGCAAGAAATAGATGACTTGCTTAGGAGTTGGTTGCAAATATCTAGAAAAGTTGTAAAGTTAGTTGCTAAACTGTTAAACCCGGTTTCAACAGTTTTGTAAGTCACTAGTTTGAGCATACCTTGCCAACGCTTTTACCAGAATGGAGATATTCAACTGCACTGGGAACGGATTGAACGCCCACAAAACTTTTAGGGTCTATTGCAACCTGATATTTTGAATGTAAAGACATCGCTAATCTTTAGTTATAAGAAAAAATATTGTGGAAAATTAATGACAAATTGAAAGATTATATTGTTACTTTTTCCCTGGACCCTACATAGCTCTGTTATGAGTGAGATTATACTAGGTACGTTTGTTTGTTTGTTATATTGTTAGTGGTGAGAGCATCTTGTAATCGACCCAAGAAAACCAATGAGCCTATTTGGACCGAGACCAAGGCTGAACCGAAAGAAACAAAATTGGTATGATCACCCCTATATATTGTTACCTTTAGCTTTCCCACAGAGAAAAGATGAACCAGATGATCAAGATGTTGTTGCCATAAATGAGCATATTGCACAAGAAAAAATCCAGCCTGCAAGTGACTCAAATCATCATTATAAACCCAATAAAAGTTATATCTTCAAAAAGGTCAAATAGATAAAATAAAAACTTATAAACCTGATAAAGGTTATATCTTTAGAAGGTCAAATAGATAAAATAAAAAAATTAATAAAAACTATAAATGATCTAGTAAATCATTAAATCTTCTAAATTATTATGATAAAAAAATATTATTAAAACAATATTAGCTAATCATACTTGACCGAATAGTGGTATACTGGTATATAAAAAAATAAAAATATAGCTAATCATACTTGACCAACTCGCATCGTTTCTACGATATGTTCAGATAGTCAGTCACACGTCGAAATTTTCATGCAATGAATAAAATGTGAACATAGAAAACTGCACATACCACAGTTTGACTTTTTGCTAGGAGTTTTTCACACAATCCTGTGTAGTTTCGTGGTTTCCATCCATGCTCTCCTTGATACTGAAAAATTAGACATGTTTGACTTCTGAGGTCAAATGACAGATTCCAAATTGTGAAATAAATATGAATATTTCAGTTTATAGGGAAATATCAACTAAACTAAATTATATAACCTTAACTACAAAACTAAAAGATACTAGTGCAAAGGTTTCTAATAAAATCCATATCTGCTTTGAATTGGATAGGTAATAGGTTTGACAGGAAGAGTCAAAGAAACATAAACAGATTCAAACAAAGCACAATTACCTGAGAAATCATTCCAATGACCACCAACCGTCCATAAACTGCTAACGCATTCAAACACATATCAAACATATCACCACCAACAGATTCATAAACAATATCAACGCCTTTCGGGAATTCCTTCTTAAGAACCTGCTCATTTTAGATTAGAAAAGTAATTTGTTATGTGTGTGTGTATGATAAAAAAATTCCAAATTAACTTTTAAAAGAGAACATACATACATTTTTTATAGACTCTTCCTTGTAATCGATGACTCGATCAACTCCCAAATCTCTTAAAAGTATAGCCTTATCTTTACCTCCACAAGTGGCAACCACTTTGTTTCCAGCTAATTTTGCAAGCTATAATCGATATGAACAGGTAAGTAATTCATTATAATTAAGCGAATGACTAATTTTATATATATCCTCGTATTTACGCTTTCAAGACAACAAATATATCATACAATATTATGAAATTTAGAGATATATATATGAAAGTTTCCCTTAAATCAAAAATATAAATGATATTTTCTCAAATGCACCAGTACAATATTAAAATAGAAGTTTTGAAATATCAAATCACCTGGACTGCAAATTGCCCGGTCCCTCCTGCAGCAGCAGTGACAAGAACCGTCTTTCCCGACTCCATTTGTGCTGCCTAATAGCAGCAAAAAAGTAAGTCTCCCTCCAATATTTTAACTAAAACCAAAAACATGTGGCGTATAACACTTTAAGTAAAAAACAAATATTTAACGAACCTTTTCCAGAGAAATGGATGCGGTTAGTCCAGATGTAAGCATGGCAACAACTTCAGGGTCTGGTCTAGCTACAGGGAGAATGTGTTTCGAAGGTACCTAAATACACATAATTCAATACCAATATTACAAGAGGTGGGAAACCGGTGACGGGTAATGGGTCATAAAGGGCTCAGGTAAAAATCTGTACTTTTGGCAGTGGTTGGAAACAACATAACCAAAATTAGTTTTTTTTCATAGGTAAATGAGTTGAAATGATTCAACTAGCTACTTACAAAATAATAAAGATAAAAAAAGAAAATCAAAGATTTCCAGATCAGCATACCATAGAAAATTCGGCATAAGATCCAAAAGTCATGATTGCTGCAGGAGTGCCAACTTTTAGATTTTTAACGCCATCACCCACGGCAGCAATTAATCCTACACCCTGTAAATTTTTAACATTTAATTATTCAATTATAAGAACAAAAGAAAAACTATTGTTGTTAAAACAAATCCGTGGACCAATAAATTTAATGAAATTTCAAAAACCAAAATGAGTCAAACTTCAGTTAAAACAAATCCTTGGACCATGAAATATAAAGAAAAGCCAAAATATTAGTTGTTAAAACTTAAAACAAAACTGTGGACCATGAAATTTAAGCAAAATTAAAATAAAAAAAAAACAAATAAATCCAAAATTTTAGTTGTTAAAACAAATCTTTGGACCATGAAATCTAATCAAATCGCAAAAAGTATTACAGTATTACTTTTGTTGACCTGTGTTTTATACCTCGAATCCCGCATCAAATGGAAGCCGTGAACTGATTTCTTGTTTGCTTCCACTGAAATAACTACCAGAACTGAAATTCACCTGTCACATTGTACCCAAATTATTAAAAACCCACATGAGGGAGATGATTGAGATTATAACTTGACAATTTAAAACCACAAAAGCCTATCTTTATAATGATCTGAAATATGCATTGTGTTAGGGAGTGTTTGGGATTGTTTGTAAGCAGAAACAACTGATTGGTTTATTAAAAACAGCTTATCTAACCCTAATGTTAAAACCAGCTTATTTCAAGCTAAAACAAGCAGACAAGCATAAACACTTCTTTTCATCCAAACACTCCAAAGACGCAATAAGCAGATAAGCTGTTAAAATAAACAATCCCAAGCACCCCCTATATGACATGAAAGAAATGTATTTATGGTTATCGTTCCAAGTCTTCCAATTTACTTGATACAAGCCGTCATGAAGATGGGGCCCACAAAAACAAGAAAAAATTAATTAAAAACAAGTTCTAAAGCAAACAATTTATCAACAATGGCATGACTGAACCTAAATAGTAGCACATATATCATTTATTATGGTAATTGTAGAAAAATGGCATATTTTCTGAACCCAGTCACATATAAGTTGAGAGACATTACTTTTGCAAGATTAAACCCCATAGCTTTCAAACCATTAACAAGAAATTCTGTGCATGTTTTTATTAACACAAAAGTTCTTCTTTGCATGATTAACTCTCTGTATCTCCCAATCTTTAACTAAAAGATCCTTTTTTGCATGATTAAGTCCCAAGACTTTACTAGAGCATTTTCAATAAGTTTTATAAGTATATGGATTGAATCATGCAAATATCAAGTGCATTGACTTCGTGTAAATCAAGAGATTGCTTTTTTTTTTTTTTGACAATTGCACCACTTATTAAAAAGATATCATTATCCATTTATAGCCCATAAACTTACATCACTTGCATTAACACCAGCATATATTATTTTCAGTAGTACATGATCTGGTTTAATCGGTAATTTCAGTGGTGCACGCACTATACTTGTAGCATCCCGGAAATTGTGGCTCAAAGTGTGAACAATCCTGCATAAAAAGCATCAAATAGACCAAGTCTTATTAAAATACAATGGCAAACTGCATTGAATAGAAATGGACTTCAAAAATTCTTTTTGCCAAGTTTAGAAATCAACTTAAAATTCGGCGCAAAATAGAAACCAAATTACTAATAGTTAAGGATTTAGCAACCGGTCTCCTTTTAACTAATTTTGCTTGCAAATTGTTGATGTGTTGATGATATAACTGTCACATCAGATGTCATATATGTAAAAAGATGCTTTAAAACTATTTATGCGTAAGTTAAAATGATTAGTCTCTTTTTTAAAATTTATATCCACGTGGCATATACATTATACCAAGAATTACTGATAAAGCACCACATCATGAATTTTTTAAAACTCCGCTAAAAAGACCACGTTGTACATCGCACATTCGCACATTGACATTGCTATGTTTGGTAGTAAAAGGGAACTTGGTTGCTACAACGTAACTTGTTACATAAAATGAGTAGATGTGACGTTTAATAATTCTTAAATCTAAAAAAAAAAAGATCATTTTCTATACATAAGTTTTAAAAAGAACATTGTTTAAACTTCTAAGTAATTCTTTTATTCTTTAAATATATTTAAAAAGAACATTGTTTAAACTTCTAAGTAATTCTTTTATTTTTTTAATATATGTACAGAATAAAGAAAACCACGTAAGATATTGTGTATAATTATTAATCAACTATTTATAGGAGTACAAAGAGGATAATAACAAAGAAAACCTAATCAAATCATAACTCCTAATTATAGATAAACTATTAATAGGACTACAATGAGAATAATTATAAAGAATACTTACTTAAATCATAATCCCTATCACGGTAAAGATAACTACGATAAATCACATGTGCACAATAAAATGCTAACCAATATATATTCTAATTTCTACACGGTATGATAACTAATACATTCTATCTAATATCCTAACTCATATATTCTATATAATATCGTAACTAATATATTATATCTAATAAAAGGGCATCTGGCATGGCATCAACTAAAAGGAGGTTGATGTGCTAAAGTCGATAATAACTGTAAGTCCGTTTCAAGTTTGCTTCTAATTTATTCCTGACGAGAAAAAAAGCATAAAGTTTGTTCCTATTTAATGCCTATATATAAAGATAAATTAACCAAGGTGTGTTACGAGAAAATTAATTAAAGAATAAAAAAAAATAATATACTCACACTTTCTCAAAGTTGTCGGGGATTTGAACATCAGAACTAATCACAGATGAAAATCTTTTCTTTAATCTTGAAGGAACCACTAAATATTTTGCTTCTTCCGTTGGAGTAGGCCAATATTCTAAGCCTCTACGTTGAGTGATCCATAAACATGAGCCCGCTTTACTCTCATCGGTTATAAGCTCAAATGCACCTATTTCATTTGTTGATTGTCATGTAAAAGTTTAAACCACTATTTCACTATTATAAAAGGGTCGTTAATTTGCCTTTAATATTTTTGCTCTTTCCCTGATTTTGTCAAAGTAAAATACCATACCTTGAATCAAGGTTTCCATAGGAACATAACCTCCCATGCGTTCAATAAATCTAGAATCCACTTTTTCAGCCATTTCAGTTCGAATAAACTGCATAAAAGTCATCAAGAACATCAAGAAAAAAGAAGCTTACTTTTTGCAGGTATCTAAATTATTGTGTAATACAGAAAACTATTATTTTCAAAGAGATTATGTTGTGTTTAACGTAAATATAACTAACATAAGAAGTTGTGTTTTACCTCTGGGCAAAGCACATTCACACGAATCCCCTTTTTCTTGTAGGAAGCAAGCGCTCTAGAAAACATAACCACACCCCCTTTCAAAATAAAATCCAAGAAAATTAAAAAAAGAATCAGAAGAAAAATATATAAAAATAAAAAGACTGGATATAGGTCAGTTATGTTTACTGAAAAGTAACAAACCTTTGGAGGCAGAATAAATAGGGTCAATTATGTGTGGATATAGTCCTGCTGCTGAACCCAAATTTATGATCACACCAGGCTTTTTTGCAGCCTCCATTATTTTGATCTACATTTAATCAATTATTATACCAATTCTAAATAAAGAGAAGTAAAACGTCACAAAATTGCAACCAACGCAGCTTGTTGATCTGTTTAGGTAATTATACTTTTATTTCTCAAATTGGTTTATACTTTGCTTTGATGGGCTAATTAGAAAACTATTACTGGTTATACCGGTTAAATTGCTAGCGTGAATAGCTACTTACTTGGGCATTTGATCCATTTTGGTATTTATGATATGGTACTATGGTAGTTAAAGTTCTTTTGACGGGCAATTGATTTAATATATCAAACAATTTCAAACACAATCAGGAATTGGTATTGTTAAGGCATTGGATTATATTTATAAATGAAACTCTATTAAAACCAAGAACTATAAAAGCATTTTGTGAACCCAATTGAATCAAAGACCCAAATTTGACATGAGTTCGCTGTGTAAGTTGAACCCTGAAACCATAGCAACTAAAAGACTCCAGTTGGCAACTTAGAGGGGAAAAAAGGTATAATCACCAAATGGACAGAATGCCCAAGTACATTGCTATCTACTTACATTTGTCCTAATAGTAAAAATAATTTAAAATAAAAATGCCAAATCAGCAATTTAACCGTCAACTGGTCATAACTACCAAGGTGGCCCACTAAAACAAAGTATAGTTACCAATTCAGAACAAAACAAGGTAGATTCCAAAATGAGGTTGCCATTTTATGAAATTTTCCCATAAAGTGTATAAATTTTTGAAGTGAAGCTTAAGCATACCGCCCTATGGGTGCAATCAATAACTGCTACAAGATTAACATTAACAGCTTGTCTCCATGAGTTTGAGCCATCTGTTTGATCCTTGTGAAATAGTATGGGAGTAGTAATACCAGCACAATTAATACAAATATCCAAACCTCCATACACCTCCATGTGTTTTTCAAATGCAGCAGCCACTTCTCCTGTTAGAAGTAAAACATAATAACTTAATCGACTCATTTATAAGTAACTAACCAGGTTCAGGCCGATGGCTTGTTTTGACCTACAGCGTTTTTTACACTCTTTAAGTAGTTGGTATATTAAATGTGATTAGGAAAACTATGCTATTGCAATAATAATCTAATTTCTTGAATAAAATAAATGAAGAGGTTGTACGGATGAAAATTACACTTTAGTTGACCTTCAACCCATTTGACCCATAACAATTCTGCTAAATCTTTTTTTATCTTGCATATTTGACCCGTTAGAGATAAAATATAACCCAAATTGACCCATTCATAAGTAAATGGCTTGCAACCGCCACCTCCATAATCACTGTATACAACTCACCTTTGTTACTGACATCACATTTTACAAAGATAGCAGATGGGAATTTCAATCCCGAGTGAAACTTGAGATTTTCCTTTTGTGCAAGCAGTGCAACCTCCTTTCCCCTATCCGCAGAAAAATCAACAACTGTGACAAATATACCCTTTTGGGCAAGAGCTATGCTAAGAGCCCTACCTGTACAGCAAAACCACATCAGTAACAAAAAAACATTAAGACTCCCCATTTGAATTTACATATTCACCCTCCACAAAATTGTCACCATTTATAAAGAAAACAGATACAGTTCTACAAATTCAAGATTCAAATAGGCTCATTTGAAGATTATATAATGTATATTGCTGTCTTTGACCTCAAAAGTCCATTTACATCCTACACTATAGATTCTATAGAATAAATAAAATGAGCACATCAAGGTCTGAAAAGTGAAAACATTTGCATAAATAATTCTCAATATGTTCACTTCAGGTCTTCTTGTTATGTATCCACTTAACTTTAGACATAAAACCATATATAATTCTCATTATCATATTGCCCAAAAATTTACTATCCAGTATAAATCATCCGAATTTCATGTGTAGAGATTAAGAGATTCAACTTTAAGTTTCAAGATCATATTGAATTATCCCCCTTTCAATTTCAAGCCTTCAAATTCAAGTTACTAAACATTCCCATGTATAATTCTCAAAATTATAAGCATAAATCACAGAATTCATGGGCTAAATCAAACTGATTAAAAACAAAAAAAAAGTATTCCCAAACTAAACCATGTGTTGTTGAATCACTCTGTTTGTTGCATAGTTGACTAACAGTTGAAATAAAAATCAACGATTTTCGATCATCAACGATGTATGTTTATTTTGAACGGTCAATTGTAGTCTGAATCTATGAAAAGAGTTAGATATACTAAAAAGTAAAGGAAACCCTAGAAAATAAAAGCGAGAAATTGAGAAACGTACCGATCCCGGAAGCACCGCCGGTGACGAAAGCAGAGAGGCCGGACTTTAGCTCCATCAAGTAACTAACTATGTTCTTCCGATTCGTTCTTGAAAGTTGGTTGATTTTATCTCTCTTTTTGTTACTCTATTGTCGCAAATCATGTACATGTAATCATATCATATCATATATTCATATGTATATATGTATAAGGAAAGATTATTACTTAATTCGGAGATATCGTATTATTGAAAATCTTCTGCCGGCAACGGTCCACCTATAGTGACTTTCCAAATATAGGGGGCGGCAATTTGATCCGCTGCTCGATAACGGTGAAACGATAATGTTCAACATCTTTTTTTTAACTAGGAGGTGCATGTAACAATTTTCGGGTTATATATTTTACCAAAGGTTGATTTAGAGCATTCACATCATAGCAGCAGGTTTTCTATCATCATCCTTATAATTTATACTTTTATTATTATTTTTTCTTTCTCTTTTATCCACACCACTAGTTAGTCTAGTGGCAAATGTGTATGACTCCTTAAGTGGAGGTCTTGGGTTCAAGTCCCACTTGTAACAAAAAATAATAAACATAGGGTTACAAGTTGGGTCAGGGGGTTTTCTCACGAGTGGTGAGTTTCCTCCTGATGGGGATTGGAGATGATCGGGTGGGTGGTGTAATATCCCCGTTAGTGATCCAAATTTGCTGTTCAAAAAAAAAAACTTTTTATACATTTATCATTACATTTTCTCTCTCTTTCAATCCCCAAATTTTAGTAAATCACCTAACTTTTTGTCAAATATACAGATTTTATAAAGTTTTTCTCTCTCCTCTACTCACAACCACTCACAACCAAACCTTAAATTATACAGATTTACACTCATATATTTTTGGAAAATTGGAATAGAATAATCCCAACTTTTGGGTATTGGCCTACAATAATCCCACTTTTCAATATAACTCATAACGGTCCTAACTTTCATCCAATTTTTTTTCAGTGGACCCGCCGTTAACTTTTTTTAACACCGTTAAGTGTATCCTTACGTGGCATGCTGACGTGTCCTTTTTTAATTTTTTTTAAAATTTTATTCCATGTCATAATAACATTTTATTATCAATTAAAATAATCAACAAAAAATCACTTTCATCTCCATCTTTTTTTCCCGGAATACACCACAGTTTCAGAGATTGTCACTTTCATCTCCAAACAGCAAAACAACGAGAGAGCTTTCAATTGCTTCAATGGCGTATCTGAGCTCACCAAATCCAAGCAACAAGTCTCCACCATGTTAAACAAGGCTTCATCTCCGACTACTTCCTCTCCCCTCCACCCTCTTCCTCTTCCCCTTCCGACCCGATCCGAACCATCCAAACCCTGATCCGATCCACCCCCAGCCCCACTGTTGTAAACGTAGATACGAAATGCGAGTAACGGAAATAAATTAAAGAACAAGATGTATGAATACGGAAATCAAATGACGTGAACTAAAATTGGCAAACGGAAATTTCATGTACTAACTTAAGAACTTTCAAATGGGGCAATTTTCTATCTGCAGTTTTATTCATCACATCCAAATTTATAGACTTCAACTAACATCCATGACTAAAACATAGCTAAAAATAAGGAGAACATGTCAATTAAAAATAACTAAACAAACATGGAGCAAGTGGTAGTTCATGGTAATCAACGTGGGTTTCATCCAGTTTGTGCTCCAAGGAAAGTGGGTCGTATCACCCACTCTCTTCGAAATGATGACCGAAGAACAAACCCGAGACTCCCAATCCCATTCCCTCGACACTGCTCGAATCAGGATCGAAGAGCGGGTTGCGAGGATTCTATCCGGAGCCTCGTTTAGAAACCCTAGCGATTGGGGCTTTGGGTTTGGAGATGTGAAACTCACGATTAGGCTGTTAGGGTTCGATTTAGACGGTCGAAATCGTCAACCGTCTAAACCAGGTTTCAAACGCCATCGCCGGAATAACGACTGTGTAGAGCATGTCGGCGGCGCTCCGATCGCAGCTTCTATGAATTAGATGAAGAATCGTGGATCGATTTTATCAACGCAACTTCTATGAATTAGTTGAAGAAGGTTCCCACAGTGCCTGCGCGTTTTCTTTGTGGACGAATCGTGGATCGATTAGGGTTTTTCAACAGGGAAGAAAAGTATCACGGTTCTTTTAAATGATGTGGATAAAACTTAGATTTTTTTAATTAATAATAAAAAGGTTATTATGACATGGAATAAAGATTTTAAAAAAATTAAAAAATGACACGTCAGCATGCCACGTAAAGATACATTTAACGGTGTTAAAAAAAGTTAACGGCGGGTCCACTGAAAAAAAATTGGATGAAAGTTGGGACCGTTGTGGGTTATATTGAAAAGTGGGATTATTGTAGGCCAATACCCAAAAGTTGGGATTATTCTATTCCAATTTTCCTATATTTTTTAAGGAACCTACCGTGAATGTTTTATAAGTTTTAAAAGTTTTAATTGCAATCAATAGGAGTTTGTCATGCATGTGAGACAAAAAAAATAGAATTTTTATGGAAGAGTGATAGAATTTAAGTAGTAGTAATGTGAGAGTTGACGATGCTCAGCGGTTAGGGAGTTCCGCCCGATCAGTTTAGTTGGTTGTATATCGAAGATCATTTCTAAAGTTTTAGCCTCTAGGATGAAGGAAGTTCTGGGCTCCCTCATCTCGGAAACACAAATGGGTTTTGTGGTGGGTCAGAACATCATTGAAGGTCCTTTGATTATCAACGAAATTAATTCTTGGCTAAAATGGTTCAAAAAGAAGGGGATATTCTTCAAGGTTGATTTTTTTAAATCATATGACTCGGTGGATTGGGGCATATTATCGTCCGCTTGGTCCTCGGTGATCATCAATTGCTTGCCGACTAGGGAATTTAAATGTTCCCGTGGTGTTAGACAAGACGATCCTTTATCGCCTTATCTATTTATGGTGGCAATGGAGGCTTTAAAACTGGATGCTCATGAAGGCAAATTCCTTAGGCATTTTTGAAGGGATTCAAGTGCCTAACGGGGGTCACGTGGTCACGCATTTGTTCTACGCCGACGATGCAATGATCTTGGGTAATTGGACAAATGCAAACGTTGTTAACTTGATCCGTTTGTTTCGATTTTTTTATTTTGTTTCAGGGCTCAAAGTGAACTACAAAAAGGTGTGCTCTATACGGTGTTAATGTGGAACAAGATGATATTCATATCATGGCTCAAGTCTTGAGGTGTGAAGATGGCAAATTCCCTTTCGCTTATCTGGGCATGGGCGGACCTACGTTGATGGGTATGGGGTCAAGCGACCCCCCATCGATTTCGTACTAGTAGTAGAACGTTTTGAAGGAAAATCTCACTGGCCCCCTTAAATATATACAAATGACCCTCAGTTAATTAACAAAAATCAATTTAGCTCAGTGTTCTTCAGAAGTTGTTTAAGTTTGCCCCTCGCCTTATGGAAGGTCCCTTGTTCGATACTCGGCGATGGTTAAAAATTTGATTTTTTGCAGCGCACTTTAATTACCAGTGAACTAAAAGTCTTTTATTCACCTCCAATATTTAATAGGGGGACTACTAGAGACACCCAAATTTTTTTTTCTGGACATCACCCTTAACCCTGCGGTTTGCCCTTTGATGAGTAAATGAGATCGTCGGATGTGTCTTCATATCCGACCATCGGACATCTAAGTCCTCAAATAAATGTTAGTGGCACCACAGGTACATGCAGGGCGAGGATCTGAGTTAAGATCCGAGTTGAGAACCAGAGAAGCAGAGTCAGGAGCCTATAAATACTCGAGATTGGACCTAGATTAGGGATGCTTGTATCATTTAACTTTGATCACTTGTAACCTTCTCAATCAATAAACATTGCTTACTCTCTCTAAGTTCAAATCTCATTCACTTTCTCACACACTTCTCTGATTTGGCGGTAAAGGTGCTCATCGTGACACTTTTTCCTTTTTCAGTGGCGCCATCCATTAGTCGACGTAATCCTTCGTGATTGAGTTTTGAATTGACGATGAGCGATTTAGAGAAATCCTTATCGGTATCGGCTTCGAGTGAAAAAAATGAAGTCGAGTTCTTCTTTTAGGCAGAATTCGGGTTTTTCTCGTGATGATTCACCGGTAAAGACTACGTCGATGTTCGCAGATTCATTTGTGGATCCGAAAACTTTAAATCCAAAAAATGTTGATGGATCGTTGAAATCCGTTGGTAAAAATGATTCTGTCAAGCAAGATGTAGTGGTTTTCGATGGCAATGTTGAGAAAAAAGCTGAAGATTTGTCGGTAAAAGAATTAGATGATGCTAATTTGTCGGAGTCTGACGTGGATTTTTTAAGACAAAACAAGGAATTGCTGCTGTTTCTAAAGCAAAAGCGTCTCATGGAGGAAGAGGCTGATAATGTTCAGCTTCAATTGGCGAAATTTAAAAGTAAGAGTCAGCGTCAACATTAGTCTACGACGAAAGATGTTGTACACATGGCGAATGCGGCAAAACCTCCGGTGAATGGTATGATACCAATTTCTTATGGTTTTTTAATCATAATTCTTTAAAGATCTCTGGTTTTGATAAATCTTAATTATCGTGCTTTTTCGATGGTCAAGTATGGTTCATTGCATTTTACGTGGTAAAAACTTTTTTGTTCTATGGACTTAGTAGTTAGGATCTGGCTATTTGTTAAATTAATAAGGTCGAAGTATGGTAAAAATTTCTTACCAGAGGTAAGATGTGCGTCAATTTGAGATATGTGCTATTGTGATGTTTGATTATTTTAAGTTTTAATGAGAAACAGGGATGATAATTCCATATATGCCGGAATCCATGACGTCACAATCGAAATTTACTTCGTGGATAGCAGAAGCTTCATTCCCTCGAAAGTTGAAGATGCCATCTACGGTAGGTAAATATGGGGGATTGGCAGATCCAGATGATCATGTATTTGAATTTTATTTTGCTGCTAGATTGGAAAATTGGACCGAGGAAACCTGGTGTCATATGTTCGTTCAGACATTCACTGGTATAACCAGGGTGTGGTTTGATGCACTTCTGACTGGTGGAATTGTGAGTTTTGAAGATTTAAAGGGTAAACTTCTGATGTACAAAAATCGATCTATAAAAATAAACTAAATTATCCTAGACCTAGACACACTAAATTAAACCCAATTAACCTAAAACTAGACCGACTCAATAGGCAAGCGAACCTATCGAATGTAGAATTGCTATCGGCAGACAGGTGTCGAACCCTAGAGACACTAAAAAGATAAAATTAACTACGAAAAATAAAAAACTGATTAATTGATGGAAATTGGTTTTTGATTTGAAGAAGCAATTAACTAATTAAATTAACTAAAATTAACTAAGCTAAAATTAACTAAATTATTGAGACTTATTAAAACGGGAAACTGCTAAAAATGGAAATTACTAAAAATGGAAAGCAACCCACAAACTCAAACCCTAGAGACGAAAACCAGATATGATGCGAAATACCACCTATACCTAGAATCCTAGTTAATGCTAACGACTTCCCTTGATTATGACAATTCCGACTAAATCAGATTCTAAAGATGCAACCTATAGAAAACCTATGAGCCCCCGAAAAAACTCTCTGGACATAACTGACAAGAATCCTAAAGGTTGGAACACGCTCACTGATTTGTTAGTTCACCTTTTGAGTACATCCTAACCGATAATTCTACCGCTCAATTAATTGGATCACCTTTTGAGTATTTCCCAATTCGATACCCTAACCACCCTCGAAGCTAATCTAAGGCACCTTAAGGCAAAAGGAGCTACCTTTAACTACTATGAAAGTCACAACTTAGCAAATCGACCAACTAATCTAGGGGACTTCCTTTTGAGACAATCCTGATCTAGACAATTAACCAACCCAACTAGTCGACAAGGTTATCCCCTTTTAAGTTCTAACCAAGGCAGAATATAGCAATCAAAGTATTAATTATTAACCAATGTTCTAGTTCGGGACGTCTCCTAAACTATTCTCTAGATGAAAACCCTAAAGCTAACACCTTTTGATGCATTACCCGACCCGAAATACATTCGTAGGCAACACAAACACCAATCAATAACCAAAACCCTAATTGCAATACGCATAAGCAACAATCACAGAAAATTAATGGAATTTCAATAGAACATCAATGCATCACCATCGTCATAATCAAGGAAAAGTCAAAAACATTAACTACTCATCAATTGGTCTAGATGGTACAAGAAATTTAGCCAATAACCATTAACATGTCTGAGTTTATCATAAAAACAGTAGTAACAGTCAAGAACATAATCTGGTCTAATGAAAACGAAAGTTAAAACAAAAGATTAAGAACCCGGGGAAGCGATTGGGAGTCGAATTCTTCAATCCTTAGGCTCTGATGGCTTCAATCTCGATCTTCTGCTCCAGAATCGTCTCCAGTGGCTCTGAGATACGGCAAGGTGAATGTAATTCGACTGGAAACCCGCATTGTATTTATAAGTGAGAAATTAGGGTTTCCTGGAATATTAGCGTCCAAGCGTATCGCTTGGAGGTCTCCTGATCAGTAGGCGGTACGCCTGGACCCACAAGTCAACAAAATAGTTGAGTCAACGATTAAATCACCGCCTTTGACTTCAGAGCAACAAGCGTATCGCCTGCATCTTCATGATCACCAGGCGATACGCCTAGTGCTTCAAATTCAGCATTTTTCTTCTTTTTGATCCTCAATTCTGTTCAATGCTCGTTT
>JBCNJP010000024.1:40961797-41053031 GCA_039602395.1 Deinandra increscens subsp. villosa
CGCGGTTACCTCATCAACTGCGGTTCCAAGAACGACATCAAACAAGATGGCATAACATACAAAAAAGACGAAGGCTACACCGCCTCCGGAAAACTAGCCACCCTAAACCGGTTCGACATCCTACCCGTACTCACCACCCTCCGTGTACTTCCCGTACGGCCCGGGCAAACACTGCTACGAGCTTCCGGTGACCACGGGCGGGAAATTCCTCGTCCGCACCACCTACTTTTACGGAGGATTCGATGGCGGCAACGAGCCACCGATTTTCGACCAGATTATTGACGGGACCGTATGGAGCACGGTTAACACGACGGAGGATTACAAAAACGGTCTCAGCTCGTATTATGAGATCGTTGTGACCGCAAATGACGGAACGCTTAGCGTATGTTTGGCGTGCAATAAAAATACCAAGTCTCCGGCGAGTCCTTTTATTTCGTCGTTAGAGGTGATAGATCTCGATTCTTCTCTGTATAACTCCACTGATTTTGGCAAGTATGGATTGATTACGGTTATTCGGAGTAATTTCGCTTCAGATGGTGATCTCGTACGGTATGAAACAGATTCAACAATCTCATATGTTCATATTTGATTAATAGTGGTGTAAACGAGCCCGCTCACATTCTCGAGATCGAATTGATAAAAAACTTAAAACGAGTCGAGCTTAAGCATTAATATAGAGTTCGCTTAATAAACGAGCTTAATTCAGAGCTTTACATAACGAGCTCAAGCCCGAGCTTTACATAGCGAGCTGGCTTGGGCCTTTATTATATAATTTTTATTTAATTTATTAAATATATGAAAAAATAATTGTTATTATATATAAATTTTGATAAAATAAGTAATAATATGTATTTTTTTCTATATAAAAACTATAATTTTAATAATATATACAAATTTAATTACAATAATATACAAATAATAAAAATTAATAATAAACAAGTCGAGGTCGAACTATGTTAAGTTTAAACGAGCCATGACGAACCCGAGCTTCTCTAGACTCGAGCTCGACTCGTTTAAACTTAACAGAGCTCGAACTCGAATAAATAAATAAAAATGAATACTATATTAGCCAAGCTCGAGCTTAAATAATTCTTCACGAGCCAAGCTCGAGCTCTGTTAAGTTTAAACGAGCCGAGTTAAGCCCAAACTCGTCTAGACTCGAGCTCGCTTGTTTAACTTAAGATAGCTAATTCGACTCATTTATTATTAATAGTTGAAGTAACAAAGCCCTAGATCGACTAATTTGGTCATTTCTAACGGAATAGTTATCCAGATGATGCGTTCAATCGATACTGGCAACCGTTTATCGACGGAAACCCTACGGTCGAATCGCACGCAAACGTCACCTCCTCGGAGTTCTGGAACCGGCCGCCGGAAAAGGTGTTCCTCTCGGGATCAACGACGAGCAGAGGGAAGAATCTGACGATACACTGGCCGCCGTTTTCTCTGCCGGCCAATCGGTACTACGTGGCGTTGTACTTTCAGGACAACCGGAATACGAGTCCGTACAGTTGGAGACTATTCACCGTTTTCATCGACGGTGAGGTTTTTTATCAGGATCTGAATGTTACGACGAAAGGTGTGACGGTTTACGGCACGGAATGGCCGCTCTCCGGTGAAACGGAGATTACTCTGATTCCGAGAAGTGATATGCCGGTGGGCCCTACGATTAACGCCGGGGAGATATTTCAGATCTTGCCTCTTTCTGGAACGACTTTTGGTGGAGATGGTACCATGGTGATTCTAAATCCTTTCAAATTTTGTAAAATTAAATCAAATTGTTTAAGATTATAGCTGGCAAAAGAGGTCTAAACGTTTCAGACACGAAACGACACGATTAACACGGTTACTAAACACGAACACGACACGATTAACTAAATCGTGTCATTTTCTTCAAACACGAACACGGACCTGTGTATAAACGTGTTACACGACACGACCTGTTTAGACACGATTAATATCATGAGAATGGAAATCAAAAATAAATTAACGAATATAAATTGGAAAGAGCTGACAATTTGAAGAATTTGAGTTGTCAAAGTTGGTATGGTGGTGAAAATTAAAAGGTTTGTATGGAAGTCTCAAATTATAAAAGGATTTTGATTTTTATTATGTATTTAATTATTTTAAAAAATTATTAAAATTATAAACGTGTTTAATCGTGTCATAAAGAGGTTAGAAGATGTGAAACATGTTTAGACACGATTTTAATCGCGTCACAAACGTGTGGACCTGTTTAAAACACGAAACATGTTTAACTTAAACCCAAACATGTTAACTCCGTGTCGTACCGTGTCATGTTAACAGGTCCGTGTTAGAAATTGCCAGCTCTATTTAAGATCTTACTTTATTTTTAACTAAAACTAGTTATTAGTTATTAGTGCGTTGTCGCATGGCTAGCGCAAATAGACGGTTAAGCCGCATTGCTATAATACAAAGTAAAAAAAACGAAAATGCATACACCTAAAAAATAATAAAGACAAAGATACATGCCAAAAAAGCTATACACCAAAAAATAACGGTGTAAAACTATACTAAAACTAAGGAAAATACTTTACTTGAACTACTAAAAACTATACATCAAAGAACAAAACATCAAAGAACAAAACAAAAACAAAAAACAAAAAAATTAACACGTGGCACTGCCTAAATGGTTGCCACGTGGTACACCTTGTTACTGTAGCGAAAGCTACTTGACTTTGTATATTAGACAATTTGACCGGTTAGTATATGAATTCAAATTTTTTGATTATTTGTAGTAATGGCGATGCAAATATTGAAGCAAACCTTAAAAAATCCACCAGATGATTGGAATGGAGATCCATGCTTGCCAAAAGAACATCCCTGGTTAGGAATCGGTTGTTCTGAAGGAGAACAAGTACGGGTTACCAGTCTGTAAGTAATATGTCAACCCAAAACCTGATTTTTCCGTGTAGGTCTTAGGGTTGTGTCGGAAATTATCACTCCACTTTATGTCTGTATTACATATGCTATATGCATAAAGGGTACATTTAGTAAATCTATTAAATTCATAGATTTTCGCCATTAGTCCAAACAAAATTCTAGCATTCATATGTTTTATACATTAGGAACCTAAGGGGGCTCTCACTAACAGGGACATTACCTAAAGAAATTGCAAGATTGACTGCTCTTAAAGAACTGTAAGTACACTCGTTGATCAAATAAATTCAACCAAAAACATATATTTTCACAAAGTTTATACATGCAGTCGGTTAAGCACCAACAAACTAACGGGTCCTATCCCTGATTTGAGTCCATTGAAGGCTTTGGAGATCCTGTAAGTGTTGTTACTATCACCGTTACTATTACTGTCACTATCTTTGATTTGCATTTGGTTTTTTATGCATTTCTTGTTTTCTCTAATGGTGTGGAGAAGACATCTGGATGAAAACGAATTCGAGGGGCCATTCCCAGATGCTCTAGCCACACTTCCTAACCTTCGCGAACTGTAAGCAATTTTGTTGTTTCTGAAGGCCTTTATAAAAATTTCCTTATTTTTCTTGATTAATATATGCATATATAGTGAGTAATTTTAATGTAACAGATTATTAAACAAGAACAAATTGAGTGGAGGACCTCCCCAAAACCTAATAGACAGAAAAGGCATGATTATACGGTAAGAATAATTTGTTTTGTAAATGAATTGTTGTTTTGAATAAAATGGTGTGTATTTAAATATCGTTTGATTGAGTTTTGATTCATGATATTTCTTGTTCAGAACATAGAAGCATAAATTTGTTGGTAAATTTGCTAAGGATATGCGAATTGGACAAGGGATATAGTCATATAGGAAGAGAGACAGGTATTTCAATTTCATACATTATGTGGGATGATGAAGGGATGGAACTCGAGCCACTTTTATTGTCTTTTTGATTGTGACATAACTCACTGAAGCTATAATTAATAACAATGTGCCTTGAAGAGAAAAGATGTAGCAAGTGGCGGTGTTTTAGTACTTGGATGTATCTTAACTTGATGTTTCAAGTTTTTGGTTCAGGCCGGGTTGGATCACATAACTTATAATAGCTCATCACTGCAACGAGTAAAACTAAGAGTTCCAGAGATATTTTCTTGTGTAATCACGACGAGAAAAAAGTGATACCCCGTTTAATAACCACATTTAGAAATAATCGTTGGAGTCCTTATTCGAATTCAATATTGTTTCTTTATCTTTTCATTTTGTGCTGCTTCTTTATCTTTTCATTTTGTATCTCAAGATACTTGTGTGTGAAAATTGTTTTTCTAAGTTTAAAGAGTAAATTACAAATTACGTCTTTTATATTTAGGGCAAATTATGAATTGTAACATTTTCAAAACTAAATTACACTTAATGTTATTTTCCTTTTCTTTTAGAATTTGTTAATGATTAGATCATTTTCACTAATAGAATTATTTTCCTTTTCTTTTAGAATTTGTTAATGATTAGGTCATTTTCACTAATAGAAGTTAATTTTTTCTATTATCTTTTTTTAAATGATCAATTTTACCTTTACTCTTTAAAAGGATCCAATTTGAAATTTTGAGTATCTTTACTGTTATTTTATTACTTTCATATTTTAAATATTGCTAACTAATTCATTTTAATTTTAATTTATTTATAAACTATAATTTTCTAATAAAACCAATAACAAGTAAATAAAATTAAATGTATTATCAATATTTACAAAATTAGCTCTACATACTTTAACTTTTTTTTTTTCACGAGATTTTTTTATATAATTCTATGTTTTTTTCTTAAACATTAGTAAACTGGCAAAAATGTTTTCTAGCAAACGAACATGAAAAAAAATATGTTTTTTTACGTTTGTGTACTCGATTAAACGACAACAAATTAACATGTACATACTTTGTTTTGTGTTTGAACCGGTGTTTTTAACCATATAGTACTCGAGTAGGTTTAGTTCGGTTTTAGGACCTAATCATAATCAAAACCAAAATTTCGGTTGATAAGAAAGAGAATCTTAACCATCGGTTTCAGTTAATTGGTTTTTAATGGTTTGTATTGATAATGAACCAAAAAGTTGTAAGCGTCAGTGGCGGTAGTCAATGTTCTTCTAAGAGGATGAATATGAAGATGAACATTGGGTGTTAAGAGCATAGATAGATAGTAAAGGGGAGAGAGTATTAATTTTTAATTTATTTTTATTGTATTTTGTTAATAAGAGATTTATTTTTGTCTTTCAGAACAAACTTAACAAAAAAAAAAAAATTCATCCAGAGAGCCCTTTTTCCATCTTAGTTAAATATTATATCTATTCTAAAAAAAGTTAGGTTAGTGATAAAATAGTAACTTCTCAAATAAAAAAAGTTAATCGGCTTGTATAATTTAAACCCCAAACCTCTTAGTCATAAAATAAACTTTTTTCTTCTTCTTTTTACAGTAAATTCAAATCACTTCCAAATAACTGACGTATCTAATCATCTTTATTTTTCGAATACACGAACGCTATCAAAACCATTTACTGAAATACCAATATAGATGTTTTTAGTTTTAAAAAATGTTAGACATTATCATCTCACCATTATCGAGTAGCGTATGAAATTGGCATCATTTCCTGAAATTCACCGAGCTCATGTGGGCCCACCCGCCCGCCATATTACACCGTTGCCGGCGGAAGATTTTCAATAATATCGGATATCACTCAAGCGATACTCTTTCCATATATAGATGATGATGATTTGCGATAATAACAGAGTAACAAAAACATAAAATCAACGAATTTTCAACTTTTCAAGAACCATATTTACTTACTTCTTGATGGAGCTAAAGTCCGGCCTCTCCGCTTTCGTCACCGGCGGTGCTTCCGGAATCGGTAATGTTTCTCAATTTCTCGCTTTTATTTTCTAGGGTTTACTTTCCTCTTTAGTATATCTCTCTCTTTTGACTGCAATCGGACATCATCAAAATAAACATAGTAAAGGGGTATAACGTTGGTGAAACAAACAGAGTATGTGAATCTGTATTTCGAAATTGAAAAGGGGCTAATTTAATATGATCTTGAAGGTTGAATCTCTGCACATGAAATTCGGATGATTTATACTATGATTATGGAATTAGTTATATATGGTCTAAAGCTAAGTGGATACATTGTGTATGATTTTGAGGATTGTTTATGCAAATGTTTTCAGCCCTTGATGTGCTCATTTTGTAATTCTATAGTGTAGGATGTAAAGTGGACTTTTGAGGTCAAAGACATAATCTCCAAATGAGCCTATGTGAATCTTGAATTTGTAGGGTTGACAAGAAAAAAGTTAAAAAGTTGAACTGTATCTGTTTTCTTTATGAATGGTGACAATTTTGTTGAGGGTGAATATGTGAATTCAAATGGGAGTCTTAATGTTTTTTTTTTTTGTTACTGTTGTGGTTTTGCTGTACAGGTAGAGCTCTTAGCATAGCTCTTGCTCAAAAGGGTATATTTGTCACAGTTGTTGATTTTTCTGAGAATAGGGGAAAGGAGGTTGCATTGCTTGCGCAAAAGGAAAATCTCAAGTTTCACTCGGGATTAAAATTCCCATCCGCTATCTTTGTAAAATGTGATGTCAGTAACAAAGGTGAGTTGTGTACATTTACTTATGAATGGGTCAATTTGGGTTACGTTTTATCTCTAACGAGTCATATAGGCAAGTTTAAAAAAAGGTTTAGCATAATGTTATGGGTCAAATGGGTTGAGGGTCACCTAAGGTGTAATTTTCATGCGTACAACCTCTTAAATTATTTTATTCAAGAAATTAGATTATTCTTGCAATAGCACATTTTTCCTAATCACATTTAATATACCAACTACTTAAGAGTGTAAAAACTTTTGTGGGTCAAAACAAGCCAACCCATTTCAACTTGCTACCCAAAATGACCAAGCCATTTACATATTAATGGTTCAATTTGGATTATGTTTTATCTCTAACATGTCAAACGGGTATGATTAAAATGTAGCGAATAAAGTTACAGGTCGAATGGGTTGAGAATCACCAAAGTGCACTTTTAATGCATACGACCTTCTAAATTATTTTATCAAAAAAAAAAGATTATTATTGTAGTAACATAGTTTTGTTTAATATTTAACGCAACCATTTTTTTAAAAGGAAATTTGAAAACAACATCGTTGCAGCCTTGCAGGTCAACACAACCCAATCCATCTTGACTTGCTATAAAATAACCCGTTGTGATCCGAGCTATCTACTTATGAATGAGTCAATTTGGTAATGTTTGACCTGTAATAGCTCAAATGAGCAAGATAAAAAAAGTTAATGGTCGAATGGGTTTAATGTAGGCCAAAGTGTACTTTTCCTACATATAACCCCCTAAATCATTTTATTCAAAATATTTTATTCTTCTCAAAATGATATTTTTTTTTATCATATCTAACGCACCAACTATTTAAAAAAGAAAAAAATTAACACAGATTGTTGCGGTCCAACAAAACCTAGCCCATTTCAACCTGCTATAAAAATAACCCATTTTGAAACTGTTTACTTATGAGTGAATAAACTCGGTTTACATTTTATCTTTTAACGGGTTAAATGGGTATGGTAAATAAATAGCTTAAAGAAGTTATTGGTTGGATGACTCGCCGAGAGTGTACTTTATGCATACGATCACCAAAATTGTTCAATTTTTAAAAATATTGATTATTATGAATTATGGTGACTGTAATTATACTTAACATCAAACTATTTAAAAAGAAAGCTGGATGCAAAAAGTGTTGTGTGCCAAATTAACCTAACCTTTTATTTTTAACCTGGACCTACTTTTTTCTGAACGGCAAATACGCACACCTCCCTTATATCTTCTCCTAAAATCCACCTAATGTCCACACTGTGGGACTTGAAATGGCACCACTTTGGTGTGAATAAACACGGTGCCACTAGGCCAAGAGGCCATTGGCCAGAACCTGGTTAGTTACTTACTTATAAATGAGTCAATTTAGTTATGTTTTACTTCTAACAGGAGAAGTGGCTGCTGCATTTGAAAAACACATGGAAGTGTATGGAGGTTTGGATATTTGTATTAATTGTGCCGGTATTACTACTCCCATACTATTTCACAAGGATCAAACAGATGGCTCAAACTCATGGAGACAAGCTGTTAATGTTAATCTTGTAGCAGTTATTGATTGCACCCATAGGGCGGTATGCTTAAGCTTCACTTCGAAAACTTTATACACTTATGGGAAAATTTCATAAAATGGCAACCTCATTTTGGAAACTACCTCGTTTTGTTCTGAATTGGTAATTGGTAATTATTCTTTGTTTTGGTGGGCCACCTTGGTAGTTATGACCAGTTGACGGTTAAATTGCTGATTTGGCATTTTTATTTTAAATTTATTTTTACTATTAGGATAAATGTAAGTAGATAGCAATGTACTTGACTACTTGGGCATTCTGTCCATTTGGTGATTATACCTTTTTTCCCCTCTAAGTTGCCAATTAGAGTCTTTTAGGTGCTATGGTTTCAGGGTTCAACTTACATAACGAACTCATGTCAATTTGGGTCTTTGATTCGATTGGGTTCACAAAATGCTTTTATAGTTCTTGGTTTTGGTAGAGTTTCATTTATAAATATAATCCAATGCCTTAACAATAACAATTCCTGATTGTGTTTGAAATTGTTTGATATATTAAATCAATTGCCCGTCAAAAGAACTTTAACTACCATAGTACCATATCATAAATACCAAAATGGATCAAATGCCCAAGTAAGTAGCTATTCACGTTAGCAATTTAACCGGTATAACCAGTAATAGTTTTCTAATTAGCCCATCAAAGCAAAGTATAAACCAATTTGAGAAATAAAAGTATAATTACCTAAACAGATCAACAAGCTGCGTAGGTTGCAATTTTGTGACGTTTTACTTCTCTTTATTTAAAATTGGTCTAATATTTGATTAAATGTAGATCAAAATAATGGAGGCTGCAAAAAAGCCTGGTGTGATCATAAATTTGGGTTCAGCAGCAGGACTATATCCACACATAATTGACCCTATTTATTCTGCCTCCAAAGGTTTGTTACTTTTCAGTAAACATAACTGACCTATATCCAGTCGTTTTTTTTTTATAATATTTTTCTTCTGATTCTTTTTTATAATTTTCTTGGATTTTATTTTGAAAGGGGGTGTGGTTATGTTTTCTAGAGCGCTTGCTTCCTACAAGAAAAAGGGGATTCGTGTGAATGTGCTTTGCCCAGAGGTGAAACACAACTTCTTATGTTAGTTATATTTACGTTAAACACAACATAATCTCTTTGAAAATAATAGTTTTCTGTATTACACAATGATTTAGATACCTGCGAAAAGTAAGCTTCTTTTTTCTTGATGTTCTTGATGACTTTTATGCAGTTTATTCGAACTGAAATGGCTGAAAAAGTGGATTCTAGATTTATTGAACGCATGGGAGGTTATGTTCCTATGGAAACCTTGATTCAAGGTATGGTATTTTACTTGACAAAATCAGGGAAAGAGCAAAAATATTAAAGGCAGATTAACGACCCTTTTATAATAATGAAATAGTGGCTTAAACTTTTACATGACAATCAACAAATGAAATAGGTGCATTTGAGCTTATAACCGATGAGAGTAAAGCGGGCTCATGTTTATGGATCACCCAACGTAGAGGCTTAGAATATTGGCCTACTCCAACCGAAGAAGCAAAATATTTAGTGGTTCCTTCAAGATTACAGAAAAGATTTTCATCTGTGATTAGTTCTAATGTTCAAATCCCCGACAACTTTGAGAAAGTGTGAGTTTATTATTTTTTTTAATCTTTTATTAATGTTTGCATAACACACCTTGGTTAATTTATCTTTATATTTAGGCATTAAATAGAAACAAACTTTATGCTTTTTTCTCGTCAGGAATAAATTAGAAGCAAACTTGAAACGGACCTACAGTTATTATCGACTTTAGCACATCAACCTCCTTTTAGTTGATGCCATGCCAGATGCCCTTTTATTAGATATAATATATTAGTTACGATGTTATATAGAATATATGAGTTAGGATATTAGATAGAATGTATTAGTTATCATACCTTGTAGAAATTAGAATATATATTGGTTAGCATTTTATTGTGCACATATGATTTATCGTAGTTATCTTTACCGTGATAGGGATTATGATTTAAGTAGGTATTCTTTATAATTATCCTCATTGTAGTCCTATTAATAGTTTATCTATAATTAGGAGTTATGATTAGGTTTTCTTTGTTATTATCCTTATTGTACTCCTATAAATAGTTGATTAATAGTACACAATATCTTACGTGGTTTTCATTATTCTGTGCATATATTAAAAAAGTAAAAGAATTACTTAGAAGTTTGAACAATGGTCTTTTTTTAAAACTTATGCATAGAAAATGATATTTTTTTTTAGATTTGTATCTTAAAAGAATAATTAAATGTCACATCTACTCATTTTATGTAACAAGTTACGTTGTAGCAACCAAGATACATTTATTGCCAGTTTTAGCAATCAAGTTCCCTTTTATTACCAAACATAGCAATGTGCAATGTACAACTTGGTCTTTTTACCGGAGCTTTAAAAAATTCATGATGTGGTGTTTTATTAGTAATCTTGGTATAATGTATATGCCATGTGAATATAAATTTTAAAAAAGAGATCAATCTGTTTAACTTACGCATAAATAGTTTTAAAGCACCTTTTTATATATGTGACATCTGATGTGGCAGTTATATCATCAGCACATCAACAATTTGCAAGCGGAATTAGTTAAAAGGAGACCGGTTGCTAAATCCCTAACTATTAGTAATTTGGTTTCTATTTTGCGCCGAATTTAAAGTTGATTGCTAAAGTTGGGAAAAAGAAATTCTTGAAGTCCATTTATATACCGTGCAGGTTGCCATTGTATTTTAATTAGACTTGGTGTATTTGATGCTTTTTATGCAGGATTGTTCACACTTTGAGCCACAATTTCCGGGATGCTACAAGTATAGTGCGTGCACCACTGAAATTACCGATTAAACCAGATCATGTACTGCTGAAAATAATATATGCTGGTGTTAATGCAAGTGATGTAAGTTTATGGGCTATAAATGGATTATGATATCTTTTTGATGAGTGGTGCAATTGTTGTTAAAAAAAGTAATTTCTTGATTTACACGAAATCAATGGACTTGATATTTGCATGATTCAATCCATATACTTCTAAAACTTATTGAAAATGCTCTAGTAAAGTCTAGGGACTTAATCATGCAAAAAATGATCTTTTTGTTAAAGATTGGGAGATAGAGGGAGTTAATCATGCAAAGAAGAACTTTTGTGTTAATAACAACATGCAGAGACTTTCTTGTTAATGTTTGGAAAGCTATGGGGTTTAATCTTGCAAAAGTAATGTCTCTCAACTTATATGTGAGTTCAGAAAATATGCTATTTTTCTACAATTATCATAATAAATGACATATGTGGCTATGTGCTACTATTTAGGTTCAGTCATGCCATTGTTGATAAATTGTTTGCTTTAGAATTAGAACTTAGTCTTTTATTAACTTTTTCTTTGTTTTGTGGGCCCCATCTTCATTACTGCTTGTATCAAGTAAACTGGAAACATAAACATAAATACATTTCTTTCATGTCATATAGGAGGTGCTTGGGATTTTTTATTTTAACAGCTTATTTGGTTATTGTGTTTTCCTACAACCAGATAAGCACTTTTGAGTGTTTGGATGAAGAAAAATGCTTATGCTTGTCTGTTTGTTTTAGCTTGAAATAAGCTGGCTTTAATGTAAGGGTTAGATAAGCTGTTTTTAATAAATTAATCAGTTGTTTCTGCTTACAAACACTCCCTAACACAATGCATATTTCAGGTTATTAAAAAGAATAGGCTTTTGTGGTTTTTAATCGTCAAGTTATAATCTCAATCATCTCCCTCATATGGTTTTTAACAATTTGGGTACAATGTGGCAGGTGAATTTCAGTTCTGGTAGTTATTTCAGTGGAAGCAAACAAGAAATCAGTTCTCGCCTTCCATTTGATGCGGGATTCGAGGTATGAAACACAGGTCAACAGAAGTAGTACTGTAATACTTTTTGCGATTTGATTAAATTCATGGTCCACAGATTTGTTTTAACAACTAAAATTTTGGATTTATTTGTTTTAATTTTGCTTGAATTTCATGGTCCACAGTTTTGTTTTAAGTTTTAACAACTAATATTTTGGCTTTTCTTAATATTTCATGGTCCAAGGATTTGTTTTAACTGAACTTTGACTCATTTTGGATTTTGAAATTTGATTAAATTTTGCGGTCCACGGATTTGTTTTAACAACAATAACTTTTCTTTTTGTTCTTGTGTTTGAATGTTAAAAATTTACAGGGAGTAGGATTAATTGCTGCCGTGGGTGATAGCGTTAAAAACCTAAAAGTTGGCACTCCTGCAGCAATCATGACTTTTGGAGCTTATGCCGAATTTGCTATGGTATGTTGATCTGGAAATCTTTGATTTTTTTTAATCTTTTATTATTTTCTCAGTAGCTAGTTGAATTATTTAGCCTAAAGAGATGGCGGTTTCAACTCTTTTACCTTTAAAAAAATCAATTTGGTTATGTAATTTTATCTCCATAGGTCAAGCATCTAAAGTTTATAATATAGCTTAAAAGTAAAAGGTACAAACGGGTCAAAAGTCTGCTAAAGTGTATTTTTAATGTATAAATGATAAAAACCTCCTAAACCTTATTATTTGAATTTTTTTTTGATCATATCTGACATTCTAATTGTTCATAAAGTACCTTTAAAACTTTCAACAGAAAGGGTTTCTGCTCCACCTCCTAAACCATCTGCCAAAGTGTATATTTTATGCATAAAAGCTCCTAGATCATTTTATTCAGAAAGTTATATATTATTATTATTATTGAAATAATGTTATTTTCATAATCGTATTCTGACAAAAGAGTTTTCAAGCCAACCTAATCTTTACCATGTTTCCAACCAGTGCCATAAGTACAGATTTTGACCTGAGCCCTTTATGACCCATTACCCGTAACCGGTTTCCCACCTTTCGTAATATTGGTATTGAATTATGTGTATTTAGGTACCTTCGAAACACATTCTCCCTGTAGCTAGACCAGACCCTGAAGTTGTTGCCATGCTTACATCTGGACTAACAGCATCTATTTCTCTGGAGAAGGTTTGTTTAATTAAAATGTTATACGCCACATGTTTTTGGTTTTAGTTAAAATATTGGAGGGAGACTTAGTTTTTTTTCTGCTATTAGGCAGCACAAATGGAGTCTGGAAAGACGGTTCTTGTCACTGCTGCTGCAGGAGGGACCGGGCAATTTGCAGTTCAGGTGATTTAATATTTCAAAACTTCTAAATTTCATAAGTCTGTATGATATAATACTGGTGCAGTGGTGCATTTGAGAAAATATCATTTTATTTTTAATTTAAGGGAAACTTTCATATATACATATCTCTCAGAATTTCATAATATTGTATGATATTTTTGTTGTTTTGAAAGGGTGAACACGATATTATGAAATTTAGTAGGACATATATGAAATTTTGAACTTTTAGAAGGATATATATATAAAATTAGTCATTCGTTTAATTATAATGAATTACTTACCTGTTCGTATCGATTATAGCTTGCAAAATTAGCTGGAAACAAAGTGGTTGCCACTTGTGGAGGTAAAGATAAGGCTATACTTTTAAGAGATTTGGGAGTTGATCGAGTCATCGATTACAAGGAAGAGTCTATAAAAAATGTATGTATGTTCTCTTTTAAAAGTTAATTTGGATTTTTTTTTATTATACACACACACACATAACAAATTACTCTTCTAATGTAAAATGAGCAGGTTCTTAAGAAGGAATTCCCAAAAGGCGTTGATATTGTTTATGAATCTGTTGGTGGTGATATGTTCGATATGTGTTTGAATGCGTTGGCAGTTTATGGACGGTTGGTGGTCATTGGAATGATTTCTCAGGTAATTGTGCTTTGTTTGAATCTGTTTATGTTTCTTTGACTCTTCCGGTCAAACCCAATACTTATCAAATTCAAAACAGATATGGATTTTATTAGAAACCTTTGCACTAGTATCTTTTCAGTTTTGTAGTTCAAGATTATATAATTTAGTGTAGTTGATATTTCCCTATAAACTGAAAATATTCATATTTATTTCACAATTTAGAATCTGTCATTTGACCTCAGAAGTCAAACATGTCTAATTTTTCAGTATCAAGGAGAGCATGGATGGAAACCACGAAACTACACAGGATTGTGTGAGAAACTCCTAGCAAAAAGTCAAACTGTGGTATGTGCAGTTTTCTATGTTCACATTTTATTCATTGCATGAAAATTGTCGATGTGTGACTGACTATCTGAACATATCGTAGAAACGATGTGAGTTGGTCAAGTATGATTAGCTATATTTTTATTTTTTTATATACCAGTATACCACTATTCGGTCAAGTATGATTAGCTAATATTGTTTTAATAATATTTTTTTTATCATAATAATTTAGAAGATTTAATGATTTACTAGATCATTTATAGTTTTTATTACTTTTTTTTATTTTATCTATTTGACCTTTTAAAGATATAACCTTTATCAGGTTTATAAGTTTTCATTTCATCTATTTGGCCTTTTTGAAGATATAACTTTTATCAGGTTTATAATGATGATTTGATTCACTTGCAGGCTGGATTTTTTCTTGTGCAATATGCTCATTTATGGCAACAACATCTTGATCA
This sequence comes from Deinandra increscens subsp. villosa, assembly GCA_039602395.1. NCBI lineage: Eukaryota > Viridiplantae > Streptophyta > Magnoliopsida > Asterales > Asteraceae > Deinandra > Deinandra increscens. The sequence goes on from JBCNJP010000024.1 coordinate 40,976,519, forward strand.
TCTGGTTCATCTTTTCTCTGTGGGAAAGCTAAAGGTAACAATATATAGGGGTGATCATACCAATTTTGTTTCTTTCGGTTCAGCCTTGGGTCTCAGACCAAATCGGCTCATCGGTTTCCTTGGGCCAATTACAAGATGCTCTCACCACTAACAATATAACAAACAAACAAACGTACCTAGTATAATCTCACTCATAACAAAGCTACGTAGGGTCCGGGGAAAAAGTAACAATACAATCTTTCAATTTGTCATTAATTTTCCCCGATATTTTCTCTTATAAACTAAAAATTTAGCTATGTCTTTTCCTTCAAAATATCAGGTTGCAATAGACCCTAAAAGCTTTGTGGGCGTTCAATCCGTTCCTAGTGCAGTTGAATATCTCCATTCTGGTAAAAGCGTTGGCAAGGTATGCTCAAACTAGTCGCTTACATACAAAACTGTTGAAACCAACCCGAACCTCCAAACCAAGTCAAATCGGGCTGTTTGGTCGGGCTTGTGGTAATATGGTTTGGTTTACGCTATGAATTAAAAAAAAAAAACTATTTTTTGAAAAAACAAATTTCCTTCTTTTACTTTTTTTCATGCACAAATTTTTTTCATATGCGAAAAGAGAACCTTGGGAGTAACAATGGGAGGTGTAGATAATGGCCCGACACTTGCGAGAGTTTCGTGCATTTTCCGATATGACATTTAACTAGTTTTGTATCATATAAAACTAACTAAAATAGGGTTGGTCGTTAAAATCTGGAAAAGTTGTAAAGTTCATCTCGGTTTTGTGCCATTTACCCTGATAATATATGCTTCTTTTTTTGTCTGTTAGATTGAAATTTAGAAACGTTACATATATATCATTAACATGACGGGTTTTTGGTTCAGGTGATTGTTTGTATTGACCAGAGTTTCAGTCAACAAACAGCTAAGCTTTAAGGTGGTTTGTAAAAAAACATGGTTAAAACAACACATACAGGCTGCATGCAACTACATTTGGAAACAATAATATGTTTTGGAGACGAATTTATTTATGCGGTTACAACTACTTTAAGAATCTGGACAGTGTATCGAATCGTTTCTGGGTCGTTGATTGCTTCTCGTTTAAATTTAGAATAAATGATAGTTTTTGTTCTCAGATTTATAGGAGTTTGCAATTTTTATTCTTAAAATCAAAAGGGAACAAGATACTAAAATTTGAGAGGCTGATTAGAAACTTAAAAATAAAAAGTTGATATGCTGGGAGTCTAATTTTTTAATTCGAGTCCTGGGATCCAAAAAGTTTATGGATTTATGAAGACGGCAATGAACCCACAATGTGAATTTTTGAACTTAATCTCAGAATGGCTCCAATGCTTTAGATACGACTTTGCAGGTCGTTGATGGTGGTGAGAGCAGTTAATAGTTTTAGGTATTAATGTCCTTTGTGCCCATCACTTGATATATATTGGGAGGCATAACAGATAAGATGGCATGGGAGGATAATATAGTAGATATTATTTTACTAGAATGTGGATGTGAGTGGGGATAAAGTTAAACAAAATAGTGAATTGTGTAATTGTAATTGTATATCTCGATTGAATCTCTAATAATATAAGACCCTATATTACTATATATATACAATAGAGAACCTAACTTAGGCTATCCGTAATGGAGGGGCTCCATGGGGCTTCATGGCGCCCCATAGCGCCCCAGCGTAGTGGGGGTAGCGCCCATGGCGCCCAAAAGTGAGAGAGGGTGAGGCGTGATGCTGGTAACGCCCCAAGACCAATTCTGCTAACATGGCGCCCCGGGGGGTGGGAGAGGGGCGCTATAGGGGCGTTATGGGCTCCATGGCGCCCCCATGGAGCCCCACTACGGATAGCCTTATGGAATCGTGTCATTATTAAAAACTAAGTTAATTTATATATATATATATATATATATATAGGGTGAGGTTCATTGTAGACACCCCCATAAGTGTAGACAGGTAGACACCCTATTTCACATGTGAAATTACTTTATTTCACATGTGAAATTTTCTGAACAAAGAGAATAAGGAAAAAAAGAAAAAAGAAATTAATCATAACCATTAGATCAAGAGATCTAATGGTGAAAAAGGTGTCTACCTGTCTACACTTATGGAGGTGTCTACAATGACTTTTTCACTATATTATATATATATACTAGATTATAAACCCGTGAGCTTCACGGGTTGTGCATAAAATTTTACAATACATACTAATCATTAAAGGTAACATTTGATTAAATTATAGTTTCATATCAGAAAACTAATAGATCGGTTTAATGTAAGGTCAGTTGCTATTGAAGATTGAAATGTTGTTTCATTTGAGCTAATAGATCGGATTATTAAAAAAAATTGAAATACAAAACACAACTATGAAACGAACAAAATCTACAAAAAAACACCCCAATTTCAGATTAAAACTATTTAACTAAGATTACGCAACAAAATACATATAGAAATGTCAATACAAATTACAAGTAATCAAAAGCTTCTTTGTATACAACATAGAATCGGACAACGATATTAATTATTGCTTGCTTGCTGAAAATGAGTTATAACATAAGTAAGTTAACAATAAAACTCAACTCTGTTGCATCCCCTCCCTTGTTAATTTTTTTTAAGTAACCTAATCTCATAAACTGGGCCTGCAAAGTGATTTTCAAAATAGAGACAAAACAAATTCTAATTAGTGGTACATGAAATCATTTTTAATGTTAGTACCATAAGACCACCTACAGAATTGAATATTAATCAATTTAGGAATTGAATAAGGGTTCACATGAAAACCGGGGAAACATAAGGTACCAAAGAACAAAGAAAATAGGATTATCATAAGTGCAATTTAGTCACAGTGGGTTGAGTATAGAGGTATATGTTGCGTACATACATGGCAATAATCTAAAACAGATACAGCCTCTAGTAAGCATACAATGGTTTATATGAAGATAAATTTCAAATATTCACAATTTATTTAGAATTTGTGAGAGTTGTTTTAAATGTTGTCACTATATCACTTGATATGGTATGTAAGCAGCCATTAAAGTTTAAAGTACTCATATAGTATTAATTATAAAGGTTTCTGCTATTTATATTCAATATAACACACCTTAATCTTAAAAATAATATTATGATATTTATTAAGTTAATAGAAATAGTAACCCATTTCACTGGCCCATTTAGATAAAAACATGACCCAAACTTACCCGTTTATAAGTAAACGGGTCAAAATAAATTACAAATAGAGACAAAAGAAGAACCTTCACATTGTCGACCCATTCCATATTTGAATGCTCACGCATCGTTATCATCCATGTTCCATTAGTCGATCCGAGAAACATCCCGTTCTCAGTTGCCAACCACATGTCGTACTCACCACTGACCAAAGTTCTAAGAAATTAAGAATACCACAACATTTCCTAAATGAAAGTATAAAAAATGAATTAAAAAAAAGAATTGAATTAATACATCATTGAATATAATTCGGACACTTCCACTTCCACTATGGACAACAATGGTTGTCCACGGACCATTGCAAAGATTCATCAACGATTCTTTCAATTCAGGTTGAAATTTAAGGTCCATTTTTCTTATCTGATCACCTCCACTAACAAACACTCAATCTGAAGTTCTGAACCAACCCAAAAAACAAAGTAAGCAAATTATCTATGAGTTCTATGTTCATCTATCATCTCATTATGTAAATGTGACAATAACAAACAGATAAAGAAAAAAAAAGAAGAAAGAACACATGCTACTTGCATAAAACAGTAAGCAAGAGCGACCATGTCAACTTAGTTTTAATAAATTTATTTTGTAGGTATTATTCTTAAGAGCCACCTGCATAAAAGATTTTAGGTGTAAAGACACATACCTGTTTTTTTAATTTTTAATTTACTTAAAGGTCATGAACTAACATATAAAAAGTTTGCATCTTTATAACAACTTGTGGGGACCTCTATATATTAAAACAAAGGTTACTACGCATTTAAATAAACCACGAGATTGTCAATCAACAAAAAGGCTGGCTAAACAAACATCTAAGCTTTAAAAAGGTAAAAAGAAGCTAAAACATATAAGTTTCTTTGCTGATTTTTAAGACGTATAGCCTCATAATGATCTCCACATTCTCCATAAGGTGTACATAACTTTATTAAAACTCAATGCAGTTCAATCAAATAGCCACACAAAAGAAAACTCAAATACTTTACTTGATTCAACAATTATACTTTTGTGTAACATAATTATTTTTTCACCCTTTGAATTGAGAAAAAAAGGGATAAACTTCAAGTTCACAGCCCTGTCAACTTTATATCTAACAGCATTCATATTAAAAAATAATAACAAAAAAAAAAAAAACTTTAGTCATACCTTCATTAGACCCCTTCTCATTTGCTATAAAAGCCTTGAAAACAACATTAGAGACCAGAGGAGGCCCTAATATTGCAGTAGATGGCTCATTCGCATTCATTCCATCAGTTTTTCTTGCAAAAGTGGAGACGTTTGGGAATGTGACGGCATCACTCATTTATTTCGCTGAAAAGTGATGCAAAATGGTTGTTAAAAAGAATATTAATACATATTGTGTCCCATTAAAAAAAAAGGCATCAACCTGTTTTATAAATGCTCATGAACAAATTAACCATGATCAATAAAACAATGGTACAATAGATAAAATTTAACAGTTTTATATCACATTTAATGCTCATGAACAAATTAACCATGATCAATAAAACAATGGTACAATAGACAAAATATAACAGTTTTATATCACATTTGGAGCAGAAAAAAAACATACTAAAAAGAAATTAAGAAAATAAGGTGACTCTAATATGCCATTTCCTTGTAAAGAACTGTCATTTCCAAAAATAAATTAACCATGATCAATTAATAACCTCAACATTTGATCTCATTTCTCAAAAAAAAGTGAGTATGATTAATGAATAAAACAGAAGACTCAACGTTTTATACTAACTTTGGTTGTAATTGCCTGTCACAATTCCTAATGTAACTTTTTAGTACACAAACTAAAATACCCAAGAAAATACAAATTCATCAACAATGTAAAATCATCTTAAAGAAAAACATCAAAACCCAAATCCGACAACAATACTCAAACCCCACCTTACCTAATAAACTCAACAGAAATTTACAATTTAAGAGAATAAAGTTACCTTTAAAAAACCCTAAAATTGAAACAATTGCTCGAGTGAAGTATACAACCTGAAATCACAGATGGGATTTTAGAGGTAAGAAACCCTAGAAAAGAGAGTGGTAGTTATAGTCTCCAATTTGAGCAGAGGAAACATAACTTTAACCCAAGGATTTCCTGACTCCACAATTGAAGAACTCTAAAATTGAAGTAGATAAGTAGATTACCTTCTGACCCAAATTCTAGAGTCGCAGCAACCCCAGACCCGAAACCGAAGCAATAGAGGGAAAAATCAACTGCGACTCCTACATAACAACTCAAAATAACTGAGTAAAGGAACCATAAAAGCTGAAAACATACCAACTAACCTGAGAAAGACCGAGGAAAGGAACTGGAGAAGAATGCGAATGCGGTGGATGGAGAATCGAGAGAGACAGCTAAGAAGATGAATGAGCGCCAGTTGAATCGATGGGTGATGGGAAGTATGGAAAGACTTAGGTTACAACTGGTTTGTAGCCTTTTGTTTTGTTTTTTCAGCTGATTCAAATTTCAAATTTCTCCTTTCACCGCCAAATTTAGTTTATGCATTCAAGTGTTGTATCTTAATTTAAAAAAAAAGGTATTATGAGAAAATTACACTTGTCATTATATTAAGAGTGGTGGGCTAGATTAATGCCACATAGGATTTTAGCACTTCCTTTATTAAAGAGTAGATATATATATATATATATATATATATATATATATATATATATATAGGGTTAGGTTCAAATGAAAACTTTTTTTTTTGAGAACTTTTGAGAACTAATTTGGGCCACTAATTTTCAAGGGGGAGCATTCAAATTCATGGGGGGGGTTTTCATATATATAAACACTAGTGGCTAAGATTAGTTCTTTTTAGTTCTCAAACCCAATTAGTTCTCATATGATCCTCTCCCTATATATATATATATATATATATATATATATATATATATATATATATATATAAGGTTAGGTTCAAATGAGAACTTTTTATTTTGAGAACTTTTGAGAACTAAATCTCAACCACTAATTTCAGGTGGGACCACTACAATTCATTGGGGGGGGTTTCCATATATATAAACTAGTGGTTAGGATTAGTTCTTTTTAGTTCTCAAACCCAATTGGTTCTCAAATGATCCTCTCCCTATATATATATATATATATATAGGAAGGATAAAATGAAAACCTCTCCGAGTTTGGAAAACCGTGAAAACCAAACTAAAAAATTCGATTTTTGTTCCGATTTTTTTTATGATGATTCTCTAAGTTAAAAAAAAACCCCTTAATGCAAAAAAATAAAAAAAACGCCTAGTCAAATTTTTTTAAAAAATATTTTATAACCGAGGTTACATATGTAACAGTACCGTGTTACATATGTAACAGTACCGTGTTACATATGTAACAGTACCGTGTTACATATGTAACATCGGTTATAAAATATTTAAAAAAAAAAATTTTACTAGGCGTTTTTTTTTATTTTTTTGCATAAAGGGGGTCTTTTTAACTTAGAGAATCACTATAAAAAAAATCGGAACAAAAATTGAATTTTTTAGCTTGGTTTTCACGGTTTTCCAAACTCGGAGAGGTTTTTATTATATCCCTCCCCTATATATATATATATATATATATATATATATATATATATATATATATATATTAAAGACATTTATCAGAACAGGGCGCAAAACCATAGGCTAAGTTTTCCGTTGTATATATACAAGTTGGGCGACCCGCGCTTCGCCGCGGAGCCGACTTGTTTTTTGACTGTTTTTAGAGCCTAAGAAAAAGAAGCTAATCTATATGTGTTGTATGATGTTGCAGGTAAAATAGCGTTGGGTAATTGTTTGTGAAAATGACCGTTTTTAGAGCCTAAAAAGAAAGCCGAGAATGAAGTGAAAGACCTACAAATTGGAGCTCCAAAGCTTTGGATAGTGATATAGTATTAGGTGTCATTGTAATATACTAATTTACCTTTTATGTATTTGGAAAAATCAGGTTGTCTACTTTCAATTCAAATCTCAATTTACTCCATGAACATTTTGTATTCATGGTGAAAGGTTTAAAAAAAAGTTTCAAAGAATATAAAATCATAAATTCATATCGTTAAATGACAATGCATTCACTATCAAAACATCAAAGTATAATCTATCTCAGAGAAATAAACCACTGATTTTTATAGGCAAACACACCAAAAGAGTTTGCAGTTGACTTTTAGAAGTCAAACTAACAAAAATAACCATATATACAAGTTCTGTTAAGGTTGATTTCCTGTCTGGCCATGCACATCTCAGAAAAATAAAGCATGAGTTGTGGATGAAACTTCAATCCACAATTTGAAAGAACAAATTGTAAACGGCAAATAATGAAAATGACTTTCACTTCCAAATTGCAAATGACACCAAAACACATAAACATAAACATACCTCCACTTAATTATATATATGAACATGCATAAAGATAATCTATAGGATCCATAAACTATCACTTAAAAAGGACACAACATAGGTCAAACACACCAAAACAAACAACAGTTGACTTTTGGAAGTCAAACCAATGAAAATAACCATATATACACTTCCTGTTCAGTTTGGTGTTATAGTAATATTGAAGAAGGTTGCCAATAAAATGTGAAGAACGACAATGACTGTAAGACCCATTAAGTCCTGAGTCCTCAGCAAAAAATTCCATCATTAACATAATTGAAAGAAGGCCATTCATATCATAAGTTTCTTAGTTCCTAGTGGTTACCAAAAGTTGCTATGCACCATATGTTTGTAGAAGACATTTTATACATGCCATTACAGCTACCAACTAATATACATATATCTTTTTACATACCTAGTAGTGATGCATAAAATGAAGTTTCCTGTTGAGTTAGTAGTCGGTGCCTTCACAAAAGAGTGTGTATGTCCGAAAACAACAACCGTTCACGATATTCTATCAATCATGAGTGCGGAATCCAAGTGATTGATTGATTCAAGATAAGAGGTGAGAAGAAAACTGAGAATACGATTATTAAACGTTAAAAACTTGATCTTTGCACACAAGATGAACTTGTCGGGTACAAGATAAGAAATCGTAAACACTGTCTCTCGGGTTTACGATCGTAATCAGCTCCCTGGAAATCGTAAACAAGCTCTCCAATCAGCTCCCTCTCTCTACAGAATCGTAAACCAGCCCCCTTCCAATGGAGAACCACATGGGGTTTATATAGGATCCCTAATGGACCTTAAACCCTAATAGTAAACCCAATGGTAAACCCCAAGCCCAATAGTAAACCAAACCAAACTAGTCTACTAATCTAAATAAACCCTCTAAGCCCAGCCCAACTAATTTAATATTACAAGCCTCATAATCTAGCCTCAACAATCTTCCCCTAGGCTTGTGATATTAAATGTCTTCAATGTTTGAAGTTCTTCTTCTTGACTGGATGGCATAGATGTTGATGAAGATTCTTTCCGCAGAAATCTTCAATGGGTTTCATGACGGGCATTTGGGACTTCCTCTTGATCAGCATCAGCTCGAACTTCTTGAAATGAACAAGTTAATGAAATGGAGGATTCTCATTGACTTGCTTCTATTGAAAGAACTGGTTCTTGCTGAATCTTAGGTAACTGTCTTGAATCTCCAAAAATTAGAGGTAAAATTTTGAAAACCTCTAACTATGAAGAACTTGATTGATCTTGGATCTTCATAATCTCTAACTGCTCCCTACATCATTTTCTTCATCAATTGACTTTAAAATCTTCAGCTTCCCCTAAACACGTGAACATCTTCTTTGAAGCTCTTTTGAAGCTTTTGGAAACTTGTAAAGACACCAACAACTTCCCCTAGAACAGTTGCTTTTCCAGATGGAAGTCTTGTCCGGCTGGTTCTTTAACTTTGATTAGCAGCAGCATCAACATCATCTTTCTCTCATCAACCTGTCTGACACACATTTGAAAAAATATACACCACCAGACATTTGATGACTGGTCTTTGGGTTAGAAGGTAATTAACATTGTAAAAATCCAGTTATCACCTGTTGATGATAATAAAGTTCCCCTAAACCCAAGACCTCTAAAGACTTCCCCTTAGCTGAATACTTCCCTTCAGCCAAGGACTTCCCCTGAGATAATACATATTATCCTCGAGTTCCCTTCGGATACTATGTATTATGGAAGTCTTTTCGGATAATACTTATTATCCTCCCTCCTTCCCCTAAAAATTTGTCAAGATCTGACAGAGGAAGTCTTTTCCATTAGATAATAAGTATCATCCTCGAGTTTCCTTCGGATAATACTTATAATCCCATACTCCTTCCCCTAAAAATTTGGCAAGATCTGTCGGGGGCATATTGTCATGCATTAAAACCCATGAAAAACACATTTTGACTTCTCAAATCAACCTGGCCAAGACAAAAACACATCAAAAAGAACTTAATGACTCACACACGAAAGATAATAATAAACAAATACTTACCAAACCAAACATGAGAAAGTTTACAAGGGATCAAACCGTATGAATCTGACTGAGGAACCCTTTTCAGCTTCAGTTACTCAACTAGTCCAGGTGATTGCCGGTATGTTTGTCCGCTTTAAACTCAAACCCGTTTAGTCCCAACCGAATGCGTCATGCATAATATAGTACAATATTACCGTCATGTTTAATTGTCCCCACACCCAAGCGTACACAGCAAAACCTACCCAACCTCAGAGTTTATTGAGGATTCACAAACCCCCAACTTGAGGAACCATGCACCACGGCTATGACTACCACTTATTTTCATTAACCATCAGTTGGTGATCAGGTCGGCCGCTAAGCACGCAAAGAAGACCAACTGAGTGATTATTTATTCTCTTTTCTTTTTCATTTCTTTTTCTTTACTTTTTCTTTTCTTTATTTTATTTTGTGGTGTAGTCATTAAAGCAGAGACATGGCGTGTGAGAGAGCGAATACTAGGTAATTACCACTCTCAACCCATTTTTGCCGGGACTCAGTCTTTTAAACCATGCAACCTGGGATGGGAGACTTAAACATATATATCTTTTAAGTTCACTGCACTTTCATTGGAGGTCATAAGTTTAGGTCGAGCCTACCGAGCATATCACCGTGGAGCTTGCCTTTCACTTCCGCCTTACGCGTGTCAGCCATCTCCAACCCGGACATTCATTTTACTTCCCCTAAACTTCTCAAAAACAGGACACAAACAATTAAAAATTGAAAAGCACACTATTTTTAAGAAGTCAACTTTTTCTTTATCTTTACATTTATTCCCCTTGCTTTTTTATTTTTAATGTCACAATCTTGTGAACATCATTTTTCAGTTTTTTTTTTTGTTTTTTTTAAATAAAAAATAAAACACACAAACACACTTAAAAGAACAAAACACAAATTTTTGAAGATATCTGGCCAAGCTAACTTTCAAGGAAAATTGGATTTTAATAATCCAAGTTATTACCAATTGGCCAATATTAATCCGAATTGCAAAATTGGCCTACATTAATCCCAATTATTAAGGTGTTGGATTTCATTGGACCACCGTTAAGTTTTCCTTAACTCCGTTAGTTGTTTGCTGACGTGGCATCCTACGTGGCTTTTATTAATCAGTGCCACGTCAGCAAAAAACTAACGGAGTTAAGGAAAACTTAACGGGGGTCCAATGAAATCTAACACCGTAATAATTGGGATTAATGTAGGCCAATTTTGAAATTGGGATTAATATTGGCCAATTGGTAATAACTTGGATTATTAAAATACAATTTTCCAACTTTCAAAGTATTGATTTGAAAATTTTAGAAAATTGGGTTTCATGATATGCACACTTCATTGCATTTGAAGTCAAACACATAATCAATCAACAGCTTAATTGAAACTTTAATGAAATAGTTTTGACTCAAAAGACCCTTTGCTGCCACATCATTTAAACAACCAAGTTAAGAACAGTACCTTTCATGCTGATTTTCACCTTTTACCTCTCAATGAGACATACCTTCCATTTATAGATTACTTGACATGACATGAAGATATGTCTCCTAAATTGTGCCTGAAACAATCACTTATCAACAAACAAATTAGTAATAAAAACGTTAGTGATAATCCTCCTTGATCGTTCCTGCACAAAGTGAGAGATTAGTTAGCTAATAGTACCCAGGCCATTGTTTTTCTGGGTACCCCTGAGGAATCAATGAATGAAATTTCTTTTAAAAACATTCCTTTTGAAAAATCAGGAAGTTGGGATGATTCGGTTGTAGCTGCATTAGCCTTTGGTTTCCAAGTTCCAGGTGATTTAACATTTGTTTTAGTCACCTTTGGAGTTGTGACCTTAGGTATTTCAACCTTCTTCGTTAGATTCACTTTTCAAAACAGTTTTTGTTTTAGTCACCTTTTGAGTTGTGACTTTAGGTATTTCAACCTTCTGCATTTTAGAATCATTTTTCAAAACAGTTTTAGTTACCTTGGGAGGTGTAACCTTGGGTTTTTCAGACTTTGATTGTTTTGAAAATGGTTTCTTCACCTGTTTTTGGAAATTTTTGTAACTTGGAAAGCTGTTGTTTTGATTCATAGATTATATTTCAGCTTTGGGAGCGCCCCAATGTTGATCAGAGGGTTTAACCTTAGGAGTAACAGTCTTCATTGCCTTAGGTTTCTGCACCATCATCGGCTTAGACTTCACAGACTCCTGAGATGAAACCCTTTGAGTTTTCGGATAATAGGGTTCATAAGGGCGATAAACACAGTTTCTAGCAATATGACCAGCGATGCCACAATTAAAACAAGTCTGCTTCTTTAGATAGAAGTCAGACGTGTACCCATTTGTCTTCGGTGGCTGATATGGAGCTGGTTTGCCTTGTGTCTGCTTCTTTGGTTTGACTGCAGCTTCAGATTTGACTTTCTGCTCGTTTGTCGAAGCATGTGTCGAACCTGTCTTTACTGTCTTTGTGCTTCCTTGAATCTTTGACGTTGAAGCACCATTCTTGCAATTACAACGGCAACTGCATGATCCAACTGAAGAAATGGGAGACACAGCTACTCCCTTGAGTTTTTCATTCTTCACTCCAACTGTTGGTTTCATACTCGGATGCTTGATGGTGATCTTTGGCCTCTTAACTTTAGGTTCACTTATCACTCCATCGGTTATTCCCTTGAACTTTGAGGAGAAGGATGGTAATTCATATCCAACATCTGGTTCTTGGTCAAACATTGATCCGGATGTCATAAAGATCTTCCCCTCAGGCCGTGTCGTCAAGATCACCTTTTCCCTTTTGACTTTGTCAATTACTTTGAAGTATGGGGTTTCAATTTTAGGGTATGGTTTCAACTCTACCCCAGCATCATCAGACTTTGAGTTGTGACACATGTCATGTTTCTGGCACTCAGCATCATTGTCTGATATATCCTCTACTCTCCCTTCACCATAAGTAATTTTTGTCTCATTGTCAATTTCTTCTTGAGTCATTGGTGTAGTTCCAACCAAGACACTATCAATAGGAGGAGCAGCTTCTTTATAATCAGATTTGGTTCGTTCAACTTGATCCTCACTAAGAAGTATTCCTACAATGTCACTGGGAACTGGTGGAGGAATGATGCTGTTTGCAGACAGAGACTTATCAGACTTTTCTGACCCAAACCCAGTTTTATCTTTCCCAACTTGACCAGTCACAACAGCATGTGACAATTCCTTTCCAACATCGAGCATTCGCTTATTTCTTTCCTGATTGCAATCACACTTGACCTGCAGCTCATCAAATTTTTGTTGCAGTTCAATTAATTTCTGTGTAAGCTCAGATATCTCAATCCTAGCCCGATCATATAAGATAGTCTTCTCCGTTGCTAGCTTCTGATATTTTCTCAATGTCTCGTTTCTGAGCTTTTACCTTCTCCTCATTCTTTTGCCATCTACCCTTAAAAGAACTCCTTTCGCATTTTATCTCAAATAATTCTATCTGATAATTTTTACAAATTTGCCTAAGTCCAGGAATTATACGAGCACAAGTGGGATTGGGGCATATCTCAGTTTTGTCAACTTCATCTGTGAAATCATCTTTGTCCTCAACTATATTCTTTTCTTCAACCACTGAACTCATTATGCAGCTTCTGAAAATTTTGAAAAATCAGCAAAAACGGCAAAATCGGCAAAATCGCTATTCAAAGAATAGTGTCAGAAACTTAAAACTGAAAAACGGAGGCCTTCGAAGTGGAAATTGGGGGTCCAAACGAGCTCCCCTGGAATTTGAGCCTCTAACTCCAAACGAGTCAAAAGTTACGTCTGTTTCCGTGAAGGTGCGAAATAATGACTTTTTGCTGCAAAAGAAGAGTTTCCGATCGTAAACACTGTTTACGATTTTAATATGCACCCTGATCGTAAACCTTAATCGTAATCTCTGATTCCGATAACTTCCAGTCATAAACACGTTTCCGGTTAAAGAAAATCGTAAACTCTGTTTCCGGTACGAAAATGTCGTAAACACTTGATTCCGACAAAGTACAGTCGTAAACTCAAACTTCCGGATCGTAAACAGATAAAAATCAAAGCTTTAAGTCGTAAACACGTTTTCGATGAAGATCTTCAAGAACAGCAGTCGTAAACACCAAGAACACCAATCGCAATCTTCACAAGCAGCCCAGAACTGATCGTAAACTCCAAAAACAGCCCAGAATTTCAATCGTAGACCTGAAAAAAACTCAAGAAAACTCGCATAAACTGTTAGATCTTCTTGAATCAATATCGTGAGAACCGCGAAACACTCGTTTCTTGGCTCTGATACCAATTTTATGTCCGAAAACAACAACCGTTCACGATATTCTATCAATCACGAGTGCGGAATCCAAGTGATTGATTGATTCAAGATAAGAGGTGATAAGAAAACTGAGAATACGATGATTAAACGTTAAAAACTTGATCTTTGCACACAAGATGAACTTGTCGGGTACATGATAAGAAATCGTAAACACTGTCTCTCGGGTTTACGATCGTAATCAGCTCCCTGGAAATCGTAAACAAGCTCTCCAATCAGCTCCCTCTCTTTACAGAATCGTAAACCAGCCCCCTTCCAATGGAGAACCACATGGGGTTTATATAGGATCCCTAATGGACCTTAAACCCTAATAGTAAACCCAATGGTAAACCCCAAGCCCAATAGTAAACCCAACCAAACTAGTCTACTAATCTAAATAAACCCTCTAAGCCCAGCCCAACTAATTTAATATTACAAGCCTCATAATCTAGCCTCAACAGAGTGGCCAATATATGTTCTTCCTTCATAGAGCTAAACATTTCTCATATGACATCCTTGCCTTTGAGCTTCTTGGGTGGCCCATCTGCATTTTCTGTTTATAAATTGTCAATTTAGTATGAACCATGATGTTAGGCCTAATATGTCAAATAATATATAAAAAAATCACCTAGGTCTTCAAGAATGTTTCTCTTGGCTAGAGACCTGTCCCTGTCCCTCTCCTCATCGGCTGCAGGTTCAGCAGCAATGCTTGAAGAAGCACCTGCGCTGGCCGAAGCAGAATCAACGTCGTCGCTAACATCGAAGACTCTGTTGACGACAAACTAAAGGCTGTTTTTTAATGCCTTATCAGACTTCTTCACCTGGAAAAAAAAAATTCACCCCTATTATTGCCTTAACTGGATCTGGTATCACTGTTGCATTGGAGTGACCCTGGGTTGTGACCATGTCGGCGCAACTGACACCAACTATGGCTGCCATAGCCTGCTCAAACAGAGTGATGTCTGCTAGCCTTTCCACATCTTCGATTGTGTAGTTCACACAAAACTTGCTTTCAATGTCATGATTAAACTTTTTATAAGAGCTGTAGTAAAAACATACCATGGTAACCATGATACCGAATATGTATCACCAAGCCTTTTGAAAAAGGTCACATTATCAGTAAAAAAAAACACCCTCCAACATCTTATCAAGTTAAAAATCAGACACTAACATGTTCTTTTATAAAACAGTTAACAACCATTTAGGATAACATAGAGGACACACTATTAATTAAATAAAAAAACCTACACCACATAACTTAAAAGAGTGTAAACATAATATTAGTCTAATGAGCATAAAAAATTGTGTCTACTACTCAGTTTCATAGAGCATCAAGAAATAAAAAACACATAGTTGCAAAAGCCAAGTTCCAGTTTTTGATAGATCAACACATGGCTAAAGTAAAAATATACCATGGAAAGCATTACAAAGAACATATATAAGCAAGGCTATCAGGTCAAAAAATACCGTCAAACATGGTCTTTTTTAACACAATTAATAACCATTTATGCTAACATAGAGGACACATCCACTAAGAAAAATACAACACCACATACCTTAAAAGAGTGTAAACATAATAACAATTTAATGAACATAAACAAATCATGTATACCGGTTAGCCTCATACAACATAAGCATATTACCACAGCTGAAAAAGTTACAGTTAAATCCCACACATTGTAGGCAAATGGTAGAAACTGAATCATAAACAATATTAAACCACCAAAATGCAGAATTATATGATGAACAACACCCCCCCCCCCCAATCCAACTGTTTCTCAATCACTAATGAACAACAAAATTAGCAGCAGTGAACAACGAAATAAAAGAACACCCCCAAATCCAATTGTTTTTCAACCACTGATGAACAACAAAATTAGCAGCGATGAACAACGAAACAAAAGTCGAATTGACCAATTGAAATGTAAATGAAGGCAAGAAATGAAAATGAAGGCAGGCAACGTGAAGTAAAATTCATCGGACGGTGTAATCGATGGAGCGGTATGAAAAATTCAGTTCAATGAGGTCCGTATATATGGAGAGAGGGACGACACTTCCACCACGCATAAGGACGAAGGACGATAACCACCATGTACAGTGTTTTTGTAGGGATATGATCATGTAATAGTAAGCGTATGTCCGGATATTATTTAAGCCTACGGGGTCACACGTCTCGACACCAAATGTATTGATATTAATTAATGGTTAATTAATATTTATCACGAATATTTAACGAGGTTTCGTTAAAAACTGACAAGTTAATTGTTAACAGGGGTGTTAGTTGTAATTAGAAAGAGTTGTAATTGGATTACAATTGGGATGGGCTTTGTGATAAGCCCTTTAGGCCGAATTCGGTTGAGGGGATTATCACAATCCCTAACTTGGTTATCAAGTCTTTTAAACCTATAAATAGATCCTCAGGGGTTTAAGGTTTAGTTGCTGGATTGACTTGACAATAGTCCAAACCCTAAAACTCTCTCTCTTCTCTCTCGATTTACGGCAACAAGAAATCCCAAGGGAGTTGCGATTTCTTGTGTGGTTCGACCAAGCTACATCAAGAGGTGTTCGTGATCATTGCTAGCACATAGCATTGGTGTGTCGTGTGTGCGATCGTAGAGGGATTTACTTCAAATCCTCCAAGAGATCAAGTCTTGCCGAGCTAAAAAGGTACACATTCTAATACCGGTTAATTAGATTAATTCATAGGATTCTTTCCGCTGCGTACTCGTGTTTTGATAAAAGTTATATAACCCAACAGTGGTATCACGAGCCACCTATGATTTTAATTAATTACCGGGAATAAAACTTGGAAGGGGGGTAACCAAAACAAGATTCTAGCTTTTCGATTCATTTAAAAATCGTGTTTTACAATTGGAAAAGGTTTCGCAATTGGTAAAAACGAAAGTTCGATGGAATAGGACTTTTCGATCCGATCGAAAAGTCCCTGATCGGAAAACCACTTCTCGACCCGATCGGAAACCCTTGTTTTCCGATCGGAAAGCCTTATTCCGGATCGGAAACCCTTGATTTCCGATCGGAAAACCTATTCCGGTGCGGAGACCCTTGTTTTCCGACCGGAAACCCTACTTCTCGATCCAAATCGTAAAGGGTTTACGAACTGATCGAAAAGTACCCATTCGAAAAGTGCCCGATCGGAAAGGTTCCGATCGGAAAGGCTTTTTGACCCGATCGAAAAGTGTCCGATCGGAAAGGTTCCGATCGGAAAGGCTTTTCCGACCCACTCGAAAACCCTGTTTCGATCGGAAACCCCTGCTTTCCGATCGTAAACTCTAATTATGGATCGAAAACCTCTTGCCGAATCGGAAACCCTAATTTTAGTTCTAAAATTTGATTTTTGTGATCTAAAAATTTTAAATCCAAGTTTTTATTAATTATTAGATAATTGTTATGAACAACATGTTGTACCTTTGAACTTTAAAGTGTTAAAAAGAAGTAAAAACCATGATGTTTCATGCAAATCGTTCATGGTTATTACTTAAATCAAAGAGGATTTAATTAAAATTATATGTGATAATTAGAAACCCTAAGATTATGTGATTATCTGATATTTGTGACATAATAAAAGGTTTATTGCAAATTTGTTTTATGAAAATCGAAATTTGCTAAAAGAACTATTGAAATATGATTTTGTTTATAAAATAAAATTTGTGTCCTAAAAGTCAAAAGACACACCGGCTCACCCATTTGAACACACTCTAAGAGAGGTATAAGTCGGGTCGCTCTGCTTCCCTAAAGTGGGTAGGTTTTTAATTGCAAAAGTTGCAAACCTCACCCCTACGCTTCTTTGTGTGTTGCAAATGGAGCTACCGAGCTCTTTTGATTTGGAAGACAAACTAAGAATTTTATAAACACATTATGTGGTAAAGGTGTGCATGAGCCTTCACACATAACTTTTTTGATAACACTTCAAAATTGCTTTGACCCATTTAAACTTAAGTCTTTGCCATCCACCTTGTAAAGGACACTTGTGAGTGTCGTCTTACTCATTGGTACACAATGGTAAAATGGCATTTGCATGACAAATTCCCACTCATTGGTACACAATGGTGGACAATTTATGCGTTCTTGGCTGGACGACTTAAATCGAGCTAGGCGGTGAGACCCTTAGCCCGTGGCAAAAGATGGGATGAAACATGACTACAAATCACTTGGTGCAAGTTGTAGGTCCCATAAAATCTGGGAATTGTATTTGGAATACAATTAGTGATCGTCACTTACCTTTTGAATGCATCATTTCTAGCAGATCAACTGATGAAATGAGGGCATGTCATTAGGATCCTAGCCTTAATAAAGCTTAATTGTTTAAAATGTTTAAACATTGGGTAATTAAATTTATTAAGGAAAAGATTATCGAAAATACTGATTTTTGAACTTAATCTGTTTTGTAGATGGCAACAAACCCACCTCAAAACAATGTTGGTCATGCTTTTCGTCAAATGTTTGAAAGAGAAAAGCTGAATGGATCTAACTTCAATGACTGGTACCGTCAACTGAGGATTGTCCTTAGAGTTGAACGGAGGACCGATGTCCTTGAACATCATTGGCCGACCGAGCCAGCTGCTGATGCTTCTGATCAAGAGAAAGCGTTCTACAATTCAGAGTATAGCAGATACGATGAGGTTGCTTGTATGATGATCTCGAGTATGACTCCCGATCTTCAGAAGCAATACGAATTTCATACACCTTGTGATATGATCAAAGAGCTGAAAAAGATGTATGAAAAACAAGCTGGTGTCGAATTGTTCGACCTAGTTGTGGAACTCCACGACTTGAAGCTTGAAACTGGTAAATCGGTCAGTAGTCATGTGCTCAAGATGAAGAGCTACTTTGACAAATTGGAATCGCTCAATTATGGGTATAATCGTGCTGTTGCAGTTGGCATGATCCTCAAATCGCTTACGAAGGATTTTGAGGGTTTTGTACGCAACTATAACATGCATAGTATGACTAAGACTATACCTGAGCTTCATGCTATGCTTGTCGAGTATGAAAAAACGATTCCTAAAAAGGCCACTGAAACACCCCAAGTTCTTATGATCAAGGGGGGTAAGATCCAAAAGGCTAAACGACCGCAAAAGGGGAAGGGCAAGATTGATGGCAAGGGTAAAGGCAAGGCTGTTGCCCATATCCCTAAAGCCAAGCAAACCCCTCCTGCCCCTAAAGAGCATCAGGCTAAGGACCAGATCTGTCACCATTGTGGTGAAGTCGGACACTGGAAGAGGAACTGTCCTACCTACCTAGCTGAGTTGATGAAGAAGAGAAAGAATACTAGTGGGACTAGTACTTCAGGTATCTTCACAATTGAATTATTTTCCTTTTCTAAGAGTGATTCATGGGTGTATGACACCGGCTGTGGAACTCACATCTGTAATTCGTTACAGGGTCTTAGAAAGAGGAGGAAACTGAAGCCTGGGGCTTTGCAGCTGTTCGTTGGAAATGGTTTGCCAGCAGCTGTGGAAGCTATAGGAGAATTTCAATTAATTCTGCCTTCTGGGTTATGTATTGTATTAGACAATTGTCATTATGCACCTTCTATCACTAGAGGTGTTATTTCAGTTTCTCTGTTGAAAAACCAAGGATACATTAATGTTTTTAATGATATCAGTATTTCAGTTTCTAAAAATAATGTTCATTATTTTGATGCTATTCCTTGTGATGGCATTTATGAAATTGATATGCGTGGTTGTGTTTCAAATAATTCAATGTTCACTATTAGCAAACGAGCCAAAACTGTTTTGGACTCTACCTATCTTTGGCACTGTCGTCTTGCCCATGTTGGCAAAAATCGCATTGAAAGACTTCAACGTGAAGGGATCTTACAATCAAATGATGAATCATTTGACCAATGCGTTTCCTGTATCTCAGGAAAGATGACAAGAAAACCCTTTCCGAACAAGCCGCAAAGGGCAAAAGAGCTACTTGGACTCATCCATACTGATGTATGTGGCCCATTTAGACATGTGTCAAGAAAAGGTGCTAGCTACTTCGTAACTTTCACGGATGATTTCAGCCGTTATGGTTATGTTTACTTGCTTAAACATAAACATGAGGTATTTGAAACATTCAAAGAGTTTAAGAACGAAGTTGAAAATCAACTCGGTAAGACCATCAAGATCCTTAGATCGGATCGTGGTGGAGAATACCTAAGCCAAGAGTTTAAGGATTATCTTAAAGCGTGTGGAATTGTCCAACAGCTTACTCCTCCTTATACTCCTCAGCATAATGGAGTGTCTGAGAGGAGGAATCGAACCTTACTAGAGATGGTGAGGTCGATGATGAACCTTACAACTCTCCCATTATCATTTTGGGATTTTGCTCTAGAAACCGTTGTACGCGTTCTAAATATGGTTCCAACCAAGAAGGTTGAAAAGACACTATATCAATTATGGCATGGAGAAGTCCCTGTGTTGTCTTACTTAAGAGTCTGGGGATGTGAGGCACTTGTGAAGCGTGATACGCCTGACAAATTACAACCCAGGACTACTAAGTGCATCTTCGTGGGATACCCAAAGGAAACAATGGGTTACTACTTCTATAATTCTTCAGAAAACACTGTTCGTGTTGCTCGATATGCTGAATTCTTTGAAAATAATTTTATAGCTCAAGAGAACAGTGGGAGAATTGTAGAACTACTAGAAGATGTGTCACCTTCTGAAACAACTAGCAATCATCAACTTGGGGGGGGAAATGTTCAAAGAGATGAACCTCAAGTCGATGATGTTGCAATTCCACTTCGTAGATCCGAAAGGGTCGTACGTGAACCGGATAGATGGATTGGTCTAGTCGAATCCGAGGATAACGTATCAGGAGATCTCAATGAGCCTCCGAACTTCAAAGCTGCATTATCAGATCCGGAATCTGACAAATGGCTTGAAGCTGCGAATGTGGAAATGAAATCCATGCAAGATAACCACGTTTGGACCCTGGTTGATCTTCCTCCTAACGCTAGAACCGTTGGGAGCAAATGGCTCTTCAAGAAGAAGACCGACATGGATGGAAATGTACACACCTATAAAGCTTGTCTCGTGGCGAAAGGTTATACTCAACGTTTTGGCGTTGACTATGATGAGACCTTTTCACGAGTAGCAGACATTAGAGCTATTAGGATTCTCTTAGCCATAGCAGCGTACTATGACTTTGAGATATGGCAAATGGATGTTAAGACTGCCTTCTTAAATGGTTACTTGGATGAAGAAGTCTATATGGATCAACCTGAAGGGTTCATTGATCCAAAACATCCCAACCAAGTATGCAAGCTTCAAAGGTTCATTTATGGACTAAAGCAAGCATCGAGGAGTTGGAATAAACGGTTTGATGAAGAAATCAAAAAGTTTGGTTTCGTTCAGAATCCCGATGAGCCATGTGTATATCGCAAAGCTAGTGGGAGTAATGTTACTTTCCTTGTCTTATATGTAGATGACATATTGATAATAGGAAAACACATTCCAATGTTGCAAGATGTAAAATCTCATCTTGGAAAGTGTTTTGCTATGAAAGACTTGGGAGAAGCAGCATTCATTCTGGGAATCAAGATCTATAGAGATAGAACTAAGCGGTTGATTGGACTAAGTCAAAGTGCTTATATTGATAAGATCTTGAAGCGATTCAAGATGGAGAATTCCAAGCGTGGTATAGTACCAATGCAGGAAGGACTTGGTCTGTCGGTCAAACAAGGTGCTTCTACACCTGATGAGGTGAAGCGTATGCAAAGAGTCCCTTATGCTTCGGCTGTAGGATCTATAATGTATGCGGTGAGATGCACTAGACCCGATATAGCGTTTGCGCAAAATATCGTTAGCCGTTATCAACAGAATCCAGGTGAAAGTCACTGGACTGCTGTTAAGACCATTCTCAAGTACCTACGGGCTACTAGAGATTTGTTTTTGGTATATGGGGGAAATCCAGATCAAGAGCTCAAAGTGACCGGATACTGTGATGCTGGATTTCAGACTGATAGAGATGACACGAAGTCTCAGTCTGGGTACGTCTTCGTTATGAATGGAGGCGCTGTGGATTGGAAAAGCAAGAAACAAACCACAGTTGCTATGTCTGCAACAGAGTCTGAGTACATTGCTGCTTCGGAAGCTGCAATGGAGGCTGTCTGGATAAGGAAGTTTATTAGTGGGCTAGACATTGTCCCCACAAGTAACTTGCCTATTGACATGTACTGCGATAACTCGGGTGCATTAGTCATCGCCAAAGAACCTGGAGTTCAGAAGGGCGCCAGACACTATGCCAGGAGATATCACTATGTTCGTGAGCAGATCGAACTAGGTGAAATCAAATTACTCAAAGTTCACACAGATATTAACTTAGCTGATCCTTTCACGAAAGCTTTGTCGAGGCCGAAGCTTGAAAGGCATGCCGAGGGCATGGGACTTAAATTGGCTGGTTAAATCATGTATGTCTGATGTTCGGTATTTGGATAAAGGACGTTAAACAATTTCTGTTTATATAATGAAATAAAGTATTTGATATGTTTGATTTCATTTAATGGTTAAGTTGTGTCCTATATTTGCATGTTTAATCCTTGAGTACTTGTCAAGTATTCTAAATTGTCCATTGTCGATTAACTATATGGGAGTATAGTTAAACTAAGACAAAATCTGAGTGATTGGTCTGGATGGTCCCACCAAACTCACATGGTATTCATTGGATGCATACTGGACAGACCCACTAACGAATTATCACTTTATGGATCGGCGTCATTAAGTGAAATTCGTAAATGGTTGCTTTACTTATCCTTAGACTTGAGATACAAGCAGGTCATGCATGTATGGATTGCACCTACTTGATATAGGTCTAACTATCCTGAATAAGGTAGTACAAAAGGGCTATTTTCAGTAAGTGTAGTGAAGTATGTGACTTGACACGTGTAGTCAAGAGGATTTGTTCCTTCAGCTTTGTGCTGAAGCAGATACCACTGGGCCCCTCATTGGACTAATTAAGATGTTTGCATGGCCGTGCCCAAATGAAATCTAGAGATGTCTCGATTTGCAATTTGGTAATCTTAAGTTAGTTGTGAGAATGAGAAACAGAATCGTTAAAGTATGGAATGACTTTGATCCGTATCCATATTTAACACGGTATCGGTAACAAAGGGATAGTAAATGACTGTACCATTTAAATACACTTTGAGAAACTGTACTTAAATATTTCTGGGAGCATTGGCGTGTTGCTAGACGCTAACCAATGTTATTACCTTTACTATTGCAAGCTCAAGTGGGAGCTGTAGGGATATGATCATGTAATAGTAAGCGTATGTCCGGATATTATTTAAGCCTACGGGGTCACACGTCTCGACACCAAATGTATTGATATTAATTAATGGTTAATTAATATTTATCACGAATATTTAACGAGGTTTCGTTAAAAACTGACAAGTTAATTGTTAACAGGGGTGTTAGTTGTAATTAGAAAGAGTTGTAATTGGATTACAATTGGGATGGGCTTTGTGATAAGCCCTTTAGGCCGAATTCGGTTGAGGGGATTATCACAATCCCTAACTTGGTTATCAAGTCTTTTAAACCTATAAATAGATCCTCAGGGGTTTAAGGTTTAGTTGCTGGATTGACTTGACAATAGTCCAAACCCTAAAACTCTCTCTCTTCTCTCTCGATTTACGGCAAAAAGAAATCCCAAGGGAGTTGCGATTTCTTGTGTGGTTCGACCAAGCTACATCAAGAGGTGTTCGTGATCATTGCTAGCACATAGCATTGGTGTGTCGTGTGTGCGATCGTAGAGGGATTTACTTCAAATCCTCCAAGAGATCAAGTCTTGCCGAGCTAAAAAGGTACACATTCTAATACCGGTTAATTAGATTAATTCATAGGATTCTTTCCGCTGCGTACTCGTGTTTTGATAAAAGTTATATAACCCAACAGTTTTAATCTCTGTTCAGGTCACTGTATGTCCAGTATCTCGAACGCTTATCCAAAAAAAAAAACTTGCCGCATTAATTGTGCCTTGCCGTAGAACGTCTACTAAGCATGGAGACGGCCTGAAATCCCGGTGTTAGAGAGGAAGACGACCTGAAATCCCGGGATTAGAGAAGAAAGTTCGTGGGAGCGGGCCCACATTCAACCGTGCGAAGAGGAAAGTGAGTGGGAGCGGGCCCAGAACCAACCACCTCCTAGATTTGATTTTCTTGTGCGCATATTAGGTTGTACATGCGACATTATTAATGGTACCAAATACATAGCAGATGCCTTCTTTCAATTATGCAACAATGGGTTGTACTGTAGTTTGTAAAAGTTGTACCATGTGTGCAATACATGATTGTACATTAGGTTTTGGAGTTTGTACTATGGGTTGTTATATATATATATATATATATATATATATATATATATATATATATATATATATAGGGTAATACAATACACTTCGCAAAACCACCTACAAACCACTATTTCCTTCATCAACCTCCTATTTCTTTAAAAAAATCATGTTTTGTTTTAATATATCGATTGGTAAAAAAAATTATAAATTATGATCCTTTTGCGATAAATACAAACATAAATGTTAAACATCGTCGACTAACCATTATCGAGTAGCAGATGAAATTGGCATCATCAATCTTGAGAGGTCGAGTGGGCCTACCCACCCGCCATCTTAATAAGAAAGCTAGTTCTACAGTTATCGACGAACAATAATGAAGGAGATCTCGGAGAAGCGTGTATGAAGTACCGACAATTTATAGGTGATGAATTTTGTTTAGCTCGTCGGTTGCCTAGTGGCAAAGGTGTATGACCCCTTATCAAAAGGTTTTGGGTTCAAGTCCCACTCGTAACGAAAAGAATAAAAAATGGGGGTTACAAGTTGGGTCAGGGTTTTCTCACCAGCGGTGAGTTTCCTCCTGATGGGGATTGGAGATGATCGGATGGGTGGTGTAATGTCCCCACCATTGATCCAAATTTACCGTTTAAATATATATATATATGGAGAGGATCATTTGAGAACCAATTTGATTTGAGAACTAAAAAGAACTAATTTGAGCCACAAGTTTATTTACATGTATCCCTCATCCCATGAATTGTAGTGGTCCCCCTGAAATGTGTGGTTGAGATTTAATTCTCAAAAGTTCTTAAAACAAAAAGTTCTCATTTGAACCTAACCCTATATATATATATATATATATATATAAGTTTAAATAAAATTTCAAAATTAGCTTTAGTTGTTTTGTTATGGTGTCTACTTTAATTCAAATTAACAGAAAGTTAAATAAACATTATCATAAAATGTTTAAAAAAAATATAAAGTATTTGAATCTTATAAAATATGAACTTGTTCGACGTAACTAACTAGTCCCGAACTTGTTCATGAAACTACTGAAAAAATCTTTTAAATTTAGAACCGCTTGAAAACTGCACGTGATCACCAGAAGAGCTATGTTGACGTTCGATGCAAACCCCTGGAATTTCAAGTTGGAGACCGGGTTATGTTGAAAGTATCACCCTGGATAGGTGTGATCAGGTTTGGTAAGCGGGGTAATCTCAATCCTCGATACATTGGTCCTTTTGAGATCCTTGAACAATTTCGACCAATGGCTTATAGACTCCAACTACCCCCTTAATTGAGTAGTGTTCACGACACCTTCTACGTCTACAACCTGAAGAAATGTTTGTCAGACGAATTCCTTGTCATTCCTCCAGACGGGATCCAGATTGACAACAAACTCTATTTCATGAAAGAACCTGTTGAGATCTTAGACCGCAAGATCATAAGGTTAAAACAGAGCTGCATTCCCATCGTGAAAGTGATTTGGAACTCACGACGAGGACCGGAATACACTTGGGAACATGAAGGTCAAATTCATCAGAAGTACCCGCACCTGTTTGCCAATGCTGCTGCCGTCGGCGTTTCAAGTTGAATTTCGGGACGAAATTCTTCTAAAAGGGGAGAATGTGACAACCCGATAATTTTCAAGTCAACCTTAACTCTTTGACGGTGCATTTAACTACGTATTTGTTGTATTAGACTTAATTTTTAATTAAATTAGATAACATTACGTTCTACATTAGATACTTCACTTGACTAAACTCATGACAGTATTGGAAATCGACCTTTAATAACAAGAAACTTCTATGTGTTATCACTGGAATTTTAACATTAAGAAATATAAAAAGACTATTTATATTTTCTTGCCAAATTTTTATTATTCATTAATCATATCATCCCCTCAACTTGAAGACGTTTTAACTATTAACCTATTCCGTTTAATATCATTTAATATTTCACGTCTAAACATCTAACATTCAAGTTTATTAAAATCCGTACGTTTAAATTATCTTTAGACGTTAAGTTAAAACCCGTCATCAAGTTAATTGTTTACAACCTAATGAGATTATCACTTGGTATCCTTCTAATACTTCGAACTCGACACTTGGTCGTTGGTCCAACCCTTTCAACCCGACCCAACAACCGCACCTTTGCATGGCACCCATGCACGTCGAGCACCCTCCCCATCGACATGTCCCTCATTTCCTTTTCAGTCAGCTAACCCAACCGATCCAACATCACCATCCTAATCCATTCTCTCCATGACTTCGTAAACACTAGTTAAGAAGATGCTAATCCCATCACTATTAGACATGATTTCTACAAAGTACAAGTACGCAAATACCTAATGGGTATTGTATTTCCTAGATACTTAACATTTTTTAAATCTCCCTCCTTTTCTTTCCATCCCCAAAATTGGTTGGTGCACAAGAGACCACACACCAAAACTACTTGGACCAAGCAAGCTCAGCCTCTCCATATCTTTCTCTTTCGGTTCAAACCCACCACCAAGGAGTCCGGCCCCTCTCGGCTCTTGTGTGGACCGAACCCATCCAAACCATATAACACTTAAACTCCTAAGTGTAAAACACTTGACACATCCTAACCCACTAGTCTCCGTGTCGTCTCTCTCTACACTCCCCATTTCTCTCTCGGATCAAGAACCCAAATCAGACCCCACCCCACCCCCACCCCCTTTGAGCCGAGCACCTAAACCCTTCACACCATACACATCTCCAAACCCTATTAACTTACTTAGCCACCATACTTAAACACCTTAACTCATTTCTCTTGCATTTATTAAGAGAAACCTAACTCTCCCTCTCTAGAGAAAGCGGCATCCCTTTCTTTCTCTCTAGAATACGGACCCCTCTCTCCCCAAATCACTAGTTTCCATCCACATTCCTTGAAGATTCAAGACCAAGAAGTGAGTTGGAGCTTAACCTTGGAAGCATTTCAACACTCAATAAGTCAAAAATTGGTTCTTAGAAACTTTGTTGTGAGGATTATTGCTTCCCTCTGTTCATTTTGTGATCTAATCCTTGTTTCATGATCATAAACACCTCTCTGTCACAATACTTACAAGTCTTGATGATCTTTGGTTTAAATCTTGTGTTTTGTCTAAAATAACATACTTTGAAGTAACTAACTTAAGTATTCAAGTGTGTTTTCGGATTTGGTCCATGTATTTGGTGTTATTATACTTAATATGACTATTTATGATGAATACGTGCTTAGATTCAAAGCCTTGTTCAAAACCCTAAAGAATTATGGCTTAAAAGCTTACTTTTAAAAACTAAAACCATGATTTACTTGTAGTATTTTAGTATTATGTTGTTGACAAACATATGTCTTGTAAAATGCTATTTTGTTAAAAGATATAGAAAAACATGAAACCTTTGGCTCATGATGTTTAGTTTGTATAAAACTTAAGGAAATTAGGTTCTATGGTGACTAGTCTATTACTTGGATTATGACATGTTTTGAGACAACAAAAACTTACTTAAAAAATACCAACAAGTTTTGTAAAGGCACTTTTGAAGGATTCAAAGTTAGAACACTTAAATCTTGATAAAAAGTCCCAAAAACCCTAGTTTTAAGACTTGACATTTTCAAGATTTGGTCTCCTGAACAAACTGATTTTGAATATAAAAATGGACATATTATTATGATGGAAATCAACCATAAGAACCAAATACGGAAAATATAGTTTTTAGGAAAAAAAAGGACTAAAACGACAACTTTTAGAAACGTGAAAACCCTAATTCTAACAAGTTAGGCTTTCACCTGCAAAACTGAAAATTTTGGAAGTCAAAACACTTGAAAATGTCATAATAAATATTTACCAAGTTTTTTGGAGACTCAAAATGTCATAAAACAAGTCATAGAAAAGAAACCGACAAAACCGACACTTTTACCGGCAAACCCTCTTTTGAAACCTGAAATATTAAGACTTATATTTTTTGGATAACTTAACATAAATGTAGTTATATTCTATGAAACTTTTTATTTTCTAAGATAACAGAAAATACCGCCTGCTTAACGCGCATTAGAAAAACGTATATTTTAGACGTCAACTTTTTAAGTATTAATATCGATATTTTCTAAGTTGTCCAAAACTATATTAATATTTAGTGACTTTATATATTATTCTTTTGCATCATTATATCGGGTGAATATAATTATGTATTTAATAATATATGTTTCGTATTATTTTTCAAACGAGAAATAACGTTATATGTTTATTTGAATTATAAATATATTTACCAACACTTATACATATTATTTGTAATATAATATCATTTTCAACACTTATATATCTGTTTGAACAATAAATATACTTTAAAACAAAGGATATACAACAATACTAACGGGTTATCAAAGTCAAGACTTGATCAAGTTCATCGGGTGACATAGACGTTTACCCAATGGAATAGACTCTAAGATGTCTTATAACTATTTTAAGAGACCGCTAGGTCTTACCATCCAATGGGATATCATTTCATTCACCTTGCTCAGGTGAGTTTTAGAGAACCTCTATTAATTTTTTTTAAATGATTTTAGGGAAGAATTCATTGCAATCATTTATCATTAAGCATTTATCATGTTGGACGTTGAGGATTCTCATAAAGATAGTTTGTTCATTACTGCTGATTACATGGTCTGTTCATTACCCCGGCCATTATATATCATGTTGATTCAGCTATACCAAATCTCACTATTAATTGAGTTTGATTAGTTTTGTACGAAATGATAACTAGTGAATAGATCTACTGGGTTAACGTTCGTGCCCGTGATTGGTCGCTCCAATTCTGACTTCATCGCTATAGTCAGCGGGTACATGCCAGTTGTTCTTGTCCATTTGGTATTCTTAGGGAAGGTACCATGAGTGGGTAGACAGTTAGTGTTCTAAATTTAAGGTTCATGGTAATCTTACAACCACGTTATCCTAACAATATGTCAACTTGATCTTTCAACTGTGACACCTTTATCATAGAGTTTTTAATGCTGTGAACTCACCAACTTTATATTGACTCTTTAAGTGCATGAATTAACAGGTAAATAATTGCTTCATGTGTGGAATGTCTCATAACATTAGGACCTGCATTTTGTGTGGTTTCATATTCAACATCGTCATCATCACAAACTTTTGGAGATTTCATGGCATAATGCTTTTTGGTTATCATGTCTTTAAATCTCAACATTTGGAACTTGTATTTTGAAACTATGTTCTACTACCAAACTTTCTGCTGCAAACTTTGTAAGACATGTTCTATTTCTATCAAACGACACTTTTTATTTAAACATATAGAAGTAGTTCATTGTAGTTGCGACTATAACTCCATGACGTCACATGCCTCCGTGAGATTAGGGTGTGACAGACATTAACGACTTGTTTGCATTATTGATAGAGGGAGCGGCCATTTCTTTTGTAAAATTCCAGTTGTCCACCACACAAGTGTATAAGAAGCAGTGGCGGATCCAGGAAAGAATATCAAGGGTAGCGGGGACTAACAAGGGTTCGGGGGCAGCGCCCCCAAATTTTTTTTTAGGTAGTTAACGGGCTTTTAATCATATTTTTAAGAGGCTTTTGATCATATATTTAAGTAAAAGCCATAAAATTTCTTCCAGGGGTCGCGAAAAATTCGTTTCAGGGGTCGCGAAAAACCGAAAACCTATAAAAAAAAATTGCACGTTGGGGTAAAAGTTCAGGGGTAGCGGGCGCTACCCCTGGGCCTTACTGGGTCCGCCCCTGATAAGAAGGTGTTTAACTCATTAGGATTTATGCCCACTCGAAGAGATTCTAAAAGAGGTTCAAAAACTCTACTAAATTCACTAATATTTGAAAGTTCATCGATGATAATATCTTCCCAATCAACCGACTCAAATTCAATTGCATCAACATGCAAGGTAGTTTTAAACTATTTTATAATTGTTATTTCTATTAATTAATGTAAAATTGTTTAATGTAATAATTTACAATTTATTAGTTATCTAGAAAACATACACAAATTAATCCCGAGTGTAAAATAAATGACTCGTACTATTTAGAAATTTCAAAATTTAAATTAATTTTAGGGGCTAGAGTTATATTCTTTAAACTACTAATGCATTTGATATTTATATTGTTAGTTCTTTAATTTATCTTGAGAGGTCATGTGGGCCCACCCACCCGCCATCTTAATATTTGGTTTGGCAAATCACCAAATTACGCCATTGCAGGCAGAAGATTTTTAATAATAGCCTGGATATATATAGATGAAGATTGCGATAATAATAGATTAACAAAAGATAAAAATCAACGTTTCTTTCTTTCAAGAATCATATTTACTTACTTCTTGATGGAGCTAAAGTCCGGCCTCTCCGCTTTCGTGACCGGCGGTGCTTCAGGAATCGGTATCTTTCTCGCTTTTGTTTTTTTACTGCAATCTAATATTTATTTCAACTATTAGTGAAAATAAAGGAAAAGATCTATAGAAAACCAACAATTATCCAAAAAATTAAAAACCAATATTTTTTATCTATAACTTCTTCATATGTTAATAATTTTTAAAAAAATTTCACCAAAAAGTCTATAATTTTATTAGCTTTATATATGAGAAAAACATTTTAAAAAATAAAAAATTTAGTGATTTTTTATTAGTGCATTATGAAATAGTACTAATAGTATTGCATAATGCATTATAATTAAAACTACTTAAAAAGAAGAAACTTAACTTAACTATGAATGTGGTTTATACGAATAATGTAAAAAACAAAGAATTGGCATTCATAAACCAATTTTATATTATTGTTGCATAGTGCATTATTAATTTCAAGCTAAAATCCGAATTTTATTTTATTTATTTTTTTAAAAATCGAAAATGTTTTTAAAGTTTTTTCTTTTTCTAGTATTCTTAAAATAATGGAAGAAACATATTAAAAAAGTTTAAAAAAACATAATTTTTTGTCTTGGTTTTTTTATTTTTTACCAAATATTGGTTTTCTATAGAACATAACCCGTGAAAATAAAGTTGTCCCTTTAGCTTGGTGGTAAATGTTGTGGCTTCCCCAAACAAAAGGTTATGGGTTCAAATCTTGCAAAGTACCAGTATGGTAATGATTTTAGCCGTTCATAAAAAAAGTAAAAGGGTTTAAAGTTTGTGAAACAAACACAGTGTTTCTACAACGCTAGCCATGATGAAGTTATGTGCTTTAAGATTGAAAGGGGACTAATTAGTATGATCTTGAAAGTTGAATTTCGGATGATTTATACTAGATGGTGATTTTTTGCGCGATATGATTATGATAATTATATAAGTGAATACATAACAACAACATCAATAAGAAGACCTCATGTGGATGTGGATCTTTAATTTGTAGGGTTGACAAGAAAAAAGTTGAATTGTATATGTTTTCTTTATGAATGGTGACGAATTTGTTGAGGTTGAATATGCAAATTCTTATGGGAGTCTTAATTTTTTTTTTTTTTTTTTTTTTTTTTTTGCTACTCATTTGGTTTTGCTATACAGGTAGAGCTCTTAGCATAGCTCTTGCCCAAAAGGGTATATTTGTCACAGTTGTTGATTTTTCCGAGGATAAAGGAAAGGAGGTTGCATTACTTGCACAAAAGGAAAATCTCAAGTTTCACTCAGGATTAAAATTCCCATCTGCTATCTTTGTAAAATGTGATGTCAGTAAAAAAGGTGAGTTGTATACATTGATTATGGAGATGGAAGTCTCAACCCATTTACTTATGAATGGATTAATTTGTGTTATGTTTTATAACTAACAAGTCAAATACTCAAGATAGAAAAAGGTATAGCATAAATGATAAATGTTATGCGTCAAATGGGTTGAAGGTCACCTAAAGTGAAATTTTCATGCGTACAACCTCTTAAATTATTTTATTCAAAAAACTAGATTATTATTGCAATAGAATAGTTTTTTTTAATCATATTCAAAACACCAACTACTAAAGAGTGCAAAAAGTGGTCTAGTAAAAAGAAGCCAACTCACTTTAACTTGCTATTAAAATGACCAAAGCCATTTACATATGAATGGTAAAAATTAGATTATGTTTTAGCTCTAACAAGTTAAAAGGGTATGATTAAAATGTAGCAAATAAAGTTACACGTCAAATGGGTTGAGAATCACCAAAGTGTACTTTTAATGCATACTACATCTAAATTGTTTTACTAGAAAAAATTAGATTATGATTATAGTTACATAGTTTTGTATAATATTTAACGCAAACATTTTAAAAGGAAAAATGAAAACAAACATTGTTGTAGGTTAACCCAATCCATCTAGATTTCCTATAAAATAACCCGTTGTGATCCGAGCCATCTACTTATGAACAAGTCAACTTGGTTATGTTTGACCTCTAATAGATCAAAAGAGCAAGATTAAAAAAAAAATAGCTACATATACCCCCTAAATCATTTTATTCAAAAGATTTTATTCTTCTTTGAATGATATTGTTTCTTTATTCATATTTAACACACCAACTATTCAAAAAAAAAAAAAAAAATGGACACAGATTGTTATGTTTTACTTGTAACAGGAGAAGTGGCTGCTGCATTTGAAAAACACATGAAGGTGTATGGAGGTTTGGATATTTGTATTAACTGTGCCGGTATTACTACTCGTATACCATTTCACGAGGATCAAACAGATGGCTCAAACTCATGGAGGCAAACGATTAATGTTAATCTTGTAGCAGTTATTGATTGCACCCATAGGGCGGTATGCTTAAGCTTCACTTCCAAAATTTGTACACTTATGGGAAAATTTCATAAAATGGCAACCTCAAAATAACTTTAACTCCCATATCAGACACACCAGTATACATACCAAAATGGATCAAATGTGCAAGTAAGTAATAGTTATCTAATTAGCCCATCAAAGCAAAGTATAATATAAATTTGAGAAAGAAAAAAAAAGTATAATTACCTAAACAGATCAACTAGCTAAGAAGGTTGTAGTTTTGTGATCTTTATTCTAAATTGGTCTAATAATTTATTAAACGCAGATCAAAATAATGGAGGATGCAAATAAGCCTGGTGTTATCATAAATATGGGTTCAGCAGCAGGACTATATCCACTCAAAAGTGAACCTATCTATTCTGCCTCCAAAGGTTTGTTACTTTTCAGTAAACATAACTGCCTTATATCCAGTCCTTTTTTTATATTTTTCTTCGGAAAAATGGATTTTAATAATACAAGATTTACCTTGTTAACGGATAATAATACGAGTTTTGAAATTTCCTCACAATAATACGAGTTTTGTGTGTATTGGATTCTAATGATACACCGTTAGATTTTCACTAACGGTGTTAGTCTGTTGCCTATGTGACACCTGACGTGGACTGTTTTCCTCCTACGTGGCACTTGACATGGCACCCGCCACATAGGCAACAGACTAACACCGTTAGTGAAAAACTAACGGTGTATCATTAGAATCCAATACCAAGAAAACTTGTATTATTGTGAGAAAATTTTCAAAACTCGTATTATTATCCGCCAACAAGGTAAAACTTGTATTATTAAAATCCATTTTTCATTTTTCTTCTGATTCTTTTGTAATTTTCTGGAATTTTATTATGAAAGGGGGTGTGGTTATGTTTACCAGAGCGCTTGCTCCCTACAAGAAAAAAGGGATTCGTGTGAATGTGCTTTGCCCAGAGGTGAAACACATTTTCATATGTTAGTTATTTTTACGTGAAACACAACATAATCTCTTTGAAAATAATAGTTTTCTGTATTACACAATAAATTAGATATCTGACAAAAGTAAGCTTCTTTTATCTTGATGTTCTTGATGACTTGTATGAAGTTTGTTCGAACTGAAATGGCTGAAAAAGTGAGTCCTGAACTTATTGAACGCCTGGGAGGTTATGTTCCTATGGAAACCTTGATTCAAGGTATGCTATTTTACCTAACAAAATTCTGGAAAGAGCACAAATATTAAAGGCAAATTGACCCTTTTATAATAATGAAATACTGGTTTAAGCTTTTACATGACAATTTACAAATGAAATAGGTGCATTTGAGCTTATAACCGATGAGAGTAAAGCGGGCTCATGTTTATGGATCACTCCACGTAGAGGCTTGGAATATTGGCCTACTCCAACCGAAGAAGCAAAATATTTAGTGGTTCCTGATAATAACTAACTGTTTGTGTCATATGAACTCGTTTTATGTATTATGTATCGAGCCAAGACTTATTATTTATGGGCCATAGGCCAAGGTTCATCGAGTTATTGGGTTGTAATTAAAATGAGAGCCCAACCCGTTAATAAAATCCAAACAATTTCAAGCGCATTTAAAACCATAGTTAAGTTCGTTAACTCTGTTATGTGCAGTGGCGAATCTTGAAATTTTTTTCGTGGGTGACCGAAAATTAGTGGTGACCGAATCAATATATAAATTTTTTTTAGTGGTGACCGAGATGATATATATATAAAATTATTCTTCGTAAAACACGTATATATAAAAAATTTCTTCGTGAAACACGTATATTCGCCTATTCGGTACCTCTGGACAAAAAACCAGCAGTGACCGAGGTCACTGCTGGTACACTAAAATATTCGCTCTTGGTTATGTGTAATGGAGGTTACGGCTTAACTGACTAACGTAGGGGTTAATTCCGTTAAGTCACATAGGTTAAATAAGGCTAGTTGTGATCATTGTACGTTGTTGGAAGTTTAAGACGTTTCTTGTGGTGTTATCAGTTTTTCTCAAAACTCAAACACACACACAAAACATATATACGAACAATCACACATCGATTTATACATGGAAAACAATCATGCATTCAATATGTTTTTCAGTGGCGTTAGAGCCAAAGGTTCTAGAAATCATTTTAGGCGATTCTGAGAGGGCAGATCACTCACATCTAAACAAACCAAAAACACCCCTAATTTTAATAGTAATGTGCTTAATTTTTTAATCATAATGTATATATAAAAATTACGTATGGATAGTAGAGTTATGTTTGTTTTGACCTTTGTAATTTGTTACAAAGGTTTTGTTTTGTTTTCTTAAATTTTATTGTAGACAGGGGCGGACCCTTATTAGGCCCAGGGGTCCCTGTGGACCTCCTCAACCTCGTACGCAAAGTGAAAAATTATGTAAACGGTTTTTAATAAAAAACAAAAAGTTTGTGAAGAGGAGTTAATAAACACTTAGTGTGAAAAAGAAATAAAGTAAGCAACTAGCCTAGTGGTAAGAACCCATGTTTGATTTTTAAGAGGTGCAAGTTCAAATCTTGTCTTCTACATTTTTTTTCCCAAGCTTTCTTTATTAATTTTAGTGCTATAAATGAGAAGAGTAAATGAGGGTCATTTATTTTCCACCTCTTTTTTATTTACTTTCAATAAAGACACAATCTTTTTAAATACATTAATTTTAGACCCCTTTTATAATGAAATATTACAATATATAAAAATATAGACTTTTTTTTAATATTATTTTTCTCTTCTCTTCATTTCTAGCCATTTACTATTATTTTTTTAGGTATTATATCGTTGCCAATGTTACGGTATATATATATTTTTTATCTAATCATGTAGAGTTTTTTTAAATTATTTATTTTTTTCTTTACTCGCAATGTCGTGTCGCAACGCGCGCCTGCATTAAAAAATATTTAGTAAGTAATAGAGCAAATTCTTTATGTACGTTTATATGAAACTGAAACATTTAAAACTAGTGACTCCGTAAAAACAATTTGTGGATCCCCTAAAAAAAATTTCTAGTTCCGCCCCTGATTGTAGATGTAAACTTAGATTAACGACGGATTAACGGTGTGAATAGTGTAGATGGTGTGAATACTATTTGTCATTTTTTTAAATAGTTGATATAGTGTTTTTTCTAAATTTTTTATTTTTATTTTTATAATAATAGTCATAATGTTTTAATTTAATTTTTTTTTTTGACGGGGGAAGGGGGGGGGGGGGGGGGGGGTTGGTGGCTATGTTTTTCGTCTTTTATCACATTAAGACATTAAGATAGTTTTTCTTGTTTACAATCCTCGTAGCAATGCGCAGGTTCTAAAAGCCAGTTATCCTACAAATCTTCTTTTTTAATTCGTATAACAAAGCTTCTTTCTTTTTTGCCTTCTTTCGGTTTCACCTATTGAAGTGTTTTTTTAATTATTGTGCTAACTCTTATAAATAATTTTACATATATTTTGTTTTTTAACTCTTTAAATATAATATTTTCTTAAATTCCAAGTATACCACCGGTACAAGTTTTATTCAAAATCAATATGTGCTATCCTTCAACATAAAGTTGATTTTCAAAGTGAACCTTAAATTTTATTATTAAAACTGAACCGGATCAAATTTAATATGTGCTTACTTCTTTTTCCTAACCATTTTCCACGATTTTAGATTTTTTCAATATTTCATTATGTAACACATAAACACACATCAATGACTCAAGTCCTAGATTAAATAACACCAACATACAAAAATTGGATAACTCTCAAACTCTTTATTGATAACCAAGAAAATATAACTTCAAAAACTTACAATTTTGCCCAACCATGACTCGACATTTATAAGATGAGCTGACTTGCTCCCCAAGGCATCTAAATAATAAACAAATAGAAAACCTATTTGATTAAGACTTTAACCTAAACAAAGAGTAACCACCTATTTTAATATATTTAACCAATCAACCACAAAACTCAAGAGGAAATGGGAGAAAAAAAATGTTAGAAAGTGGTCAAAATGAATAATATGTTTCATAGTCATAACAAAGTCAAAGATTTTAGACATGTTCCTTCATATTCTAGAAAAAAAGTTAGTAAAGAATCTTGCAAAAAATTCACTAGTAATACCTATATGATCAAGAGAACTCTTCCTATGTATAACAAAATATATTCTCTTCTAATTGTTCTCAAAATAATATGTATCATCATCATCATCATCAAAAAGTATAGTCATACCTTCTTCATTTACCTGCAAAAGCTACTATAGCTCTTTAAGCTTCTCTTCATTGTCTTTGTCCAAGAAGCTTTTGCTTTTGTTTTTACTTTTGAATTTCAATTTTGACTTTGACTTTGACTTTGACTTTCCAAAAAAAGATATTTCAAACCCTTTCCAACATGTCTTTATGTTTCAACTGTAGGAGAGTGAAATATTCTTGCGGCGGTTGAATGGCAGTTGATGTTTCCCTCATGGTAGCTCAGATTCAGATCGTAGCAACCGATTTCAACTGTTTGTGACTGATTGGTCAGTTCTGATGTGGACCCTACAAGTAAATCAAGTTAATATTAGCAAAACTTTATTTAATCATTTAATGACCCAATTTTGACCCTTTTAGCATAAGGGGTCAATGCAAGTAAAAGAAGTTGTCTGGGATTGCTTATTAAGCAGCTTATGTTTGACCATGTCAAAAGTAAGCAAAATGTGCACTCAAAATGCACCAAATCTGTTGAATCATTTCATTTCAAAAAATAGAAAATTGTAATAATTAGATTCTTTAACCATATTTGACTTAACAATTAACTATAGACCTCACCTGACCAAGTATTTTGCCACCTCTAATGGGTGGGTGTTCATTAAGTGTTGAAACCGTTTAAACCGCCAAAACCAAAGCTTGATGTGGTTCAATTCAAAATCCGATTTTGGCAGTTTACTGGTTTGGCTGAGGGTTTGGAACCTGAAACCGTCGGTGTAAAGCGTAAACCAAATGGGCTGTTTAGCCTTTATTTATTTATTAATTTTATTTGTGGAATATGCCATTTTATATCATTTAAAGATTCTTAAAACCAACTAACCATTTTGAATAAAACTCAGTTAAAAACCGCCAGACGCAAAAATAAAAAATTAAAAATTAAAAATTAAAAAACAAAATTGCTAAAACCAGCCTACCCACCAAATCCGGCTGGTTTGGTTAGTCGTTTCCCGAAATCGTAGTTAGCGATTTGAACTGCAAACACCCTTAGCCACCTCTACCGAAAAACTATATACCTTGAACAACTTCTGAGCACAAGCCCTCGCTGCTATTTTCACAATGTTCCGTAGAGGATACCCTTTCAGTTTCATTATCTTCTGCAACGGTCCCTTGATTTGTACAAAAAGCTAGCGATAGTTTTGTTATAAACTTTTTTGGGCTTCTACGAGTTCTCTTGCCCTTTTTTGTTTGCAAAATCAAGGGGACTTGGTTCTTTCGTTCACCATCATCTTCTACATAATGGTATCCGCAAATTACAAAAATAGAACATAGGGGAAAATTCATATATACCCTTCTAAAGATTTAAAATTTTCATATTTACCGCTTGAAATTTCATAATATCATATTTACCCTTTCAAGACACTAGAGTTCTTGTCCTTAACCGTGACATAGTAATAAAATAAAACCGGTTACTTATAACCTCACGCTTAGGGGACACTTTATAT
Organism: Deinandra increscens subsp. villosa; assembly: GCA_039602395.1. NCBI lineage: Eukaryota > Viridiplantae > Streptophyta > Magnoliopsida > Asterales > Asteraceae > Deinandra > Deinandra increscens. Next base: position 41,015,135 of record JBCNJP010000024.1, read on the forward strand.
AACCAAGGCCCTAACACTATTGAACATTGTTTTCCAACTTAGTTTATTCAGCAAAACAGGCTATTATAAGTAACTATTTTTATTTTATCTATTTTCTAACGGGTAACCATGAGAATACTAGTGTTTTGAAAGGGTGCATGTTATATTACAAAATTTGGAGGGGTAAATACAATATTTTAAAACTTTTAGATGATTATATTAATCCTAGAATAAAAAATGAATACGCAAAATGATGAGAAGGGCAATATGTTACCTTCATTAGCTTCTTTACACTTAAGCTTTTTTTTCTTAACTTCCCCGGTTTTCTCTGTGTAAAGTAAAATAATAATTATAAACTTTATGAAATTATTATTCAGGCTAAAACAAACATTAAGAATTGGTTATGCATACCAAAGTAATGTGACGTCCTTGCTTTCTTGACACGGGGATGCATTTCCATCAAAGAAATAGCTGCTTCTATCGCTTCTTGGCCATATCTTCTTACTATATTCACCTAAAAAGAATGGTTCAAGCAAAAAATCAAATACTAGTTACTAGTAAGTTAACTTTATATAAAACTTTTGGAATATGAATTTACATGTGTCTTGTATCTAATTCTATCGTTTTTGGTAACCATGAGAACCCGATAAGCAATGGGATCGGACAAAACGCAGTTTACGTTGGGCAGGTGGCCTTCAAGGCAGATGAATCTTGAATGGACTGGCTGCAAAAGGTTAAACCCCCTATTTTGTCGGTTTAAGATAGAGGTGCAATTTTGACACTTTATCTCCCAAAGGCCAAACAGTTACAACATTTAAAGAAAAAGCTTAAGAGGACACAAGTCAAAAGGTCAAAACTCACCTAGGTGTATATCTAACGCATAAAACCTCCTAAAAATTTTATTAAAAGTGTTTGCTTGTCACCCCAAAGTGTCCTGTCCCAATAAAACCCCTAATATATATCAGCATGTTTTGACCCGTTATCCAACCCGCCCACAAAATGTGTGATGCTGCAAACTGACAAACACTTATAACTTATGAATGCTCGTCGTTATTAACAAGAATCTGTTCGTGTACTTTTCGTCCTTCAAACAAGCAATCCCGCCATCAAAACCAACCAAAAACAAAGTGATCATATACATTGTAACAATCGTGTTCATAAATGGGTGTATCCATTATTCTTGCTAAAATAAAAAGAAAAAAATAAATTAACAAATAATTACCTGTAGTTTGCAGGGTTCCAGTAGATGAAAAAACAAAATGTCACCCTGTAACAACTTTTGTGCAATTGAAAACCCCCTCCAACCAGCACTTAAACCATGCCTGATTTTAAGATAATTTGTCTTAAACTCTTTTCCTGATTCATCGACAAGAATAATTGTGGCATCATGTTCAGGCAAATGATTTAGACAGAATTTCTTCGGTAAAATCTGCATAAGAAAATCATAACGATAATTTATAATAAAATCCCTCCTAAAAAAATAAATTAAATTTGTGAAATGTATACTAAATTCTTGATTCTTACCAACCAAAAACTGTAGAGAACGTTTGACGGGAGCATGCATTTGGCAAACTTAGGTAATTCTGCATCTAGAGTTTCTAAAAAAATTGCTGCTCTTTCCAAACACATATATTGATCTTCCGCATCATTATATATGTCACAGATCTTTGTTTTTTTCCCTTTACTGTAATATAATGGAGAATAAGATAAATAAATCGGTATGATTTTAAATAGAAAGTATTTAGAAGATAAATAAATGAGAAGTCACCAACCCTGAATGTTTCTTGGGTTTGTCTGACTTAATCTGCAAGAAAAATAATAAAATGTTAATTATTATAACGTAATGTACGCATAAAAGTAGGCGCAGGAATTCCCGACAGAACATAACAGTTATGTTGGGGTTGGGTTATACAAGCACGCCGACCCCAAGCCCACACAAGTTGCCACCTTATTTTCAAATGTTTCAAGAAGTTGTAAGCAAAATCATTTTAAGAAAATTTATGATTTAACACCAATTTGAGAGTGTTCTCCATCATTTCAAGAAAACATATTTGCTTCCTTTCGCACCATATAAGTAGTTAAAATGACTATAATGAATAAACCCTAGGAAATACCAAAAATAAGGGGTGTTTGTGATTGCTTATTAAGTTGTATACTTATAATTTCTTTTTTAAAACAAGCAGTTGGTAATAAGCAACTTCAAAAGGGTTATTGAAAACAACTTATTCCAATCGCGATAATCACAAAGGAGTTTAGATAAGTAGTTCCAAAGCACCTTATTATTGTATTAAAACTCAATGCGAAGATAAGCAAACAAACATACCCAACAAATTCCCGCTCGTGAAGTAGGGTCTGAGGATATTGAGATGAGTGCAAACCTTACCTTTATCCCACCACGGGATAAAGAGGTTGCTCCCAAAACTCGATAAAAGTTGGGTAACTTTAACATGCAATCGCAAACACCCCCTACAGTAGGACTCAATAACAAGTATTTGCTTGTTATAGCATCATTTGAAATAAGCTATAGCAATCTACTAGGGCTATGTTAGGAAAATAAGATTTACATGACTAAAATTCCTTCCAAAAAACACACCAAAAGAGGTCATGTTTTGAAAATAAGCAACAAAATAGCATGCAATCCTTCTTACTTTCAAACATGTTGTACCCGAAACAAACATTTTACAACCCCAATCGATGGACAAAACGAGTTGTGACAAGGACGAAAATGTCTTCTCACAACCTTAATTTCCCAACACACAACAATAATCCATGTGAAGTCTTGAAGCTCAAGTAAAACCCACAAAATTAGGGTTTCAAAACACACAAATTCCCTTAAATCCGAAGCTAAATTTGGGTAAAAAGTTGCAATACATGGTGAAGAATCAAAAACCAAGAAACAAAGAGGGGCAAAAGCAGAAACCCATCTTACATAATTCAAGAAAGAAAACACATCAAGATTCTTGAAACCTATGATTTCTCAAAGGGCAAACTCTTGAATCTTGAAAAACAAAGCATCAATTAAAGATTTCAAAACTAAACACAACCTCAACAGATCCAAATCAAACCATGAAACAACCATGAATCTGAAGTGGGCACAAACTTCAAAGCAAAACACAGAAACGATATTTCACCTTTTTATCTTTGGATTTAGCTTCCCATGGATCTTTAGAAGTTCTTTTTCTCTTTCTCATCTTGTCAGATGGCAATTTCTGCTTCATCTGTGAAATTAGTTGAAAAGTGGAACAGATGTTCAAGAATCATAGGGGAAGAAGACAAACATTTGAACGATAAACACACCAAACATGTGGAGATTTACCTCTGAATCTTGTTCCACAAAGGGTTGCTCGCTGGAATCCATGTTTTCTGACTTGCTTTGGCTCAAGTTTTTGTTTCGATGTTTGAGATTTTGTATTTTTGATGTTTTTTTGAAGTTTTTGTTTTTATTTTTCTGTGGAAATTTTTTTCTTTTTTTTTGGCAAATCTTATTGCAAGATAAAGCAGTAAACAAAACAAATCCAGCTAAAGCAGCTGTGATCACCTGTGATTCGAGGACAACTTGTATGGGCGGAACTATGATCTAAGCCGTTAAAAGCTCAAGATTCCTTTCCAAAATGGTCTTGGTAAAAGGTCAACCTTGGAGATCCACAAATTCATTAGGAAATTGGGAAGATTAAGAGTTGTAACTACAATTGTGTTATAAAACAATAAATAATATGTACATCATGAAAACAAATGTGTTACAGTCAATGTTCTTAAAAACCCCGGGTTGTTTGTGTTAAATTCGGCGAAAAACCTTTAGGGATTGCGTTCTGATCGGTCGGATCGGTTTCAGACACGGCCGGTTGACACCGGTTAGATGGATTTTATATATTTATTTTTTATAACCAAAATGTTATATAAACGTATAAAGTAGCACCCCATACACATAAATAGTTACAAATACAATTATAATTCACTTAAAAATAATACCATTTTTAATTAGTGTAATTTCATCAAAAAAAATATACAGTTTTTTTTTAAGCATCTATAAAATAATCCAATTTTTTTATATAATGTAACAATTTTAAAATTCAAAAAATAATAGTTTAATAAAAAAAGTAACAGAAGTAACTGGTTGCAACCGGACCGGTTGAACCGAAACAAAACCAGAAAACCCCCGCCCGGTTCGAAACGGTTCACGTTACATGTCCATAAACAATCGGGGCATTATAAATAACACGGCCTATGAGAACCGGTTAGCGGTTGACACCGGTTTTTAAAACATTGTGTTACAGTAAGATTGAGAAGGATAAGATATGAGGAAGTGTTATCTCTATCCCATAAAATAATAAAATATAAAGAAAGGGTCTTTATAAAGAGACACACCAAAATTTGATAAAAACACACAATCTGCACGATAGTTTGATTACAAACGATCCCCAAACGATCGTTTGTATTTAAACGGTTGTTTGGAATGTTACGTCGACATCAAAAGCTGCAAAACGATCAAATCAGTGTTTTTTAGTGGGTCGTTTGGCCCCAAACGATCGTTGGCTATCGGTCATTTGCGTTCAAACGATCGTGGGTACCTTTTTTTTGAAATTCACAATCGATCGATGAAGTATACGATGTGATGTTATATTCTTTCAAAACCTTATATATATCGATCGATTGATCGTATATAATCATATTATCGATCGATCGTCCACTATTCTTCGATCATTTTCTCAATCTATAAAAATCGTAAGAGATGTCGTGGTTCGATGAATTGTTCCCCAACGGAGGTGATAGCTACAACCCGGTGGCTATTATGGAGGTTATAATTATGGAGGTAATTACGAAGAAAATTATTCTCGTAATTACCAAGGAGACGCTGGTGATTATGTCGGCGGACCTCCAATGTCCAACTATAACGTTGAATACTCCAACAACAATAACAACGACCACGACAAGAACAATGACGACAACAACAACGGCGACGACAACGTCGACTTGATTCGTAGGTATTACCAAACCGATTAGGTACAACTTGCAATAATTATGATTTAGTCATCCCGACATGTGTATATTATTACCATTTGCAATTATGATAGTTATTTAATAATTTTAGATATTCGTATCAAAACAAGAGCTGCTTGACTGAGCCTCTGAACGAGCTCGTCCAAAGGGTTATGTTCTTTCAACTAAACGTACTACAGAGCACCCAATTACTCGAGAATATATAAAAATCTGGATATGGTGTGATCGTGGTGACAAATACGAACCAAAGGGTACTCAGCAGAAAAAGACGGGCAGCAAGAAATGTGAATGTCTGTTCGATATTTCAGGTAGTTACCACCATAGACTAGCCGGTTGGGTATTAGAGGTGGAAAACCATAAACATAACCACAAGCCATCGGAAAATCTAGAGGGTCACACAATGGCGATAAGGTTCAACGACGAGGAGGTTGCTAATGTGAAGCAAATGAGAAAGCAAAAGATCCCGCCTTGTCACATGATGACGGGCATAAAGAAAAACAACCCGAAGAACGTGTCGAGCAAGAAGACGTTGTATAACCTGCTGCAGAAGATTAAAGGTGAAGACACGATTGGTGATACCTAGGGCTGTAAACGAACCAAAATTTCATGAAATGTTCGTGAAATCGTTTGGGCGGGAGTTCGTTTGTGTTCGTTCGTTTACTAAATGGACAAACACAAACAAAAAACCTTGTTCGTCTAGCTTAACAAACGAAAACGAAAAAAGTCCACGTTCGTTCAAATGTGTTCGTGAACGTTCGGTAAGTGTGTTCATGAACGTTCGTTTGTATACGTTCGTTTGTGTTTGTTTGTACAATCCGTTTGTGTTTGTTTGTTTGTTTGTAATATTGCTACCTTCAATAATATTTTTTAATAATAATTATCATTAATTATTAATCTTCCTAATTCCTAAATATTAAATACTAATAATCCTATCCTTTCAAAAAAAAAAATTATTCCTAATAATCCTCACATCTACCATCGCAGATTCACAATCACTTCTCCACTAAATTAGGATTTAATTCTCCACCATTCCACCAACGCCTCCACGAATCTAGTACGGGCATCCGACTCCACCTCCATTCACCGCTTCCACGCTTTCGGCATCCACAGACCACCGTTTCAACTGCACCTCCAGTCTCCGCCTCACCGGACCGCCCGCCGCCATCCACTGTGTCGCCAGTCTATAAGTTTATCCAGTCCTCCACCTCCCTTCTACTTGGATGTTGTTATCAAATGGTCAAATGGGTCAATTTGTAGATGTGAATCTTGATCTTTGGTAAAGTTTATATTCGTTTGGTTTGTTTGTTTCATTTGGTTTGTTTGGTTCGTTTGGTTTGTTTGGTTCGGTTCGTTTGGTTTGTTTGGTTCATTTGTCTAGAAATGTAAGAAAATAACAAACAAACACAAACAAAGCTCTCTGGTTAACAAACGGACACAAACAAAAAATATTGTTCGGCTATTTGTTCGTGTTCGTTCGGTTGTCCGATAACAGGTTAACAAACAAACACAAACATGTCTTGTTCGTGTTCGTTTGGTTCGTTAACAGCCCTAGTGATACCCCTATGTAGGTATTCTTCTCCCTGCTTACTAACGGGGGGTACATTTACTATGACCGAACGATCCTGGGAACGAACACAGTTGATGGCGTGTTCTTCGTGCACAAAAACTCCTACAAATTGTGGAGGGCGTTCCCGCATGTCCTAGGCATAGACGCGATGTACTACATAAACGTCTACAAGTTTCCATACGTTTAATGGTAGGCGTGACCTCAATCGGTATATCCTTTCTAGTCGCGAGCGCCTTCATAAGCTAGGAGCGTGAGTAAGACTTCATCTGGATATTGGAACGGTTAAAAGAGACCATTGGAGACAGTCGCCTTGACCCAACCGTAATAGTCACAGACCGAGACATTGCTCTCGTAAATGCGTGTGGGAAAGTATTTCCGAGGGCCACGGGTAACCTCTGCATGTGGCATATCGAGCAAAACAACTTCAGACACTACAATCAATGCTTTGGCAGTGATGGGTGGAAGCGGTTTTTGCGTCTATGGAGCAAACTAATAAACTCCACCATGCCGGAAAACTTCAACTACCGTTATGACATACTGTACCGAGAACTCGCCGAACATTACAGAGGTAATGTTTTCTAACTTTGTTCATTTATGATATGGTTACATATGCATTTACAACAACAGTTTTATCTACTCAGACTGTCTAGTGTACCTTAACCAAATATGGCTTGAATCGCACAAGAAAAGGTTTGTGTCCGCATGGACTGACAAAAAACGTAACTTCAAAAACTACACTACAAACATGGTAGAAAGCCAGCACGCGAGGTTGAAAAGGGATCTGGACGACGCAACCAACTGCACCCTGGCCTGGTTTGTATCGTGTGTTGATGATATCGTCGGGAGCCAGAGATCTGCTATAAATCTGAGTTTCACAAACAACAAGATCGATTACGTTTGTACTTTCGTTAATTATATTTGGATTTTTTATTAAATTTACAATATCATGTTCCTTCGTCATCGGTGTATCCTGCAAATTTACAAAAAAACATAGCATTAAGAAAATTAAAAAATTAATATTAAAAGTATATATTTTTTAATTTTTTTTCAAAATTACTTAAACATCCAAAATCAACAAAAAAACCATTTTTTAACCATACGATCGTTTGGATACAAACGACCCCGACAAACATTCCCTGATTTGATACTTTTTACCTCGGAATCAGAGAAAAATCTCATATGATCGTAGGGCGGCAAACGATCACCCAAACGATCGTTTTGCCCCAAACAACCGTGGGGATCCTGCTTTTTTAGCAATACCTCATGTGAATTTAGCCCGGGCCTAGAGAAACTTCAACAAATAAACGTGTATGGTGATCCAAATGAAAGTTTTATATCTTTGTGTTACTGAATCTTAAAAATGACACCAAAGGATTAATATAAATGTTATCAACCGGAATTGAATATTGTATGATTTCAATTCGGAGTTGATGCGGAATCTAGCAAAGTCGCTAAATATGAGAAAACTTGTTTAGAGAATCAACACGTCTTTATCTTTTTTGCTTTTAATACATTTGGTTTCTTACCTCCAGAGGTTGTCGTATTTTTTAACAGGGTTCAGCTGGTCGTGAATAGTAATATTACAGACCCTAAGATCCAAAACTTTGTTTTTAGTAGAATATGATGTCATCCAAAAGGGATTGCGAAACAGCTTGTTGTCTGGTTACCCGTCACTTTGTTGTAAAAATTGATAAGGACATTATAATACATTATCCAACGGACTCATAGAACTTATATAAAAAAAATGAGTAAATATAGAGTGGCATAATTACATTGTTTGTTACAATAGCATCATTCATACAACCTAAATTTGCTACGTTTTTTTCCTAGGGAGAAGAGGATCTACAATGTAGTGGAGAAGCACTTTAATTATATGGTGAAAAACCCTAAAACGATATCTTTAATTTGGATTTATTAAGATTCAACCTCATCTGGATCAAACCTAACACTTTACACTTTCATGATCAGGATGCTATCTTTTCGGTTACCTAATAAATCAATTAGTGTTTTCAAGTGATAATTGAAGTCCGAAGATTATGGTGGTTCAATAGGTTTTGTTTGATTTATTTATTTTTTGAGTGAGGGGATGTTAGATGAATAACATAAGCTAGTAGCTTTCTTCTATGCGTTACGGTGACTACTCTAAACAAACCTACACGAAAACTAAAACTAAACTTAATATGATCACATATAAATAATAATTAAAATAACGTTGGCGGAAATAAAACCTTAAAAATACCTCAAACGATTTTATAACGGAAGACTGGCTACGGGAAAAAGATGTCAAGACCAAAAAAGTAAATATCAAAAACATAAACGTAAACGTTGACCTAATACATTACTGAGCCAAATTATCGTTCAAAAAAGAAAAAAACATAATAAATTACAATAAGATTCTAATTATATAGCTTATCTTAAAATATAGTTAGTGGTTCTTAAGTCTGAATTATTTGTTATTTACAATTTTAAATACTCGTTGTATGCTTTAAAGTTTTTATTATCTCTTATACGTTTACGTATAGACTTATGTTTAAAAAATAACAATGATTATATACAAAGTTACTATTTATAGCATTTTTATAACATCTCATGTAATACACGGGTTGATATAACGAGTATTATATAAAAAATTAAAGATTATAACTATTATTTGTTAAAATGGTAAATGTCTTAGCATTCATAACCCATAACCCATTTGGTAAAATCTATCATATCATTATACTTTTGGTATATATAAAAAACATCAAAACTATTCCTCCAACCCATTTTTTATATTAGCCCGTATCTTTAAATTTACCAACTAAATTCAAGATATTTACCAACTGACCACTAACACCATATGACGAAAACTATTTGCCATCCCTCAGAAAAACTTTCCCATTTCAACCTCTATTTAAAAAAGGCTCTATTCAGACGCCATAAGATTCCAATTCAACATTCTAAACTGGACCGGATCGGTCAAACCGGCCCGGTTTTAAATGCGGACAAAAAAAGGACACCTAACTGCTCTCATTTCTGTACGGCGAAAAGTAAACCGGCCTAGTTTGTCGGAACCGGCCCGGTTTGTATTTTTTTTTACCAAGTTCCGGTTTGTAGAAACCGGCCCGGTTTGACACCAGTTTAAACTTTTTGAATGTTTTTTTACCAAGTTCCGTTTAAGTTATAGAATTATTTAATAAAGAAATTCTTATACTATAAAAATGAGTAAATAAATGTTGCAAAAAAAAAGTAAAAACGGTTAATATTCTAAAAAAATGACCCTTTTTTGTTTTTAAACTTTGTATTTTTTTATGAGGACTATTAAAAAAATACCAATAATACTGCTTATAATTATGTTTCATGAGGTCCTAGTAAGGTGGAATCTAAGTTTCAAGTTAACATTGTGATATATAATAACAATTCAGAAAAAAAAAATAAATAAATAAAGGAAGAACAAACCGGGCCGGATTGCCCAAACCGCCCCGGTTTAAACCTCGTATTCCGGATCCTAAGCTGAAATGACTTTTTTGTTTTTTTCGAACTGGGCCGTTCGTCCAATCCGCCCGTATCTTTAAATTTACCAACTAAATTTAAGATATTTACCAACTGACCACTCACACAATATGACGAAAACTATTTGCCATCCCCCAAAAACTTTCCTATTTCAACCTCCATTTAAAAAAAATTTGATTCATGTTTATCATTTTCTCAATGAGAAAGGTTCAAATGAGAAGTTTGTTTTGGGTAAGAAGGATGAGAAGGAATTTCAGCCATTGGATCTTGATCTAATAAAAAATGAAGGAGGGGTATTTTAGTCTTAGCCACTTTTGTTAATTTTTTATCTACTTCCCCCATTTTCTTTAAACATTCATAACTTTCACATACGACATTATTTTTATAAAAAAATTACACCATAAAAATGAGCATTTTTTTTATCTTGAAAACACATATAGTGTTGCTATATAAAAAATGAAAAAAAAAAATTACTCTTTCGATTTTTGACACAGGTCTGTGTGTCATTGTGTCAAAATGTTCAGATCATTGTGTCATTGTGTCGTCGTGTCAAAAGTATATATAGTGTTGCTATATATAAAATTAAATACTCTTTCGGTTTTTTGCACAATATAAAACAATGATCTGAACATTTTGACACATCATTGTGTCATTGTGTCGAAATGTTCAGATCATTGTGTCATTGTGTCGTCGTGTCAAAAGTATATATAGTGTTGCTATATATAAAATTAATTACTCTTTCGGTTTTTGGCACCATATGAAACAATGATCTGAACATTTTGACACATCATTGTGTCATTGTGTCAAAATGTTCAGATCATTGTGTCGTCGTGTCAAAAGTATATATATTGTGCTGCTATATATAAAATTAAAAAAAATTACTTTTTCATTTTTTAACATCATATAACACAAATTATCTGAACATTTTGACACAATATGACAAAATGATCTGAACATTTTGACACAATGACACATCGACACAATGACACAATGATCTGAACATTTTGATACAATCGAAAAAGTAAAAAAAAATATTTTTTTATATAGCAACACTATACGCATTTTAAAGATAAAAAAACGCTCGTTTTTATGGTGTAATTTTAAAAAAAAAATAATGTCGTATACAAAAGTTATAAAGCTTTAAAAAATGGGGGAATTTAATAAAAAGTCAAAAATACTCTTCCATCTTTTAATTTCTTTAGTTTTTCTCTCTAATTTATACAGGAAAATTTTAAGCCATAGATCTTCATTTAATTGAAGATCTAATGGCTATAATTCCTTCTTATCATTCTTATTCAAACTAAACTTCTCACAATAACCTCACCCTTTCTCAATTATCGTGTCGTAAATGTCGGATTGTATTTATTGTCTTATTCTATAATTTACCTTTGGAAGGATCGTGTCTATTGGTGTTAAAGATCAAATTGACAATTTTTTGTTAATTGATAAAATGATTATAATTTATTCTATAATTTTTTAATTTAGTGGCACTTTTTAGATGGATATGCGTTGACCCGACTCATATTTTTTGATAAAACCATTATTATTCTTTAAGACAATCCGTAAACTCTAATCCGAACTAGAACCAGAAGACCATTGTTTTAGACGGCCCAACTTAACCCTAAACCCTTCTATTATAATTTATTGGTAATTATTTTTAAAAGAAAACAATAATAAGACATGTTAGTAGTAAAAGATTGTAAATGAAAAAAAAGAAAAAATAATTAAAAAAGAATATAGAAATAAAGATAATGAATCGGATGTGGGAGGTTTTAAGGAAATATGACTTAAATTTTTTAAAAATAATGATTTTTAGTTAAATTTTAAGGATAAGGATAAAGATTTATATTATTATCTTTTTATTTTGAAAATTGATTTTTTAAATATTTTAATAGAGCGGGTGGGTCAGTGCGAGTCCTTCTAGAAACTGGTCTTTTAGTTCGTGTTCGGGTTAACGAGCCACTTTAACAAAACTAATAGAATATGAAATTTTATTAAAAAGGGTGGGTTCGGGTCAACTGTGTTCATCTAAAAATGCCTATGTATTAAAAAATCAATAATAAACTATATTCATCCGATAAATTTAATTAAATTTTAACAATATAATCTTTAAAAACAATATACAAGATCATTTCACAAGTAAATAGTTTACTAATCTACCATTCACAACAATTTAATCTTTAAAAACAATCGACCATTCACACGATATGGGTTGGAAGTAATTTTGATATTTTTTTTCGATATACCCTTAAATATAAAATATGAAGGTACAGTATATATTACTAAACTAGTATAGAGCCCGTATGTTATACGGGTTAAATTAGTAAAAAATATATATAACTGATAATTCATGCATACTCTTTTTATTACCGGAATAATGTATTACAATAAAAAGCTAAAATTATCATTCAAAATATAGTATTGGTGACTTTACCCTCTTTATCAAAAAAACAATATTTAGATCATGTCTTTACTTGTATATTTGACAAATGCAACATGAACGTTTATTGGTAAATAAGTGTTTATTGGCATTTATAAGTTTTATAAATATTTATTAAAATAAAAACAATAATAGTTTCAAAAATAATTTTAAATAAAAATAAGATGCAGATTAATAAGTTATTGTTATAATTCCATAAATATAGAAAAATAAAAATATAACATGTTTATAATAAAATAGAATATAAATATAATTTCCAATAAAAAAGAATTTATTAAGAAGTAAATTTGGGAGGGAAAACTTTTGTGAGAATGAATCTGGTGTTGACATGTGTCAAGAGTTGTAATTGTTTATTAGAGTAGGAATATGGGTTGTGAACGATGTTTAGTAAGTGTTATTTTTAACATGTATTAATTTTAGGGACAAGTTTAAAATTTATCCTAGTTTTATAACAATGATATTTCAAAAGTCATTTCATAACTATATATTTATGTAACTACTAATTTACAAATTATTCAACTAAACGTTCTAAGTTATATATTATGGTCCCCGTTGCTTTTAAAGGAATAACTTGTGTTTTACGTCGGCTGCACCATCGTATCGTAGTAGTGGGGTTGGCCAAGTTTGGGGATGTTTATGTAAATTCTCCGAAACATGAGGGTACAAAAAAATATACATCCATATACTATTATCACACCATTCAAAAGTTTATATATTTTTAATGTAGCTTTATTCTTAATTCATAGCTTTGATTTATTATGATTTTTATTATTTGAGTAGGCTGATGTAATACGTTTATAAAAACTACGTTGTTATAGATTGGAAATTGGATTTTAATAGTCTTAATCATAGAAGAAAATATCTTTTATTCAGTTGTAGAAGTATTTTGTGTTTCTATGGTTGTTTTTTATAAAATTTTCTTCACGGACATAAAAAACATGTCATATAAGACGCCACCGTGTTATTCAATCATCAAAAAGTGAAATTTTCTTAATAGAGTTAGTGTCATTTTATCAAATGTGTTTACTTTCAACATGATTAGGGTAGGGGGGGGGGGGGTCATTGTAGGAAAACAACGAAGTACGAATTATTACTAGCGAATAAACAATACTTAAGTTTATTAAAATCCAACTTTCCTTTTTCTTTTAATTAGACTTTTATCATAAAAACGAGTTGGGTCTAACTAAAAACTGAAATAGATTATTATATTATTCTATCTCAATTTGAACATGGCATTTTGAATTTGAAGAAAGGTTTCGTTAATAATGAAGTTGTATAAGGAAGGATGACGGCCGCAAACAATGGTGAATGTGGATGAACGTATGATTGGACCGCAATTGTCCATCATCGACTTATTTTCTAATTTAAATAATAAATAAAATAAATATAATCTCATTAAAAATAAAAAACCTACAATATTACATTAAACATAAAAAAGAAAAACATACACGTACTAATCTTCGTCTCCGTCTTCATCTTCATCATTAGGGGCGTCTTCATCCCTAACGTCATCTTAAACAAGAATTGGACGAACCATCTATGTATGTTCTACCAAATCAGCCATTGTTACTTGTGGTAGTTCCTTCGATGAGAATCCGGACAAATCTGTAGTCTTTGTCCTCCCTAATTGTATTATTTAAGACGATAATAGCACACATAACATCTTTTATTTTATATTTTGTAAGTATTTTTCACAAAATGTCATTTTTTTTAAGAACACCGAATTACCTTTCAACATCCTTTCTTGAAAATCCTTGCACAGTTTTAATGTGCACTCTTTTTTTATCAATAGATTCCCTAAACATCTTAGTGATGAATAAATACTACGAAAATATACATCGCCCAAAAATATCCATGTGGTAGGTAGTTTTCATTAGCATAAAATGAAGCCACGGGAACCGAATCGGATATGAAATCCTCTATGATAGGTGACCACTCTAAAACACTGATGTCATTGTTGGACCCGACTACACCAATGTAAGAATGCCCAATTCAAATGTCATGTGAATAGACGACCTCGGTTCCTTCTTGTCACCACATGTATGTTGACCTCGCCAAGCGATTGGACAGTTATGTCATTTCCAATACATGCAATCTATGTTGCTAACCATATTGAGTAAACTATGTACATCTTCATGCACCTCATATATCTGTTGTAGATCTTTCCATGTTGGCTTTATTAATAACATGACCCGTATATTGCTTTAAGAATAAAAAAATATATACATATATATATATATATATAATATAATTAAAAAATAAAATGTTACTTAATAAAAAAAGATTATAAATATAAGTTATACTTTGAGTAAAATGTTTTAAAATGTTTCTCATTATACAGTAGATGTGTATTAGTATATATGTATGTGTATGTATCACTGGGAGCAGGATCAAATACAAACTTTTTTTATTGTACAAATCGTAACTATATGTACTGTTGATTTTTTTTCCAACAAATATTAATTCCATTAACTTTCTAACATTCAAATAACTTTTATATACTTTATATTTAAAAGATATTACACCATAATATCAAGTGTTATATATTAATATGTATATAATATTGTTTACATATTTTGGTAAAAAAATACATATTTATAAAAAAATTCACAATGTTATAGTAGTGCTAGTATTATAAATGCACACTACTATTATATACTACTATTATATAAAGTGACATAGAGCTATTATCTTGTTACTACAAGTATTACAAAAATATATTAATTTTATAATAATTTTGTATAAACTTTACAATAGCAGTGTGTTATTTTTTTAATAGCATAATTACATAACATATTTTTGTTAACATTTTTAAAGATGTTATTTTTAAGAAAAAGTATTAACATATCTTTACAAAATACAATGGCTCAAGTAATATTTGCCTATTATTATAATGAAAATGCCACATCAAATGTTCAATACATTTGAATATAAAATTAGCTTTGCCCCGTTTGATCCCCACGTTTGTCCGCCAACGACTATCCACCAACGACTTCGGAAATCACGTCGATTGCTTTTGCTTTGCGTGTGCATCCTTCTTTACTGTATCGTCCTTCTCCTTCACTATATCGTCCTTCTCCACTGTAGTTGATGCCTTCGGTATGGCTTTGATTGGGAGAAGGTAATGTGTCTGACGATAGGGTCAGTTCTCCGCATTACATATCCTACTTGCGTCCTGCTTTCTTTTGCTTCTATCTTCAACCACTCGGAAATTTGGTGTGTATTCTTCACCTCTTCTGTTTTCTGTACATTTCTTTTTTGTTTGGCTCCTTTTTCTTCGTTTTTCACTCAGTGTTTTATCGACATATGCTCTTATATTTTCGATTGGTGTGTCGTTTTTTACCTGCGCTCTTTGGAATTTGATGCGAGCCTTCATTAGTACATGGGGTTTGTTGTTTTGAGATCTAATACCGTCTCCAATATTTTTTTTAATGTGTCAGCGTTTTGGTTTTATGGATTTGTGGGTTGTTTTTGTTATGGTTTCTTAGTGTTTGTTTATAGGTTTGTGTATTCTAGATGTTTGTATAAATGCCTGACCAATTTACATGCTTTTATTGGCTGCTGATCC
Source organism: Deinandra increscens subsp. villosa (assembly GCA_039602395.1). Taxonomy (NCBI): domain Eukaryota; kingdom Viridiplantae; phylum Streptophyta; class Magnoliopsida; order Asterales; family Asteraceae; genus Deinandra; species Deinandra increscens. The sequence goes on from JBCNJP010000024.1 coordinate 41,031,179, forward strand.
CGTTTGCTTTATGTCTTGTAGGTTTTCGGATTAATTTCTGCTCATAGTTGTTTCTGATTTAAGGTGATTTTCTTATGTTTGTGCTGGTTTTGGTTGGTGGTGTTTAGGATGGTATAGAGCTTTAATTTGGACGCTCATCTTAAATATTTGTTGCTTTAGGTTTTGTCTGCGGTCTTTGTGTTTTGCGTTTTTAAGTATTGTGTTTCGCATCTGAAAGTATAAATATTAGTTTGTTAGGAAAACATATGGTGCTTGCCTGCATCCGGTCATGGTCATCTGAAAATATATGTTGGATGTGTCTTACATTTTTAAATCATAGTTTTACTTTCGTAAGAATATATGGTGGTTAATTATGTATGCTCATAATGATCATAAAATATCTAATGGTTAAAAGGAAACTGCAGTTATATTTTCTTTGGTACCCTTTAGGCATAACCATAGATACATTTTCTAGAACACTATAAAAAAGTTTTCTACTTAGAAGGTTGTCGGCTGTTAGCTTTTGAATTTTTTTTACACATTATGATGGGTTCGTGTGTTTTTTTTGTTTGGTTAGCTGCGGTTTGGTGTTAAGGGGTGTTGTTGTTGGAGGGTTATAAAGATTATGTTGGTTGTCATAGGCTGATATCTCTGATGGGCCAGGGACGCTTTCGGTGACCATCTTTGACCAGGCAACGACAAACGTTCTTGGAATATCATGTAACGACATGGTGTGCTTGCATGGAAACACTGACCCAAAGACCATACCCGAACAAATTCAGGCACTAATAGGTCAAGAGAGGATATACCAGCTTAACAACGCATCAAAGGATCCTAATGGGAACCTCAGGTTTGCGGTCAACCGCACTTTCAGTCTGAATCAGAACAACAAGAGACAGATTTCTCCATCATCAAGCAGTTCGGTACCACCGACCAAGAAAGCGACATCTTCGCAGGGCTCTATGTCACAGCAGCTCACAGGATCAGACCAAGAAGGCCAGTTCTGCCAGTCCTCTGCCACACCATAATCGACAGCAAAGAAGGCATTTCCTGCAGCGGAAAACACACCACCTGACATGCCTCAAACTGCATCAGCTAATACGACTGATAAAGGTAAATCAGTAGCAATTGGACATGCCCACCCCCCGGTTTCCAGGTAGCTCTTCAAGGATGCAGGTGACTAAAATAAATTTGGTGTTGAGTAAAATAAAATTGGTGTTCAATCAAAACTCAAAACTTATATGCTGCACATCCATCATGCAGGTCAGCCCTGTCTTCCCAAGAGCGGAGATGAATAGCTCAACATGTTAGACGTAAGGAGAAGCCATTGTAAAAACTCTATGACAACTTTTGCTTACAACGGGACGCACTTAAAGGGTGATGGATGCTAGGTACCATCCCTGCAGGGATACATAACCTATTATTTTGTTTGCACTGTATGATGCTATGTCAACCCTGTTTATTTTGTACACGGACGCTGGCCGATGTAGCTAGGTTTCCTGTAAGAAAAACCTAATTTAGTTTTATAAAATGGCTTCTCTGGTTTGTATTAATTGGAACACGTATGGCATGGTATGATTATGTATGCGATCCGCATTGCCAAAACCCATTTGACCCGTTATGCAAGTGGTGCCTTTGTGAGGATGGGCTACCTGATTTCCCTGTCCATGTCTAGTCAGTGTCTTCTGAATTTGTTGTTTGCCTTAAATCATATGGATGTACAGTTACCTTTTAGATGATGATGCATATGTGTCATTTTCAATGTGCTGCTGCCTTAGATCATATGGGTGTACACTTACCTTTTAGATGATGGTGCATAATGATGGTTTGGCAATTCTATAGTTTGGTCAGTATATCACAACAAGATGGCAGGAAACAAATCTGCTGAGTTATATTTCTTTACAGAGATACCTACTTGCGCCATTAGGCGTTTCGAAAGCGGCAATCAACCAGCCACCGCGGTAGCGCGCAGGTAGCTTCATCATGTATATCAATATTATACACATACTAACGAAAAAATGTATGATTTTATGGGGTAATTTGTTAAAAAAAATTATAAAGAATATTAAAAGTTATTTTAGTTTTAAAAGGTTGATGGAATTAGGATTATCAATATTTAAAAGGTTGATAGTCCATAAGGCACATAGATATTGGTTCATGTGGTTTGTAGGAAAAAAATGTTTGTATGGGATCCATCCAATGTATCACTGTATATGCATATGTATATATATATATCTAAATGTATATGTATGTGTATTAGTGTTTATATATTAGTGTAATAACCGGTTTTAACCTGATTAAAAAAACTGGTTTCTAAATAATCGGTTCACCACATTGAAACATTGAACCAGTTCCTAATCTACTATTCATATCGGACTATATTGGGTTATAACTGATCCTTGAAAACCGGTTGTATTATAACTTTGTAACCGGTTTGTTTCTGTAACCCGCTTTTTATGCACCTCTACTTCTAATCACCAAATTGTATATACATAGACATATGTAAATATAGGTATTTATTACATTAAAAACCAAAACTGATCCAAACTCGTATCTAACTCGTCCCAAAAACGACCCGGATTTAAACCCATATCAGACCATAAATGTCGATATTGGATTGTGATGGACGTGGAAGTTGGAAGATTTTGTTAAAACTTCAGTTTGAATATCTAATCTTTTTAGAATTTACCTTTACTTTTTTTTTTTGTATTTTATTTTAAATCTAGTGGCGTGTTGTTGAAATTTTGAGAGAAAAACTATTGAAAAATGGGTTTTTTCACTAAGTGTGAAAATAAGTTTTTCACCAACTTTGGACTAAAATAAAATACAGATAAAATAGGTTGTAGCTTCTTTATTTTATGGGTTTGTGTAGTACGTTGTGAGGGCTTTCCAACACATCAAACCACGTCCAAATCAGAGCTCGTATGAATGAATAAGTTAAGGGTTCAAAGCTGTTAAAGCTATGAAAATAAGAGAGAAAATGCTAAGTATAGCATGTGAACTCATCCCACATTGGTTGGGGAATGAAACAAAAAGTGGTTTACAAGGTGGGAACCTTACCAACTATTGTTTCCTTTAGTAGGACACATCTCTTGGACCCTGAGGGGTGCGAAGCACCACTAACTCGCACTCGCGCACACACGCACGCCCGCGCGCGCATGGCCTGGGCGTATGAGGTTCAAGCGAACTGTGAGTTGAACCGGAAAAAATCAGGTTTGATCGGAACTAGTTCAAGCGGGCCTGTGTGGTCCGGGCGGAACTGAGTTTAACCGCAAAAGATTCCGGTTGAAGTTCAAGCGGAAGTTGAACCGAAATTTATTTCGGTTGAAGTTGGAACAAACCGGAAGGTCAGTTCTTCCGGAAAACAGCTGTTACGCGGAGTACTTCCGGAATGACAGCTGTGTAAATGCGTTTTTGAGCTAATTAAGGTAATTCCGTGTTAATTAGAAATCAATTTACATTAAAGACGTTTAATGCAAAGTTTGATTACAGAATTATTTTTGAGTGCTCAACAAGACTCCCACCACTATAAATACAGTCTCATTAGTTGAGGCAAGATACACCGAATTCACTCAAAGAATTATGTCTGCATCTCCTCACTCTTTCTCTCATCTTCTTCATCATTCTTGGTTTCTTCAAGCTTCGAAGGTATTTTCAAGCTTAGAGTTATCCCGGCCATACAATACGGTTTAGGCGATCGTACCCTGGGAAACAAAACGGATCTTTGGTAGACCCGAAATTTGTTTTAAGGGACCCTGGTTTTAACCTGAATCCTTCACCAAAGGATTTCTTAATCTTTGTTTTGTTTTTCCAAAGGCATCTAAAATCCTTTTCAAAAACCATTTAAGTTTTCTGTCTCCCTTTTAATTCTTAAATTGATTTCAAAGTTTCATTTCATTTTATAAAATTTTCGTCACTTGTAATTGTTTTTTCTCATTTATATTCTTTTATTTCATTTCCATGTATTGTATTTCTTTATTCCTTGTAATTGTATTGTAACATAATATTCTTATACCTTGTGTTGTAATAGGAGTAGATTCTTTCCGTTCATTTGTATTGTAATAGTGTAGGTTTTATTTCTTTTGTTGTAATCGCATTAAATAAAATATTTAATTTATTTTAATTTTACGAACAATTTTCCTACAAATTAAAACAAATTTTAAAACACCGTTGTTTTTATAAAAACTTCATTACCTCGAGTCTCAAAGTTGGGCTTAGATTTCTCGAGGTGATTTAGTGTTTTAAAAATATTATTTTTTAATTCATTTTGACTCAAAGTTGTCTTAGAATCAAACGAGTTGTCGGTTACGACAAAACTTTAACATCCATTAGTTGGACGTTATAAAAAGTTTTCTTTAAAAACCATTTAACCTCCATAAGTTGGAAGTTATATACTTTTAATACACTCTAAATCCGTCCATATGTTTGACCTTAATCTCCTAAACGTACGCGTTTAGAGTTTACAAACTCTCTTCAACTCCTTGAAAACCATCCATTAGTTGGAGGTTTTTTTTCTTACGTTTTAAACGTGCGGTTTAACTAATTATTCTAAATATTAACTTGTGTAATTTTCTATTTCAGAAAAATGACTAATGAAGTTGAAAAGATAGCCGAAAAGCCTAAGGGAACACCATCGGTTGGTACCCAAAGTGGCATAATGGCCAACACCATCGCAAGTCATGCTGGAAAACCCGAGAAGTTCTCGGGTTTGCACTTCAAAAGGTGGCAACAAAAGATGTTGTTCTATTTGACCACCTTAAACCTTGCGAGGTATCTCACGGAGTCCGCTCCCCAACTCGGTGAAGGGGAAGCCAACGTTAAAACCGTTAGCGCGGTGGATGCTTGGAAACATTCAGACTATTTGTGTCGTAACTATGTGTTGAATGGCCTCGTGGACTCATTGTATAATGTCTACTCGGTGTTTAAGACTTCCAAAGAATTGTGGGAGTTTTAGACAAGAATTATAGAACGGAGGATGCTGGCACGAATAAATTCGTGGTAGCCCGTTTCTTGGACTATAAAATGGTTGAATATAAAACTGTGATGAGTCAAGTCCAAGAACTTCAAATTATACTACATGAGGTCCACGCAAAGGGTATGTCCATTTGTGAGACGTTTCAAGTGACGACAATTATTAAAAAGCTTCCGCCTTCGTGGCTTGAGTTTAAGAACTATCTTAAACACAAAAGAAAGGCGATGACCGTTGAGGATCTCATTGTCCATCTTCGTATCGAGGAGGACAATAAGACTCCTCAAAAAGCCACCACCATGCAACCTTCGGCTAAGGTTAATATGGTGGAGGTTGGTCAGTCTTCCAAAGGAAGCAAGCGAAAGGGTGGGGCCAATGCCAAAGGCAAAGGCAAAGCAGTGGAGCACTTGGCACTGAAGAAAGGGGTTGTGAAAAAGAAGCCTATAAAGTTTTCAGGAAAGTGCTATAACTGTGGGGGGCATGGACATCGGGTGGATCAGTGCCCGAAGCCACAACGTGAGCGCGCTCACATGGTGTAGGATGACATGCCACTGGTGGCCATGATCACGGAGGCGTCTGCCTTCATATCTGAAGTCAACATTGAGGGGGAGAACCCTTGGTTGGCACTGGTGCCACCCGCCATGTCTGTGGGGACAAGACCCTCTTTAGTACGTTTAAAGAGGCGAAGGGGACCGAGAAGCTTTACATGGGGAATAAAGCTACTGTCGACATCATGGTTGAAGGCAACGTGGTCTTGAAGTTCACTTCTGAAAAGGAACTCACGTTGAGCAACGTTCTGTACGTGCCAAAAATCAGGAAGAATCTTGTTTCTAGATGGATGCTCAACAAGTTTGGATTTCACATTGCGATTGAGTCTGATAAGGCCGTGTTGACCAAAAATGACATGTTTGTAGGCAATGGCTATGCCCAAAACTCTATGTTTAAATTGTCAACTATGATCATTAATAAAATGGCGAAAGCCTCTTTTTCTACTTATATGATTGAGTTTTATGATTCAAATATGTGGCATGGTAGATTAGGACACGCCAATTTTAACTCAATACACCGTTTAATGAATTTAAAATGTTTGCCAAATTTTAAAATAGACTCGAATTCAAAATGCAAAACGTGTGTCGAATCCAAACTTACAAGATCATCGTTTAGATCGGTTGAACGAATAACCGAACCCCTTGACTTAATTCACGTCGATGTGTGTGACTTGAAAGTCGTCCCCACGCGTGGTGGAAACAAGTACTTCATCACGTTTATTGATGATAGTACAAGATATTGCTATGTATACTTACTTAAGAGTAAGGATGAAGCAATAAACAAGTTCGTCTTGTTTAAGAACTTGGTTGAGAATAAATTCACCAAGAAAATCAAGGTTTTGCGGATTGATAGAGGAGGTGAATATGTTTCACCGTTTGCGGACTTATGTGCACAAAATGGAATTGTCCATGAGACCACCGCACCTTATTCTCCACAATCCAATGGCATTGCAGAACGAAACAACCGTATATTGAAAGAGATGATGAATGCCATGTTGAACAGTTCTGGGATGAGCCTAGACATGTGGGGGGAAGCCATTTTTACGACTAACTATCTTTTAAATAAGATACCCCACAAGGATAAGGATAAAACTCCTTATGAATTATGGACGGGCAAAACGCCATCCTACAAATACCTGAAAGTGTGGGGGTGCCTAGCTAAAGTATTAGATCATTTGCCTAAGGTGCAAAGGTTAGGACCCAAAACGGTGGACCGTATGTTCATTGGATACGCCGAAAATAGTAGTGTATATCGGTTTCTTGTCCATGACTCGAAAAATCCCGATATACATGAAGGCACTATCATGGAATCAAGGAATGCTTCATTCTTTGAAAACATATTCCTGTGTTTGTCACAAGAACGCACAAGTTCATCGACACCATCAGTTGGTGACGAGACTCATGAAGATCCATTTGTTGGTGACGAGGTTCATGAACAACCCTGTGTTGGTAACGAGGTTCAAGAACGACCTGCATCCAATGAGGGTGAGCTTAGACGAAGTAAGCGAAAAAGGGTTGGAAAAACCTTTGGACATGACTTCACGACTTACATGGTTGAGGGTGATCCCAATACCTACCGCGAGGCGGTAACCTCTTTAGATGGGCCTCAATGGAAATAAGTCATCAAGTATGAGATAGAGTCTATCTTACAGAACCACACTTGGGAGCTTGTCGATCTTCCAAATGGTTGCAAACCACTTGGATATCGGTGGATATTCAAGAAGAAGTGGAAAGCTGATGGCTCCATTGACAAGTATAAGGCGAGGCTAGTGGTCAAAGGATACAGACAAAAGGAGGGTCTAGATTACTTTGATACTTACTCACCTGTTACTCGTATAACCTTGATAAGGTTGGTGCTTGCTATAGCGGCTTTACGAAATTTGGAGGTTCACCAAATGGACGTTAAGACCGCGTTTCTAAAACGGTGATTTAGACGAAGAGATCTACATGGAACAACCTGAGGGTTTTACCGCTCCTGACCAAGAAGGCAAGGTGTGTAGACTCGTCAAGTCTTTGTATGGATTGAAGCAAACTCCAAATCAATGGAACCAGAAGTTTGACCGTGTCATGCTCGACAACGGATTCAAAATAAATGAGTGCGATAAGTGTGTCTATGCGAAAGACACACCTAGAGGTTATGTGATCCTATGTCTCTATGTAGATGACATGCTTATCGTTGGGAGTGATGATAAGATGGTCAAAGCTACTAAAGACATGTTGAAAGCGAGATTTGACATGAAAGACATGGGGCTCGCAGATGTGATACTCGGTGTAAAAATCATCAGAACCCCAAATGGTATTGTCTTGAGTCAATCTCACTATGTGAACAAAATCCTTGAGAAGTTTAACGCAGGAGATAAGAGTGTGTCTCAAACTCCGCTTGATACTACCCTTCATCATGCTAAGAATAGAGGAAAAGGGGTTGCTCAGTTGGAGTACTTAAGGGTGAATGGCAATCTAATGTAACTTATGACATGTACCAGACCGGATTTGGCTTATGCTGTGAGCAGACTAAGCCGGTACACGAGTAATCCGTGCGCGGTACATTGGAGAGCAATGACTCGTTTACTAAGGTACTTAAGATACACGGGAGACTATGGACTGCATTATACCCGAGATCCAGAAGTTATCGAAGGATACTGCGATGCGAATTGGATTTCAGATATGAAGGATTCCAAATCAACAAGCGGGTATGTGTTCATGCTTGGTGGCGCGACTATTTCTTGGAAAATCGGCTAAGCAAACTGTGATAGCGCGGTCCACAATGGAATCCGAGTACATCGCCCTGGATAAATCTGGTGAAGAGGCGGAATGGCTACGTCAATTTGTGGTAGAAATTCTAAGGTCGTCTAAGCCAATGGCGGCTATTTGCATAAATTGTGACAGTAAATCGGCAATTAGGCGCGCCCAATCCACGATGTACAATGGCAAATCAATGCACATCAGATGTAGACATAACACGGTACGGCAACTAATCTCTACCAGAATTATCTCAATTGACTATGTGAAGTCAAAGTATAACACTGCGGATCCATTTACAAAAGGCTTAAGCGAAGCGTTAGTTTTGAAGTCGTCAAGGGGAATGGGACTAAAGCCCATTGGGTCGAAAGCTGATGCGAAGGAAAACCTAACCTATGAAAATGGAGATCCCAGGCTCTAGGTTCAATAGGACAACCTAATCGCATTGGCTAAGGTCACTGTGGGGGAGTACCCTAAAATCTTAAAGGGAGTTGTGTACTTCCTAGTCCATTCCTATCACCAAATAGTGAAATGTGTGAGGTTAAGCATATAATGGTCAATGACTTTATGTAAGTCATAGATGATTTTGAGTAAATCATAACACCAATGCTTTTAATGATTGTGGTAATCACCTATGCAAGAGAGAAGTGTGGTTACTTCGAATGGATTTGTTGGGCACAAATCCTAGAGCTCTAGCAGAACCAGGCAAGTGTTCCAGGACCATGATTGGACACAACGATGAGGGCGAACCAAGTTAGGGAAATTATTGTTTGGGTATAATAGCGGTTACATAAATGGTCGGTTGGTTCAAAGACATCGCGTCTACCAAACACAGTAAAACAAGTATGCTTTAAAAAGAAGGGTTCAAAGGGGAAACCTACCTATCCTGCAATACTGGACTGCCAAAATTATCTTTGATTCTTGAAGAATAGTTCGATACCCATTCATGTGGGGGATTGTTGGAATTTTGGGAGAAAAACTAGTGGAAAATGGGTTTTTTTTTTCACTAAGTGTGAAAATAAGTTTTTCACCAACTTTAGACTAAAATAAAATACAAATAACATAGGTTGTTGCCTCAGTATTTTATAGGTTTGTGTAGTAAGTTGTGAGGGCTTTCGAACGTACCAAACCACGTCCAAATCCGAGCTCGTATGAATTAGATAACGAGGCTCAAAGTTGAGGGTTCGAAGCTGTTAAAGCTGCGAAAATAAAAGAGAAAATGCTAAATATAGCATGTGGACTCAACCCACATTGGTTGGGGAATGAAACCAAAAGTGGTTTATAAGGTGGGAACAAAACCAACCATTGTTTCCTTTAGTAGGACACATCCCTTGGACTCTGAGGGTGCGAAGCACCCCTAACTCGCACTCGCACACGCACGCAGTAGGGCACATCCCTTGGACCCTGAGGGTGCGAAGCACCCCTAACTCGCACTCGCACACGTGGCGTGGGCTTATGAGGCATAATGTGGCGCTTTGATGGCGCACTTTGCACTTCGCTCGCATCGCCGCGAACCCCGCTTGAGAGCCGTCTTATTGTTTTTAAGTTCAACCGAAAGTTGGTCCGTTTGAAGACCAGGCGGAGAGGTTTAAGCGGACTGTGAGTTGAACCGGAAAAAAACAGGTTCGAGTGGAACTAGTTCAAGCGAGCCTGTGTGGTCAGGGCGGAACTGAGTTCAACCGGAAAAGATTCCGGTTGAAGCTCAAGCGGAAGTTGAACAGGAATTTCTTCCGGTTGAAGTTGGAACGGACCGGAAGATCAGTTCTTCCGGAAAACAGCTGTTACGCGGAGTACTTCCGGAATGACAGCTGTGTAAACGCGTTTTTGAGATAATTAAGGTAATTTCGTGTTAATTAGAAATCAATTTGCATTAAAGACGTTTAATGCAAAGTTTGATTACGAATTATTTTTGAGTGCTCAACAAGACTCCCACCACTATAAATACAGTCTCATTAGTTGAGGCAAGATACACCGAATTCACTCAAAGAATTCTATCAGCTCTCCTCACTCTTTCTCTCATCTTCTTCATCATTCTTGGTTTCTTCAAGCTTCGAAGGTATTTTCAAGCTTAGAGTTAACCCGGCTGTACAATACGGTTTAGGCGATTGTACCCTGGGAAACAAAACGGATCTACGATATACCCGAAATTTGTTTTAAGGGACCCTGGTTTTTAACCTGAAGCCTTCGCCAAATGATTTCTTAATCCTTGTTTTGTTTTTCCAAAAACATCTAAAATCATTTTCAAAAACTATTTAAGTTTTCTGTCTCCCTTTTAATTCTTAAATTATTTTCAAAGTTTCATTTCATTTTACAAAATTTTCGTCAATGTAATTGTTTTCTCTCATTTATGTTCTTTTATTTCATTTCCATGTATTGTATTTCTTTATTCCTTGTAATTGTATTGTAACATAATATTCTCATTCCTTGTATTGTAATAGGAGTAGATTATTTCCGTTCATTTGTATTGTTATAGTGTAGGTTTTATTCTTTTTGTTGTAATCGCACTAAATAAAATATTTATTTTATTTTAATTTTACGAACGGTTTTCCTATACGTGTATCCGTCGAATGGTATAAAATATAAAGCCTTGGTTGGGGGGTTTTAGCTAAATAAAGATAGTTCTTGACTAATTATATAAGAACTTTTTTCTTGAACCATTCGATTTATTTTCAGACGTGTGATTCAATTACTTATTTAGGTTGTGTTTGGCGCACCATAAGCTAGTTTTTTGACGTATCAAACGGAGTTTTTATAAAGCTAGCTTTTTAAAAAGCCCCACTTATAAGCTAGCTTTTGAAAATCTAGTTGGAGTATCGTTTCAACTAGCTTTTATAATATTTCCAGTTTTACCATTTCCTAACTTATAAATAAATACTTTCATATACATTTAATTTATGACATGTACTTTTATGTCGTTTTATATTTTTCAGCTAGTTTTTCAATTAGTTTTTACCAAACGTTATTTTTTATCAACTAGCTTATAGTTTATCAACTAGCAGTTAGTTTATCAGCTAGCTTTTCAGCTACTACGCCAAACACAACCTTAGTCGTTTTATCGCTTCTTTATATGCATCACAATCTAATCCCACACTATCTGTAGACACCGTTCATTAATACATTGGACGGTCGTTTGGCTCTTTAAACTTTGACTTATTCAAACTTTACAACGGTGGTATCATTTTTTCAAACAATCATCTCTGACTTTATTTAAACTTTGACTTCGTCAAACGTTAAAAAATTAATGTTTGAAAAGTCAGAACGTCCAAGGTGTTGGTGGGCGTCTGGGATTTGATTTGACTATAGAGATGGTGTAATATTAGAAAATATGATGTAACAATAGTTACACTATTCTTGTATACATGATAAAATGTTTAAGATTTCTTTTTTCAAACGACGATGTAAATAAATAGTTTGGCTGATTATGCAAAAATATGATTTGCCAAAGGTTTGTAGCTCGATGGTACCCATGGTGTCGTTTGGTGTCTTCCACCTTAGGAGGCCGAGAGTTCAATCGTGCATGCAGTATGTAGGTTAGGTGGATTTCGAAGTAGGTTAAGTGCCGTTAAATAATGTGCAAAAAGACATGATTTAATATGAAAATATTTATTTTTTAATAGAAAGGTAACATAAAATTAATAAATGAATAATAATATTTTTTTCATAAATGATGATACATTATATTTTAAAAGGTCTTTTTTAATTATATTGTATATGCACTCTTTGTAAATTGAAATAAAACTAATTTTAGCGTACCAACCGGTTGGTCATTACTCGTGAGGAATCTAGCCACGGGAATGAACAAGTAAAACAAAAACAAAACCTAATTGAGATTATCACTTAAGTTAGTCCACCCACAATTTCTTTTCTTATATGGTGAAGGTTGTAATGTAAAGATATTTCTTTTGTATTAGAGTGTAAGATAATGATACTAGACTACCTCATTGTCATTATCACAAATATGTAATGTATGAGGGTAGTTACGTAAATATTTGTATTTATATATATATTCTATTGGTTTGGCTACTTGCTTGTGTTTTGTTTTCTTTACTTGTCTTCTTTTGGTTTATGCTTCTGTGTTGCCCTTCGTTGTTATGTGTTTAGTTTTGTTTAGGGGTGTCTATTTGCTTATGTTTGTGGGTTGTTTCGAGCCGGGGGTCTCTTTGGATGCGGCCTCTTTACCCCTTGGGGGTAAAGGTAAGGTTCGTCCTCTTCTCACCCTCCCCAGACCCTACCCTTTGGGTGGGATTTTACTGGGTATGTTGTTGTTGTTGATATATTCTATTAAGGTTTACGGTAGCAGCAGAACTACCGTAGGGGAGGAAGACGACGGTGATGCTAGGGTAGAGAGGAGGGCGACGGCAGGGTGGATGAATTTGGGTTTAGAATCTACAAAATGATACCATGTAAGATAATGAATTGATTGAATTGCCTGTCTTTCTCATTCATTCAATGGAATATATATAAATACAAATATTTACCTCTACTACCCTAGTATAATATAGAGTGGCAACACCAACTCACATCGCTTCTTTTTATCAGCCAACAATACATATGGCCATTAAGATGTCACGCAATATTGATCTTGTTGTACCTAAATATGGATGTGGTGTTCTTGCTGGAGATGAAAATGAAACTCGAATCTAATAGGAAAATCTAAAACATATAGAATGAGTATGAGGACATGTAATAAGGTATTGGAATACTTTTGAAAGTTTTTATGGGTATAAGATTTGAAGATATACGTGCTTAAACGACCTGATTACCCAACAACATGCACCCATCTAATTGTATTCTCATGATTTCCACCATCCCCAAATATCGAAATTTTCAATTTCCATGTTTATTTTAAATATATGACGTGTGATTATTTTTATTTGTCTACGGTACTTTGTTGTTATCATGATAATCTAGTTGATTAATAGATATCCAATAAATACCCGACGAGTATATCTAACGGGTATTTTAGTAAACTAACATGTATAGTTGAAATTCATGGATATGCTTCGTACCCTATAGCTAATTTTTTTTATTTTTTTTTTGAACGGCGATTTCATTAAACAAGCCCGACACCTAGCAAGGCGCTAGGCCCGGGGAAAAAACGGACTTACATGGGAACAACAAAATTACACCAATCTAACCACGACACCTTAAACTTCTTACTCCTATTATGCACCCAACGATAGCTAAGGGACATGATGTCAAGAAAAATCTTCTCAATTCTCACCACCTTTTTATTAAAAACAACGTCGTTCCGAGCCCGCCATATGACCCAACACGCCGTATGCACAATAGCTTGAATCAGCTCCGAGAAATCTTTGCCCTTCCCCAAGTTACAAGCCGCATGAGCCACGTCCTCCATAGAAAAGCAGAAAATATGAGGAATTCTACACCAATTAGAAATCCTTTGCCAAATGTTCAAGGCAACCCGACAACCCGTGAACAAGTGATCAGCTGATTCATCCGCATCACTGCACAAAGGAGAGACCAAGGACGGAACCTGAATATTACGACGGGCCAGGTTGTCGAAGGTGGGGAGACGCGAGACATTGGCACGCCATAGAAGAAGGTTTGCCTTCATAGGGATGCACCTGGGCCACGAAATTGGCTTAGGCCCATCATAATTCAAGAGGTTTGCAATATGGGACTTAAAGGAGCTCGTAGAGAATAGTCCAGAAGAGTCCCCCATCCATTTCCAGTTGTCACCCTCTTTGACAAAAAGGTCCTTAAGCCTAACACCAAGGAATCCCAGAGCGCCTTCAACTTTGCAAATATTCTTCCAAACTCCGGTGATGTGCTTATTGCACGGAACCCACTGATGAGCATTAGACGAGCCATGAATACCCGAAATAACCTTCCGCCATAACCCGTCATGATCGGTCAAGTACCTCCAAAACCAATTAACCATACAAGCTTTGTTAATAGTGTCAAAAGGAACTAGCCCCAACCCCCCATGATCTTTTGGCGCACAAAAAGCCGATCGACTAATCCAGTGGACCTTTTTTGGGTCTCCATTATCGCCATTACCGCTGCCCCAAAGAAAATTAGCACGGATTTTCTTCAAGGTTTGGAGGACCTTCACCGGAGCCTTGAAGTGGGAAAAAAAGTAGAGGGGAAGACTATCCAGAACAGCCTTGATAAGAACAAGACGCCCTCCCATGGAAAGGGTTTTAGCCTTCCAACGGGAGAGGCGGACACGGAAAATCTCCACCACCGGTTGCCACGCATTAACCCGATTCATATTATTGCCAACCACCAACCCCAAGTATTTGAACGGCAGATTATCCCCAGAACACCCTCCTCTTGAAGCCATAGCAGCAACCTCGCTAGACTCCACATTCACACCAAAGAGGCAACATTTATTCAAGTTTACCTTAAGGCCGGACACAAGGAAGAAGCCCCGGAGAATCCGAAGCATATTGCAGAAATTGGGGACGGACCAATCGCCCAGAATAATAGCGTCATCGGCGAAGAACAAATGGGATAAAGTAGTGTCCGATCCAGGAACAAGAAACCCATGGAAAATACCACTGCTCAACGCCTTCTTCATCATATTATGGAAAGCCTCCATCACCACAATGAAAAGAAAGGGGGATAATGGATCCCCTTGCCGGACACCCCTAAAGCATTGGAATTCAAAGGACGGAGAGCCATTAATTAGCATCGAAGCTCGCGAAGCTTTAAGACAACCATTGATCCAAACCCGCCAAAGAGGAGGGAAGTTCATTTGCCGGAGAATGTCATCAAGGAAACCCCAATTGATGGAGTCAAAAGCCTTCTCAAAGTCAAGTTTGAAGAGCATAATCGGAACCTTACTTTTTTTTGCCCAAGACACAACCTCATTAAGGATAAGCGGTCCATCAATGATGTTCCGGCTTGCCAAGAAGCCCATTTGCGTTTCAGAGATGACTTTGTTTAGGACCAACTTAAGACGATTTGCCAAAACTTTGGATATAACCTTTTGGATGCACCCAATGAGGCTAATAGGCCACCCGATGATATTAGACGGTAATGAATGGTCAATCGATCTATCAGATCATAGGTGGTCAATTTGATATGTTTTATTATTCGTCCAATTAAGCGAGATGGTGAAGTCAATGATTATATGCCAATTGATCTTTAACTCTAGAGAAAGATGATATAGCCTAACTTAAACTCTAAGTTCTTATTTATTGGACTATTATATAATATAATAATAACTAGAATTTGCTACCCCCGTATCGTCGTTGGGATGATATGAATATACAAAATAATTGAATTATTGTAACGCTGTGTACAGAAGACGAAATAAAAAAATGTAATGACCAAAACGTTTCAAACAAAAAACTTTGTTACACCACTAGCAGAACACAAAATAAACATCATCGTATTAATCAGAAATAAATAAAACCAAAATACGAATTAAATATTAATTTCACCTACTACCCCAATTAAATAATATTCTCAAAAAAAAAAATTACTAAAAAGAATATAAACAAAATATGTATTTCAACTTTGTTATATTCCATTGCATTATATTTAATGTTATTCTAGTTACTCCAATTGCGTTATAATTTGTATTCATAGATAATATACACACGTAACTATTTTGGTTGTGTTTGGCATCATAAGCTAGCTTTTTGATATGTATCAACGGAGTTTTTTTTTAAAGCTAGTTGGAGTAGAGTTTTAAATAGCTTTTATAATATTTCCAGTTTTACCCTTCTCTAACTTATAAATAAATACATTTATTTACATTTATGACATGTACTTTTATGTCATTTAATATGTTTCAGTTATTTTATCATCTAGTTTTTACCAAATGTTATTTTTTATCAACTACTTTATCAGCTGGTTTATATCTTATCAGCTGGTTTATATCTTATCAGCTAACAGCTAGCTTATCAGTTAGCAACTACCTTATCAACTAACAGCTAACTTTTCAGCTATTGCGCCAAACACAGTCTTTGTATTTATAATTTTATATAATATATAATATTATGTCTACTATTTTTTCATAGTTTCATATATAGTTATGTTTATTATATTAAATAAAAACTCCTATGTTTGTACAAAGCCTTGTGAGATTGTTATACATCGAGTACATTTGTTTATCATAAAAGTTTATTTTTTAGTTCGACTCTACTCAAGCTTTTAGGGAAAATGTCAATCTCGGCTGATAACATATAGTCTCGGAAATTGGTCTTCTTACCTTTAAACCAAGCCGACATATATTACTTGAAGTGTTACCCTATGCCGTTTATTATTTTTATTTATTAGGCTATATCCGTAGTGGATGGAGCCTTTTATGGACGTTAGGAGTCATGTGACGTCCACGTCATCGAGAGGGGCTTCATGGCTAAAGTGGTGTAGTGGGGGTTACGAGGATGGAGGTTATGAGGTATGAGGTGTACCAATAGGAAAAAAACAAAAAAAAAACAAGAGAGCTGCACGCCGCCATGAACATGGCGCCTTCAACCTCCAAACCTAACATGGCGTCCCGGGGGGGGGGGGTGCGGGGCGTTATATGGGGCGTCATATTACAATTTTTTTGCCCCATAACGCCCCATTACGGATAGACTTAAAAAAACAATTACATGTATTTTCCTTATCTTTACCACTTTTGCACATTTTATCCTTTATCTTTTTTTGTTGCATTTATTGTCCTTTAACTTTTAAAAAATTTCAAGGGTTATCCTTTATGTCAAATTCTGTTAAATCCGACCGTTAACTCCCTCACGTGTGAGGGCAAAATAGTCTTTTCCTAATTTTTTAAGAAAAAATTTACATATTTTGTCATTTATCTTTACCACTTTTGCACATTTTGTGATTTATCTTTTTGTTGCACCCATTATCCTTTAACTTTTAAAAAATTTCAACGGTTGTCCTTTATCCCAAATTCCGTTAAATCCGACCGTTAACTCCCTCACGTGTAAATCACGTGAGAGCTAAATAGTCTTTTCCTAATTTCTTTTACTTCCCTCATTTATTTTAATCAGCTCATTAAACAAACCCTATATAAAAACCCATTAACGGTCGGATTAAACTCCCACCAACTTCAAACCTTTTAAGCATATCGAAGAATACGAAGTTGGTGGGAGTTAAACCCGACCGTTGTTGGTTTTTTTTTATATAGGGTTTGTTCAATGATCCGATTAAGATAAATGAGGGAAGCAAAAGAAACAGAAAAAGACTATTTTGCCCTCACGTGATTTACACGTGAGGGAGTTAACGGAATTTGGGATAAAGGACAACTGTTGAAATTTTTTAAAAGTTAAAGGATAATGGAGCAACAAAAATAAGATAAAGGACAAAATATGCAAATATGATAAAGATAAAGGACAAAATATGTAATATGTTCTAAATGAAATTAGAAAAAGACTATTTTCACACGTGAGGGAGTTAACGGTCGAATTTAACGGAGTTTGGTAGGGGTGAGCATCGGGACATTCCCGGACCGACCCGGTCTGTCCCGACCCGAAACCGAACCTGCGAAGTGAAAAAATAACTTTCTCAAGAACCGACCCACGAAATGAAACTTGGGACGGGAATTTTTTCGGGATAGCGGGTCGGGTTGGCGGGACAACTCATTATCCCAAAAATTGGCACTTCATATCAATCTAGCCCATTTTTTTGTGTTTCAATGTAACTTTCTGTGTATATTAACTGATCGTTATGTGTGCAAACCAACAATAAACAAGTGTAAACCATCCCAAAACATTGTAAACCATCATAAACAATCCAAAAGACCAAAAAACATCTAAAATAGTGTCGATCTTCTCAGAAACATTGTCTTTAATCTTTATTAATCCCATTGGAACTGAGTCGCGATTGTTTTATTAAATTATTAGTAATATTAATAATCAATTAATTATTTAAATCGGGATTAGCGTGACAAGGTTTAATTTCGTGGGTCAGACCTGTCCCGACCCGAATCCCGCCAAAATGAATGGTCATATCCCGAGTACCGACCCCGAAACAAATTCCGGGTCGGGACGGGAAATTTCGGTTCGGGTTATCGGTATTCGCGGGACGTTCTCGGTTTCTGCACACCCCTAGAGTTTGGGATAAAGGACAACCGAAATTTTTTATTTAAAAGTTAAAGGATAATGAACAAAAAATAATAATAAAGGACCAAATGTGTAAAATGATAAAGATAAACTTATTAAACTTTAAAAAAATATCTATTAGACCTCGGAACTAAACTCGATGATTTCACATTCCACATTGAACCATGAGGCTTTGATGTTGCATCATATATATTTCTTTAGATAAGATCAAACATAGTTTGATAAACCTTTATTGAATTTAAATTTTAAAGTATCATAATAAATTACGTTCACATTGTTCTAACGTTCAAAACTAGTTTTAACTACTTTTAAAACGTGTGAAACAGCTAACAGTTTGAAAAGAACCGGGCCGGTTTTCGTAGGAACCGGTTTTTATACCAGGTCGGTGCGAGTTTGAACCCAAGCTGTTTTCTATACTGGATCGGTGCCGATTTGAACCCGAATCAGGTTCTTTTTTTTTTTTTTTTTTTTTTAACTCGTTGACTTGTGAAAACCCTTTTCAAATAGGTTGTAGTGTCACTTTTATCTACTAAATGTGAGACATGTTGATGATAGCGATGAATGAGTTTTCTTTACTTTTTCTTATTATAGTGACTGAATTATTGAAATAATCCCAGCTGGATTATTCAATATTATCTTTTCAACAATTACTTTTGTTTATTTTGTGTCTTATATTTCCTTAATTAAAATAAATAAATACTTTGGAATAATAATAATCGAACTTTACCTGTTTTTATATATAATTATCAAGTGTCAAACGAGTAAAGTGGGTAGTGGGCCACTGGGCCTAGTGGCAAATGGCGGTTGTTAGGCATGTTGTTATGTTTGTGGTTTTGTGGGTTAACGAATCAAAACTTGGAATGTTACAAAACTAAAAATAATATGTGAAATTAAGTCTAAAAAAGCGTGTGGTTTGAAGCTCGTTAAAAAAACTCGGTTGAAATTGGCTCGGTATGTAACCAAGTTGAGCTCGAGTTAAGTTGGCTCGTTTAAATTAACGCTAACTTTTAACATTTTATAGTCCAAGTAAAAAATGTTGAATACTTGAATCTTTTAAACAGAATATTTTATTTCAATCTTGTGAAAGGTGTGTCATTGCTATTCTTCTATAAAGTTTAGCATTTAGCGCGGTTCACAACCTCAAAACATACATCCTTTGGTGTCTTGTTGGTTTGCCGTTTTTGCCTCTCTTTGTACTTTCCGGGTTTTAGTGTCTAAAAAACTAATTTTTTAATTAGGGCATTTAAGTTCCACCATAAGTCACTTGGATAGTTGGATACACATAAGCCCATGAAATCATAATGGACTTATTAGGCCCAATGTGACCCACATGAGAAAAAACTGTTAGAATCCATTTTCTACCTATAAATAACAGATCACCCCAAGCCTTGAAGCTCGCTTGAAATCAAGACAAGTCGAGGTTAGCTTGCTCGTTAACTCATATAGTCTAAGTGAAGTTCTAATACATTTTAAAAAGTTAATAAAATCCCAATTTTAAGTTCAAGAATCATTTCTTGTCTAATTTAAAAGACCCCGTTGACAATCGTACGCCCCCACCAACTTAAAAGGGCATCCTATCTTTTTACTATCAGATTTTCTAATGATAGCGGTTATGTGGTGTTTTTCACCACGATCACACGACTCAAGATTCAACCGATGCCAACAAATGAATTAAGTATTGATCTATCGTTTGAAATAGTTAATTATATTTTAATAAAAAAATTCTGTGATGTGTTATTTATATTAAATATATGTATACTATATACATATTTAACGAAGATTTGTTATTTTTCAATAGTAAAAAAATTAGGTTTATTGTAGGGAAAAAAAACAAAAGCGAGATTATTATCAGGCAATAGACAATACCTGGAATTAATTAAAATCCAATAATCCTAAAGTGAAAATTACAATGCAATTATTTGTTAACCAGTAGGACTTGTTTTAGTGGTAGCTGGCAGACTCGAGACTGAAAGGTCATGAGTTCGAACCCTAGGCCTAACAAGTTTTACCACCCGACCACTTGCGAATATGAGTTTTCCCTAGAATGGACTGAATAACTCTTGCTCGCTCGGGCTCTCGTAGGGAATTCCGTTTGTCCGGTGGATTCCCTACGAGGGTCAGGACATTGTTTGCTGGTCGTAAATTATTTTTTTATGGAAAATTGGATTTTAATAATCCAAGTTATTACCAATTGGCCAATATTAATCCCAATTTCAAAATTGGCCTACATTAATCCCAATTATTAAGGTGTTGGATTTCATTGGACTCCCGTTAAGTTTTTCTTAACTCCGTTAGTTTTTTATTGACATGACAGCCACGTGGCTTTTATTAATCAGTGTCACGTCAGCAAAAAACTAACGGAGTTAAGGAAAACTTAACGGGGGTCCAATGAGATCCAACACCTTAATAATTGGGATTAATGTAGGCCAATTTTAAAATTGGGATTAATATTAGCCAATTGGTAATAACTTGGATTATTAAAATCCAATTTTCCTTTTTTTATTTGTTCTTATTTTGTATTATTGTTTGAATTTTAAAACAATGTGATTTTTCAAATTTTGGCTCCATAATCATCCTCCATCTCCCAAGATAGTCTGCACCCAAAACCTCATCAGAACAATCAACCTCACCTCACCCTTTTCAAAACCCTAAAACTCAATTCTTTTCCAAAATCAAACGGCAATCCATCTTCCATTTTCATCCACCGCTTCACCTCCTCATACACAGGTTCATTCTTCATCTGTTTTATTGCACTTCAATAGCAGTTTAATGGCGATTGATCCCAAATCTACACTCGCCAACACAAGCCCTTCGTCTTCAAAGGTATATAATATATACAATGAATCAATGATCCCTGTGTAATTTAGCTACAATTGACCGTTAACCGTTAACTGTATCTGTTTGTTTGATCTGTTTGCAGAGGAAACCGACAGATGAAATGGAGATCAAGCAAATGGTTCTGCAAATCAAAGATGCGAAACCTAAACGAAGGGTTAAGACAGTGAGTCACTTTTCTTTTTTTCTCTTTTTTACCTTTTTTTTTGTCTTTTTCAGTCGGACATTTTATCGAACACCTTACGTGCGTTTTGAAAACAATGGGTCAAATTCTTTTAACCCCTATAAATTGTAACATATCCAGCATTTTAGTTACTAAGATTGTATTTTGAGAAACTGAACTATATTGGTTTTGTTAGGATGAGAATTGTGACCCTCAATCCAAATCTGCTGCTATTTCTTTACCCTTTTTTTTGTTTTTTTCAGTCAGACATTTTATCGAACACCTTTCATGCGTTTTCAAAACAATGGGTCAAATCTTTTAACATATGCAGAATTTTGATTACTAAGATTGTGTTTTGAGAAACTGAACTATGTTGGTTTTGTTAGGATGAGGATTGTGACCCTCAATCGAAATCTGCTGCTATTGATCGAGCCAATGAGGTTCAAGCAAGCCTTCCATGTGAGTTACCTAGTTTTGTAAAGCCTATGTGTCCTTCAAATGTTACTTGTTCATTTTGTCTGGTAAGTTCCTTAATACTTAGTTCATACGATAAAAACTTGATTTTTATGAATTT
>JBCNJP010000024.1:41053531-41183890 GCA_039602395.1 Deinandra increscens subsp. villosa
TGGATAAGTTTGGATGAATGGAAAACAGTACTAGTCTATGATGTGTCGGTAGGCCCAGCTGACCTAGGAGTAGCTTAAATAGCCTGTGTGTTTATATGTTGTATAAATATGCTAATCAGTCTGTTAGTGGGTTCCCATTTTAGGAGTGATAGGAATGCTGAATCTGATGATTAGGAAGAAAGAGACTCGTTTTAGGCTAGATACTCCTATGTCCTTATATTTTCAAATGAGCATGTAGTTAATAATTTGGCTAATGAATTAGAGTGAAGGGGCAAAATACTCATGTACGAACTAAGGATAGTATCCCGTGGTAAGTACCTCTGATGATGTTCCGGATCTCGCGGGCAAAATACTCATGTATGATTTCGGGGGTAAGACCTTGTGAAAGAATACCTCTGGTGATGTCCGTTGGTAAGATTAGGTAAAAGTAACCAATTATAAAAAAAAAAATGAAGAAAAAAATTATTATAAAAAAAAAATGAAAAATGATAGCTTAGAGGAATAAATGCTCAAAAGAAATAAAATAAATAAATAGTTATTCCTTGGACATCTTAGTATCTGGTTTAAGGGGGGTTGGAGAAAATATAAAAATGTAAATCAATTATACCCTTTGCTTTGACTGAATATGATTCGGTAGGTAGGTTGAACTAGACCTTTCTTTAGTGGGATCCATAGGCGACTGAACTTTTATATGGTAATTTCATAAACACATGGGGGCGAAACAAAAGGTCGGTGGTTGGGTTTAGTCGGATAGAAATATCGACAATTGTAGTTAGTATGTTAGTACGTTATGGTTTGTGGAAGTGTATTGGTGGAAATTGTAATTGTTGAATGTTTAGAAGTTAATCTCCTGGTTATGATTCCATTGCAGTATTTTTCGAGGACGAAAAAAGAGTCAGTGTGGGGATGTTTGATGTGTTGCAAACACATCTCATTTCCGAGGTCTTTTCTTTATATAGTTGAGTCAATTTGAGTCGGTTTCTATTTGTTTTACATGTTTTTAGTTAAGTTTGAGTATTTGGTTCCTTTTTATATTTTTTATGTAAGTGTTGCAGGTCTTAATTAAGTCCCGAGGCTTTGAGAGGATGGTTGGAAAGAATTGGAGAAATAAAGGACAAGTGCTGAACAAGACGTCCCAGGCGTATCGCCTGGGACTGGGTTGTGTCCAAGCGATACGCGCGGAGTGGTTGGTCAAAGAAAGTCAAAGTCGGTGAAGACCGACTAAATTGTCGTGTAATGAGCTCCAGGCGTATCGCCTGGAGGAGGTAGGTCTGTAGGCGATACGCCTACAGCCTCAAAACCCGCAAAAGAAGTAATTCGACTATAAAATCAGTTTTAGGGTTTCTATTCGGCATTATTCGACTTCCAGACGACTCAGAGGCGATTTTGGGCGATTTCAAGAGTGAAGAAGGCTTAGGAACGAAGGAGGAACACCGGTGGATTGCATCTACACCTTGAATCATCATCGATTCATCGGGTTTTTTCTGAATTCTTAGTGTCTCTTTATTTAGCCATGTTTACTGTTCAAGATCAGATTTTTATGATGTTTACAGACTTAGACATGTTGCTAGGCTAATTTGATTGTATTGCCTAGACCCAGATTGGATGATTACTTATTATTTATAACTTTATTCGGATTTGATTGATTGATTGATGTTGCACTTTTATTCAATTCCAATGATTATTATGTTTTGATGCATGTGTGTGTTATAAGTAGATTATCGATTGGTGGTTGATGCATAATTTACCCGCGAATGTCTTTCGGTTTAGGTAGATTAGCTGAAGTAGTTGACTTTAGGGTTAATTGCTAAAGTGTAGTTAGGGTTCCTTGACTATTGCATTGATAATTGATTGGTAATTCACTTGTAATGTGCTGCTAAACTGAAGACTTAAAAGGTACAGGTTTAACGGGTAGTTGGGTTGGTTAAAGTTCTAGGGTTGCACTGTCTCAAAAGGAAGTGTCCTAGGGTTTTGTCTAGCTTGGTAGTCCGTGTCATTCATGGTTGTCATTGGTAGCTCCGGTTAGTCTAGGTGCATCTTAGGTATATCCGAGGGTGGCTAGGGTAATTGAAGTGGGATGGACTTAAAAGGTGAACCCTTGTTCGAGCGTTAGAAGTGTAGCTAGGAAGGACTTAAAAGGTGAACTAGCCACCATCAGATCAATCAATTCCGAGTGAGGTTGTAGGTATTAAGTAGGATTCCAGGGTCTAGGTGATACTCTTTTCTCGTCTGAATTCTCCCAAAGTTTCGTGCTTTTGTCTGTTTGTGCGTTGATTAGGTAAGTTTAGTTAATTCAATTCTCAAATCAAATCCCAAATCAAATTACTCAGTATTTTCCATTTCATAGGTCCTAGGTTAAGTCTTTGTCTTTAGAGTGTCTTTGGATTCGATATTCCGGTCTTACCTCAGCTTTACTATAATCCGACAGGTACACTGCCTTAGGGTTCGGTTTAGGTTATTTCGGTAAAATTAGGTGTGTCTAGGTCTAGGTTTTTATTACATTTTTAGGTACGTTCCGAACACATCAATAAACAAATTTTTTGGAGAATCATAAATAGTAAGAAAAAACTTCATTTCAAAGGCCTTAAAAAGGCCATATAAAACCATCAAAATTCTTGAAATAAAACCATATTTCAAATTTTGTAAAAAACCAATCTTTTCCCAACGTCTTTATTTTGAACGCCTTTATTTCAAACGGTTTTAGATGTTCAACGATTATATTCCAAATCAACAAGTCTTAAACGGTGTTATAATAGCATAGAAGATCAGCTACAATTATTCTAAAAATTACATCACCGACTGGAATACATAAATAGGAAATTTCATGATAAACCTAGACATACTTTTAATGATTCAAGGGGAAGTCCCAGTCGAGTTCGGGAGCGGGTTAACCGGAGGACGAGTAGAATTAACTGGAGGACGAGGTGCATTAACTTGAGGACGACGTGGATTAACCGAAGGACACTGAGGATTAACCTGAGGACGAGGTGTGTTGACTGGAGGACGACGTGGCAGGTTAACCAGATGATGTGGCGGGTAACCGGCAACGAGGTTAACCTGTTGACGGCCGTACATATTGTCAGGAATCCTATCAACGTCAATTGGATTCATTTGATCACCGAAAGGCGGGAGTGGCGGGAGATCTTCATGTTCTTCACCCAGAATACGTAGAAACTCATCCATAGACATATTCATGTTCTCAATGTTTTCACACTCCCGCATATAATAATAAAAACCTTGTTTCCTTGATTTGTCATTGAATGATATGCCAACATTATGTGGACCAATACTGTTATATATAGGTTATAACCCCAACGACTATATTTTCAAATGGTTATATTTTCAACTGTTATATTACCAACGACTTTATTTTCCAACGGATATATTATTATACTACATAAACATCACATTCGATAGCAGTTTCATTTCGTCTCTCACAATCTTCATGTCTCTAAAAAAACATGACTTCTACCAACAAACATTCATGGTCGATTCGTTCGATAAATGATTATGAGGAAGGGTTGATTGTTGACGAAATATACTCACGAAATCCGGATTATTTCACTCTAACAGTCTTTTATTCCGGTCATTTTACAGCTTTACCATGGAGGAGATACGAGAGCGGTCAACGCTTCTTAGTTGACTACCTAAACGTCAATACCTTTCAATTTTCTGATATGGCGTTCATCATGCAAGAACTGGGCTACGGAAATCTCAACAACATGTGGCTTTACTTTCAAACCCCCGGCCATGATCTTGACAGGGGTTTGTATTCGTTAAGAAGCGATGCAGATGTCGGTATGCTACTCTCTTACATTGACCGAAACGATAATAGGAATATACGGTGTACGAAACGCGCAACGAGTTAACCTATAACACAGGCACAAAATTGGCGTGGATTAATCGAGATTGGCTATACAAAGGAGGCTAAGAGAGATTAATGAACGTTTTTAAACAACAAACGTTTCTACTGTCTTCATTATATCGATTACGTTTGTATTTTCGTTAATTACATTTGGATTTTTTTATTAAATTTACAATATCTTATTCCTTCGTCATCGGTGTATCCCGCAAATTTAAAAAAAAAAGCATAACATTAAGAAACTTAAAAAATTAATATTAAAAATATATATTTTTTAATTTTTTTTCAAAATTACTTAAACATCCAAAATCACCCAAAATCAACAATAGAAAAACCATTTTTTTAACCATACATATCGTTTGGATACAAACGACCCCGACAAACATTCCCTGATTTGATTTTTTTACCTCGGAATCAGAGAAAAATCTCATACGATCGTATGGCGACAAACGATCACCCAAACGATCGTTTTGCCCCAAACAACCGTGGGGATCCTGTTTTTTTTAGCAATACCTCATGTGAATTTAGCCCGGGCCTAGAGAAACTTCAACAAATAAACGTGTATGGTGATCCAAATGAAAGTTTTATATCTTTGTGTTACTGAATTTTAAAATGACACCAAAGGATTAATAAAATGTTATCAACCGGAATTGAATATTGTATGATTTCAATTCTGAGTTGATGCGGAATCTAGCAAAGTTGCTAAATATGAGAAAACTTGTTTAGAGAATCAACACGTCTTTATCTTTTTTGCTTTTAATACATTTGGTTTCTTACCTCCAGAGGTTGTCGTATTTTTTAACAGGGTTCAGCTGGTCGTGAATAGTAATATTTCAGACCCTAAGATCCAAAACTTTGTTTTTAGTAGAATATGATTTGTCATCCAAAAGGGATTGCGAAACAGCTTGTTGTCTGGTTACCCGTCACTTTGTTGTAAAAATTGATAAGGACATTATAATACATTATCCAACGGACTCATAGAACTTATATATAAAAAATGAGTAAAAATAGAGTGGCATAATTACATTGTTTGTTACAATAGCATCATTCATACAACCTAAATTTGCTACGTTTTTTTCCTAGGGAGAAGAGGATCTACAATGTAGTGGAGAAGCACTTTAATTATATGGTGAAAAACCCTAAAACGATATCTTTAATTTGGATTTATTAAGATTCAACCTCATCTGGATCAAACCTAACACTTTACACTTTCATGATCAGGATGCTATCTTTTCGGTTACCTAATAAATCAATTAGTGTTTTCAAGTGATAATTGAAGTCCGAAGATTATGGTGGTTCAATAGGTTTTGTTTGATTTATTTATTTTTTGAATGAGGGGAGGTTAGATGAATAACATAAGCTAGTAGCTTTCTTCTGCGCGTTACGGTGGACTACTTTAAACAAACCTACACAAAAACTAAAACTTAATATGAGCACATATATATAATAATTAAAATAACGTTGGCAGAAATAAAACCTTAAAAACACCTCAAACGATTTCATAACGGAAGACTGGCTACGGGAAGAAGACGTCAAGACCAAAAAAGTAAATATCAAAAACCTAAACGTAAACGTTGACCTCATACATCATTGAGCCAAATTACCGTTCAATAAAGAAAAAAACATAATAAATTACAATAAGATTCTAAGTATATAGCTTATCTTAAAATATAGTTAGTGGTTCTTAAGTCTGAATTATTTGTTATTTATAATTTTAAATACTCGTTGTATGCTTTAAAGTTTTTATTATCTCTTATACGTTTATGTATAGACTTATGTTTACAAAATAACAATGATTATATACAAAGTTACTATTTATAGCATTTTTATAACATCTCTTGTAATACACGGGTTGATATAATGAGTATATTATATAAAAAATTAGAGATTATAACTATTATTTGTTAAAGTGGTAAATATCTTAGCATTCATAACCCATTTGATAAAATCTATCATATCATTATACTTTTGGTATATATAAAAAACATCAAAACTATTCCTCCAACCCATTCTTTATATTAGCCCGTATCTTAAAATTTACCAACTAAATTTAAGATATGTGTTTGGCGCGCCATAAGCAAGCTTATAAGCTAGCTTATCAGCTAGCTTATAAGCTAGCTTTTTGACGTTACCAAACAGGACTTTTTTAATAAGCTAGCTTTTATTAAAAGCCCCGTTTGGTAACGTCAAAAAGCTAGCTTATAAAAAAACTAGCTTATAAGCTAGCTTTTGAAAAGCTAGTTGGAGTAGCTTTTCAACTAGCTTTTCAACTAGCTTTTATAATATTTCCAATTTTACCCTTCCGTAACTTATAAATAAATATATTTATTTACATTTATGACATGTTGTAAACCCATGGAGCGATGGATCGTTTGCTAATCAAGTGATAATGAGATAAAACGAGATCAAAAGTAAATACAAATGAGATTTGTATTGATGAAACCTTGAGAGCATACACAAAGAAACACACACACAGAAATGTAGAATATGACTTGAAGTTCTCTATCAGTGCTAATGCTCTCAACACAAACTACCTATTTATAGGTAACTAAGACTAGCTGGCGTACCACCCAGCGTACCAACTGGTACGCTGCACCAACTGGTCCGGCGGACCATGTGGTACGCTCAGTATCCTAGCTAGACTCACATAGTTGCTCTCATTACATAGATACAATACACGAGACACATCGTGGCATAGGAATATGCTCTAACAAACTCCCCCTTAACGTGTAGTGTATCTAGTCTAACAAAATCTCTAGTCTTCAATCTTCAACATTGCTGCATCAGATCTTCAACTTGAAATCTTGTCAGAAACAGAGCTTGCATGGCTGGATCAATCTTGAATAAATCTTTGACCTTCAAGATCCGCTTGAGAATGATATAACAAACTCCCTCTTTACACCATGCTCGAGTCTTGACACACAGAACCTGCGACTTTAGAAGACAAAAAGTGCAGTTTTTCTTTGAATTCCAAAAATTAATTTAATCTTGGTGCAAAACTTCTCTTTGAGAATCCAAGATAGTGATTTTGAAATTTTGATTTTGTATCAAGTGTTGATCAATCGAAAACAACTAAGAAACAAAATCTTTTTGGCTTTTAGAAACTTTAGATCAAAACACACCTAAAATCTTTTTGATTTTTTTAAAGTTATGCTAAAACACACTAAAAATCTTTTTGAATTTTACTAAAATGGAAATATAAATGCAATACAAAATTACACTATATTTTTGGTATTTTGCGAGAAAGATCACGACACGAGATCATATCAGACATAACGCATCTAGCACATTTCAATTTCGGTCTTAATCAGCATGCAAGCCAAGATAATCGCAAATACAACATTTATGTTTATTTCAGCATGCACCAATCATTTTTTATCGTTTTCAGATATGCTTAAGATAATTTTATCATGCACTGATAACTCGGCCTCCACTCTATCAGAAATACTGGCAAATCATCATATTTATCATATAAAACCAACTTTCTTAGAGATTTAATCATCCTTGATGAGTCATGCAAAAATAAAGCAGAACCCTAAACAAACAACAATCAGGTCGGCTTGTGAGCACGCAGAGAAAGTCCGATTGTTTAGGAAAACAAGAAATATAAAATAAAGCAGAAATTGTATAATCCAACAACAATCAGGTCGGTACTCCCGTACACGCAGAGAAAGTCCGATGGATTATACGAAACACCAAAGAAAATAAAGCAGAACGTCAAACGAACACCAATCAGGTCGATCTTTCGATACGCAGAGAAAGTGTCACACCCCGGTCAACGGTTTCGGGTGTGAGCGAGAATGGAATCATAGTCGAGGATACATAGAACACTTCTAATAATTTAAAAACTTCATAAAACATTAATTCGTTTCATTGCAGCGGAAAGAGTAGTGGAAACATTAATGTCTTACATATTTTGAAAACATAAGTCTTAAACGATTATTAAAAGCATAAAATGGTTAAGCTGGATAGATCGGGACTATGACTCCAAGGACAGGTCCGATAGCGTTTGTAAGCTCCATTTGCATGCCTTCAAGAAAGTCTCGTCAATTACCTAAGAAATCATGAACATAAAACGGGTCAACATAAAGTTGGTGAGGTTCACAGGTTTAGGACTCGATAGTTAAACAGTTGTAAACAGTTGTAAAACAGTTTCGGTATACTTAAATATTATCAGGGTTTATTGTTGTTGTTGTATGATCTCACCTGAACCTTGATTTCAAATACTAACGGTTTACCCACCCGGCATCTCTTGCCCAGAGATGTTAAACAGTGCAGAATAACTGACGTGTACCCCCAGACAATCCGGAGTCAGAACTGGAGCTACCAGTTAGGGTAGGGTTGTCAACCCAAATAGATCTATTCACTAGCTATCGTTTCGTACAGAACTAATTGAAATCAATTAATGATGGGATTTTCGGTTGTACAAACGTTTATAACGATAATGTACCAAGTTGGGCAATCAGTAAGAGAACAAGTAGTCATACGGCTAACAAGTAAACCATAATATTAAGTAAAAAGCATTTAATCAGTTTTCATGATTTCTCCCCCAAGTATAAAACAGTTAAAAGGAAAAGGGGCCGTGAAACTCACAGTTTTAGCAGATAAGCGGTATTTAAGCAGCAAAGGACGGTAGCACGTAACGCCCTAAATAATTAAATAACATATGCATAAGGTCTATGATCATTTGAGTAACATACGTCACCCAAGTGATACCGGTCAAGTCTTGACGATTTAAGTCCGTTTGTATTATCGAAAACTCGTTATCTTGTATTTATTTATTAAATACACTTATGGGTATTTATATTTATGTCCAATAAATATAAACAAATAATCATTTTCAATAATTCAATCAAGTCTTGAACATTGAGTAAAAGAAATAATAATGTTTATTATTATTTTCATGAGTTCGAATAATCATTTTAATTAAATAATTCCTTATTCGATTTTGTTAATCTTGCAAGTTATAATTATTTCGAATAATTACGATTAACAATTATTTAGTGAATAAAACAAAGTTTAAGTTTCCTTGCAAATAATTATTTGTCAAAATAATTATTAGCGTTTGTTTTATCTTATAAAACATAAATCTTTAAGGAAAACATTTAAGGTTTTAAACGTTTAATCATTTTCAAAGGTAAGTTAATATTTCAAGTTCATGAAATATTTTAATAGAAAACGTTGATAAGAATATTTACGACGACGCTTGGATTTATAACATTTGGTTTATAAACTCGTCTTTTATTTGAAATCCCTAACGAACGTCGGTTCGTTTTTGGATATTTTGTTTTTATCAAAGGAATATTAAAAGCCTTTAAAGATATTTAAACAAATGGTTTGTCTTGGTTTATTTTTATAAAAACCTTTTATGAAAATATTTATTTTCAAGTGTGACCTTTTATAAAAATGTCCATTTCTAGCAAGTTTCAAGAATGGTTAAAACTTGTAATAAATCCAAGTATTTATGTCAAATTAATCATTTGACATAAATATTATTCTTATCAAATCTAGCATTTATTTTTATTCTTTTTGTCCAATCATTTAATCATTAGTAGCACATTAAATATGTTTCTTGACTTATTTTAAGAAGTATATTCTTTTTGTTTTAGTCATAGGTTACACATGTAACTTTTATTTAAATAAGTCCATGATTCTTTTATATATTTGTTTATTATCATTTCATGAGTTAACATAATATAACATGGATTATATTGTTAGTTAACATTTTTAATAGGTAACATGAATTAATAAATAATCAACCAACATATATGTGTTGGGACTAAATATATATTTAAGTGCAATCACTAACACATTTGTGTTAGGACAAGAAAATAAATACAATCACTAACACATTTGTGTTAGGACAAGGAAATGTAAATAACAATCACTAACACATTTGTGTTAGGACAAAGAAATATAAATAACAATCACTAACACATTTGTGTTAGGACAAGGAAATATAAACATGTAAAGATTGTTAGTTAACATTTTTATATGAAGAGGCTTGAGGTTTTGTTAAAATCAACTAACATATGAAATCAAGATTTCATATATGCAAGATTCTTGGTGCACACTCATTACTTTCTTTTGATTTCACAAGTGTGTTTCACCACACCCCTTGGCTATTTTAAGTCTCAAAGACACCAAGTAAAGGGTGCTAGATCTTGAAAGAAAGGAGGTTAAAGAGAGAGTTTTGTTAGTTGATCATAACAAAATGCAAGCATTCTTTGTTCATAGATTTTTAGGTTTTAGTTGTCAAGACTTGGGGGTTTCTTGGGTGGCTAAGCATGTGATAAAACATAGAAGAAATGAGGTTAAAAATACTCACAAGAGTGTGAGATTAAAACCGGCAAGAAGGGAGGAGGGGCGGCGGCTTCCGGCGGGTCCGGCACGGCGGTTCAGCGGCGGCGGTAGGGCGGAGGGTGGCCGGCGGCGGCCGGCTCGGTGGTGGTGGGTGTGGCCGGTTGGGAGGAGACAAGAGGAAGGGAGAGTGTTTGTGTTGGAGGTGTGGGGGACAAAGGGTGTGGTGGTCTCCTTTTATAATCATGTTTAGGAGGTATTAACCAAGGGTTAATGTTGTGTTGTCACAACCTCCTTAATCCCAACTAATTCTCTAGTTGTAGGTTGTTCATTTTATAAATTTCACTTGACTAGTTAAATACATGAGAGCTTTTATAAAATATATGAGGTGTTGGGAGTTTACTAAAAATTATAACTTTTTAAAATATAATCCCATTATATTTAATCCAATTGAAAAGTGATTTTTATTTTTATAAACATTGTTAGGTCCAAGTTTTATAAAAATATTGGTGAGTTAAATATGTTGGTTAAGTTTTTATAAAACTTTGTTAAATCAAGTGGGCTCAAAACAAATTATTAACTTTGTTTATCATTGGGCCGAAGCCCAATAGGATTTCGAAAGGGAGAATGGGCCGTAGCCCATTCGGTTTTGCGGTGAGGGCTGGGCCGAAGCCCAGTCAGGTTGGGCCGCAACTGGGTCGGGTTCGCGGCTCGGGTCGGGTCCTTGGTCCGTGGGCCGTGAGGGGAAAAGGAAAAGGGTTGGGCCGGTTATGGCCCAATGTGATCTGGGCCGCGGGTTGGGTTTTCGGGTTCGGGGTTTTACTCGACTAGTTGTCACGAGGGTTCGGTTAAATTTTCGAGTCGATCGGAGTTATTTTGGGCTTAATGGGCTTACCAGGCCCAATAGGCTAAACGTTTTGGATATTGGCTAAGTCTTGACAACGTAACACTTGTGCGCAGTTCGTAAAGCGTTTTTAGTTCGAATCGGTTTGATAAAATATAAAATGTCAAATCTTATATTTATTTTCTTATTGTTGAAATTCCACGGATAATATACGAAGGACGTTATATTTTACGTACGTATATATTTAGTTTAATGTGGAAATCGAAGTTGGTTAATCGTTTAACTATCATAGTTAATCATGTATTAAAGCAGTAAATCACATAACTAATACGTAATTTAAAAGTCAACGAAAGTCAACGGAGAGAGGTTTGACCTGATTCGGACGGGTTGTCACATTCTCCCCCAGTTAGAAGAATTTCGTCCCGAAATTCAGTCTTGGTTACTGGTGGACTGCAACGTTCTCAAACAGGCGTGGATACTTTCGGCGCATTTGATCCTCGCGTTCCCACGTATACTCTGGCCCTCGTCTAGAGTTCCATCGTACCTTTACTATGGGAATGCGGCTATGCTTCAGCTGTTTGATCTCTCGATCAAGTATCTCCACGGGTTCCTCAATGAAGTGCAAGGTTTCGTCCACTTGAATCTCATCAAGAGGAACGATGAGCGTTTCATCAGATAAGCATTTCTTAAGA
Organism: Deinandra increscens subsp. villosa; assembly: GCA_039602395.1. Lineage (NCBI taxonomy): Eukaryota > Viridiplantae > Streptophyta > Magnoliopsida > Asterales > Asteraceae > Deinandra > Deinandra increscens. The sequence goes on from JBCNJP010000024.1 coordinate 41,065,230, forward strand.
TTACAGACATGAAAGACATTGTGAACGCTGCTTAGCTCGGCAGGCAGGTTCAAACGATAAGCTACTGGTCCGATGGTTTCAGTGATTTCAAAGGGACCAATGTAACGAGGGTTGAGCTTTCCTCGTTTGCCGAACCGGATGACACCTTTCCAAGGTGATACCTTTAGCATGACACGATCACCCTTTTTGAAGGCCAAGGGTTTTCGTCGGTTGTCGGCGTAGCTCTTTTGCCTGTCTCGGGCAGCTCTCAGGCGATCTCGGATCCGGAAGATTAATTCAGTCGTTTCAAAGATTAGCTCGGGTCCAGTCAACTGACTGTCGCCAATCTCATTCCAGCAGAGCGGAGATCTGCACTTTCTCCCGTAAAGTGCTTCGAAAGGGGCGGCTTGGATGCTGGTGTGATAACTGTTGTTATAAGAGAATTCGGCAAGAGGGAGGTGCTCGTCCCATTTAGGTCCGAAGTCTATCACACATGCTCTCAGCATATCCTCAAGCGTTTGGATCGTTCTCTCACTTTGGCCGTCTGTCTGCGGATGGTAGGCAGTACTCATATCGAGTCGAGTACCCAAAGCTTTCTGTAGAGATTTCCAGAAGTGTGCGGTGAATCGACTGTCTCGGTCGGATATAATGGACTTGGGCACACCGTGGCGCGAGACGACTTCCTTTATGTAAAGTTTGGCTCGCTTATCCATCTTATCCGTCTCATTGACCGGTAAGAAGTGTGCTGACTTCGTCAATCGATCGACTATTACCCAAATAGCATCATAACCAGACCTAGATTTAGGCAACTTTGTGATGAAGTCCATGGAAATTTCTTCCCATTTCCATTCGGGAATTACTGGTTGAGTCAACAATCCGGAGGGCTTCTGGTATTCGGCTTTGACCTTCGAACATGTTAAGCACTTGCCGACATAGGTGGCTATCTCGGCTTTCATGTTAGGCCACCAGAACTGTTTCTTCAGACCGTGGTACATCTTGTCTGATCCGGGATGAATGGAATATCTCGATTTGTGGGCTTCATCGAAAATCAATTGCCTTAACCCTCCATAGACAGGTACCCATAACCTATCCATGAAGACCCTGGTTCCATCAGGTTTCTCTTCCAGTTGTTTCTCCATTCCACGTAAACCTTCTTCAGTTAGGTTTTCCGGTTTCAGGGCTTCAATTTGTGCGTCGCGCACTTGAGAATTCAGGTTTGAGTGGATGGTCATGCCTAATGCTCGGACGCGGCGAGGTTTGGCATGTTCTTTCCTGCTTAAGGCATCGGCTACGACGTTAGCCTTGCCTGGATGATAACGAATCTCGCATTCGTAATCATTTAGCAGTTCCACCCATCGGCGTTGTCTCATATTCAATTCCTTCTGATTGAAAATATGCTGGAGGCTCTTATGATCGGTGAATATGGTACATTGGGTACCATAAAGATAGTGCCTCCAGATTTTGAGAGCAAAGACGACGGCTCCGAGTTCCAAGTCATGAGTGGTATAATTCTTCTCGTGAATCTTCAGTTGTCGTGATGCGTATGCGATGACTTTCTCTCGTTGCATTAATACACAACCTAAACCTTGATGCGAGGCATCGCAGTAAACAACGAAGTCTTCGATTCCATCGGGTAGTGATAGAATCGGGGCATCACAAAGCTTCTGCTTCAGTAACTGAAATGCTGCTTCAGTCTTGCCATCCCATATGAATTTCTTATCTTTCTGGGTCAGGGCGGTGAGTGGCTGGGCTATCTTCGAGAAGTTCTCGATAAATCGGCGGTAATAGCCAGCAAGACCTAAAAATTGTCGAATCTCGGTTGGAGTCGTTGGCGTGCTCCAATCCTTGATTGCCTCAATTTTTGTGGGATCCACGTGGATTCCTCGATCATTGATCACATGGCCCAGAAAGTGAACTTCGCGAATCCAAAAGTCACATTTGGAAAATTTCGCGTAGAGTTCTTCCTTCTTCAACAACTCCAGAATAAGTCTCAGATGTTGTTCGTGTTCTTCCTTACTACGGGAGTAGATAAGGATGTCGTCAATGAACACGATAACGAACTTATCCAGGTAGGGTTTGCATACGCGGTTCATCAGGTCCATGAACACTGCAGGTGCGTTTGTCAAACCAAATGGCATTACGAGGAACTCATAATGGCCATAGCGTGTTCTGAACGCTGTCTTCGAAATGTCTTCATCTCTAACCCTGAGTTGATGGTATCCTGATCTCAGATCGATCTTGGAGTAGAAGCTCGATCCTTGGAGTTGATCAAACAGATCGTCGATCCTAGGAAGCGGGTAACGGTTCTTCACAGTCAGTTTGTTCAGCTCCCGGTAGTCGATGCACATCCGAAAAGTTCCATCTTTCTTCTTGACAAATAGCACGGGTGCTCCCCACGGAGAGTGGCTTGGTCGGATGAAGCCTTTATCTAGCAGTTCTTGCAATTGGCTAGATAACTCCTGCATCTCAGAAGGCGCCAGACGGTACGGAGATCTGGCTACGGGGGCGGCACCTGGGGCTAAGTCAATGCGAAACTCCACTTGTCGCGTCGGCGGTAAACCTGGCAAGTCTTCGGGAAATACTTCCGGGTATTCGCGGACAACGGGAACATCTGCTATGTTCTTCTCCTTTGGTTTCTTCTCAGTTACGTGTGCTAGGATGGCCTGACATCCTTTACGAAGGAACTTTCGTGCCTTCATACTAGATATGAGGTTTAGTTGGGTTCCACTCTTCTCGCCTTGTACGTTTAGAGTGTTGCCATCTTCGAGTGGCATCCTAACTAATTTCTCATGGCACACGATTTCCGCACGGTTCTTAGATAACCAGTCCATGCCTATGATAACATCAAAACTTCCTAGTTCTACAGGCATCAAATCAATGCTGAAGGGATGATCGGAGAGTTCTAATGAGCAATTGGGATAAATAATGCTAGTTTCTACTAATTCTCCGTTTGCTAATTCTACTGTGAACTTAGTGTCTAAGGCAACAGGGGTAATTTCGAGTAATTGACCAAATTCGGTAGACACAAAGCTCCTATCAGCACCAGTATCGAATAAAACGGAAGCATAATGATTGTTTAGTAGAAACGTACCCGTCACCGTGTTGGGGTCACGGCGAGCATCTCCGGCATTGATTACAAAGGCTCTTCCTCTAGCCTGATTCGGGTCCTGGTTTCCTGCCTTCGGGCAATCCTTCTTGTAGTGCCCGGTGGTTCCGCAACCGTAACAGGTGCGCTTCGGACAGTCTCGTGCTACGTGCCCTTTCGTCTTGCATATGTTGCAGTAGACGTTGCCACAATCAAGTGTGTGGTGGAGATTGCACTTGTTGCACAGAGGTGCTCCACCGTTGTATCCAGTCTTTCGGACAACATGGGCAGGGGTAGTAGCAGCAAAGACCTTCACAGTTTCAGCTTCCTTGGCAGGGGCCTTATCATCGCGATTCCTCCAGAATCCGCGTTTCCGCTTGTTATCAGGTTTCTTGTTGGTGGAAGGAGTGGTACTGGTTTCAGGGGCCTTGTTCTCAGACTTCTTCTTGTCAAGAGTTCACACCTTGACGGTTGGCTTGGTAAATCAGGTTGTGTGCCAGGCGCACAGCATCCTGAAAAGTCTGAGGATTCGAGGAAAGGACATTTCCCTGAATATGAGGTGCAAGTCCCCAGATGTACCGTTCAATCTTCTTGTAGAGAGGAGTGATCATGGTCGGACAGAGATGAGCGAGCTCACGGAACCTCTTGGTATAGCCGGCAACGTCGGCTCCGTTCATGGTGAGGTTCCAGAATTCAGCTTCGAGCTTCTGAAGCTCTTCTCTAGGGCAGTACTCATCGCGAAGCAGCTGTTTGAGCTCGTCCCAAGTCATGGCGTAAGCCAAATCAGTTCCCATAGCATCGGCATGGGAGTTCCACCAGGTCAGAGCGCTATCAGTTAGAGCGCAGGTGGAATACTTGACCATGTACTGCTCGGGGCAGTTGCTTATGCGGAAGACGGACTCCATTTTCTCAAACCAGCGAACTAAACCAACAGCGCCTTCAGAACCCTTGAAATTCGAGGGTTTGCAGTTCATAAAGTCCTTGTATGAACATTCGCGGGGGCCTGCAATTGTTAGATTGAAACGTTGAATACAATTTAGGAAAATTGTAATCGGGTGTTTTTCTAACATTGGTTAATTCGTACTTACCGCGCGCCCCATTGTCGTTTTGACGCTGGGCTTCCGCAGCGGCAACAGTTTCTGCTACGCGATTAGCAATCATCTCCTCGATTTCCTCGGGAGTCATAGGGGGAGGAGGTGGAGGAGGTGAAGAGTTCCTGGTGGTTCGGCGTCTCGGTGGCATGATTTTGCTTTAAGTTACAATTGTCAACATAAAGAAAAATTTAGATAATATGTAAATGGGGTTATTACATGCTCGAGAATAACTGCCACGACATACATCAACTGCCAAAACATTTTCACGCAACACAACCAAGAACATAAGATAGGAACGGTGAAGTGATACAACATGTCGTAACGATATAACTACACAATCACAACATAACTATAACATGAACATAACATAAACATACACATGAATCATAACATAACAAAAGATTTTTCCCATATCATAATCAATCATAAGCCATACATCAAGTTTGTTTACCATATTACAGATAAAACACATCCAAAATAACAAGTTTGCATCGTGGGCTCGCAGTCCCAATCCTGACTAATGCTAACATGTTTCATCCATAAAATGGCTACCAAAAGTTACTAGGTCTCATCTACCTAGAATGCTGGTGGGGGTGGTGGAGGTCCTGGGGGCATGAAGAAGACCGGTGGTCTCTGGGTCAAGGCCTGGAGAGTGGCGAGAAGTCGTCCGGAGACGAACTCCAGGGCAGCGACTCTCCCCTGCAACCTCTCGTGCGAGAGAAGCAGATCAGTCGTGGCCATGCTGACCCCAGTCATGTGGGCATGGAGGGACTCCATGGCGCCGTCAGTGGCGCGCATGCGCCCGGTCAGCTCAGCCGTCTGGTTCCTGAGGTGAAACACCTCAGTGGCTGCAGGTAGCTGACCGATATCGGCGTTCAGCTCCCCCAGATCGGCCTCAAGGCGTCTCAAACGAGCCACCAGTAATGGGACGGTGTCAGGGATGGGCTCGTGAGTAAAGGGCGAGATACCCAGAGGCACTCGGCGGAAGGGATCAGGAAGTGAGGACTCTCCCCGATCATAACAGCTCGGGAACTCCTCGATGATCCGCCAGTGCTGGATCTGGTCGGGTATCCAGGCGAGGTGGGGTAAGTCAAACACCTGGCGCCGCTTGGGCGCGGGCTCACCAGAGGTACGTCGGACCTCCCTAGTCCGGGATGGGCCAGCTGCCCGCCCCGGGGTAAATCCCCGTCTGCCGCCACCAGGCGTGGCGACAAAGGTCTTCACAGACCGATCTCGGCCTGCGAAGGGGTCGGCGGAGCTAGTGGCATCCGCAGTGGCTGCACCGCCAGTAGTGGCGGTGGGAGCAGGGTGGTCGGGGGTGTCGTCGGAGGTCCTACGCCTGATAGGACTCAAGAAACCTGCTGGTATAGGGTTCGGGCGTATGACTCCCACAGTGGCGCCCTCTGTCTCGGGGCTGGAAGGGATGTAGTCTTCGGGTGATGGCGTATACTCAACACTGGGCTCCTCCTCAGAATCGGCAACGCAAATGACCTCTTTCGAAGCCATCACTGCGAAAATATTCCAAAAAGGAACTGTGTCAGTAACATCATGGTAGAGTGGTAACACATAAGTAAACATAAGCAAACATATGAGGTCTTGACATGCAAATGGTAGCTTCGGAGTGGGTTATAGTCCAGGCTTGGTTTCCGTTTTGTTTTGTTTGTTTGTTTATCCTGGTTCGCTATAACCACGGCTCTGATACCAATCTGTCACACCCCGGTCAACGGTTTCGGGTGTGAGCGAGAATGGAATCATAGTCGAGGATACATAGAACACTTCTAATAATTTAAAAACTTCATAAAACATTAATTCGTTTCATTGCAGCGGAAAGAGTAGTGGAAACATTAATGTCTTACATATTTTGAAAACATAAGTCTTAAACGATTATTAAAAGCATGAAATGGTTAAGCTGGATAGATTGGGACTATGACTCCAAGGACAGGTCCGTTAGCGTTTGTAAGCTCCATTTGCATGTCTTCAAGGAAGTCTCGTCAATTACCTAAGAAATCATGAATATAAAACGGGTCAACATAAAGTTGGTGAGGTTCACAGGTTTAGGACTCGATAGTTAAACAGTTGTAAACAGTTGTAAAACAGTTTCGGTATACTTAAATATTATCAGGGTTTATTGTTGTTGTTGTATGATCTCACCTGAACCTTGATTTCAAATACTAACAGTTTACCCACCCGGCATCTCTTGCCCAGAGATGTTAAACAGTGCAGAATAACTGACGTGTACCCCCAGACAATCCGGAGTCAGAACTGGAGCTACCAGTTAGGGTAGGGTTGTCAACCCAAATAGATCTATTCACTAGCTATCGTTTCGTACAGAACTAATTGAAATCAATTAATGATGGGATTTTCGGTTGTACAAACGTTTATAACGATAATGTACCAAGTTGGGCAATCAGTAAGAGAACAAGTAGTCATACGGCTAACAAGTAAACCATAATATTAAGTAAAAAGCATTTAATCAGTTTTCATGATTTCTCCCCCAAGTATAAAACAGTTAAAAGGAAAAGGGGCCGTGAAACTCACAGTTTTAGCAGATAAGCGGTATTTAAGCAGCAAAGGACGGTAGCACGTAACGCCCTAAATAATTAAATAACATATGCATAAGGTCTATGATCATTTGAGTAACATACGTCACCCAAGTGATACCGGTCAAGTCTTGACGATTTAAGTCCGTTTGTATTATCGAAAACTCGTTATCTTGTATTTATTTATTAAATACACTTATGGGTATTTATATTTATGTCCAATAAATATAAACAAATAATCATTTTCAATAATTCAATCAAGTCTTGAACATTGAGTAAAAGAAATAATAATGTTTATTATTATTTTCATGAGTTCGAATAATCATTTTAATTAAATAATTCCTTATTCGATTTTGTTAATCTTGCAAGTTATAATTATTTCGAATAATTACGATTAACAATTATTTAGTGAATAAAACAAAGTTTAAGTTTCCTTGCAAATAATTATTTGTCAAAATAATTATTAGCGTTTGTTTTATCTTATAAAACATAAATCTTTAAGGAAAACATTTAAGGTTTTAAACGTTTAATCATTTTCAAAGGTAAGTTAATATTTCAAGTTCATGAAATATTTTAATAGAAAACGTTGATAAGAATATTTACGACGACGCTTGGATTTATAACATTTGGTTTATAAACTCGTCTTTTATTTGAAATCCCTAACGAACGTCGGTTCGTTTTTGGATACTTTGTTTTTATCAAAGGAATATTAAAAGCCTTTAAAGATATTTAAACAAATGGTTTGTCTTGGTTTATTTTTATAAAAACCTTTTATGAAAATATTTATTTTCAAGTGTGACCTTTTATAAAAATGTCCATTTCTAGCAAGTTTCAAGAATGGTTAAAACTTGTAATAAATCCAAGTATTTATGTCAAATTAATCATTTGACATAAATATTATTCTTATCAAATCTAGCATTTATTTTTATTCTTTTTGTCCAATCATTTAATCATTAGTAGCACATTAAATATGTTTCTTGACTTATTTTAAGAAGTATATTCTTTTTGTTTTAGTCATAGGTTACACATGTAACTTTTATTTAAATAAGTCCATGATTCTTAGTTTATATATTTGTTTATTATCATTTCATGAGTTAACATAATATAACATGGATTATATTGTTAGTTAACATTTTTAATAGGTAACATGAATTAATAAATAATCAACCAACATATATGTGTTGGGACTAAATATATATTTAAGTGCAATCACTAACACATTTGTGTTAGGACAAGAAAATAAATACAATCACTAACACATTTGTGTTAGGACAAGGAAATGTAAATAACAATCACTAACACATTTGTGTTAGGACAAAGAAATATAAATAACAATCACTAACACATTTGTGTTAGGACAAGGAAATATAAACATGTAAAGATTGTTAGTTAACATTTTTATATGAAGAGGCTTGAGGTTTTGTTAAAATCAACTAACATATGAAATCAAGATTTCATATATGCAAGATTCTTGGTGCACACTCATTACTTTCTTTTGATTTCACAAGTGTGTTTCACCACACCCCTTGGCTATTTTAAGTCTCAAAGACACCAAGTAAAGGGTGCTAGATCTTGAAAGAAAGGAGGTTAAAGAGAGAGTTTTGTTAGTTGATCATAACAAAATGCAAGCATTCTTTGTTCATAGATTTTTAGGTTTTAGTTGTCAAGACTTGGGGGTTTCTTGGGTGGCTAAGCATGTGATAAAACATAGAAGAAATGAGGTTAAAAATACTCACAAGAGTGTGAGATTAAAACCGGCAAGAAGGGAGGAGGGGCGGCGGCTTCCGGCGGGTCCGGCACGGCGGTTCAGCGGCGGCGGTAGGGCGGAGGGTGGCCGGCGGCGGCCGGCTCGGTGGTGGTGGGTGTGGCCGGTTGGGAGGAGACAAGAGGAAGGGAGAGTGTTTGTGTTGGAGGTGTGGGGGACAAAGGGTGTGGTGGTCTCCTTTTATAATCATGTTTAGGAGGTATTAACCAAGGGTTAATGTTGTGTTGTCACAACCTCCTTAATCCCAACTAATTCTCTAGTTGTAGGTTGTTCATTTTATAAATTTCACTTGACTAGTTAAATACATGAGAGCTTTTATAAAATATAGAGGTGTTGGGAGTTTATAAAAATTATAACTTTTTAAAATATAATCCCATTATATTTAATCCAATTGAAAAGTGATTTTTATTTTTATAAACATTGTAGGTCCAAGTTTTATAAAAATATTGGTGGTTAAATATGTTGGTTAAGTTTTTATAAAACTTTGTTAAATCAAGTGGGCTCAAACAAATTATTAATTTGTTTATCATTGGGCCGAAGCCCAATAGGATTTCGAAAGGGAGAATGGGCCGTAGCCCATTCGGTTTTGCGGTGAGGGCTGGGCCGAAGCCCAGTCAGGTTGGGCCGCAACTGGGTCGGGTTCGCGGCTCGGGTCGGGTCCTTGGTCCGTGGGCCGTGAGGGGAAAAGGAAAAGGGTTGGGCCGGTTATGGCCCAATGTGATCTGGGCCGCGGGTTGGGTTTTCGGGTTCGGGGTTTTACTCGACTAGTTGTCACGAGGGTTCGGTTAAATTTTCGAGTCGATCGGAGTTATTTTGGGCTTAATGGGCTTACCAGGCCCAATAGGCTAAACGTTTTGGATATTGGCTAAGTCTTGACAACGTAACACTTGTGCGCAGTTCGTAAAGCGTTTTTAGTTCGAATCGGTTTGATAAAATATAAAATGTCAAATCTTATATTTATTTTCTTATTGTTGAAATTCCACGGATAATATACGAAGGACGTTATATTTTACGTACGTATATATTTAGTTTAATGTGGAAATCGAAGTTGGTTAATCGTTTAACTATCATAGTTAATCATGTATTAAAGCAGTAAATCACATAACTAATACGTAATTTAAAAGTCAACGAAAGTCAACGGAGAGAGGTTTGACCTGATTCGGACGGGTTGTCACAGAAAGGCCGATCGTTTGACAAAATAAAGAAAATCAAACAAGTTGAAATTTTTGCAAAATGAAAACATGCATTCATCAGGATATCTCTTTATTCTATTTTGGAATCATCACACAGCATTCATCAAGAAGCAAATAACCAAAGATTATCAGGCAAGCTTTATGTTTATATCTTACTTGCAGATATCAGATTAGTCATACACATTCACAGATTATGCAAGTACCTACAGCCTTTAGACTTAATCTATCCATGGCAGATAACATATATGCTGATGTACCATCATTTCTCGCTTTTGTCGGATCAATTTCTCAATTTTCCATTTTTTTTTTCTTAATTTCTCCCCCTAAAATTCAAACAAACACTATTTTTTGAATTTTCAATTTTCTCCCCCTAAAAATATGTACAACTACCAAAAAGTAAACATATGAATAAGAAAGAAAATTGATCGACCAACACTGACACTTTGCAGTTTTAGTTTTGGAAAAATTGGTTGAAAACCATTTGAAAATAATATGTCATGGAAACACTAAATTAGGCAAGTTCTTCACTATCAGCAACACACGCATGACAGGTCTTCTTGAAGAAACCTGCAGACACCAGATAAAACATTAGTGGTTTTGGGATCGGCCCGAGTCAGCAGCCTCGGGTCGCCCGGTGTCTTCAACATGGTCTTTGTTTGCCAAGGAAACAACTCGTGGTTTCCATATCTTGGGCGATTGAAAATTTTTCAATGAATCCACAAAATTATCAACTTGCGTCTTTGCCCAAGACGACTTACTAGCTGATTGGGACCTGAATGATTGTGGTTCATCAAAAATACGACCATTTAAATCCACATACTTAGCAGTTTTGTGCACATAAGCGTCAGTGCTCGCATTCGTAGGACATTGTGCAGCAAGATGCCCTGGTTTACGACATGCATAACACTTCCTTTGAAAAACATTAAGGGAACTGCTACCCAGATTTGATTCAAAAATTTGGTTTTTATCAACAAAATTCTTTAAATTTCTCTTGTCTTGTTTGAACACATCATGATAACCAAAAATATTTGCTGAACCAAACGAATCAAAGAAATCGTCTGAAGAATCATACCGTGGAGGTGGACTTCGTGAAGAATAACCAGAACTATAAGAAGATCCTCCAGAATAGTAATCAGCATTCTTTGATTTGAACACCTTTTGCGTCCTTTGCTTTGACTGAGTCTTGTGACCTGAAACTTTCTCTTTAGCCTTCCCCTTTGGCTGCTTCTGTGGTAGTGTTGAAACTGGTTCTTCGTTAACAATATAACCCAAGCCTTTTTGTTTATACCCTGGAATTTTTGAAGAACTTGAAGAAGATTCTAGAACTTGTCGTTCTTTAGCCTCGCTATTGAACTTAGCTTTAATATCTTTCAAGTTGTTACTTTGAAGCAAAACTTTTTCTTCTTCATTAGCACATGAAGGAACAAAATCAACTTTCTCACAAATCTTTTGCTCTTCCAAAACTTTGGAACTTGAAACAAACTTTGGAGCTTCACCCAATTTCTTCTCCCTTTTCTCAGATTTGTTTTTCTTCTTCTTTGCTGGAGTTGCAAATTTAGAATAATCTTGCAATTCAGCTCTTGGATCAAATGACACAGAAGGAGGATTTAAAATAACCACCGGAGCTGGAACAGCATGCAAATCCTCTAATTTCACACTATCGTCACTCTTCTCCTGATTGTAAATGTAATTCAGTAAAGTAGGAGACATAGCTGAATTCTTTACTTGTTTTTGAAGAACAAGAATCTCAATTTTCAACTCAGAAATCTTGACTTGAGCATCCATCAATTCTTTTTGAACATCAATAAATTGGCCTGACAACTCATTGTATTCTGACTTTAGTTGTCTTTTTGTATCACAAATGTCCATTAACTCAGCATGAACTTTTTCCCACTTTTTTGTGTAATAAGCAACATCTTTTGTTAAAATCCCATTCTTCTCACGAGCCTGAACATTTTCATCTCTAAGCTTTGAAAGTTCTTCTTTAAGTTCTAGAACTCTATCTTGTAATTCAGAAATCACTGTGTTTTGAACATTTTCAGCAGCAGTAACGTCATCAAAAGCCTTTTGAAGTTCAACATTAGATTTCAGAAGAGATTCCACTCTAGCTGTTGATTTCTCGAATAGATTATCAAAATCTCCAATAGCATCCTTTGCTTCAGTTTCCCATTTTTCAGCACTTTGAACCAGTTCTGTATTGACTCTTTCTAAATCAGCACATCTTTGTTGTGAACATTCTAATTCAGCTTTAACAGCTTTGAGTTCTTCAGAGATCAAACCATTCTCTGCTAACAAAGATTCATATTTTTCTTGAAACTCTTTTGTCACTTCTGCGGTACCATCTTCCACAACTGTTTCACATGAACTTGTGTCTGAATCTGAATCATGTAATTCGTGACAATCAACTTCGGCAAGAAGTGCAGATTCATCAGGATACAATTTAACATATTGTTTTAGATCAGCATTATACACCATGGCAGGTGATGTCTTGTAGATAGAATCTGTAGAACTATCTGCATTGAGAGTTGCAGTTAATGCTATCTGATTCTGTCTCTCTTCAATTATTGCTATATCTCTGTCCCAATCATATCCTTCAGCCGTGTATGAAGTCAAAGCTTGTGATTTAGAATTGTTTGTTGAAGACGAGGGTGCAGATACTTTTGAATTGTTACATTCACGAGCAAAATGTCCAACTTGTGAACATTTGAAACACTTAACTTTGGATTTATCCAATCCAAGTTTTCCTCCTGGAATAAAAGATTGTTTCCCATGCTTCTTCATGTATCTCCTACCTCGTTCAACAATCATAGCAAATTGCCAATGTAAATCTAACTCGTTCAAATGATCATCATTTAACTCACCTAAGTCATTTGCAACCAAATCAACTTCTCCAAGTTTCCCAAAAATTGAACCATTTGACGATGATATAAATGCAGATAACAATGAAGCTAGATCCTCAGATGCCTTATCAGGAATTGTAGACTTTGATGATCGGTTTGGACTTGTAAAAGTACAACCTGGAGAATCACCATAACTCTCAGTTTTTCCAGCTAGAAATGCAGTACTAGGACCTTCACTGTAAATGTTTGCCTTTTTAGCATTTATGGTAGAATCATTTTCACCACGATATGCAGCTGGATTCTGTACTTGTGCAGGCATGGATTTGTTGACACTCAACTCCATATCTCTTGCTTGTATCTGCTCAATCAAATTGATAAAAGACAATCCTGAAAATTCTTTATCATGAGTAATCATTATTACATAATTCTCCCATTTTTCAGGTAATGCCTCTAGTATCTTCTCTTTCAGATCAGCTTCTTCCTTTTTGATGCCAACCAAAGCCATTTCACTTAATAAATGTGAAAACCTAGTGATGAGCTTTGAAATATTCTCATCTGGATAATGCTTGAAATTGTCGAACTCTTTTCTTAGAACCTTTTGTTTGCTTTTCTTAAATTGATCATTACCCTCACATCGTTTTTGAATTGCATCCCACAATTCTTTTGCAGAAGTATACGCAGAAAATTGATGTAATAAGTCGGAAGGTAATGCCATCGTTAAAGCACCATAAGCTTTTTGTTCTGCTTGATATGCCTTCTTTTGCTCACCAGTAAGACTTTGTTGCAAAACTGGCCTTCCATTTTGTCCTGTTGGATACTCATATAGATTATTGTAAGATATCCAAAAATCAACATCATTTGCACCAACATATGCATTGAATCGCTTCACCCAACTATGATAATCTTCCAATCTGAGTAATTTCGGAACTTTCTGACTTGTTCCTATTTCATTATCATAGTTAATGATAGCTTGCATCGTGTTTTGAATCGCGGAAAATGCTTGAAAATCCGACATATTTTCCGAAATATGATACCTCAAAAACTTCAAACTCAAAAACGAAGGCTTTCCAAGCGGATTTAGGGGCTCAAAATTGGACGTACTGGCCGTAGGCTGGTACACGTCCTAGATCTCGTCGATACGAACGTTTTGACTGGTATTGGGTTCCGTAACTCTTAACGGTTCTCAAGTTACGTCAGTTTTAGTGATGAACACTTTTCTGCCAGCGGACCAAAACACTTTCAACGGACCAAATTTCTGTTTGCGGATCAAAAGCGGACCAGATCAATCTCAGCGGACCAGATTATACCTGCGGATCAGATTTATAACCAGCGGACCAAATTGTACTAGCGGATCAGATTGATCCGGCGGACCAAACACTGATACGGCGGACCAGATTTATCAGCGGATCACACTGATACGCTATAACTGCCACGGACCAGCTCGATGAATATTGCCTAGCGGACCAGAAACTTCATCCGGCGGACCAGAAAATTCATCCGGCGGACCAACTGATTTCGAGGCTGAATTCACTGATTTTCGTGAAATTTGACGTTTGGAGCTGGAAATTGCTTTAGTATGATGCGAAAACACTCCAGCAACACTCAGAAATCATTTTCCATCGTTGAAACACTCGGAATTGCGGAAATTTGATGAAAAATGAAGAAAACCCAAACTTTCTCTCTCTAAAAATTTCCAAAATCACAGAATATGATCAGCAAATGTAACCAGATAGCTCTGATACCACTTGTAAACCCATGGAGCGATGGATCGTTTGCTAATCAAGTGATAATGAGATAAAACGAGATCAAAAGTAAATACAAATGAGATTTGTATTGATGAAACCTTGAGAGCATACACAAAGAAACACACACACAGAAATGTAGAATATGACTTGAAGTTCTCTATCAGTGCTAATGCTCTCAACACAAACTACCTATTTATAGGTAACTAAGACTAGCTGGCGTACCACCCAGCGTACCAACTGGTACGCTGCACCAACTGGTCCGGTGGACCATGTGGTACGCTCAGTATCCTAGCTAGACTCACATAGTTGCTCTCATTACATAGATACAATACACGAGACACATCGTGGCATAGGAATATGCTCTAACACATGTACTTTTATGTTATTTTATTTTTTTTTAGCTAGTTTATCAGCTAGTTTTTACCAAACGTTATTTTTTATCAGCTAGCTTATAATTTATCAGCTAGCAGCTAGCTGTGTCAGCTAGCTTATCAGCTAACAGCTAGCTTATCAGCTAGCAGCTAGCTTTTTAGCTAGTGCGCCAAACACAGCCCAACTGACCACTCACACCATATGACGAAAACTATTTGCCATCCCTCACAAAAACTTTCCCATTTCAACCTCTATTTAAAAAAGGCTCATTCTATTAACACACCAAAAGATTCCAATTCAACACTCTAAACCGGACTGGATCAGTCAAACCAGCCCGGTTCCAAATGCGGACAAAGAAAGGACATCTGACTGCTCTCCTTTCTGTACGGCGAAAAGTAAACCGGCCTAGTTTGTCGGAACCGGCCCGATTTGTATTTTTTTTACCAAGTTCCGGTTTGTATAAACCGGCCCGGTTTGTAGAAACCGGCCCGGTTTGACACCAGTTTAAACTTTTTAAATGTTTTTATACCAAGTTCCGTTTAAGTTATAGAATTATTTGACAAAGAAATTGTTATACTATAAAATGAGTAAATAAATGTTGCAAAAAAAAAAGTAAAAACGGTTAATATTTAAAAAAATGACCCTTTTTTGTTTTTAAACTTTGTATTTTTTTATGAGGAGTATTAAAAAAAAATACCAATAATACTGCTTATAATTATGTTTCATGACGTTCTAGTAAGGTGGAAGCTAAGTTTCAAGTTAACATTGTGATATATAATAACAATTCAGAAGAAAAAAAATAAAAAATAAAAAAAAGGAAGAACAAACCGGGCCGGATTGCCCAAACCGCCCCGGTTTAAACCTCGTATTCCGGATTCTAAGCTGAAATGATTTTTTTGTTTTTTTCGAACCGGGCGGTTCGCCGAATCTGCCCGTATCTTTAAATTTACCAACTAAACTATTTGTCATCCCCCACAAAAACTTTCCTATTTCAACATCCATTTAAAAAAAAATTTGATTCATGTTTATCATTTTCTCAATTATCATGTCGTAAATGTTGGATTGTATTTATTGTCTTATTCTATAACTAGGTTATGACATAATTTATTATAAAATATTAATTGTTAATTTAATACAATAAAGATGACAAATTCTTGACTTGTTTCCTTAATACGACTCAAATTATTGAGTAATTTATCAAATTTATATAATGTTTGCCATTTTTTTAGATGAAAATTTTATTCAGATAAAATTGGTAATTTGCTAAATTAGTAATTGAATCTGGTTTTGACATGTGGCACTGATGATGTGGACACCTTAAAAATAAGACATATGAAAATAATTTTATTGCTTTATTAGGATTTAGATTAGATTTACCTTTGGAAGGATCGTGTCTATTGGTGTTAAAGATCAAATTGACAATTTTTTGTTAATTGATCAAACGATTATAATTTATTCTATAATTTTTTAATTTAATGGCACTTTTTAGATGGATATTCGTTGACCCGACTCATATTTTTTGATAAAACCATTATTATTTTTTAAGACAACCCGTAAACCCTAACCCGAACCAGATTCAGAAGACCATGTTTTAGACGGCCCACCTTAACCCTAAACCCTTCTATTATAATTTATTGGTAATTATTTTTAAAAGAAAACAATAATAAGACATGTTAGTAGTAAAAGATTGTAAATGAAAAAAGAGAAAAAATAATTAAAAAAGAATATAGAAATAAAGATAATGAATAGGATGTGGGAGGTTTTAAGGAAATATGACTTAATTTTTTTTTTTTAAAATAATGATTTTTAGTTAAATTATAAGGACAAGGATAAAGATTTATATTATTATCTTTTTATTTTAAAATTGATTTTTTAAATATTTTAATAGAGCGGGTGGGTCAGTGCGAGTCCTTCTAGAAACTGGTCTTTTAGTTCGTGTTCGGGTTAACGAGTCACTTTAACAAAACTAATAGAATATGAAATTTTATTAATAAGGGTGGGTTCGGGTCAACTGTGTTCATCTAAAAATGCCTATGTATTAAAAAATCAATAATAAACTATATTCATCCGATATATTTAATAAAATTTTAACAATATAATCTTTAAAAACAATATACAAGATCATTTCACAAGTAAATAGTTTACTAATCTACCATTCACAACAATTTAATCTTTAAAAACAATCGACCATTCACACGATATGGGTTAGAACTTAGAAGTAATTTTGATGTTTTTTTCCGATATACCCTAAAATATTAAGGTACGGTAGATATTACTAAATGGGTTGTGAATGATGTTTAGTAAGTGTTATTTTTAACATGTATTAATTTTAGGGACAAGTTTAAAATTTATCCTAGTTTTATAACAATGATATTTCAAAAAGCATTTCATAACTATATATTAAAGTAACTACTAATTTACAAATTATTCAATTAAACGTTCTAAGTTATATATTATGGTCCCCGTTGCTTTTAAAGGAATAACTTGTGTTTTACGTCGGCTGCACCATCGTATCGTAGTAGTGGGGTTGGCCAAGTTTGGGGATGTTTATGTAAATTCTCCGAAACATGAGGGTACAAAAAAAATATACATCCATATACTATTATCACACCATTCAAAAGTTTATATATTTTTAATGTAGCTTTATTCTTAATTCATAGCTTTGATTTATTATGATTTTTATTATTTGAGTAGGCTGACGCAATACGTTTATAAAAACTACGTTGTTTTAGATTGGAAATTGGATTTTAATAGTTTTAATCATTGAAGAAAATATCTTTTATTCAGCTGTAGAAGTATTTTGTGTTTCTATGGTTGTTTTTTTAAAATTTTTCTTTACGGACATAAAAAAACATGTCATATAAGACGTCACCGTGTTATCCAATCATCAAAAAGTAAAAAATTTCTTAACAGAGTTAGTGTCGTTTTATCAAATGTGTTTACTTTCAACATGATTAGGAGGGGGGGGGGGGGGGGGGGGGGTTCATTGTAGAAACCAACGAAGTACGTATTATTATCAGCGAATGAATAATACTTAAGTTTATTAAAATCCAACTTTCCTTTTAAATATATTTTTATTATAAAAACAAGTTGGCTCTAACTAAAAACTGAAATAGATTATTATATTATTCCATCTCAATTTGAACATGCCATTTTGAATTTGAAGAATAATGAAGTTGTATAAGGAAGGATGACGGCCGCAAACAATGGTGAATGTGGATGAACGTATGATTGGACCGCAATTGTCCATCATCGACTTATTTTCTAATTTAAATAATAAATAAAAAAAATATAATCTCAAAAAAAAAAAAACCTACAATATTACACTAAACAAAAAAAAAAAAAAAACATACACATACTAATCTTCGTCTCCATCCTCATCTTCATCATTAGGGGCGTCTTCATCCCTAACGTCATCTTAAACACGAATTGGACGAACCATCTATGTATGTTCTACCAAATCAGCCATTGTTACTTGTGGTAGTTCTTTCGATGAGAATCCGGACAAATATGTAGTCTTTGCCCTCCCTAATTGTATTATTTAAGACGATAATATCACACATAACATCTTTTATTTTATATTTGGTAAGTATTTTTCACAAAATGTCATTTTTTTAAGAACACCGAATTACCTTTCAACGTCCTTTCTTGAAAATTCTTGCATAGTTTTAATGTGCACTCTTTTTTTATCAATAGATTCCCTAAACATCTTAGTGATGAATAAATACTACGAAAATATACATCGCTAAAAAATATCCATGTGGTAGGTAGTTTTCATTAGCATAAAATGAAGCCACGGGAACCGAATCGGATATGAAATCCTCTATGATAGGTGACCACTCTAAAACACTGATGTCATTGTTGGACCCGACTACACCAATGTAAGAATGCCCAATTCAAATGTCATGTGAATAGACGACCTCGGTTCCTTCTTGTCACCACATGTATGTTGACCTCGCCAAGCGATTGGACAGTTATGTCATTTCCAATACATGCAATCTATGTTGCCAACCATATTGAGTAAACTATGTACATCTTCATGCACCTCATATATCTGTTGTAGATCTTTCCATGTTGGCTTTATTAATAACGTGACCCGTATATTGCTTTAAGAGTAAAAAAATATATACATATATATATATATATATAATATAATTAAAAAATAAAATGTTACTTAATAAAAAAAAGATTATAAATATAAGTTATACTTCGAGTAAAATGTTTTAAAATGTTTCTCATTATATAGTAGATGTGTATTAGTATATATGTATGTGTATGTATCACTGGGAGTAGGATCAAATACAAACTTTTTTTATTGTACAAATCGTAACTATATGTACTGTTGATTTTTTTCCCAACAAATATTAATTCCATTAACTTTCTTTTTTTTTTTGAACGGCTAAACTATTACAAACCCCTATTCTAACCCCATAAATCACCAAATAACTGTCATTGCCTGGGTTTGAACCCAGGACCTCCAGGTAGGCAAAGCCTTACCACCTCCCCCTTGACCACTAGGACAAGGCTCATTGGCCATTAACTTTCTAACATTCAAATAACTTTTATGTACTTTATATTTAAAAGATATTACACCATAATATCAAGTGTTATATATTAGAGTAAATTACACAGAAGGTCCTTTATGTTTTACCTCGTTTGCGAATTAGGTCCTTTAACTAAAGTTGTTTCATCCGACATCTTTTATGTTTTCATTCTGTTTCACCGGAGGTCCTTTATCACTAACAGGGTTAAAAACCACAGTTTTATCAGGGGTAATTTAGTCAATCTTATAAATTCATTAAAATTTAAATTAAAAAAAACTAATAATAATTGTAAAACCCTACCAATCCTCTATTCCTCACGTCGTCCTACTCAACACAACGATCCCTGCTCTAAAAAAAAAAAATTTCGATCCATGCTCTCCAAGAAACTTCGATCCTTCTCTTCCCTATTAGAGAATCAATCGTTCCTCTTCCCTTCTTGATCAAAATCGCAACTTCTTCTACTGCTGATCAAGATTGATCGTAAACCAGTATGATGCACCATGGTTCTTGTTCTTTGAAAGTCAAAATAAACATAAGCTGCAATATTTTCATTTGATTAAACTAGAAAACATACATGGATTCAAATTAAAAGTCAAAATTACATCAACAAATACCAAACACAAATGAAAAAACCTAGCCAACTATAAATTTACAATCTCCTCATCTTTACTTTCCTTCATTCTATCTTGAACCTTAAGGTCTTTACTTGTGTTCAACAATCTTGAAGAATTTTGAATTTTGAGCAATTGTATCATCACTTTCAAAAATAATGCTCAATCTCTTTGCTATTGTATCATCACCTTCAAAATTACCAAACTGGTGTTAGCTGCAAAAATAAAGAATTTTGATTATGTCACAAGATTAATAAATATCACTTTTTTCTTCATAAGATTCATAAATAACATGTGGGATTTCATGTGAAGAAGTGTTGTAACTGAATTAGCGAAAAATCAGTCACAAGTCTAGAATCAGTCTTGAATGAATGCTACGACACCGATTGCTACAGTTACACCACAATCAAGTCTCGTAGGGCAGGTCGATAACTTGGCGGCCTACAGTCTCACCAGCTAGCTTTGTTATCCAATCAAAAAGATCATCGTCCAACCGGCCCAGGTTAAACTAGCAATTGGAATAGAATTGTTTACAAAGAAACAATGTAAAATGAGTAATATTATTGTCTGCCATTTCTTCACTGAAAATTGCAAATACATACGATTGAAAAGGAAAAGAGTTACGAAATAAAACCTCTACTACACCCATGATCTAGCTAAAATAAAGGAAGTGCATAAACACACAAAAAAAAAAAAAAAAAACTGGCAGACTTGGTAGAATACGTGGCCAAGGACTTGGTCAGCGGGTCATGGAGCTGGATCTTGGGCTATCCATGTGACCCACTTGGGTGGGTTGACTTGAAGTCTTGAACAGAATCCATGAGACAGTTGCTAACACATACTATTTCGTAGCAATATTTAAAATTTGACTGGGGCATTTCGTCGAGCACTTATGATGCAACAAAATACTGAATAGATACAAACCTCTATAACCTAAATCATAAACAACAAACAAATATTTCCAACAAAAATCTTGAAAACTTACAAATAATTATATGATGCAATGATTGGATTCAGTTCCATCTGGATTCAAAGATAAATAAACGAATTCCAAGTGATGGAGAAGATCGATTGAAAGAGGGGCAGCTTATCGCTGGTAGAAGATCGAACCTGTTTGGATCCCTAATCACGGTTAGAAGATGAACCAGATGAAGCGCAGGGGGTTGAAGCAGGTTTGGAGCTTCTGAATAATCCGATGCTGGTTTCTTGAGAAAGGAGGAGAAGAAACGTGATCTATGGAGATGCCCTAAAAAAATCAGACATCGACTAAGGTAATATTAAAAGGTTTTTTTATTTTTTTTATTTAAATTTAAATGAATTTATAAGATTGACTAAATTACCCCTGACTTAACGGTGGTTTTTAACCCCGTTAGTGATAAAGGACCTCCGGTGAAACAGAATGAAAACATAAAGGATGTCGGATGAAACAACTTTACTTAAAGGACCTAATTCGCAAACGAAGTAAAACATAAAGGACCTTCTGTGTAATTTACTCTATATATTAATATGTATATAATATTATTTATATATTTTGGTAAAAAATACATATTTATAAAAAAATTCACAATGTTATAGTAGTGCTAGTATTATAAATGCACACTACAATTATATAAAGTGACATAGAGCTATTATATTGTTACTACAAGTATTATAAAAATATATTAATTTTATAATAATTTTGTATAAACTTTACAATAGCAGTGTGTTATTTTTTTAATAGCATAATTACATAACATATTTTTGTAAACTTTTTTAAAGATATTATTTTTAAGAAAAAGTATTAACATATCTTTACAAAATACAATGGCTCAAGTAATATTTGCCAATTATTATAATAAATATGTCACGTCAAATGTTTAATACATTTGAATATAAAATTAGCTTTGCCCCGTTTGATCCCCACGTTTGTCCGCCAACGACTATCCACCAACGACTCCGGAAATTACGTCGATTGCTTTTGCTTTGCGTGTGCATCCTTCTTTACTGTATCGTCCTTCTCCTTCACTGTATCGTCCTTCTCCACTGTAGTTGATGCCTTCGGTATGGCTTTTATTGGGAGAAGGTGATGTGTATGGTGATAGGGTGAGTTCTCCGCATTACATATCCTACTTGCGTCCTGCTTTCTTTTGCTTCTATCTTCAACCGCTCGGAAATTTGGTGAGTATTCTTCACCTCTTCTGTTTTCTGTACATTTGTTTTTTGTTTGGCTCCTTTTTCTTCGTTTTTCACTCAGTGTTTTATCGACATATGCTCTTATATTTTCGATTGGTGTGTCGTTTTTCACCCGCGCTCTTTGGAATTTGATGCGAGCCTTCATTAGTACATGGGGTTTGTTGTTTTGAGATCTAATACCGTCTCCAATATTTTTTTACTGTGTCAGCGTTTTGGTTTTATGGATTTGTGGGTTGTTTTTTGTTATGGTTTCTTAGTGTTTGTTTATAGGTTTGTGTATTCTAGATGTTTGTATAAATGCCTGACCAATTTACATGCTTTTATTGGCTGCTGATCTCGTTTGCTTTATGTCTTGTAGGTTTTCGGATTAATTTCTGCTCATAGTTGCTTCTGATTTAAGGTGATTTTCTTAAGTTTGTGCTGGTTTTGGTTGGTGGTGTTTAGGGTGGTATAGAGCTTTAATTTGGACGCTCATCTTAAATATTTGTTGCTTTAGGTTTTGTCTGCGGTCTTTGTGTTTTGCGTTTTTAAGTATTGTGTTTCGCATCAAAGTATAAATATCAGTTTGTTAGGAAAACATATGGTGCTTGCTTGTATCCGGTCATGGTCATCTGAAAATATATGTTGGATGTGTCTTACATTTTTAAACCATAGTTTTACTTTCGTAAGAATATATGGTGGTTAATTATGTATGCTCATAATGATCATAAAATATCTAATGGTTAAAAGGAAACTGCGGTTATATTTTCTTTGGAACCCTTTAGGCATAACCATAGATACACTTTCTAGAACACTATAAAAAAGTTTTCTACTTAGAAGGTTGTCGGCTGTTAGCTTTTGAATTTTTTTTTACACATTATGAAGGGTTCGTGTGTTTTTTTTTTTGTTTGGTTAGCTGCGGTTTGATGTTAAGGTTGTTGTTGGAGGGTTATAAAGATTATGTTGGTTGTCATAGGCTGATATCTCTGATGAGTCAGGGACGCTTTCGGTGACCATCTTTGACCAGGCAACGACAAACATTCTTGGAATATCATGTAACGACATGGTGCGCTTGCATGGAAACACTGACCCAAAGACCATACCCGAACAAATTCAGGCACTCATAGGTCAAGAGAGGATATACCAGCTTAACAACGCATCAAAGGATCCTAATGGGAACCTCAGGTTTGCGGTCAACCGCACTTTCAGTCTGAATCAGAACAACAAGAGACATATTTCTCCATCAACAAGCAGTTCGGTACCACCGACCAAGAAAGCGACATCTTCGCAGGGCTCTATGTCACAACAGCTCACATGATCAGACCAAGAAGGCCAGTTTTGCCAGTTCTGCCAGTTCTGCCAGTCCTCTACCACACCAGAATCGACAGCAAAGAATGCATTGCCTGCAGCGGAAAACACACCACATGACATGCCTCAAACTGCATCAGCTAATACGACTGATAAAGGTAAATCAGTAGCAATTGGACATGCCCGCCCACCGGTTTCCAGGTAGCTCTTCAAGTATGCAGGTGACTAAAATAAATTTAGTGTTGAGTAAAATAAATTTGGTGTTCAATCAAAACTCAAAACTTATATGCTGCACATCCATCATGCAGGTCAGCCCTGTCTTCCCAAGAGCGGAGATGAATAGTTCAACATGTTAGACGTAAGGAGAAGCCATTTGTAAAAACTCTATGACAACTTTTGCTTACAACGAGACGCACTTAAAGGGTGGTGGATGCTAGGTACCATCCCTGCAGGGATACATAACCTATTATTTTGTTTGCACTGTATGCTGCTATGTCAACCCCGTTTATTTTGTACACGGGCGCTGGCCGATGTAGCTAGGTTTCCTGTAAGAAAAACCTAATTTAATTTTATAAAATGGCTTCTCTGGTTTGTATTAATTGGACCACGTATGGCATGGTATGATTGTGTATGCAATCCGCATTGCCAAAACCCATTTGACCCGTTATGCAAGTGGTGCCTTTGTGAGGATGAGCTACCTGATTTCCCTGTCCATGTCCAGTTAGTGTCTTCTGAATTTGCTGTTGCCTTAAATCATATGGGTGTACAGTTACCTTTTAGATGATGATGCATATGTGTGCTTTTCAACGTGTTGTTGCCTTAGATCATATGGGTGTACACTTACCTTTTAGATGATGGTGCATACTGATGGTTTGGCAATTCTATAGTTTGGTCAGTATATCACAACAAGATGGTAGGAAACAAATCTGCCGAGTTACATTTCTTTACAGAGATACCTACTCGCGCCATTAGGCGTTTCGAAAGCGGCAATCAACCAGCCACCGCGGCAACTTGCGAGTAGCTTCATCTTGTATATCAATATTATACACATACTAACGAAAAAAATGTATGATTTTATGGGGTAATTTGTTAAAAAAAAATTATAAAGTATATTAAAAGTTATTTTAGTTTTTGAAGGTTGATGGAATTAGGATTATCAATATTTAAAAGGTTGATAGTCCACATGGCACATAGATATTGGTTCATGTGGTTTGTAGGAAAAAAATGTTTGTATCGGATCCATCCAATGTATCAGTGTATATGCATATGTATATATATATCTAAATGTAT
This sequence comes from Deinandra increscens subsp. villosa, assembly GCA_039602395.1. Taxonomy (NCBI): domain Eukaryota; kingdom Viridiplantae; phylum Streptophyta; class Magnoliopsida; order Asterales; family Asteraceae; genus Deinandra; species Deinandra increscens. The sequence continues at coordinate 41,089,747 of JBCNJP010000024.1, forward strand.
ATTTATGTGTATTAGTGTTTATATATTAGTGTAATAACCGGTTTTAACCTGATTAAAAAAACTGGTTTCTAAATAATCGGTTCACCACATTGAAACATTAAACTAGTTCCTAATCTACTATTCATATCGGATTATATTGGGTTATAACTGATCCTTGAAAAACCGGTTGTATTATAACTTTGTAACCGGTTTGTTTTTGTAACCTGCTTTTTATGCACCTCTACTTCTAATCACCAAATTGTATATACATAGACATATGTAAATATAGGTATTTATTTCATTAAAAACCAAAACTGATCCAGACTCGTATCTAACTCGTCCCAAAAATGACCCGGATTTAAACCCATATCAGGCCATAAATGTCGATATTGGATTGTGATGGACGTGGGAGTTTGAAGATTTTGTTAAAACTTCAGTTTGAATATCTAATCTTTTTAGAATTTATCTATTACTTTTTTTTTTGTATTTTATTTTAAATCTAGTGGCGTGTTGTTGAAATTTTGAGAGAAAAACTAGTTAAAAATGAGTTTTTTTTTCACTAAGTGTGAAAATAAGTTTTTCACCAACTTTGGACTAAAATAAAATACAGATAACATAGGTTGTTGCCTCTGTATTTTATGAATTTGTGTAGTACGTTGTGAGGGCTTTCCAACGCATCAAACCACGTCCAAATCCGAGTTCATATGAATGAGATATCGAGGCTCAAATTTGAGGGTTCGAAGCTGTTAAAGCTATGAAAATAAGAGAGAAAATGCTAAGTATAGCATGTGAACTCATCCCACATTGGTTGGGGAATGAAACAAAAAGTGGTTTATAAGGTGGAAACCTTACCAACTATTGTTTCATTTAGTAGGACACATCCCTTGGACCATGACCCCTAACTCGCACTCGCACACACACGCACGCGCGTGCGCGCATGGCGTGGGCGTATGAGGTTCAAGCGGAATGTGAGTTGAACCGGAAAAAATTAGCTTCGAGCGCAACTAGTTCAAGCGGGCCTGTGTGGTCCGGGCGGAACTTAGTTCAACCGGAAAAGATTCCGGTTGAAGTTCAAGCGGAAGTTGAAACGAAATTTCTTCCGGTTGAAGTTGGAACGGACCGGAAGATCAGTTCTTTCGGAAAACAGCTGTTACGCGGAGTACTTTCGGAATGACAACTGTGTAAACGCGTTTTTGAGCTAATTAAGGTAATTTCGTGTTAATTAGAAATCAATTTGCATTAAAGACGTTTAATGCAAAGTTTGATTACGAATTATTTTTGAGTGCTCAACAAGACTCTTACTACTATAAATACAGTCTCATTAGTTGAGACAAGATACACCGAATTCAATCAAAGAATTCTATCTACCTCTCCTCACTCTTTCTCTCATCTTCTTCATCATTCTTGGTTTCTTCAAGCTTCGAAGGTATTTTCAAGCTTAGAGTTATCCCAGCCGTACAATACGGTTTAGGCGATTGTACCCTGAGGAACAAAAACGGATCTTCGGTAGACCCGGAATTTGTTTTAAGGGACCCTGGTTTTAACCCGAAGCCTTCACCAAAGGATTTCTTAATCCTTGTTTTGTTTTTCCAAAAACATCTAAAATCCTTTTCAAAAACCATTTAAGTTTTCTGTCTCCCTTTTGATTCTTAAATTGATTTCAAAGTTTCATTTCATTTTATAAAATTTTCGTCAGTGTAATTGTTTTCTCTCATTTATATTCATTTATTTCATTTCCATGTATTGTATTTCTTTATTCCTTGTAATTGTATTGTAACATAGTATTCTCATACCTTGTATTGTAATAGGAGTAGATTATTTCCGTTCATTTGTATTGTAATAGTGTAGGTTTTATTTCTTTTGTTGTAATCGCACTAAATAAAATATTTATTTTATTTTAATTTTACGAACAGTTTTTCTACAAATTAAAACAAATTTTAAAACACCGTTCGTTTTTATAAAAACTTCAGTGCCTCGAGTCTCAAAGTTGGACTTAGATTTCTCGAAGTGATTTAGTGTTTTAAAAATAAAATTTTTTTAACTTGTTTTGACTCAAAGTTGCCTTAGAATCAAACGAGTTGTTGGTTACGACAAAACTTTAACATCCATTGGTTGGACGTTATAAAAAGTTTTCTTTAAAAACCATTTAACCTCCATAAGTTGGAAGTTATATACTTTTAATACACTCTAAATCCGTCCATTTGTTGGACCTTAATCTCCTAAAACGTACGCGTTTAGAGTTTACAAACTCTCTTCTACTCCTTGAAAACCATCCATTAGTTGGGGGTTTTTTTGTACGTTTTAAACGTGCGGTTTAACTAATAATTCTGAATATTAACTTGTGTAATTTTCTATTTCAGAAAAATGACTAATGAAGTAGAAAAGATAGCCGAAAAGCCTAAGGGAACACCATCGGTTGGTACCCAAAGTGGCATAACGGCCAACACCATCGCAAGTCATGCCGAAAAACCCGAGAAGTTCTTGGGTTTGCACTTCAAAATGTGGAAACAAAAGATGTTGTTCTATTTGACCACCTTAAACCTTGCTAGGTATCTCACGGAGTCCGCTCCTCAACTCGGTGAAGGGGAAGCCAACGCTGAAACCGTTAGCGCGGTGGAAGCTTGGAAACATTCAGACTATTTGTGCTGTAACTATGTGTTGAACGACCTCGTGGACTCATTGTATTATGTCTACTCGGTGTTTAAGACTTCCAAATAATTGTGGGAGTTTTAGACAAGAAGTATAGAATGGAGGGTGCTGGCACGAATAAATTCGTGGTAGCCCGTTTCTTGGACTATAAAATGGTTGATAATAAAACTGTGATGAGTCAAGTCCAAGAACTTCAGATTATACTACATGAGGTCCACGCAAAGGGTATGTCCCTTTGTGAGACGTTTCAAGTGGCGACAATTATTGAAAAGCTCCCGCCTTCGTGGCTTGAGTTTAAGAACTATCTTAAACACAAAAGAAAGGAGATGACCGTTGAGGATCTCATTGTCCGTCTTCGTATCGAGGAGGACAATAAGACTCCTCATAAAGCCACCACAATGCAACCTTTGGCTAAGGATAATATGGTGGAGGTTGGTCAGTCTTCCAAAGGAAGCAAGTGAAAGGGTGGGGCCAATGCCAAAGGCAAAGGCAAAGCAGTGGAGCACTTGCCACTGAAGAAAGGGGTCGTGAAAAAGAAGCCTCTAAAGTTTTCAGGAAAGTGCTATAACTGTAGGGGGCATGGACATCGGGTGGATCAGTGCCCGAAGCCATAACGTGAGCGCGCTCACACGGTGGAGGATGACATGCCACTGGTGGCCATGATCACGGAGGCGTCTGCCTTCATATCTGAAGTCAACATTGAGGGGGAGAACCCTTGGTTGGCACTGGTGCCACCCACCATGTCTGTGGGGACAAGACCCTCTTTAGTACGTTTAAAGAGGTGAAGGGGACCGAGAAGCTTTACATGGGGAATAAAGCTACTGTCGACATCATGGGTGAAGGCAACGTGGTCTTGAAGTTCACTTCTGAAAAGGAACTCACGTTGAACAACATTCTGTACGTGCCAGAAATCAGGAAGAATCTTGTTTCTGGATGGCTGCTTAACAAGTTTGGATTTCACATTGCGATTGAGTCTGATAACGTCGTGTTGACCAAAAACGACATGTTTGTAGGCAATGGCTACGCCCAAAACTCTATGTTTAAATTTTCAACTATTGTCATTAATAAAATGACGAAAGCCTCCTTTTCTACTTATATGATTGAATTTTATGATTCAAATATGTGGCATGGTAGACTAGGACACGTCAATTTTAACTCAATACGCCGTTTAATGAATTTAAAATGTTTGCCAAATTTTAAAATAGACTCGAATTCAAAATGCAAAACGTGTGTCGAATCCAAACTTACAAGATCATCGTTTAGATCGGTTGAACGAATAACCGAACCCCTAGACTTAATTCACACCGATGTGTGTGACTTGAAAGTCGTCCCCACGAGTGGTGAAAACAAGTACTTCATCACGTTTATTGATGATAGTACACGATATTGCTATGTATACTTACTTAAAAGTAAGGATGAAGCAATAAACAAGTTCGTCTTGTTTAAGAACTTGGTTAAAAATAAATTCACCATGAAAATCAAGGTTTTGCGGAGTGATAGAGGAGGTGAATATGTTTCACCGTTTGCGGACTTATGTGCACAAAATGGAATTGTCCATGAGACCACCGCACCTTATTCTCCACAATCCAATGGCATTGCGGAACGAAAGAACCGTATATTAAAAGAGATGATGAATGCCATGTTGAACAGTTCTGGGATGAGCCTAGACATGTGGGGGGAAGCCATTTTGACGGCTAACTATCTTTTAAATAAGATACCCCGCAATGATAAGGATAAAACTCCTTATGAATTATGGACGGGCATAACGCCATCCTACAAATACCTGAAAGTGTGGGGGTGCCTAGCTAAAGTATCAGCTCCTTTGCCTAAGGTGCAAATGTTAGGACCCAAAACGGTTGACTGTGTGTTCATTGGATACGCCGAAAATAGTAGTGCATATCAGTTTTTGTCCATGACTCGAAAAATCCGGATATACATGAAGGCACTATCTCGGAATCAAGTAATGCTCCATTCTTTGAAAACATATTCCCGTGTTTGTCATGAGAACGCACAAGTTCATCGACACCATTAGTTGGTGACGAGACTCATGAAGATCCATTTGTTGGTGATGAGGTCTGATGTGCTCGGAACGTACCTAAAAATAACTATTAAAACCTAGACTAAACCTAGACCTAGACACACCTAAATTTTATCGAAACTACCTAAACTAGACTGAACCCTAAGGCAAGTGTACCTATTGGATTATAGTAAAGCTAAGGTAAGACCGGATATCGGACCTAGGACACTACGAAAACAAGAATTAACCTAGACCTAAGAAATGGAAATACTGAGTAATTTGGGTTTTTGATTTGAGGAATTAAATTAACTAACTTAACTAAACAACGCAACTAGCAAACGGACAGCAGGAAAACTTAGGAAATAATCAGACACGAGAAAGACACCACCTAGACCTAGAATCCCAACCAATACCTACAACTTAATCTGGCTATGACAACTCTGATGGAAGCTAATTCACCTTTTAAGTCCTTCTTAGAAAATGTTCCCAACGTTCGGTCAGGAGTTCACCTTATGGGTACATCCAACCTCAACTAGACCTAACCACCCTCGAAACAATCTAAGGCACCCTAAGCTAGCAGGAACTACCACTAATCAATACAACTGACACGGAATAGCAGATTAACTAATATCCTAGGGCATCCCTCTCCCGATGGCGATGTGATCCTAATCCACTAGTCAACCCGACTACCCGACCTAGTTATCGCCTCCCGGCTTGTCCAACTAGAGCAGCACACAAGTTTCAGGGAAATCACTAATATACTAAACTATGATTAACCGAATAGCTAACCAAATCAACTACAAACACACATTCACGCAATCGATTACCCAACCCAAACCGAAAGACATTCGCAGGCTAAGTAGTTTAGTAAGTTAATTCAAACCCTAATTCTAATGGTCATATGCATACAATCATGTTAACAATAGAATTTAATAAGAACATAACATCAATCAAGTTGTCAAAAGCCAAATTAAATCATAAATAACAGCTGTTCATCGCAAACGGTCTTGGCGGTGATAAACGCCTAGCCTATAATCATGTCTAGATCAGAAAACATCATAAAGATCATGTCCTTTACCATAAACATAACCGAGTCTAAGAATTAAACAAGAAAACAAGAAAAACCCGGATGATTAATGATGTGGAATTGATCACCCATTGATTCCTCTTCAGTTCCAGCCCTTCCTTGCCTCTAAAAATCGCCTTAATTCGCCCCTCTGCTGTCTGGAAGTCGAGATCCCTCGAAACTAAACCCTAAGATCGAATTTATATAAATCAGGCTATGTTTCCGAAAAAACACCTTTCAAGCGTATCGCTTGGGGGTCTAGAAGTGGTAGGCGATACGCTTAAAGGCTACAAGGCGACAAAACAGTCGGGTCAAACCGACTTTGACTTTTCTTTATCAGCCTTTCCTCGCGTATCGCGCGACAGCTGTGAGGTCCCAGGCGATACGCCTGGGACATGTTTTCAGCCTCGTCTCTTCTTTTCTTCTTCTAACTTCTAACTTTCTCTCGTGGCCACGGGACTTTATTAGAAACCTACAAAAACATATAAAACACATAAATAAAGACTCAAGGACCCAACTTAAACAAAAAACCTAAAACTAAACTCAAATAACTATATAAAAGACCTCGGAAATGAGATGTGTTTGCAACACATCAAGGTTCATGAACAACCATGTGTTGGTAACGAGGTTTATGAACGACCTGCATCCAATGAGGGTGAGCTTAGACGAAGTAAGCGAAAAAGGGTTGGAAAAAACTTTGAACCTGACTTCACGGCTTACATAGTTGAGGGTGATCCCAATACCTACCGCGAGGCGGTAACCTCTTCAGATAGGCCTCAATGGAAAGAAGCCATCAAGTATGAGATAGAGTCTATCTTGCAGAACCACACTTGGGAGCTTGTCGTTCTTCCTAATGGTTGCAAACCACTTGGATATCGGTGGATATTCAAGAAGAAGTTGAAAGCTGATGGCTTCATTGATAAGTATAAGGCGAGGCTAGTGATCAAAGGATACATACAAAAGGAGGGTCTGATTACTTTGATACTTACTCACCTGTTACTCGTATAACCTTGATAAGGTTGGTGCTTGCTATAGCGGCTTTACGAAATTTGGAGGTTCACCAAATGGACGTTAAGACCGCGTTTCTAAACGGTGATTTAGATGAAGAGATCTACATGGAACAACCTGAGGGTTTTACCGCTCCTGGCCAAGAAGGCAAGGTGTGTAGACTCGTCAAGTCTTTGTATGGCTTGAAGCAAGCTCCAAATCAATGGCACCAGAAGTTTGGCCGTGTCATGCTCGACAACGGATTCAAAATAAATGAGTGCGATAAGTGTGTCTATGCGAAGGACACACCTAGAGGTTATGTGATCCTGTGTCTCTATGTAGATGACATGCTTATCGTTGGGAGTGATGATAAGATGGTCAAAGCTACTAAAGACATTTTGAAAGCGAGATTTGACATGAAAGACATGGGGCTCGCAGATGTGATACTCGGTGTAAAAATAATCAGAACCCCAAATGGTGTTGTCTTGAGTCAATCTCACTATGTGAACACAATACTTGAGAAGTTTAACGCAGGAGATAAGAGTGTGTCTCAAACTCCGGTTGATACTACCCTTCATCTTGCTAAGAATGGAGGAAAAGGGGTTGCTTAGTTGGAGTACTCAAGGGTGATTGGCAATCTAATGTATCTTATGACATGTACCAGACGAGATTTGGCTTATGCTGTGAGCAGACTCAGCTGGTACACGAGTAATCCGTGTGCGGTACATTGGAGAGCACTGACTCGTTTACTAAGGTACTTAAGATACACGAGAGACTATGGACTGCATTATACCCGAGATCTAAAAATTATCGAAGGATACTGCGATGCGAATTGGATTTCGGATATGATGGATTCCAAATCAACAAGCCAGTATGTGTTCACGCTTGGTGGCGTGGCTATTTCTTGGAAATCGGCTCAGCAAACTGTGATAGTTCGGTCTACAATGGAATCCGAGTTCATCGCCCTGATAGCACGTTCGGACAGGAGTTCACCTTATGGGTACATCCAACCTCAACTAGACCTACCACCCTCGAAACAATCTAAGGCACCCTAGGCTAGCAGGAACCACCACTAATCAATACAACTGACACGAAATAGCAGATTAACTAATATCCTAGGGCATCCCTCTCCCGATGGTGATGTGAGCCTAATCCACTAGTCAACCCGACTACCCGACCTAGTTATCACCTCCCGGCTTGTCTAACTAGAGCAGCACACAAGTTTCAGGGAAATCACTAAAATACTAAACTATGATTAACCGAATAGCTAACCAAATAAACTACAAACACAGCAGTTTAGTAAGTTAATTTAAACCCTAATTCTAGTGGTCATATGCATACAATCATGTTAACAATGGAATTGAATAAGAACATAACATCAATCAAGTTGTCAAAAGCCAAATTAAATCATAAATAATAGTTGTTCATCGCAAACGGTCTAGGCGGTGATAAACGCCTAGCCTACAATCATGTCTAGATCAGAAAACATCATAAAGATCATGTCCTTAACCATAAACATAACCGAGTCTAAGAATTAAACAAGAAAACAAGAAAAACCCGGATGATTGATGATGAATTGTTATGTGGAATTGATCACCCATTGATTCCTCTTCAGTTCCAGCCCTTCCTTGCCTCTAAAAATCGCCTTAATTCACCCCTCTGCCGTCTGGAAGTCGAGATCCCTCGAAACTAAACCCTAAGATCGAATTTATATAAATCAGGCTAAGTTTCCGGAAAAACACCCTTCAAGCGTATCGCTTGGGGTCTAGAAGTGGTAGGCGATACGCTTAAGGGCTACAAGGCGACAAAACAGTCGGGTCAAACCGACTTTGACTTTTCTTGAACAGCCTTTCCTCGCGTATCGCGCGACAGTTGTGAGGTCCCAGGCGATACGCCTGGGACATGTTTTCAGCCTCTTCTCTTCTTTTCTTCTTCTAACTTTCTCTCGTGGCCACGAGACTTTATTAGAAACCTACAAAAACATATAAAACACATAAATAAAGACTCAAGGACCCAACTTAAACAAAAACAACTAAAACTAATAAAAACTGACTCAAATTGACTCAAATAACTATATAAAAGACCTCGGAAAGGAGATGTGTTTGCAACACATCAAACATCCCCACACTGACTCTTTTTTTCGTCCTCGAAAAATACTACAATGGAATCATAACCAGGACTTTGATTTCTAACAACTCACAATTTTCTAATTTACGATTTACATAGTCTACTTACATCCCGGTAGTAATTATCAGTATTTCGATCCGACTAAACCCAACCACTGACCTTTGAGCCTCCAAAGTGTTTATAATTTACCGGATATAGTTCAGTCTGCCTATGTGTCCCACTCTAGAAAGATCAAGTTCAACCTAATCCTGAATCATATTCAGTCCAAGTAAAGGTTAATAATGATTAAAGTTTTAGATTTTCTCCACCCCCCTTAAGTCAGATACAAAGATGTCCAAAGAATGATGGAATTTAATGAAATGCCAACTTTTGAGCATTTATTCTCTAATCTACTATATATTTTTTCTTTTTCTATATTTTTCAATTTTTTTATTTTTATTTTTAAACATTGGTTAATTTTAACTAAGTTTACCAACGGACATCATCAGAGGCATTCTTTTCGAGATGTTATTTCCAAAATCATACGTGAGTATTTTGCCCGCGAGATCCAGGACATCATCAGAGGCACTCACCACGGGATACTATCCTTAGTTTGTACATGAGTATTTTGTCCCTTCACTCTAAAAGTATTAACCAATTTTATTACCTAATATGCTCCTGATGGAAAAATGGGCCGCCACCGCATTGGTGTGCCAGGTTATTCTAAGGACATAGAAGTATCTAGCCTAAAGTGGCATCTTTCCTCCTAATCATCAGTTTCAGTATTCCTATCACTCCTAAATGGGAACCCACTAACAGACTGATTAATTACATCACTAACCAAGAGTGTTTTCAACTTTTATTATTTATATTTAACATTTAAGCACAAAATTAGAAAACCAAATCCTGATTGTACTATCATTTCTCATTTAATTGCAGCCAGATTCTTAGACAGTTTTGAATAATTTTTCAAAATTATTTTGGATTTTTGGACTTTAAAAAAAAAACTAACTAACTAACTAAAAACACACTAAAATAGAAATAAGACGCAAGACTTCTCATCCCCACACTTGAACCACACATTGCACTCAATGTGGAACGGAAATAAAACAAAGCAGAAAGAAAAATAAACATAAACACACAAACGATAAAAATAAAAATGCAAACGAAAAATAAAAAATAAAATAAAATAAAGCAAAGCGGAACGGACTTCCCTGATTTTTAATGTAGATAAATTGCAAGCGAGCTCGTAATCGCAGGTCCTCCACTGAAGTATATGCAAATCCTATGCGCGAATATCATCAGACCTATATGACAAAAACAAAAACAAAAACAAAAAAAAAACAAAAAAAAAAAACAAACGACTCGACCGAAACATTAGTAACGAATACGAAAATAAAATCACAAAAAATATAAACTAAGGACGAAATAAAATAAATTTTAAAATTAAATTGAATGGTGTTTACCTGGAAAATGAGAACTCACAAACCAGAAAAACCAAATATTAGGAAAACTTCCTTCGTTGCGACCCCTCGCGTATCGCAAGGGGTACCTGCTCACTTCTCGTGTACTGCGAGGACCTAACAAAACCGGCGGGTCGACACCTCTCCAGGCGTATCGCCGACTGCCTGCCAACCTTCCAAGCAATACGCCTGGAACCATATTTCCAGAGAATTTTTGGCTTTTGGCCTTGAAAATTTTCTAACTCCTTTACTCTCCACTCCAGGTCCCTTGGTCGAATTTTTCCAGCCAAACCTGCACTCAGGACCCGTGAATCTCACCCGGAATTCCCCATCTCACTTTTTTTCACATCTTGTGTCTCCCGAATCACCTGCAAACACCGAAAAACACAAAAATGAAAAGATGCAAAATGCACGAAAACTAAAAATTACAGAAAATTAAAGACATAACTACAAAATATACAGCCCGGGCACTTAATTAATTAGCACAAAACATCAAAACAACCTCTCAAACCATCTGGAGGCTTTGATTTCACATCCTTAACCGCAAAATTACCGGTTTTCACCCTGTTTCCATCTATCCAACCACCAACTAACATCCTAATCCATAAAGCAACCAACTTTAGTAACTCTAACGAGTTTTTAACCTTCCAATGCTTATAACGACCCGGTAGAAACTTAATTCTACCTAGGAAACTCTTGTCCGGGTCATTTTCACTCATAAACACCATCAACCTCCCCACACTTGGCCTAAGCACTATCCTATCCTCAAATTCACCTATATCGCCAAGTTTGGCTCTCCTACAACCACTCTCAACCACCAACTTCTCTCCAACCACTAATTCACCTTCGGGTTTTACTAACGAGTCAAAAATCTCATTTTTATCAACCAAGGGTGATTGGAAATCTAATGTATCTTATGACATGTACCAGACCAGATTTGGCTTATACTGTGAGCAGACTAAGCTGGTACACGAGTAATCCGTGTGCGGTACATTGGAGAGCACTGACTCGTTTACTAAGGTACTTAAGATACACGAGAGACTATGGACTACATTATACCCGAGATCCAAAAGTTATCGAAGGATACTGCGATGCGAATTGGATTTCGGATATGATGGATTCCAAATCAACAAGCGAGTATGTGTTCACGCTTGCTGGCGCGACTATTTCTTGGAAATCGGCTAAGCAAACTGTGATAGCGCGGTCTACAATGGAATCCGAGTTCATCGTCCTGGATAAATCTGGTGAAGAGGCGGAATGGCTACGCCAATCTGTGGAAGAAATTCCGAGGTAGCCTAAGCCAATGGCGGCTATTTGCATACATTGTGACAGTAAATCGGCAATTAGGCGCGCCCAATCCACGATGTACAATGGCAAATCAAGGCACATTAGATGTAGATATAACACGGTACGGCAACTAATCTCTACCAGATTTATCTCAATTGACTATGTGAAGTCAAAGGATAACACTGCGGATCCGTTCACAAAAGGCTTAAGCAAAGAGTTAGTTTTGAAGTCGTCAATGGGAATGGGACTAAATCCCATTGGGTTGAAAGCTGATGCGAAGGAAAACCTAACCTATGAAAATGGAGATCCCAGGCTCTAGGTTCAATAGGACAACCTAATCGCATTGGCTAAGGTCACTATGGGGGAGTACCCTAAAATCTTTAAGGGAGTTGTGTACTTCCTAGTCCATTCCTATCACCAAATAGTGAAATGTGTGAGGTTAAGCATATAATGGTCAATCACTTTATGTAAGTCATAGATGATTTTGAGTAAATCATAACACCAATGCTTTTAATGATTGTGGTAATCACCTATGCAAGATAGAAGTGTGGTCGCTTCGAATGGATTTGTTAGGCACAAATCCTAGAGCTCTAGTAGAACCAGGCAAGTGTTCCAGGACCATGATTGGACACAACAATGAGGGCGAACCAAGTTAGGGAAAGTATTATGTGGGTATAATAGCGGTTACACAAACGGTCGGTTGGTTCAAAGACATCACGTCTATCAAACACCAGTAACCCAAGTATGCTTTACAAAGGAGGGTTCAAAGGGGACACCTACCTATCCTGCAATACTGGACTGCCAAAATTACCTTTTATTCTTGAAAAATAGTTCGATACCCATTCATGTGGGGGATTGTTGGAATTTTGGGAGAAAAACTAGTGGAAAATGGGTTTTTTTTCACTAAGTGTGAAAATAAGTTTTTCACCAACTTTGGACTAAAATAAAATAAAAATAACATAGGTTGTTGCCTCTGTATTTTATGGGTTTGTGTAGTACGTTGTGAGGGCTTTCCAACGTATCAAACTACGTCCAAATCCGAGCTCGTATGAATTAGATATCGAGGCTCAAAGTTGAGGGTTCGAAACTGTTAAAGCTACGAAAATAAGAGAGAAAATGTTAAATATCGCATGTGGACTCAACCCACATTGGTTGGGGAATGAAACCAAAAGTGGTTTATAAGGTGGGACCTTTACCAACTATTGTTTCCTTTAGTAGGACACATCCCTTGGACCCGGAGGGGTGCGAAGCACCCCTAATTTGCACTCGCACACGCACGCATGCGCGTGCGTGTGGCGTGGGCTTATGAGGCGTAATGTGGCGCTTTGATGGCGCACTTTGCACTTCGCTCGCATTGACGCGAACCCCGCTTGAGAGCCGTCTTATTCTTTTCAAGTTCAACCGAAAGTTGGTCCGGTTGAAGACCAGTCGGAGAGGTTCAAGCGGACTGTGAGTTGAACCGGAAAAAAATCAGGTTCCAGCGGAACTAGTTCAAGCGGGCCTGTGTGGTCCGGGCGGAACTGAGTTCAACCGAAAAAGATTCCGGCTGAAGTTCAAGCGGAAGTTGAACCGGAATTTCTTCCGGTTGAAGTTGGAACGGACCGGAAGATCAGTTCTTCCGAAAAACAGCTGTTACGCGGAGTACTTCCGGAATGACAGCTGTGTAAACGCGTTTTTGAGCTAATTAAGGTAATTCCGTGTTAATTAGAAATCAATTTGCATTAAAATGCAAAGTTTGATTACGAATTATTTTTTAGTGCTCAACAAGACTCTCACCACTATAAATACAGTCTCATTAGTTGAGGCAAGATACACCGAATTCACTCAAAGAATTCTATCTGCTCTCCCCACTCTTTCTCTCATCTTCTTCATCATTCTTGGTTTCTTCAAGCTTCTAAGGTATTTTCAAGCTTAGAGTTAACCCGGCCGTACAATACGGTTTAGGCGATTGTACCGTGGGAAACAAAACGGATCTTCGGTAGACCCGGAATTTGTTTTAAGGGACCCTGGTTTTAATCCGAAGCCTTCGCCAAAGGATTTCTTAATCCTTGTTTTGTTTTTTCCAAAAACATCTAAAATCCTTTTCAAAAACCATTTAAGTTTTATGTCTCCCTTTTAATTCTTAAATTGATTTCAAAGTTTCATTTCATTTTACAAAATTTTCGTCAATGTAATTGTTTTCTCTCATTTATATTCTTTTATTTCATTCCCATGTATTGTGTTTCTTTATTCTTTGTAATTGTATTGTAACATAATTGTGTTTCTTTATTCTTTGTAATTGTATTGTAACATAATATTCTCATTCCTTGTATTGTAATAGGAGTAGATTATTTCCGTTCATTTGTATTGTTATAGTGTAGGTTTCATTCTCTTTGTTGTAATCGCACTAAATAAAATATTAATTTTATTTTAATATTACGAACGGTTTTCCTACACGTGTATCCGTCGAATGGTATAAACTGTAAAGCCTTGGTTGGGGGTTTTAGCTAAATAAAGATAGTTCTTGACTAATTATATAAGAACTTTTTTCTTGAACCATTCGATTTATTTTCAGACGTGTGATTCAATTACTTATTTAGGTTGTGTTTGGCGCGCCATAAGCTAGCTTATAAGCTAGTTTTTTGACGTACCAAACGAAGTTTTTTTATAGCTAGCTTTTTAAAAAGCCCCGCTTATAGGCTAGCTTTTGAAAATCTAGTTGGAGTATCGTTTCAACTAGCTTTTATAATATTTCCAGTTTTACCATTTCCTAACTTATAAATAAGTACTTTTATTTACTTTTAATTTATGACATGTACTTTTATGTCATTTTATATTTTTTAGCTAGTTTATCAGTTAGTTTTTACTAAACATTATTTTTTATCAACTAGCTTATAGTTTATCAGCTAGCAGCTAGTTTATCAGCTAGTTTTTCAGCTAGTACGCCAAACACAACTAGTCGTTTTATCGCTTCTTTATATGCATCACAATCTAATCCCACACTATCTGTAGACACCGTTCATTAATACATTGGACGGTCGTTTGACTCTTTAAACTTTGACTTATTCAAACTTTACAAACGGTGGTATCATATTTTCAAACAGTCATCTGACTTTATTTAAACTTTAACTTAGTCAAACGTTGAAAAAATTAATGTTTGAAAAATCAGACCGTCCAAGGTGTTGGTGGGCGTCTGGGATTTGATTTGACTATAGAGATGGTGTAATATTAGAAAATATGATGTAACAATAGTAACACTATTCTTGTATACATGATAAAATGTTTAAGATTTCTTTTTTCAAACGACGATGTAAAAATATAGTTTGGCTGATTATGCAAAAATATGATTTGCCAAAGGTTTCTAGCTTGATGGTACCCATGGTGTCGTTTGGTGTCTTCCACCTTAGGAGGCCGAGAGTTCAATCGTGCATGCAGTATGTAGGTTAGGTGGATTTCGAAGTAGGTTAAGTGCCGTTAAATAATGTGCAAAAGACATGATTTAATATGAAAATATTTATTTTTTAATAGAAAGGTAACATAAAATTAATAAATGAATAATAATATTTTTTCATAAATGATGATACATTATATTTTAAAAGGTCTTTTTTAATTATATTGTATATGCACTCTTTGTAAATTGAAATAAAACTAATTTTAGCGTACCAACCGGTTGGTCATTACTCGTGAGGAATCTAGCCACGGGAATGAACAAGTAAAACAAAAACAAAGCCTACTTGAGATTATCACTCGAGTTTTAGTCCACCCACAATTTCTTTTCTTATATGGTGAAGGACAATTTCTTATATGGTGAAGGTTGTAATGTAAAGATACTTCTTTTGTATTAGAGTGTTAGATAATGATACTAGACTACCTCATTGTCATTATCACAAATATGTAATGTATGAGGGTAGTAAAGGTAAATATTTGTATTTATATATATTCGATTGGTTCACGGCTATATTAAGGTTTACGGTAGCAGCAGAACTACCGTAGGGGAGGAGGACGGCGGTGATGCTAGGGTAGAGAGGAGGGCGACGACAGGGTGGATAAATTTGGGTTTAGGATCTACGAAATGATACCATGTAAAATAATGAATTGATTGAATTGACTGCCTTTCTCATTCATTCAATGGAATATATATAAATACAAATATTTACCTCTACTACCCTAGTATAATATAGAGTGGCAACACCAACTCACATCGCTTCTTTTTATCAGCCAACAATACATATGGCCATTAAGATGTCACGCAATATTGATCTTGTTGTACCTAAATATGGATGTGGTGTCTTGCTGGAGATGAGAATGAAACTCGAATCTAATGGGAAAATCTGAAACATATAGAACGAGTATGGGGACATGTAATAAGGTATTGGAATACTTTTGAAATTTTTTATGGGTATAAGATTTGAAGATATACGTGTTTAAGCGACCTGATTACCCAACAACATGCACCCATCTAATTGTATTCTCGCGATTTCCACCATCCCCAAATATCGAAAATTTTCAATTCACATGTTTATTTTAAATATATGGCGTGTGATTATTTTTATTTATCTACGGTACTTTGTTGTTATCATGATAAATCTAGTTAATTAATAGATATCCAATAAATACCCGACGAGTATATATATCTAATTACCCGATGATATTAGACGGTAATGAATGATCAATCGATCTATCAGATCATAGGTGGTCAATTTGATATGTTTTATTATTTGTACAATTAAGTGAGATGGTGAAGTCAATGATCGATGTGCCAATTGATCTTTAACTTTAGAGAAAGATGATATAGCCTAACTTAAACTCTAAGTCCTTATTTATTTAACTATTATATAATATAATAATAACTAGAATTTGCTACCACCGTATCGTCGCTGGGATAACGTACATATACAAAACAATTGAATTATTTTATGTAACGTTGTGTACAGAAGACGAAATAAAAAAATGTAATGACCAAAATGTTTTAAACAAAAAACTTTGTTACACCACTAGCAGAACACAAAATAAACATCATCGTATTAATCAGAAATAAAGAAAACCAAAAACGAATTAAATATTAATTTCACTACCCCCATTAAATAATATTCTCAAAAAATTTTACTAAAAAGAAAAAAAAACAAAATATGTATTTCAACTTTGTTATATTCAATTGCATTATATTTAATGTTATTCTAGTTACTCCAATTGCGTTATAATTTGTATACATAGATAATATACACACGTAACTATTTTGGTTGTGTTTAACGTCATAAGCTAGCCATAAGCTAGCTTTTTGATATGTACCAATGGAGTTTTTTTTTTAAAGCTAGTTAGAGTAGCGTTTTAAATAGCTTTTATAATATATCCAGTTTTACCCTTCTCTAACTTATAAATAAATATCTTTATTTACATTTATGACATATATTTTTATGTCATTTAATATGTTTCAGCTATTTTATCAGCTAGTTTTTACCGAATGTTATTTTTTATCAACTAGTTTATCAGCTGGCTTATAGCTTATCAGCTAACAACTAGCTTATCAGTTAGCAACTAGCTTATCAACTAACAGCTAGCTTTTCAGCTATTACGCCAAACACAGTCTTTGTGTTTATAATTTTATATAATATTATGTCTACTATTTTTTCATAGTTTCATATATAGTAAGTTATGTTTATTATATTAAATAAAAACTCCTATGTTTGTACAAAGCCTTGTGAGATTGTTATACATCGAGTACATTTGTTTATCATAAAAGTTTATTTTTTAGTTCGACTCTACTCAAGCTTTTAGGGTAAATGTCAGTCTCGGCTGATAACTTATAGTCTCGGAAATTGGTCTTCTTATGGCACCCCGGGGGTGGTGCGGGCCGTTATATGGGGCGTCATATTACAAATTTTTGCCCCATAACGCTCCATTACGGATAGTCTTAAAAAACAATTACATGTATTTTCCTTTATCTTTACCACTTTTGCATATTTTATCCTTTATCTTTTTTTGTTACATCCATTATCCTTTAACTTTTAAAAAATTTAAAGGGTTATCCTTTATGTCAAATTTCGTTAAATCCAACCGTTAACTCCCTCACGTGTGAGGGCAAAATAGTCTTTTCCTAATTTTTTAAGAAAATTTTTACATATTTTGTCATTTATCTTTACCACTTTTGCACATTTTGTGATTTATCTTTTTGTTGCACCCATTATCCTTTAACTTTTAAAAAATTTCAACGGTTGTCCTTTATCCCAAATTCCGTTAAATCTGACCGTTAACTCCCTCACGTGTAAATCACGTGAGAGCAAAATAGTCTTTTCCTAATTTCTTTTACTTCCCTCATTTATTTTAATCAGCTCATTAAACAAACCCTATATAAAAACCCATTAACGGTCGGATTAAACTCCCACCAACTTCAAATCTTTTAAGCATATCGAAGAAGATGAAGTTGGTGGGAGTTAAACCCGACCGTTGTTGGTTTTTTTTATATAGGGTTTGTTCAGTGATCCGATTAAGATAAATGAGGGAAGCAAAAGAAACAGAAAAATACTATTTTGCCCTCACGTGATTTACACGTGAGGGAATTAACGGAATTTGGGATAAAGGACATCTGTTGAAATTTTTTAAAAGTTAAAGGATAATGGAGCAACAAAAATAAGATAAAGGACAAAACAAATGTGATAAAGATAAATGACAAAATATGTAATATTTTCTAAATGAAATTAGAAAAAGACTATTTTTCACACGTGAGGGAGTTAACGGTCGAATTTAACGGAGTTTGGTAGGGGTGAGCATCGGGACATTCCCGGACCGACCCTGCCTGTCCCGACCCGAAACCGAACCCATTGGAACTGAGTCGCGATTGTTTTATTAGATTATTAGTAATATTAATAATTAATTAATTATTTAAATCGGGATTAGCGGGACAAGGTTTAATTTCGTGGGTCAGACATGTCCCGACCCGAATCCCGCCAAAATGAATGGTCATATCCCGAGTACCAACCCATGAAATCAATTCCGGGTCGGTACGGGAAATTTTGGTTCGGGTTATCGGTATTCACGGGACATTCCCGGTTTCTGCACACCCCTAAAGTTTGGGATAAAAGACAACCGTTAAATTTTATTTAAAAGTTAAAGGATAATGAACAAAAAAAAAATAATAAGGACAAAATATGCAAAAGTGATAAAAGATAAACTTATTAAACTTTAAAAATAAATTATTAGACATCGGAACTTAAACTCGATGATTTCACATTCCACATTCCACATTGAACCATGAGGCTTTGATGTTGCATCATATATATTTCTTTAGATAAGATCAAACATAGTTGATAAACCTTTATTGAATTTAAATTTTAAAGTATCATAAAAAATTATGTTCACATTGTTCCAACGTTCAAAACTAGTTTCAAACTACTTTTAAAACGTGTGAAACACTGAAACAGCTAAGAGATTGAAAAGAACCGGGCCGGTTTTCGTAGGAACCGGTTTTTATACCGGGTCGGTGCCAGTTCGAACCCAAGCCGTTTTCTATACCGGATTGGTGCCGATTTGAACCCGAATCTGTTTTTTTTTTTTTTTTTTTTTAACTCGTTGACTTGTGAAAACCCTTTTCAAATAGGTTGTAGTGTCACTTTTATCTACTAAATGTGAGACATGTTGATGATAGCGATGAATGAGTTTTCTTTACTTTTTCTTATTATAGTGACTGAATTATTGAATTATTCCCAGCTGGAGTATTCAATATTATCTTTTCAACAATTACTTTTGTTTATTAACTATGTGTCTTATATTTCCTTAATTAAAATAAATAGTTTACTTTGGAATAATAATAATAATCGAACTTTACCTGTTTTTATATATTATTATCAAGTGTCAAACGAGTAAAGTGGGTAGTGGGCCACTGGGCCTAGTGGCAAATGGCGGTGGTTAGGCATGTTGTTATGTTTGTGGTTTTGTGGGTTAACGAATCAAAACTTGGAATGTTACAAAACTAAAAATAATATGTGAAATTAAGTCTCAAAAGGCGCGTGGTTTGAAGCTCGCTAAAAAAACTCGGTTGAAATTGGCTCGATTTTGTAACCAAGTTGAGCTCGAGTCAAGTTGGCTCGTTTAAAATAACGCTAACTTTTAACATTTTATAGTCCAAGTAAAAAATGTTGAATACTTGAATCTTTTAAACAGAATATTTTATTTCAATCTTGTGAAAGTTGTGCGCTATTCTTCTATAAAGTTTAGCATTTAGCGCGGTTCACAACCTCAAAACATACATCCTTTGGTGTCTTGTTGGTTTGCCGTTTTTGCCTCTCTTTGTACTTTCGGGGTTTTAGTGTCTTGCTAACCCCATTCGCTAATAAAATTTGCCGTTAAACAAAAAAGGAAAATTGGATTTTAATAATCCAAGTTATTACCAATTGGTCAATATTAATCCCAATTTCAAAATTGGCCTACATTAATCCCAATTATTAAGGTGTTGGATTTCATTGGACCCCCGTTAAGTTTTCCTTAACCCCGTTAGTTTTTTGCTGACGTGGCACTGATTATTAAAAGCCACGTGGCTGCCACGTCAGCAAAAAACTAACGGAGTTAAGGAAAACTTAACGGGGGTCCAATGAAATCCAACACCTTAATAATTGGGATTAATGTAGGCCAATTTTGAAATTGGGATTAATATTGGCCAATTGGTAATAACTTGGATTATTAAAATCCAATTTTCCAAAAAAAAACTAGTTTTTAAATTAGGGCATTTAAGTTCCACCATAAGTCACTTGGATAGTTGGATACACATAAGCCCATGAAATCTTAATGGACTCAGTAAGCCCAATGTGACCCACATGAGAAAAAACTGTTAGAATCCATTTTCTACCTATAAATAACATATCACCCTTAAGCCTTGAAGCTCGCTTGAAATCAAGACAAGTCGAGGTGAGCTTGCTCGTTAATTCATATGAAGTGAAGTTCTAATACATTTTGAAAAGTTAATAAAATCCCAATTTTAAGTTCAAGAATCATTCCTTGTCTAATTTAAAAGACCCCGTTGACAATCGTACGCCCCCACCAACTTAAAAGGGCATCATATCTTTTTACTATCAGATTTTCTAATGATAGCGGTTATGTGGTGTTTTTCATCACGATCACACGACTCAAGATTTAACCGATGCCAACACATGGATCAAGTATTGATCTATCGTTTGAAATAGTTAATTATATTTTATTAAAACAATCATGTGATATGTTATTTTATATTAAATATATGTATACTATATACATATTTAACGAGGGTTTGTTAAATTTTAATAGTAAAAAAGTTAGATTTATTGTATGGAAAAAACACAAATGCGAGATTATTATCCGGATAGATACTTAGAATTAGTTAAAATCCAATAATCCTAAAGTGAAAATTACAATGCAATTATTTGTTAACCGGTAGGACTTGTTCTAGTGGTAGCTGGCAATGAGGGGAAGACTCGAGACTGAAAGGTCACGAGTTCGAACCCTAGGCCTAACAAGTTTTACCAGCCGACCACTCGCGAATATGAGTTTTCCCTAGAATGGACTGAATAACTCTTGCTCGCTCGGGCTCTCGTAGGGAATTCCGTTTGTCCGATGGATCCCTACGAGGGTCAGGACATCGTTTGTTGGTCGGAAATTTTTTTTATTTGTTCTTATTTTGTATTATTGTTTGAATTTTAAAGCAATGTGATTTTTCAAATTTTGGCTCCATAATCATCCTCCATCTCCCAAGATAGTCTGCACCCAAAACCTCATCAGAACAATCAACCTCACCTCACCCTTTTCAAAACCCTAAAACTCAATTCTTTTCCAAAATCAAACGGCAATCCATCTTCCATTTTAATCCACCGCTTCACCTCCTCATACACAAGTTCCTTCTTCTTCCGTTTTATTGCACTTCAAGAGCAGTTTAATGGCGATTAATCCCAAATCTACTCTCGCCAACACAAGCCCTTCGTCTTCAAAGGTATATAATATATACGATGAATCAATGATCCCTGTGTAATTTAGCTACAATTGACCGTTAACCGTTAACTGTATCTGTTTGTTTGATCTGTTTGCAGAGGAAACCAACAGATGAAATGGAGATCAAGCAAATGGTTCTGCAAATCAAAGATGCGAAACCTAAACGAAGGGTTAAGACAGTGAGTCCCTTTTCTTTTTTCTTTTTACCTTTTTTTTTGTCTTTTTCGGTCGGACATTTTGTCAAACACCTTAGGTGCGTTTTGAAAACAATGGGTCAAATTCTTTTAACCCCTGTAAATTGTAACATATCCAGCATTTTAGTTACTAAGATTGTATTTTGAGAAACTGAACTATATTGGTTTTGTTAGGATGAGAATTGTGACCCTCAATCCAAATCTGCTGCTATTTCTTTACCTTCTTTTTTTTGTCTTTTTTCAGTCAGACATTTTATCGAACACCTTTCATGCGTTTTCAGAACAATGGGTCAAATCTTTTTAACACATGCAGAATTTTGATTACTAAGATTGTGGTTTGAGAAATTGAACTATGTTGGTTTTGTTAGGATGAGGATTGTGACCCTCAATCGAAATCTGCTGCTATTGATCGAGCCAATGAGGTTCAAGCAAGCCTTCCATGTGAGTTACCTAGTTTTGTAAAGCCTATGTGTCCTTCAAATGTTACTTGTTCATTTTGTCTGGTAAGTTCCTTAATCCTTAGTTCATATGATAAAAACTCGATCGTTATAAATTTTAAAGAAAATCATCAAAATAGACATTTTGACTTTACTTTTTACCGGAATAAATTTGGACTTTTAACCGTTTTCAAAAAAGACATGTACTTTTAGCACGGTAAAAAAGTAGAAAGCAAGTCTAAATCTTAGCCGCTTAGCCGAGGGTTAAATGCGGGGGCTAAAGCTTGGCTAAGTTTTAACTGGCCTTTATGCATGTATTAATCGAATTGGTTGTTTTGATGGACCCTTAGTACTCTTAAAGGTTTTTAGCCGGCTAAGCTAAGAATTAGCCTCCTTGGCCGGCGGAATTTATATGGAGTTTTCTGATTGGTTGATTTTAGATATAGTGGGCTAAAACTCGACTCAAATGAAGTCAAAATGTCTATTTTGGTGATTTTCTCTAGTTTTCAATCTTAGTTCATGATAAGAATACAATCCGTGTACACGATAAATGTTTGAGAAAATCACAAAATGAAGTCAAAATGTCTATTTTGGTGATTTTCGTGGACTCATAGTACCCTTAAAGGTTCTTTTTGCTGGCAAAGTTTTAGCCTTTTTAGTTGGTGGGGGGGGGGGGGTAAAAGTCAATGTTTATAAGGGCTATAAGTCCATGTTTATTTTGGTGAAAATTTTACAAAATGTGTGATTTTCCTTATATTTTAATCTTATTTGTGCTACACATGACAGAGTCTTCCCAAGAAATTCTGTGCTGCACATCTGCCAAAACAAGATGAAACAGTTGTGTTGGTGGATGAAGATGATCAAGAATTCAACACAAAGTATCTTTTTCACAAAACTGGATTAAGTGGTGGCTGGAGAGGGTTTTCAATTGCTCATAAGTTGGTTGTGGGAGATGCTCTAGTTTTTCAGCTGATTGACCGTTGGAAATTTAGGGTAATCCGTAATCATATGCCTCATTTCGATTATTATGTTTGAAAAGATAACGAAGGAAACTTAAAGCTTTCATCTTTTGAATTTGTTATTTTCAGGTCTACATTGTAAGAGTGCATGGTCTAAATGAAATTGATGGAGCACTTGGTCTTGTAAATGCAGTTCCTTGTGGCATGAATAGAGCTTTACATCAAGAAAATGTTCAAGATAATGCATTGGTGGTGTTTGATCAATCAGGAGACGAGTATGCGGATTCAGATGTTTCTGAAGGCCTCAGATTCTCACAATCCGTTCTCGAGTTCAAGAACATCAAGGGTTTTGATGATTTCAATATCGTCATGGATGGTTTAGTCATAGATTCCGAAATACCGAAACATTTCCGAATCAAATACTATGATTTATGTAACAGTCAGAAGACATTTCTTCATGAAAGCCTCTTAAAAGGTCTCAATGTCAAACTAGCAGTGGGGATAATTCTTGAAACCGTCACAATCGCTGACGCGATCAGAGCTTGTAAAGTCAACATTACTCGTGATGATATCGATACATGGGATAAAACCCTTAAGGCCTTTGAAGATCTGGGTATGAAAGTCGGGTTTTTAAGGGCTCGGATCAGTAAGCTCGTGGGGCTTTTGTTCGAGTCTAACGAGCTTTTGGAAGCGAAAAAGAAGGAACAAGCTAAAGCAGAAGATGAGATGAAGATTATTAGTAAAAAGCTTTGTGGGATTAGAGAAGTGATGAAGAATCTTGATGTTGAGATTTAAACTTTGAAGCTAAAAGGCAAGACTCTTGAATTAGTCTTTTGTAAAGAGGCTAATGCACCTTGGTGACAGAATCTTGTTATTGGAGATAGAACAATCATTTTGTCTGGGAATGATTCTATTTACATAAATTTTGTGGTTTATTTATAAAAAATGCCACACTTTTGGGAGGAAAGTGTAGTGGATATAAAACCATTGACATGCTAAATACAAGTAAATTACCATCCAAAATCATAAGTCAAAGAAACACCCATGCTGGTATATTATGAACTCCCAAGGATCATATAACATACTATCTATTACAAAACGCGTTATATCCCGTCCTACCTGTACATTTCAAGCAAAATCACCAAACCGTGCAGTTTACCTTACACGAGCCTACTCCCACCCCCCGTACAGGGCCGGGCCACAGTCATATGTACAATATTATAAAGTCACAAACTCAACCTTAGATACTCCATCTCATAATCTTGATCGTCTCATGCGTTTTAAAGATGATGACCATTTACCTGCAGTCGCAAACGGCTTTCTATTCTCAAACTTGATATCCCAACCTTCAATGTTTTTAGGGACACAGGCATCAAACAGCACTTGACCAAGAACACTGTGTGGGTTCAGGCCTGGCGGGCTTGCTAAATGGACCGTGGTTTTTTGTTCCTTTTGTTCATCTTGTAATGAGCCCGATTCTTTACTGGTTTGATACTCAGCTGAACTTGGTAGGAAAAAGTGGTCGTTTGGACTGATTGCTACCCTTCTAAGGCTTTGGTTTGAATCAACTGCAGCATTTTGGAGGTCGCAAACTAATTCGCATATTTGATCATGCATGCCCTCCATGCCGTTTCTTTCACCAAGTTTTTGAAGTTTTTGGTTAAATACTGAAACTGAGTGTTCGAGAAATTCGGTTACAGCCGCTGTGTATTGGATGGGGTTGTGCTTGTAGTGACCTACGACAATACAAAAAGAAAGAAGCATAATAAACATGTGATCAGATCAGTTAATGGGTCAAAACAAGTAATTTAGGACGGGGAACATAAATTGGGTTGGCCCGTCAGCGCTTTTCTTTTTCTTTGTTTGTTTATATCTCATAAATAAATTACTCCCTCCACATATACATCCTTCTAAATTTCAGATACTTATCATTTTAAATCCATTCCAGAATAAATAATACAGAAACAGTTACCTATAACGGCCTGTTTCTCTCATTAAGAGAACATGAAAATAACAATATAGCCATAAATGATCTCAGTTTGCTTGTACAGTAAAACAGACTGTATTATAAGCAATTGATTTTATGAAATTTCGAAATCAGAAGGATATATATGAAGTTTTGAACATTTGGAACAATATATATATATGAAACTTCCCATCAAATAAAACATGGATTACCAAAAGGCTTCTAGCCCAATGGTACCCATGGTGTTTTTAGTGTCTCCCTCCTTTGGAGGTCGAGAGTTCAAATCCTTCAGTAGGCAGATTAGGTGGATTTAAGCGTAGGTCAGGTGTTGTTCAAAAACAAACAATAAATAAAAAATTAAAAAAGTTCAAAAAATAAAAACAAAACATGGTTTGCCACATTTTTGCACAGAACTAACCTGCATGAGGAGAGTCCTTCCATCCAATAAGCCGAACATGTCCTCCTAATCCTTGTACTCGTTGAGCAAATGAGCAAATAACTGGATAAGGGGCGAGATCGTCATTTTCCGAACATAGTATGAGAAATGGGGCACCCAAACCCTAGAAACAAAAAAAGGAGCATTAGTATAACTCCATATGAAATACACGCGTGTACGTGTTTAGGTGTTGCTTACTCCAAACTTGATTATATAACTAAGCACAAAAGCAGTTTTAATAAGCAAACCCAAACACGTAATAAAACAAAATGTATTATTAGAAACTTACAACAGACGAGTAAAGCGTTTGCCAATATTCAGAGCGGTGGGATCCAAATCTAGTAAGGAATAGGGCATCGAGACCAGATGTCACGCCTTTTCCAACCATTGATGCTAGTTTGGATGAACCGGGCACATTGAGAATGGAAGAATTCAGGGCAAAGCGGGCACCCAAATCACTGGTTACATTGACCGGACCAGAGTCATACATTTGACCAGAGATGCAGGTCATGATTAAACGACTATCATCCTTCACAAAAAGAGAACAAAATACAATAAAAATATGATAAGAAGACCAACCGCATTGTTTTTTACAGGGGCTAATTTCATATACTAAAATACACACTACCAAAGTTTAATTTTTTTCTTCATAATACCATGTTTACCCTTTCAAACACAAAAAAGAAAAAAGATCGTATTTGTCCATTCCAGCATAGTAAACAAAAAGAGAAAAAAGTTACCTCTAACAGCAGTTTCATTGAACAAACCTAGGGGTTAATTTCATGTTTTTTATCTACTTTTGACACCTTATGCTTGTTCCTTGTATGTTTTATCTTCTATGTATGTATGTTACATACTCTGGCCTTAGGGACTTTTATTCCTTGCTGTAATTTCTAGATGCTTATGGTACGGACTCTTATGTCTACTATTCTTTTATCTGTTTTTAGTTCTTTATTTTGCTACTTTTTGTTTCTTGAATGTTTTCTGAGTCGAGAGTCTCTTTAGGAGCAACCTCTTTATCCGATGAGATAGATATAACGTTTGTCCTCATTTCACCCTCCCCACAACAGTCTGAAAGAGATTTTTCCGGGTATGTTTGTTTGTTTGTTTTCACCGAATAAACGATAAAATTATTTGTTATTCGCCTATCACTAAAAAACTGTTGATTTATTTAGTGCTCAGAGAGGATAAATAAGATATTATTGAACTTTTGAAAAACATACAAATCTTGAACTTACAGAAGATATATATATGAAATTACAGACATACCAGATTAAGATGTGCTTCACATGCCCTTTCAATGATCTACATCACAAGTAGAAAGATTACTCGTACGATAATAAAAGTTTAAAACTTAAAATTTGTTTTTGATGAGCAGAATTTACCTGAAGAACCTTATACATACAAGCTTGTGAACCACCAGAAAAGGCTGCAAGGACTAGAGGACATGGTCTAGCCCTCAATTCCTACACCCACAAGGAAATCCAAAAAACATAGCAAGTGTATTCAATAAAAAGATACATAAATATATTCGAACCCATTTTCTACAAACAAAAATTTCTCCTTGGTACGAAACCTATTAAAGAGAGTAATCAACCTGTAAAAGCTCGTTGAGAACGGAAAATGCAAGCGATGTTGCTCTCTCTGGAAAAAATCTGCACATATTAATCGGATTTAAAGACTTAGAAAAGTAAATTACAAATCCATACAACACGGTTTTGATTTTAAGTTCTTTTTCCTTCTTGTTTCTCGTAAATTTTCTGTGTCAAACATTACTAAAACAGTATATACACAAAAAAATCAGCAGAATAATCACTTTCTTGGTGTGTTCATATGCTAATTCTGATCATATGGATTTCTTTTATTTAATTCTCTCATACATGATTGATAGTACTCATTCCCCAAAAGTGATTGAAGACTGGTGATTGTGGCCTCCTCCTGTGGAGAAAATTCTTCACAATCGAAAACCCTAGTGTTTAATTGAGAATTTGAAGGTAAGTTTGTTTGTTTGTTTGTTTACTTTATACTCTTCAAGCTAACCTATTGGCTACATCAAATCAAAATAACCTAATCGATCGGAAAGGGTCATATAACTAAATCTAAAACATTCTCAAACCATATGATTGTGAGACCAGAATCTATAGTTCTATACTCTAAGAGGAATCTATTATCATACATCAGAGATTACTAATCACTAATAACTAAAACAATACATACACAAAAAAAAATCAGGAGAATAATCATTTTTTTGGTGCGTTATATGTTAATTTTGATCATATGAATTTCCTTTATTAATGTTCTCATACATGATTCATAATTTCAA
This sequence comes from Deinandra increscens subsp. villosa, assembly GCA_039602395.1. NCBI lineage: Eukaryota > Viridiplantae > Streptophyta > Magnoliopsida > Asterales > Asteraceae > Deinandra > Deinandra increscens. Next base: position 41,117,546 of record JBCNJP010000024.1, read on the forward strand.
AGTACTTAATTACTTATCCCCCCAAAATTGATTGAATTGTAGCCTCCTCCTCTTGTGAAGAAAATTCTTCACAATTGAACAATCAGTGACCCTAGGTTTTGTCTTCAATTGAGATTTTGAAGCTAAGTTTGTTTGTCTGTCTGTTAGTTCGTTTGATTTGACTGAATCTATCTATCTGTCAAACCTACAAGCTACATCAAATCAAAAATAACCAAATCGAAAAAGGTAATTTGATTTGACTGAATCTATCTATCACAAATCAGAGATTAAATAAACTTACGGATTGAGGAAATCGGAAACGACAACAAGCGAATTCCATCCGCGAGAGGAAAAGAGATCGACGTGATGGTTGAACTGAATCGAGCCCCAAGTGAAAATCACGACGATTCCTTGGAGTTTGTTGGATGTGTTTCGGAACCAGTGAAGGGTTCCGCCACCGCTGCGGCTCAACATGCTGTTATCCCCAAATTCGGAGTTCGATGGTGAATTGGCGATTAAATATGATAATAAATATATATAATTGTGGTGGTGGTGGTTTTCACGAGCTTATTGTGGGGAGGTGGTGGGGTCCGGCAACATAAACGACGGTGACGCCATCGCTTGGCGGAGACGTGTTTGGGGATTTTATTATTTCCTGCTGACGTGGCAGTACGGTCCAATTGTGTAACAACTTGGGGGATAATATATTATACAAAATAGTTCTATCGTTATAAAATTACGTAAAATAATAAAAAAAGATAAAAATTATATTTGACGACTATACCTGTTATATATCATTATATCATAAATCTCCTTGCTAAATTCGTTGAGAATAAGTAAGAAAATGCATGTGAATATGTATGTCTATAACACCCACCAAGTTATTTGCTAAATAGACATGAATGACTATACATATTAAACCACTAAATCATGTGCTAAATTTGTTACGCTTGTTCGAGTGATTATTGGCGATGAGGGGAGACATGAGACTAGGATGTCACAAGTTCGATCCCTAAGCTCCCAGGTTTTACAACTTGACCGCTTGCGGAGATGGTTTTTTATTTCGGAAATAAGGTTAAATGGTGTAAATACTCTATGGTTTTTCGAGAAATTTGTTGGTTGTTCAAAAGAAAAAAATAAGAAAGAAAGAAACATATATAATCCTAGATCGTCATGTGGTGTGGCACTATTGGAGAAAAATGTGTTACCGAGCGAAAAACGTGTGTACACACAACGGTTGCATTGTAAATACAACGTAAAAAAATGAAAACACAAAAAGATTAAAGAATGACGTTATAATTAAAAGCTAAAAGCTTCAAGTATCGAACTTAAGACCTCAGGATTATGTTACATAACTCTATGTCGTAGACTCGATACTTTAATACCAATAACTACTCTCCTATAAATTTATGCATTGCCTGTATTAACAAACATTTTTACTAAAAAAAACTGATTTTCAATGGGTCGTTTGGTTTTTTTTATAATAAATATTACAAAACCACAGCCCCCCCCCCCCCCCTGAATTTTAAGGCTAGTGTATTAAAAACCGGTTCGATCGGATTTTTTGGGGGTCTCCGGTTTTTTCACAAGATTCGAACCGACTGGTTTTGACCGCTTTTTCCCGGTTAAGCCGGTCTGGTTCAACCGGTTTTCTTATTTTTTATTTTTTTGAACTATTTATTATATGTGTATACTTGTATTCCCTTATTAACAATTACAAACCTTGATGAATAGTATGCTTGTATTTGGTTTTTTTGTTTTCTAGTTTTTTATTATTTGTGAACTTTAAAACTTATATTTACTTGTGGAATAACTATTTGGTATTATTTTTAGTTGATTAAAATTGTATTTTAACTATTTTTGTTGGAGTGTATAAGTTTATTAGCATTTTTATAAAAAATATATATTATAATCCCCTAACCGGTTGAACCGGCTGGTCTAGCCTGTCCGACCGCCTCCAAAAACTTTTCCGATTCAAATTCAAAACCGGTTTTCAAAACATTGGTTTTGAAACAAACGACGCCCAAACGACCGTATTAAAGAAAAAAAGGAACCAAACGATCATTTGGGTTAAAATAACCTATTAAAAAGCTGTTTTTTTTAAACTGTTTGTTATTATATATATATCATTTGAGATTGGTGAGGTGTACACTGCCAAAGCACTATTCATATCAGATTTCTTTTTCTGATTGGGCCGCTTGGGCGGTGCCACCGGTTTTCATTTTCTGTGTTAAAAACCTGTGTGCTCCCACGGTTGACTGCTCTTGGTTTTGAAGAGCACCGCCTCTCTTCTCTTCTTTTTTAACTCACCGCAATCTTACACTCTCTCTCTAACAATCCGGTTTTCGCTGTGCTTTCTCTCTCTGGCCATGCCGACGCTCTGCCTCAGATTAATCTTCTGAATTGGTGACCGTCTCTGTGACGTTGTCGCCGCCGGTGTGACGCCTCGAGTGTTTCGTCGATGGTGGCCGCCGGTTTTTTTGTGGCGTTGATGCGGCGGCGGCGACGACCTTCTGTTTCAGATAACCGGGTTGGCGGATTCTTATCGGCTGTCGCTGTCATATCCGTCTTTGGTTAGGGTTGCTGCGATGGATCTGACGGCGCAATTCCGATGACGAATGTCGTTGCTGCCGCCGGTATTTCTTACGGTGGTCGGCAGCATTTAGTGTCTTCGCTGCTAAATTGGTGGTGGATTCTCTCTGTAGGTCTTCTTCATCCATCATGCATTTCTCCTCCGGTAACAACGTTGGGTAATCTCAGATCTAGAACTAAAATTGGGGGTTTTTGGCTACTGTTTCAATCTTTTAAAGTTTCTTATAGATTAGCCTGTCTATGTCGCCGCCGCTGTTGTTAACAGCGGCTTGGTGGCGCCGGTGCAACGTCTAAGATTTAGAGCTTGGCGCATGTTCCGGGTGCCGCTGATTTGATGTTGCTTTATCTCCGATTTCACTCAATGTTGCTTTCTTTGGTTGTGTTTGATGGTCGATTGCTTAGAAACTGGCTAATTTAGCATTTTCTAACGTGTGGAAGATTTGCTTTACAAATATTTGGTTTGTTATTGTTTATAGATGTTGTTTGTTGTTCTGCAGTTCATGCTAACATTTCGGGTCTGCTCTATTCAGATTTACATGAGCCCATGCCGGTGTTTTCTCCTTTTGCTATGATGTTAACTGTTTCGAATGTCCTTGGATATTTATGTTGGTTATGATGAAAATTTAAATTGGATATGAGCCTAGCATCTGATCGGAGCCGTGAAGGCAATGACGATCTCGGCTTTAGCCGGTTTAGATATGCCAATTTGGGCAGAGATGGTTAATCGGACCTCAGTAAAAAATGATTGGCTATGCCTTACTGATTTAAGATATGTCCAACTGATTGAATATAAATGGTTTCACATTTACGTGTCATGGTAAGGCTATGATGAGTTTTTCCTTTACGGTTTTAGACTAAGTGGTTTTGGCAACGACACTATCTTCAGATTTTTGTCGTGACCCCACTTAAGTCCCGTATACGATCTGAGCGTTTACCGCAGTGATGATTGGCATATAAACTGAGCCTTATATAAACAAGAAACAAACATAAGCCTTTCTTTCATATTTCATTACACCCCAACTTTTCTGTTTTTTTATGTGCTGCTATTTTGTTCGCATCCGTTTACAAACTTTTATAGAGTAATAATCAACAGCTTGGAGGTTACCTTCCGGAGAGAGGTGTTGAACCAGATTGCGTTGTAAGTTTGTTTCTATTTCATCATAAAATTGATCTTAGATTATTTTTTGAAGTTTTCTTAAGTTAGTGTTTTGCATTCTCAGGTGTTTTGATGGCTTAAAGGTCCAAAGGTGGGAGGAAATTATTCTGCACGTTGCCAATAACTTTAACTAATTACCTTTAGGTATGATCTGCCTCAGGTACATACTTATTTTTATCTCATACTAATCACTTTGTGATCCTGGTATTAGTACTTTAACTTTCATTGGTTTGGTATTTTTGGATCCTTCTGTTATTATACTTATAGGTAAAGGTGCAGTGTAGGTGTATTAACTAAGATTTACAAATTTAAAATATGATTTATCAAAGATCTTGCTTTCCTTCTGCTTACTCAACTGGATTCGAGTTTGTGTGTTTGGGTTTTCACTATCCGATTGTTTATTTTATATGTCTTTCATATTGCAACTAACTATTGCCTTTTGGTATAGCAATTACAAAAGAGTGTCGTTTTGTAACTTTAGGGGTGAGAGAATGATATCATTAATGCTTACATGTGTTGGTTACTTAACATTTGTTGATGGTGTATCATGTAGGTGTTGCAGGAATTCCGTCACTGACTCACTGTAGGTTTACTCATAAATGGTTAGCTTCCTCCCTATGGTTTTGACGACTGCAAGTGTTCATTAATTCTCATATGTTTCTTCTTCTTTTAACACTTACATTAAATTTGGCAGGTGAGAGGTATTATACTTTTCTAAACTCAAAAGGATTTTGAATATCACTATGATCTTTATGTATTATGTTGAGGTGTGGCGAAAACAATTTGCCGTACTTAAAACTTATGTGATAACAAAAGCAGTACTGAGGTAATTTTGGTAAACTTATTAGTATTGATTGCTTTGTTATTATTAATTTCAGGCTGTCAAATACATAGGTTTTAAATTTATTAATCGGTATTGTAACTGCTACTCCTATTAAAACTCTTATTTGTCTTCTTATGGGTCAGGTTGCAAATGATAGGGCAACAATTCAGATTGGTGCAAGATGCAAATGATAGGGCAACAATTCTGATTGATGCTTGGATTTCGTTAGTGTTGGATGTTAACGGGTCAAAGTGCATATGGTAGGGTAAAATGTCAGGTTCGATGGCTTGCTGGTTCTATTTATTGCAACTTGCATTTGGTAACTGGTAATAATTACAAGTTGTGTAGCTTTAGTTTTGGTATACCCTCAGGCAGCGCCTATTTCTAGGCATTCAGCTAACTGCTCATCTGATTCTTACCTTTGTTAATGTCTGCTGTTGATAACCTGAAAATAAATTAAGTAAAAGGAAGTACACCATTTAGCAATTCTTATTATCTAAATATAAGCCATAAAGCACCATGCAATTGTGGGCCAAGTAGCATGTAAAAAACAAAACAACCAACCCACACCACACCTCACTTATTATTGCTTGAACAAATTGTTTCTTAATTGAAATTATACAATTCACGTGACCATGCAGGCAGATCAGGTGGCCTTGGCGAAAACAAGGGTAGAGAGTCCCAGGCAAGATAACGAGAAGCCATTCGCAAAAACTAGAACACGGATTTTGGTAGCTACAACAACTACTTGGAGGACGGTTGTAAATAGCGAGCTCTGAAAAATATGTTTAAGACAATCAGTTTAATCTAAATGGCTACATAAACACAAGGAAAAGAATCACCACCCGTGCCTCGCCCGCGGCATCGCGCGGGTCGCAATGCGTGTTAATATAAAATCCCAAAATTTATTGCATTTGTTGTTTGTATAAAAAAAGAAGCAAAATTAAAAGTAAAAGAAAAAATATATGTATTTTTAAAATGTACGGTCCTCGTATCCCTTCACAATATTATATAGTTAATTAATTCGTTAAAATATGATTGGATTTAGCTTGAGCGGCATCTCGTTTGTTAGCTTGTTTAAATATATTATCGTCCTTTGTCTTCATATTGAGGATTTTAGATTATGTTATTGATAGCGACTCAGGTAAATATCCGAGACTGTGATATAAAAAGAATTATACGAAATAAAAAATCAAAGCTTATTTTTTAACTATTAATATGACCTTCAGAAGTCACCTCTTTTCCTAGTTATAGAAATCACATCCACTCAAACAAATGTGATTCTTCTCTAATCTAGAGCATGATAAAAAACAAAACAAACAACAATGCAGACTTCATGTGTTCAATTCAAATATAATGAGCTTTAATAAATAAAAAAAATATAGAAAGCACACATAATTTATACAAAAAATTAGAAGATTCATCAGATTAAAAACAATACCTGCAACTCAAAAAAACTATCCATCAAAGAAGATCCCCAACTGACACACTTGTGTATTCGACCTACATTAAACTTGACCAATAGAATATTTCTCCGCTGTTTAGAAGAATATTATAAAGTATGCCAATGTTGAGAGTTTTGAATGAACGTTATTACATTTTTTTTTATCATTACCTTTGAACAAACCGATCTGCAACTATTGTGTCATTAATCTCAACATTCCTATCCACATGAAACTCATTCATTTCGGTTCAAGCAACCTCATAGAAAGAATATAACCAAGATTATTTAAAGTCAAATAATCATATACCTTATTACAATTGCTTGATTTTATGAAGTTTGACTTTTAAAAAGTCAAATTGTGTTACTTTGGATCACAAATTGGCCATGAATTCAAGTTTGTTTATGTATTTTATTGATTCCAGAAGATTTTATATGTCAATACGAAGCTACAACAAGTTTCAGAATCAAATTTCATGAAGATTTGAGCAGAATTCGAATTTCACAACTTGTGTTCTTCATGGAGGTCCTTTAATGGTGAATTTCTCAAATCTTTAGGTTTTGATTAATTCTTGTTTTATAGATTCATTTTGAGCATATGAATCTATCGATACAATAAATTTTGAGTATTCTTCAACAAATGATCGAATTGAAGTTCAAATTTATCAATAGTTGGTTAAGAAAGTCGCGACTTTATTTTATATTTGATTCGTTCACCATCATTCGTTGATCGAAACCTAAGCAATATGGATCTAGTCTTGTTAGGTTTCTATCACGAATCCAAAGCAATTTACGGATCAAAGTTTTGTTGAGAAATGAATGAGATATGATGAATCTAAGTCGTGGTATTGTAAAAGAAATATGGATAATATTTGTATGGAAAGAATTTAATTTTTTTATTTTTAATTATATGATCTTTTACTTTTGTAAATATCATTTAATTTTTTAATTAAAAAATCTATAAAAATGACACATAAGCCTAATTCTAGGTGGTACACCTTAAATTGTGCAACCTGGACATAAAAAAACTTGTGTTTATTATATGTATAGATAGATAGATAGATGGATAGATGGATAGATTTGATAATGTCATTTTCTTATTATTTGAAACTTTATAAAAGTATAATTCATCAACACACAATTGTAATAGACATGAATACGAGCTAAGCTTCAAGTGGAATAGAGTATTACTAATTAAGTCTACTCTAATCCTATTAGTATACACTTTGAGTTAAAATTAACAATGATTCCAATAAAACTCTTTTATGACACTACTAGAAAAAGGGTCTTTCTTGACGCGCGAACGATGACACGCGGTGATTAATGACGCGCAAAAACACGTGTCATAAAAAAACTGTCAAGAAATGTAAAATCCTATGGGTAGATGACGCGCATTTATGGGCGTCATAAAATATCTGTCATAAATAAAAATAAAAAAAATACGGAGTACGCTTAAAATTGTGCGTCATCTTCAACTGTCGTCTTTTGTTTTTCATTTCCCGCCTATAATTTGCCCTAAAATTTCATTTAGCCGCCATATACTCTCTCCTCATTTCTCCACGCTAAGTTTTTGCCCTAATCTCTTGCTTCCCAGAAATCGACTCTCTCCTCACCTCCAGAACCATCCACGGTGACGACGACTTAATCCCCCAAACACTCTCTCTGCTTCCCAGAAATCGACTCTCTTCCCAGAAATTGTCTCTCTCCTCACCTTCAACTGGCGACGAAGAGGAAGAGAATGCGGTGTTGACTCTGAAACTTCACAGCTACGATTTCTGCACCCCAAACTTCATGTTTTTGTTCCAGATCTCCGATTTGATATCATCGCCATTGGATTCAACATACTCAAGTATCTGATTTCTGCAGTGGAACTAGGGTTCGTATCTATTGGATTTTGTTGCAAAGGGGGATCAGAACCAGATATATGGATGAAGTAGGAGAGCGGTGGAAATGTACTGGAGGTCGAAGATGATTGACTTCTGCGAGCTTGGCTGAGATGTTGATGATGATCGTTGCTGTGATTTTAATTTTCATACTTATCGCCTCGTCAGGATTAATCATTCATCGCATCCTAATCACCAGGTAATAATAGTTCGTGTATTAATTTTTTGTTGTTGATTGTTCTCTCGTGACTAAGTTTTAGTGGTTATTATCAAAATAGGCATGTAGTTCATGAACCCTAGTTTGAAATGTATGAACTCTAAATTGAAACTCATAAAACCTAAATTTTCTGATAGTAGAATTGGTAACTGAACATTGAGTATGGTTTGTTTATTCTACATACAATTGGTGTGATGAACCGGGATGATAAAGTCGAACTCAGGGCTTTTGATGACGGGGCATTATTTTAACAGTGGCTTCATCGTCTCTGGTGTTTCCTTCGGTTTCACTGAATCATCACATGCCTTTCGATGCTAACGATTCATTTTTTTAAAGAGCTCATCTTCTATTTGTTTTCGAGGTCTTAAACATGTATTTCTGCGTCTTAATTTGGATAAAACTATGGTTTCTATGAGCATATCTGTTGGATCCACCACTGCAATTGATGATGCATTGTTTTTCCTCTACAAGCCTACAACTGCCTTCCTCTTCCTTGGGCAGGTCAGATTTCCGAATTGAAAGAAGTTTTTTTAGTTTCATTTTGTTCAATTAGATTGTGATTATAGAAAGTTGTCAAAAAAGTATATGAAATTACTGTTAGCTTGTAAGGTTGAAGCAGTTAGTAAAATTCCTATATCGAATTAGATGCTTTTGCTTAGTTTCTTTGTGCAAGTGAGATGTATTTACAGTAAATTGTTAACATAATATGTATAATTATTGTTCTGATTCATTGTTAATGCTTTCAACTATCAGATGAACTTGTAAGGTTGAATAAGTTAGTTAATTTCTATGTCGAATTAGATGTATTTGCAATTGAGATGTGATTACAGAAAAGTGTTAACAGAATATGTATATGAAATTATTGTTCCTGATTCATTGCAAATGCTGTTATCTATCAAATGAACTTGCAAACTTGAATCACTTACTAAATTTCTAAATCGAATTAGATCTCTTTGCTTAGCTTCAGAATGTAATTGAGATGTAATTACAGAAAATTGATAAAACAATGTATGAAGTTACTGTTCTGATCCATTGTAAATGCTGCTAGCTATCGGATGAAATTACAAGCTTGAACTAATTAGTAAATTTTTGTATCGAATTAGATTTCCTTTTATTAGTTTCATAGTCGTTTTTGTTTCAGGGTGCACAAGCAGTTGGAATGGGGCAGGAGGCTCACAAGGTGCCTGCGGCATGAAGGTTTTCTTGTACGTTTGCATTCTAAATTAGGGCCAAATAACTAGTGTTAACGATTCATTAACCGATTTGTCTTTGCATGAAGGTTTGACATCTGACGTTTGCATGAACAGGCCAAAAGAAAAGTTGGATTCTGCTGTTTTAAGCCAGGTAAGTTTCCACTGTGTTTCCTCTTTCTTGCTTGTATTACGTGTTTATAAGACAATGAACCAGTATGTAGATATATCAGTAATCTGATATGGTAAATTTAGAGGAAAAGATAACTGAAAGTTTTGAATTTATAGCCAGGAGTTGGTACTCTTGACTCCTGGCCATATCATTGCCTTTTATTTCATATAAAGACCACATCGCCAGATCGTGTTACTGTTAGCTATTTTAAGAGGTTTTCTGTCACGATTCAGGGAAGCCGAGTCGATGTCCAGGAAAAGTGTTCGCAGCAATGCGGAGATGTTTGAGTTTCAGGCTGAGGTACTAGGTGAAGGTGATGATACCAAGCTTGAGATCTAGGTTTGTATGTGCTATATTTTCGCTTCATTTTATGCATTGTCTTGAGTTATGAAATCTAAATGACTTTGGTTTTTCAATGGCATGAAGATTAATTTAGACAAAGAAAACAAGATTCTTTCGATTCGTGACAGAGGTGTGAATACACGACTTGAACAAGATGAAAACGAAGAGGTTCACCGCTATTATGGTTACGTTAAAGTATGTTTTTTCAAGTCATAAATGTCTTACTAAAATGAAACTTTGCTTTCAGTGGGTAGGCATGGTGAACCCGGAGCTTCTTGATTACTTTAGGTCGTATGAAGCAGTGAAAGCCTGTCATTCTTACTGGTACAACTATACTACTACATAGTAATGTAAGTTTTAGTATTCTTTTAAAGTATATTGTGGGAGTTTTTTAACCGTTTAACCCACTTGATTTACTTTTATGGGTTAGTTTTTTATCCTACCTGTTTGAACTGTTAAGGTAGAGCATGCAAGTCAACCCTTTCAGATTTAATGGACCAAGAGCCCAAGATTTCCATTCCACCTGTATTTATTGTAAAGATTCCAAAACAACTTCTAATTTATATTACAAAAATGTCACATGTTCATTTTCATGTTAAAAATTTGAGTCTAGGATTTATAAATAAAACAGTTGCAGCACAATTGGTTTAAACCTATCATCTCTCATTGAATTGCGCGTGTTCGAGTCCCTTGATTGCCTTTTTTTTTGTTTCTGTTCTTTTTTATTTTTTTTGGAGGTAGGTTTAATATGGTATTTTGTAGTGTTGTAAAAGCCCAATTGGTTTAAACTTATCACCTTTACATACAGTTATTTAGCACACTTCTAAGTTTTGGTTAGCTCCAAAACAAACCCTTTATTTTGCCAGTTATATATATTTTTTTTGAACAGCGGATAATAAAATTTAAAGTACACCTAGCTAGTGGCTAGCAAGTTACAAAGTCTATAATAAGGAAAAAAAGAAACATACAGTATCAAACAACACTCATCCTTCTTAAGATCGCAAAAACAAGAGCACCAAGCACTAAGTTTGGTTTTGTTTAGATGGTAACCACTAACCAAATAACCAGTAGCCCATAGCAAAGTGATCTTACTCCTGATTTTATGGTTTTGTTGTTGGTGCAAGGGATATAATCGTTGTGAAGATCAAGGGTTTAACAACAGGGTGGCTTCCAATGAACTGAATATGGGGGCAGAACTGGCATATATCCAGTCTAGGTATGTTCACAACATTCATCCCTTTTGCAATGCTACATGGTCAATGTAATAGAACTGCAGGTATACATGTTTGTGCTTCATTAACCGTGATATATTAGCTATGGATTTGAACTTCATCATGTTGTGTTTTGTGGCCCTGTTTAATAGGAAGAACCAAGAAACTTTACGATTTTTATTTATGTATTAAAACTGCTCCTAATTTGCATATTTGGGCAAAAAAATTATTGTAATTAAAATCTTTTAAAGCAAACTTTTTCTTTGTTATTTCTTGCAGGTTGTGCTTCCATGAGCAAATTAAAAAAGTTACCAAGTATGTACAAGAACTTATGGAACATAAGTTAGTGCAATGTAAACTAATGTTAACTTTGTAATGTTTGCTCTATATATGAAATGTATTATTTTGCTACAAGTGTATTGTATTTTGATTAGGTGGTTAATTGTCATTAATGTGGAAATTAGTGAATCTACAAAAATATTTTTTTTTTAAATTTTTTTAATTCATGACGCGCATATATGCGTGTCATAAGCATATTTATGACGGGGGCTTCCTTGACACGCTTTTTATGACACGCTTTGCGCGTCATAAAATGCGCGTCATTGTTCGAGCGTCAAGAAGCAGATGACGCGCATTTTGCGCGTCAAGAGGATTCTTGACCCTGCCTTCCTTGACGCTTTTTTGCGCGTCATCTGGGCCCTTTCTTGACGCGCAAAAAGCGTCAAGAAAGGCCATTTTTGTAGTAGTGTGATAAACATCCTATTTTATCTTATAAAAGTAACAAGCACAACTAACTTTAAACAAATGGCCTTTGGTTTAGAGTATTTTAATATTTGATAGACTTAGGGGTTGTTTGATAACCACTTACCCAGTCCAGTAAGAGCTTACCAGGAACTGGGTCACTAGTAAGCTTGTTTGATTGGATTGTTAACCTACTCGGGCCGAATAAGAGCATCGGACCGAGTCCTTTAAATATTTCTAGCTCGACCAAATGAGAAACTGACCGACCAAATGTATTAATTAAGCAACGCATTTCTTTTTTTTTTAAGAATAAAATAAAAAATACTCTCATACTTTAAATAAGCATAACTTCTTTAAAACTAGATAAATTTTGAAAATAAGCACACCATTACGCGTGAAATTGAAAAACGATTCAAACTAGATATATATTGATATGCTTTCGGTGAATGTTTGAAAAGTCGAGACGAACACGATGTCGATGATGTTTAATCAAGCATAACTCCTCCAAAACTAAATGAATCTCGAAAATAAGCACGCCGTTGCGCTCGAAATTAAAAAACGATTCAAACTAGACCTATATTGATATGCTTTCAGTGAATGTTTAAGATTGTTTTTAATACATTAAAAACAAATAGCTATATACATGCATTTTCTCAGTCAGCTCTTACCCAGTCAGCTACTATCAAACACCCAAGTTTCAATCAGAGTTTCTTACTCAATCAGCTCTTACTCACTCAGCTCTTACTCAATCAGCTCTTACCCAGTTAGCAACTATCAAACAACCCCTTAGTCTTTTCTTATGGCAAGGGTTTTTATCATTGATTGTATGTGACAATAAATTTATGTAATTTAAGCTCTTAATTTAGAAAAAAAAAACTCTAAAATTATTGAATGCGGGTATCTAAGTTTTTCTACCATTGGGGTACTAACCCAATGGTAAGAGACAACGTATCTTTGGTAGAAATCAGAGTTCAAATCTTGGCATTTGTGAATAAATAGGAGAAATAAAAAATTTGTCGTTAATTTTTTTTTAATGATTAGATTATTTAAGAAGGGAGAGGATCATTTGAGAACTAATTTGATTTGAGAACTAAAAAGAACTAATTTGAGCCACATGTTTATTACATGTATCCCCCCTCCCATGAATTGTAGTGCCCCCCCCCCCCCCCCTGAAATTTATGATTGAGATTTAGTTCTCAAAAGTTCTCATTTGAACCTAACAGAAAAATCTTTTAAGTTTTTCTTTAATGATTAGCAATGGGCCTTAAAAAGCAACGTAATCGCCCATGTGACTCATGACTTCACTTGCTAAGCTTTTGGTAGGTTATAGGGGTGTTCAAAAATATCCGAGTCCGAATCCGTATCCGAAAAATCCGAAATTCCGTATCCGAATTATCCGAAAATTTCGGATACCCGGAATTTCGGATATCCGAAACTCGGGTATCCGAAAATTCGGACTTGGACTTGGACAATAGTTTACAAGATTTTCGGAAGTTTCGGATACCCGGTATCCGAAAATTTAAATAAATTAAAATATTTTTTATATTAAAAAATTAAAAGAATTATTTGAATTAAATGATTTTAGGGTTCCTGAGTCCTGACTTCACTAGTTCACTTCTCCACAACACATCCCATTTCCGCCTCCCTCGTCCTCCCTCCACAGTCCACATCCACGGTTCCGGCGAAGGTCGCAGGTCCGGCGAAAGTCGAAGGTCGCAGGTCCGTCCGGCGCACTCCTTCGCCCGGCGATTTCTTCTAAAATCCATTAATAGACGAAGGTCGAAGGTCCCAGGTCGCAGGTCCGGCGAAGGCATACGGATCCCTGTTCATCTTCAATCTCAGGCCAAACCATGTATGTTTAATCTCTCATTCACATGTATGTTTGTTTCCCCTGATTGCTATGGTCCAGTTTGTTTCCCCTTATTGCTTAGTGATTTAAAGCTACATGTGGCTATGCTAGGGTTTATGTGAAATTGGGGATTTAACAGAGAGGTTGGGAAAAATATTGGCGGGCAAATATAGCCCCAGGGGCCGTTTCCTACAATTCTTTTTTACCTCTTTCTTCTATTTTATTCTTTAGTTGGAAAGCTTGAACTTTTGCATGAAGCTTAACTACTATTTTTAATTCATAAGCTTTGAATCAGTTTTTTGCAAGTTCATATGCTTTGAATTAGTTTTTTCAAGTTCATATGCTTAACTAGTGTTTTGGAACATGCTTATTTAACTTTTGAAATTGTTGTTTTTTTAAACAAAATTAGATTTTCGGATATCCGTTTGAATTATCCGAGTCCAAGTCCGAATTTTCGGATATCCGAAATTTCGGATACCCGGAAATTCGGACTTGGACTTGGATAGCCAAAATCAATATCCGAAATTTTCGGATACCCGAAATTCCGGGTATCCGATTTTGAACACCCCTAGTAGGTTATGATACACATGGTCATCTAAAAAGTACACAATTTACAAAAAGGGTTAGGGAATCTCGATGGGGACACATATATGTAGAAGAAAACTTTGGAGGATTGTATCTAAAAGAGAAATTAAAATTTCAAAAGTAGGTCTAGCTAGTATAGACTCTTGCTTTTCGAGGAAGAGATTAGCGTTCAAATCCTAACGTAAGGTAGTTTAATAGTTAGTATAGTTTAAAACGTTAAAAAACACTTACATCTTGTATCTAAGGATCACATATGCCCGTGTAAAAAAAATCATACAATTACATCTTGTAATTAAATGTAACATCTAGTTCAAGTTATGTAATTAGCAAAAAGACAAAAAATGTTGATATGAAGCAGTTTCATAGTTAAATGAAGCATTATCTAAATACATGTAACGTGAAATTTATATATATGTACAAATTTCACATGCATTGTCGTATTATCATAAACAACTGAACTGTTAAGAGTATGTTATGTATACGTTTTGTAATTAAGCAACATACAATAGACAACTGAACTATAATGAACTATTGTATATGATGCGTTTGTTAGTTTGTTGCTACTCATGATGCCTTAGTGTATGCAATGTACATGTGACTTTTTCTTATATAAGTAAAACATTTATATAATTGTCATGCTTTAATATACACATTGATGCATACTAGGAGTTGAATCATGCCGTCTTCACATGTTGTTGATTTAAACTGATGAACGTGAACACGACCTGTATATTTATTCATGTCAAATATGCATTCCTAAAGGAGACAGGTTTATTAGGTTAAAACCCTACAATGACCCACATTTATCACAACTTGTTTGATATAAAAATGTTATTTAACAACACTACCAACAACTTCTAACGTGGTGTAGTGGTAAGAAGCTTATGTTCTCTATTGGAGACACATGTTCGATTCTTACGGGCAACACTTTGGAAGGGGCATTGGCGATGAGAGGAGACTAGGGACTGAAAGGTCACAAGTTCGATCCCTGAGCTCCTAGGTTTTACCACCCGGCCGCTTGCGGAGGTGGATTTTCCCTGGATTGAGCTCAACTGGTGTAAATAATCCCTGGGTTTTCCAGGGCATTCGTTGACCGTTAAAAAAAAAACACAACCACCATAAATATAGATGTTATATATTATGTTTTTCTAGCTTTGGTAAAACAAATATTTTATTTTAAAAGATTTAAAGAATATATATTTTTCCCGAAAAACTTGCATAAAAAGAACGACTATGAATTAGTTTAAGATGAAAGAAAAGTTACTTACACATGAAATGCAATATTTAGAATGGTTCGAGTGAGAGTCTGTGTTTGGCGCGTCATAAGCTAGCCTTTTGGCGTGTACCGAACGGAGCTTTTAAAAAACTAGTTTTTTTTTAAAAAGCCCCGTTTGGTAACGTCAAAAAGCTAGCTTATAAGCTAGCTTTTGAAAAACTAATTAGAGTAGCGTTTCAACTAGCTTTTATAATATTTCCAGTTTTACCATTCCCTAACTTATAAATAAATACATTTATTTACATTTATGACATGTATTTTTATGTCATTTATTATTTTCCAGCTAGTTTATCAGCTAATTTTTACCAAACGTTATTTTTTATCGGCTAGCTTATAGTTTATCAGCTAGCAGCTAGCTTATCAGCTAGCAGCTAGCTTTTCAGCTAGTGCGTTAAACACTCAATTAACTTAATTCACTCATTGGTATTCCATCAAGTGCTTGTTTCAAGAAGAACTTCTCACAAATTATAGTAGTAGTGATCACATTGTGGTCACATTTACATTTTCCACACTAAGCTAAGTGTGTGAATATTAGTTGTTACTTGAGTTTGAGCCTCATAAACACATTCTTTTTGTTACCATGAGCCTCACAAACAAATAATATTTTGTTAATATAAAATGTATTAAATTAGGAGTATGAGTTCTTTAGAGATGACTAAAAGTTCAAAAGTTGAACAAATGTGAGATGAAGTCTTAATAGTAACTTTTAACATGTATTATTCAGAGCGCGTCATAACCCGTAAGAATATTACGATAAACACATAAATGTTTGATACAACTAACATACATGTTCATTGCAAACTTACATGCCTTGCCGGTGCCCGACATAACCCCTTGGTCCTTAATGGGATGTCAATGAGACGAGTATATGTAATCCCAAATTTCTATTATGTTGTTTATTTTTATTATTGTTAGGACCGATTTTCACTACGAGAATCTCGATCTTGAGCAAGAACATGTTCGGATGAGAAAAACTAAAAAAAAAAACAAATGATGAAGATGATGATGATGAATCATGAATTCATAACATAGAAAGATGATGAACATAGTCGAATGATTTCATTAATCGAAAGATTACAATCAATGAATCATGAAGAACACTCTCTCTCTAGAATCCATGACTCACTCTCTCTCTAGAATGGAAACCTCACACTCTACAAGAAATTCATCATCTCCACATTCGGAGACTCCTTTACTTGTAATGGGCACCCTCACTATATATAGTGAGGGTGACTGACCACAGAAAAACACGACAAATGAACGAAATTACAAGTAAAGCAAATAAACATAAATTGATAATTAAATCAAAGCTGATTAAATTAATCCGAAGCTTGACTTGCTCGAACCGATCTTCCGTTGACTTTTACGTTGACCGTTGACCCGAACGGTTGACTTTTCCGGAAAACGGTCTTCGGTCCAATCTCGCAAGCCTCGAGCATCACAACCCGCGTCTCTGAATCAATTCACATGGATTCTTCAGTCGAATGCTTCGGTAAACAGATTTGATGGCGTCAGTCACATAGATTTTTGTTCCAACAATTTCCCCCTTGACTGATGCTTTCAAATCTGTTCAACTGCTGAAGAATCGCTCTGCCGTACATCTTCAATGAGAAACTGATAAACCGGAGACAATCTGTCGTAGAGATTCCCCCTCTGAATAAGCTTCTTTTGTTCTCGTTGCTCTAGTTCGAAATCCAAGTGCTGCAGTTCACTCGGTTCACACGGTCGGGTACAATACTGAGAAAATGCTACATCTCGGAGTCCAAACCGCAACAGACTGAATCAGATAAACCAGTCAAACATCGAACATGCTCCAACTCCGAATAATCGACCCGATATCCAAATTCATAATAATTCCCCCTATTTCTCTAAATCTCTCCAAAAACATCAAGTCGGAAGCGTAAAACAGATGCGGAGAGTCGAACCGTCGCGATCGGTTGCCTAGAGAAACCGGATAAACAATCTTGAAATCGGACAATCTTACGAAAAACCGGAAGCCGGATGCTGACAATTGTGAATAATTTGTGTGACTGAGGTTGGATGCGAAAATAAAATAAACTGCCAAATTTCTTCAATAAACGGTCATCCGAGAGATTTAATCGGATAAATTCCAATATTTAACTGAGATTCCAGTTAATCCGGTTAGTTGACGACAGCGCTGCATCCACTAAAAATAAACCGTGAGATATAACGAGAAAGCTGAGTAATTAACCGGATAATAAAGCTAACCCGTCAGTGATCGATAGCAAACGTTGCGCGCGACGCCAATAAACGAGAACCTCAATAAAATGAAATAAATCCGAGACCAATAAAAATATTTTTTTTTCTGAAATTCCGTCGCGGCATTATCTCGTTCGTCTCGAAAAACTGATAAGAAAATCGTCCGCATTTAACGAAATAGCTTGAAAAATTAATTAGTCAATTAATTCCCACCAAGAAAACCATAATCCATGTTAAAATAAAATGCCCAATCAGAATTTGAGATTCCAAATAAATTTACGGCTGAGATCTAATAGATCTGATGGCTGGAAAGTGTGATCCGTGTGTAGCAATTCTGGCCAATCAGAATAGGGCCAAGAAAGCACACAGCAAGATCCTACGGCTGTGACCAATCTGATCCAACGGCTTGTGAGGGCTGATCCGTGTGGATGAGAAGCAGCCAATGAGAGCGCGCCAGCCAAAACCATTTTCAACGGTTGTCTTTACAGCTGTGGTCCCCATTAACTTCAGTCAACCAATAAAACCTCGACAACACCTTTAGCTATCAACGGATTCATAGAATTCTCTTTTCCAGTGGGGCCCACGCGAATTTTATCTCTGCCCAATCACTTCTCGACAACAGCACAAACTCAACGGATGAATTGGAGAGAGGGCCCACGCGCCTTAATTACTCCCAAGCATTTCAACGGATAATTCTCCATTGGGACCACGCGCTGACTCTCTCCACCAATAGAAACTGACAAAGAGGAGAGAGGAATTCTCTCTGCAACCAATCGTGGCCCGCCACGTCATTTCCTTCTCCACAAAAGTCGTCTTCCACCAGCAAACCCTACAAGTTCACCGGAAAAACGTGGTGTCGCCGGAAAAACGTATTACAACCATAACTCGCATAATTCTTGACCATTTTTGACGAATTTTATACCCCCGAACTCGTATCGACTTCCTCTACAACCCTGGACGTTCAAAAACTTCTGAAACGATCTCGAACGAAGACCCAGATGACAAGTTCGCTAAGCAAACAAGTACGCTAAGCTTTCCAGAAGTCCGCTAAGGCACCTCTGAAGTCCGCTAAGGACTCAAGTTCGCTAAGCACAGAACAAGTTCGCTAAGGTATACTTCATATCTTCAAAAACAGTTAAGAAATCTGGAAAAAAGGATGAACATGAAGAACTTACTTGTTGAGCATGAAATCTGCCCAAAAATGATAAGAAAACCCGTAATGATGCACGAAATATGAAGCTAAACCATTCACGAGAACGTTGTGGCCACCAACAACCCATAAACAGCAGCTAATCGGATCAAAACAGCTCCAAAATTCTGGAAATCCTCAAGAACACGAAGAACACACACTTACACCGTCAGTGTGTGTTTTTCCAGATCTGCCCAAACGGTTGAGAATCAGATGAAATGGATGCTTCCAATGGATCCGGAATGCGTTTTCCACTGAGAATCATACCTTACTTCATCCGAAAACATGAAGAAAAACCCAGAAAATGAAGAATCAAGCTCCAAAATCTTCAAAAACCCCAAATACGGGAAAACCCCAAAAGTTCCGAAAAAATGAGCTCGGATCTTCAATTTTCCAACAGATTTGAACAAGTAGAAGATAGAATCACATCTAAATGAACTCCCAAACATGAATCCATCATCCATATCATCAGAATCCATCCAGAAATGAAGAAAAAATAGAAAAAAGTCTCTAAAAAATAAGTTTTCTCATCTTCACCATTCAAGCTCAAAATCACAGATTCGAGTGACCAGATTCACGGTGAGATGAATCTGATCGGTACCCGCTCTGATACCATTTGTTAGGACCGATTTTCACTACGAGAATCTCGATCTTGAGCAAGAACATGTTCGGATGAGAAAAACTAAAAAAAAAACAAATGATGAAGATGATGATGATGAATCATGAATTCATAACATAGAAAGATGATGAACATAGTCGAATGATTTCATTAATCGAAAGATTACAATCAATGAATCATGAAGAACACTCTCTCTCTAGAATCCATGACTCACTCTCTCTCTAGAATGGAAACCTCACACTCTACAAGAAATTCATCATCTCCACATTCGGAGACTCCTTTACTTGTAATGGGCACCCTCACTATATATAGTGAGGGTGACTGACCACAGAAAAACACGACAAATGAACGAAATTACAAGTAAAGCAAATAAACATAAATTGATAATTAAATCAAAGCTGATTAAATTAATCCGAAGCTTGACTTGCTCGAACCGATCTTCCGTTGACTTTTACGTTGACCGTTGACCCGAACGGTTGACTTTTCCGGAAAACGGTCTTCGGTCCAATCTCGCAAGCCTCGAGCATCACAACCCGCGTCTCTGAATCAATTCACATGGATTCTTCAGTCGAATGCTTCGGTAAACAGATTTGATGGCGTCAGTCACATAGATTTTTGTTCCAACAATTATATATTAGAAAAAATGAAAAAAATTAAAAAAAAAATACCAGAACCATTTAGAGCTGGTTTTTCGAACCGAAGTAGTTCAAGAATACACCTACCCGGTTCTTTGAAGTTGCTTATTTCGAACCTGAAACCTGGTCCTGGTTCCTGGGTGGAACCGGTTCAAGCCTACCCAGTGGATCGTAAAACTGGTTTCTACTCGATTTCGGGCCAAGAACCAAAACTTTCACCTCTATATTAATCACAACAGAAAATCAATGAAACAAAATGGAGGTTAAACTTGGTTATGCTAATGGGCAAGGCAACATGGGTATGCTTTTGGGCCAGTTATAAAGGCCCACTGTCACATTATTTATTTATTTATTTATTTTTAATATCATCCCCTGGGCTGTTGATACAATAATAAGGGCCGGTTGGGTATTTTTTAGAACAGTGAAAATTGGGCCTACTACATAAAGGCCTGAGCTATCACTCTTTCCAAAAGCATGCTACGAATTACTACAAACTCATATACTTTTAGGTGATGTGAAATGTTGTAGACGACACAATGTTACCACATTTATAGTTAAATTAAATACCAAAAGATAAATTACGTTTCTTCTTTTCTAAGAAATAAAAGAAAAAAGTAACTTTGAAATTTATGTAAGAGATAAGTAGTGATGTCTAGTCCAAGTAAAAAGCTATGGCATCCAATCACCAAAAGAATGCTTGGGGATATATATGTGGAAGGCTTTTTTATACATAGGCCGAGTTTATGAAAAAACTTTTTTATTGAGAAAACTGAAAAATTAAAAGTTTCTTTTAAGGTTCTTATTTTTTAATTGTTTATATATATTTTTTTAACTTTATCATTTTTCTTTTACGTTTTAAAAAAATAAGAAATAAAAAATTTAGCTTTAATAACTGGTAATATGATACACTACATATATGCATCATATGACATATATGATGCATTACTTATATGTAGCAGTATTACTAGTACTGCGTATATGCAATACATAAAAAATGTATGACATTATTTTTTTAGTAAAAGAATATCTTAGTAAAGATAATAAAATTCTTGATTTTATGGAATAATTAAAAAAAATATTATGAATAAGCTATGATTTGTTAAATAAAAAAGAGTTTTTGAGTTTCCTCTCTCTCTCTCTCAGGAGTTTTCTCTAGATCATCTCTCTCTATATATATATATTATATATTATATATATATATATTATATTATATATATATATATATGAGAAGAATAAATAAAAACCTCTTCGAGTTGGAAAAACCGTGAAAACTAAGCTAAAAAGTTCATTTTTTGTTCCGATTTTTTAATGGTGACTCTCTAACTTAAAAAAACACCATTTATGAAAAAAAAATAAAAAAAAACGCCGAGTAAATTTTAAAAAAAAAAATTTAAGAACCGATTTTTTTTGCAAAAAGAAGTTAACCGGCCAAAAAAGACGTTCAAAATTTGTTATTTTTTTAGATGTATTTTTTAATAGATTCTACATTCATTTTTGATGGTTTTGATGAAAAAAAAATAAAAAAGCGCCTAGAGATTTTAAAAAAAATTTATTTACAGATTTTGTTACATATGTAACAAGGCATTTTACATATGTAACAGGTAAATGTTACATATGTAACATGACGTAACGTCAGATTTCGGAATTTTGTTTAAAAAAAACTACTAGGCGTTTTTTTGATTTTTTTTTCACCATAGGGCTTGTATTAACGCATATAATCACTACAAAAATTTTGAAGAAAAAAAATCGTTTTTTGTTAGTTTCCACGGTTTTTCCAACTCAAAGAGGTTTTCATTATATCCATCCCCTATATATATATATATATATATATATATATATATATATATATATAGGGTTAGGTTCAAATGAGAACTTTTTCTTTTGAGAACTTTTAAGAACTAAATCTCAACCACAAATTTCAGGGGGGACCACTACAATTCATAGGAGGGAGATACATGTAAATAAACTTGTGGCTCAAATTAGTTCTTTTTAGTTCTCAAATCAAATTGGTACTCAAATGATCCTAATCATATAAATTATATATATATATATATATATATATATATATATATATATATAGGGTTAGGTTCAAATGAGAATTTTTTATTTTGAAAACTTTTGAGAACTAAATCTCAACCACAAATTTCAGGGGGGACCACTACAATTCATGGGAGGGGGGATACACGTAAATAAACTTGTGGCTCAAATTAGTTCTTTTTAGTTCTCAAACCAAATTGGTTCTCAAACGATCCTCTCCTTTATATATATATATATATATATATATATATATATATATATATATATATAGGGAAGGGTTCCGTGTAGACCCCTTAAATTTTGTAGACCCCGTAGACCCCTATAAAACTCAATAAAAATAAAACTCAGTGCTGTAAATTTGGTTTTTTTTTATTACGATAAGCTTTTAAGAACCAAAAAAATAAATAAATAAATTAAAGAAAACAAAAAACATTAAAAATCGAAGATTTTAAGACAATGAGTTTTAAAATAATGAGTTTTAAACGCAACACTGAGTTTTATTGAGTTTATTGAGTTTTAAACTCATTGATTTTTTAAACTCATTGTCTTAAAATGTTCAATTTTTAATGTTTTTCGTTTTTCTTTTTTTTTAATTGTCTTTTTTTGTTCTTAAAAGCTTATCGCAAATAAAAAAAACTAAATTTAACAAAACTGAGTTTTATTTTTAGTGAGTTTTATTGATTTTTATAAGGGGTCTACGGGTCTACAAAAAATAAGGGGTCTACACGGATCTTTTACCATATATATATATATATATATATATATATATATATATATATATATATATATATATATATATAAAAGGAGAACCATTATAACACTTCCTAGCCACATATTTGGAATCTAGCTAATTTTATTTATTTTAATTCAAAAGGGTAATAAAGTCTTTAACCTATATAACTAAAAGACAAACCCCCATAAAATAATATTAACTATTAATATCTTGATTATTTAAAATTATTTTTTTTAATATTTTTTAAATACTTTCTTTTATGTATTTATTAGGTTTTTTAAGATTTTTTTAAACTTATTTTTATTGTTTTCTAATTTTTTAATAACTTTTTTTAAACGTTTTTATTTTCATTTTTTTAACAATATTTTAAAACTTTTTATTAACATTGACTTTTTTACGTTTTTAACAATTTTTTTTAACTTTTTAAAACTTTTTATTAACTTTTTAAAATTATTTTTTAAAAACTTTTTAGTAGTTTTTTTAATTTACTTTTTATGTTTTTAATATAATATTTTTTACTTTTCTTTAGTTATTTATATGTTTTTTTAAACTTTTTTTTACTTTTATTAAATATTTTAATCTATTTTTTAAAACTCTTTATTAGTTTTTTTTTAATTTACTTTTTATGTTTTTTAAAAATATTTTTTTTACTTTTTTTTTTTACTTTTTTTTTACTTTTGTAAGTTTTTTTTTTCCAAATGTTTACTATAGAAAAATGTTAAATGTCTACGCACATTGAATATAGATATTAGCAACCATGTAACATATGCCTACGAGCATGCAAGGATATGTAACATCTATGTAACAAATGCCTACTTGTTTACATTTTTGTTACACAATGCTTCAGGTTTGTAAGAACCAGCTACGTGGTTATAGCAAGAAAATGTGTTGGCGGAAAATGTGTTTCGGCATTTACCTGATAGATAATGTGTTTACGGAAAATGAGAGAGAAGAAAATGTGTTGGCGGAAAATGTGTTTCGGCATCTATTGATCACTGAGAGAGAAATTTAAATATTTACATTTTTTAATATTTTACATACGTGTAACTATTAGTTACACACATGCATTTGTACGCTACGAATACGTAATTGTTCGTTACAAACATGTAACACATACATTAAGAAAAATATCACCAAAGTGTAATTTTGAAATCTTGGTATTGTTTTGGTCCTAGTATTATCATTGTTTTAGTTTTCGATGGGTCACTACTACAAAAATAGGCCTAATGCAACTATTTACTTCACAAAAAGGTTGCATTAGCTGCAGTTACATTAGACCTAATGCAACCTTTCTATTAGTTAATGTAACTTTTTCCCCAAAGAGTTGCATCATGAAAATGTTACATTAGGTTTAAAACGTTGCATTATGTAAGAAAAGGGTTGCATTATGTATAATGCAACTTAAGCTAATGCAGCCTTTTTTTGAAGAAAAATGTTGCATTAGGCCCATTTTTCTAGTAGTGGGGTGGTAACATTTTCCTAAAAGTTGGTAGGACTCTGTTACGAAAATGTAACGTATATGTAAGAAGATGCAACCATGTAACAGATGCATATGATCATACAATATAGACAACAACAACTATGTAACAGATGACTACAAGCATGCAACCATGTAAATACTTGTTTACATTTTTGTTACACAATGCTTCAGGTTCGTAAGAATTAGCTACGTGGTTGTAGGAAGAAAATGTGTTTGCGGAAAATGTGTTTGGGCATTTACCTGATAAAAATGTGTTTACGGAAAATGAGAGAGAAAAAAAATCTGACTGATCAATGAGAGAGAAATTTGAATACTTATATTTTTTAAAATTTTACATACGTGTAACTGTTCGTTACACATATGTACTTGATCGCTACGCAATGTAATTGTTCGTTACAAATATGTAACAACATACATTAAAAAAATTACACCAAAGTGTAATTTTTAGATCTTGGTATTGTTTTGGTGCTAGTATTATCATGGTTTTAGTTTTCGACTGGTGGTAATCTTTTCCTAAGAGTTGGTAGGACTGTTAAGAAAATGTAACGTATATGTAAGAAGATGCAACCATGTAACAGATGCCTACGATCATGCAATATAGATAACAACAACTATGTAACAGATGACTACGAGCATGCAACCATGTAAATACTTGTTTACATTTTTGTTACACAATGCTTCAGGTTCATAAGAACCAGCTACGTGATTGTAGCGAGAAAATGTGTTTGGGCATTTACCTGATAATTGATGTGTTTACGGAAAATGAGAGAGAAGCAAATGTGATATACTGATCAATGATATAGAAATTTAAATATTATATTTTTTAACATTTTACATACATGTAACTGTTCCTTACAAATATGTACTTGTTCGCTACTAATATGTAACTGTTCGTTACCTACATGTAACAACATACATTAAAAAAATTATGGAAATTTTTTTTATAAAAAAACGAGACTATAACCAAATTAAAGATAAAAAAACGTCCTATTTAATGGTGTAATTTTTTAAAAAAAATTAATATTGCATAAAAAGTTATTAGCGATATAAAATTAAGGAGGGAGTAAAAAAATTAATGTCACATCAGCTTATTATGTCATCTCCATTTAATTAGAAAATCACTTTTGTGCCATTTTCTATATATTTAATAGTTTTTTATATTTTAATTTAATTTAAATAAATTCAAATTAATCTAGACCATTCATTTTAAAAGGTGGTTAAAATGTGTGGCTCATATCTGTTCTCGTGGTTCTCACAATATATATCGATTCTCAAAAGATCCTAACCCTATATATATATATATATATATATATATATATTGAAAAGTTCATTGTAGACACCTTCATAAGTGTAGACAGGTAGACACCTTTTTCACCATTAGATCTCTTGATCTAATGGTTATGATTAATTTATTTTTTCTTTTATTTTCTTTTTCTCATTGTTCAGAAAATTTCACATGTGAAAACACATGTGAAATAAAGTAATTTCACATGTGAAATAAGGTGTCTACCTGTTTACACTTATGGAGGTGTCTACAATGAACCTCACCCTATATATATATATATATATATATATATATATATATATATATATATATATATATATATATATATATGGAGAGGATCATTTGAGAACCAATTTGATTCCTGTAGACCCCTATATTATTATATAGAACTCACTAAAAATTATAAAACTCATTACTGTTGAGTTTGATTTTTTTTTTAATTTTTTCTATTTTGTCATATTCTATTTTTATATTTTAAGTTAGGGTTTATTTATAATGTTTTTAGTTTCTTCTATATTTTTTATTTTCTTAATTTGAAATTATAATTTCCAGTGAGTTTTATAAAACATCGATTTTTAAAATTGCAGTGGGTTTTAAATACAACAGTAACTTAGTGAGTTTTATAATTTTCAATGAGTTTTATAGAACATCAATTTTTAAAGTTGTATTGAGTTTTAAACAGAATAGTGAGTTTTAAAACTCAGCAATGAGTTTATATTTTTTAGTGAGTTTTATAGAACAATATAACTTTTTTAACAACAATTATATTTCAATGTCTCCAACAACTTTGTAGGTTTTCTTTTTGATTTTTAAAATCTTATCGCATAAAAAACCAAATTCAACAGCAATGAGTATAATAATTTTTAGTGAGTTTTATAGAACAATATAGGGGTCTACATTTTTTAAGGGGTCTACAATAAACCTCACCCTATATATATATATATATATATATATATATATATATATATATATATATGTGAGTGTGTGGGTGTATATGTGTAGAGAGAAAGGGGGGGGGGGGGGGGGTCATGTAAAAACCACTTATTATGTTAAAAACTAAAAAACTAATACTAAAACCTTGATAACTCCTTCGTACGTTGATATTTTGAAAAAAAAATACACCAAAAATCTTAGAATTCTGTTATCTTTAATTATGGAAGAAGAAAAGTAATGTTTTGTGGTTTTTTTAATACTACGTATGTGGAGTATAATTAGAGGTGCAAAAACCGGTTTGAAACAGGAATCGATTCTTGACTTTTTTGATTCTGGTCAAAATCGATTCCTGACCGAATCGATTCAATTCAAGAATCGATTTCACCAGAAAAATCTCGAATTGGTAGGAATCGAATCGGTTTGGAATTGAAATCGATTCCTAGCCAGAATAGATTCCAACCAATTCGTACGCTTTAATTTCTTATTTTTTTAAAGTTAAAAAAACTAGAAAAACACACTTTTATTGAATTCAAACATAAAATATTACAATAACAAGTTGTTTAAACTTAAACCATTACAAAAATAGATGTTTTCAAAAGGAAAATACAAATTGTTCTTCAATTCAACCAAGAAAAATACAATTGTTCTTTAATTCAACCAAAGAAAATACAAATTGTTCTTCAATTCAACCAAGGAACATATAAATCGTTCTTCAATTCATCCATGGGGGTATACAAAAGATTAGGATCAAATGGGGGAAAAAAAGCTCAAACGACTATATAGCCATTTCCAACGACTATATTAATGGTCTAAAAGGCATGCGAAGGAATCGATTTGGAATCGGTTCGTATAAAATCAATTTGGAATCGATTCGTACTCTGAACCCTGAATTGGTCAGAATCGATTCGATTCGTATCAATTCGTAAATCCATTCGTGTGGAATCGATTTGGATTTCGATTCCAAACCAATTCCTGACCCGGAATCGATTCCTGATTTGTACCTCTAAGTATAGCTAATAGTTATACTGCATTATATGTAGTGTTCATTAATACTTAAAAAAAAAACTATACCATAGATCTTAGAATTTTATTATCTTTAATTATGAGAAAATAAATAAATAAATAATGTTTCATGATTTTTTAATACTATGTTACACATGTGCTCCTCTAAGTGTGTATGAAGAGTATCTTCCATCGATTGGTCCACGAGGCCTACTCCAGTAGATGCCACGTGTCATTATTTATTTATTTTGTGTTTCTTATTCAAACGCAATACATTTAGCATGAGAGTTGCTGGTGTAATGTGTACAATCATATAATATAACTTTGGGTTCTAATTTTAACGTCATTACACATTTTTTTGTATTTTCGATTTTTTTACATTGTGTTGTAGCAATGCAACTGATTTTATGTATCCGTGTTATTCTCTTGACAACACACGTATAATAAATCTAGTTATAAACATTTACACATTAATGTAGGTTCATTATTATTATCCAATTTACACTTTAAAACTTGTTACCAGTAATAAAGAGATGGTGAGAGAAAATAGAAGAGGAAAATTAATTTTATTATAAACGGCTACTAAAATTATATTAACATAAGCCACCGAGGTTACACCATACTAAGTTGATTGTTTACCATTATGCATATTTTTAAGTTTCAATAGTAAATGAATGATTTGAATTGGTTTTCAAATCTATATGATTATTTAATACACACATGTACGGGGTGTCGTTATAAACACCCCTGAAAGATGTAAAATCATAGAACCTTTATTTCGTATTGAAATTATTTCGCATGTTAAATTTCATGAAGTTAGAAAGAAAGAAAAAATGGAGAAAACAAATTAAACACAACAATTAGATGAACATATTCAATGACTCAAAAGGGTGTCTATAGGTCTACAGTTTTTAGGGTGTCTAGGATGAAAGTCGGTGGTTATTGTAGACACCCTAACATGTATAGAACTTTAGACACTTTTGGAACTGTTCATCTTATGGCTTTGTTTAATTTTTTTTCTTCATTTCTTCTTTCTTTCTGACTTCAGCGAATTTTTCATGCGAAATAAGAGTTCAATGGTTCAACACTTTTAGGGTGTTTACAATTAATCTCCCTATCTACCTATCTATTAAACAAAACATATAAGGCTGATTTGGCACCTTATAAGGTTGTCCACATCATCAATTGATGAGGTGGCATCCTCTCATTCTAAAAAAATCATATGTGTAATTTTCTTAATTTTTTAGGTTTTCTAAATAATTAATTGTACCATTAATTTTAGGAAACTTTAAGTCAAATAAACTGATTTTGAAATTCTTAAATTATGGTAACTAATAAACCCCGAATTAGCCTAGAATTAAGGATTTCAAAATTTAGATCTTTGGCAAGTTGTATATCTATATCTATTTAAAATGATTGCATTCTTATTTTATGTAGATTTATGTGTATGGTATTCGATTTTTTAAGCGTACATGACAGTTAAGCCATTTAATATGGTATTTTATATTTTGTGTCTTCCTTTTTATTAATAAAAATTGCTAGATTTTGGCTAATATTCTTTTCCTTTCTATGCTAGATTGTGATGTTGTTGTCCTAGCAAATAATCCGGGTCAGGGATTTAGATGCGAGATTTATGATAATGAGGAAAATGTAGAGGTATGTCAAAGGTCTTTTTTATATGTTCATTTATAATTCATATATAAAATTTCATAATGGATACTTGTGTTATGGAACTTTTTTTTATTGCAGGGATGTAAAACTTTTGGTCAAGGTGATGAGATAATATTTTAACCAATGAAGTGAGTCTTGTATTTATTTTGGGTGTTCTTACATAGAGGTTGTAAGATGGTCCGTTGGGTGAGGATGTGTAATACATCCAAAGGGTTCGGTTGTGTTGACCTTAAAACACTTTTTTGTCCATTCTATAAATTTTGTATAGATAATTAAGAACACCCAATAAGATCCATTCTATAAATTTTGTAAAGATAATTAACACCCCTAAAATTTTATATAAATTTTAAATATAAAATCTCGAAATCAGTAATTGTAACTATGTAAGGACATATTCATGGATGAACTACTTTTTCTTATCTCTGTTTAGATACGCCTTTCTTTAACCTGTAAAATATGCATGTATTTTTATGCTATACACTATATTCGTTTTAGCAATCTCACTCATGTGTTCACTTATAGATTGAAAGTTTGGTCGGTTGGGTGAGGATGTGTAATACATCCAAAGGGTTCGGTTGTGTTGACCTTGAAACACTTTTTTGTCCATTCTATAAATTTTGTATAAATAATTAAGAACACCCAATAAGATCCATTCCATAAATTTTGTAAAGATAATAAACACCCCTAAAATTTTGTATAAATTTTGAATATAAAATCTCTAAATCAGTAATTGTAACTATGTAAGGACATATTCATGGATGAACTACTTTTTCTTATCTCTGTTTAGATACGCCTTTCTTTAACCTGTAAAATATGCATGTATTTTTATGCTATACTGTAACACCCCAACCGATGGCGGAAACATCGAGGTGTCACGAAAAGAGTATAGAAGCACATGGATAAAGGAGAAACCATATTTTATTATTAATTCAAATCTTAAAACGTCTATTACAAGGCATAAGAATTTAAAAGACATAAGATTCGCTAACTAGATCTCCAAACTTCTAGTCTCAATCAGGCTTGATTCTCATTTCCTGAAAAACATACAAAAGGTCAACTACATATATAGTTGGTGAGTCATAGGTTTGCTAACAAAGCAGTAATAATAACCGATTGATAAACGTTTGCAAAGTAATACATGTTAAACTAAATATGCAAGTATTACCTAAATTAATCACATATTCGTCACCCAGTACATAAATGATGTTCAATTCCTCAAAGGAATCTCTACGATTATGATGTTCAGTTCCTCAAAGGAACCTCTACGATTATGATGTTCAGTTCCTCAAAGGAACCTCTACGATTATGATGCTCATGAGACTCACATGCACATGCCCCTAGGATACGATATAATATAGATAAACACAAGCAATTTATTTAACAGTACTTGACTTTGCTTAATAAGATTAAATGATTTCAAGCATAGAGTTTCACAATGATTTCAATGATAACCATGAATAAGTATTTTGTTTGAAAACCAAGTAATGATATAAACGTTTGTGCATGTTTTCCATCCCAAAAGATTTAAAGTAAAAATGGGGACTATGAACTCACCGTAAGTAGTTGGTTGATTACTAGCTTGACGTATCGAGAATGATTTCAAGTTCGAGGGATTCCTAGACGAAATATGAAATCGGTTAATCCTAAAGTTACGATGACGAAGAATAGGATTTCCAGATACCTAGGGTTTCGTTGGGACTGTTGACTTGGGGAAAATGACATTATTTTTTTAGGTCTTTGGTGTATAAATCCTTTGAAGATAATTATGAAATAACCATATAAATAATTTGGCTAATAAATATTTGACTAAATAAATAAATTGAAAAACAATTATAGTTAATAAGTATTTATTTGTGCTTATGAGCATTATGTAGTGACTAAATAAATGAAATAATTTAATGAATTTATAATTTAATAAATTAATAACTAGATAATCAATTTAATAAATAAATACATAATTAAATAAATAGCTGACAAAATAAATGAACTAACTTAATGATTTCATAAATAATTAAGTAAATATTGCGTAAATGAGTGAACGACCACTTAAATGATCAATTAATAATAATAATAATAATAATAATAATAATAATAATGATAATGATAATAATAAAAGAAATGTAACCGAATATATGATTGTCAAATTAATTATGTTGTTAACTAAATAACTAGGTGAGTAGTTAACTCAATAATAGAATATTAGACAATACGTTATGACACAAAAGAATAAATAAATGGATGTTTTTATAAAATAATTAGGTTTATTAGGTGTGTATTTGTTTTTAAAAAGACTGTAAGGTTTTTTTTTATAAATATATAAAAAGCTTGAAAATGATAATTTTTATGGTTTATGGAGTTTAGAACACTTTATAAGTATATTTATAATTTTCTAGAGTACTTATATTGTTTTTAAGTGGTTTTATGGAGAAAAATAACAAAAATATGGAGAAATAACAAAAAAAAACGGAAAATGCGTCCTGCAGGGTTCGAACCCGAGACCTTCTGCTTATCAGACAAGCGCTGAACCAGCTGGGCTAGAGGCCTTTTCGAGTTTAAGCCCAAACAGATAATTTAAAACATACACCTGCGGGTCATCTTCTTCCCCAGTCACCATACCCGAAACCCTAGATTTTTGACCACCAAATTAATCCCGTAAACGCTCATGAATCCTAAAATAAACTTAGGGCTTTTACTCAGGGCTAAAAACCGAGTCTAATGGTATAAGATTTACCTCGAATAGTTGCCGGAAAAACGGAAAAGGAAGGTCGCCGGAGACGACGGCGGCGGCGGCGGTTAAACACAAACGCAGGGACGATTTCGTGAGGTTTTTTGATGTGTAACGATGCGCAGATGATCAAGGAATGATAGGGAACAATTTATAGGGTCTCAAACTCAACGGAAACGAGTTATTTTGGACGTTTAATGCTCGAGTTTATTCGTGGTTAATGATGATTAATACGCATTAACGGTCGGTTTTGGGACGATAATGATTATTAGATGAACGTTAGGGACGTTTCTTGATTAACCACAGCGAAAAACGGGCGTTTTAAGTGAGTTTGGGCGTTTTTCGGCGAGGGCGGCGGTCGCCGGCGGCGACACTGCCGGAAAAATGCGAACAGCTATATTTTTTATTATATTTTTTTTTTCTTTTCTTTTTTTATACATGTATACCCCATTAACTACATCCATATATATATATATATATATATATATATATCCACTTTTAAGTATTATTGTGTTAATAAAACCTTGTTTTTATTTATATGTTTTTTTTATATATAAACTAAAATAAATGAGTTCTATTCGCAAGATTAAATACGTAAAATAACTTTTACATAGCTTTTAGTAAAAACGAAAGACCATCGCGGTTTTGTTTGGTCGCACAAATATATCATGATGTTTTATAAAAAAATGACAAGTTTTATAAAATTTAAAGGTTTATGATATACCATATTTGTTTTCTATTATAACATAACAAAATTCTTTCAAATGAGTAAATGATATGATTAAATGGTTAAATTACTTCAAATAAATATTAGAATTTAATATAGAATGAATAATTTTTTTTTTTAAAGGTAGTAAATTTGTTTCAAACAAGTAATTAGTTAACTTAAATGGCTAATTTAATTCAAAAATAGAAAAATAAGTAAATAATCAATGAATAACAGAATTTAGTTTAACTCAAGACTTTTATTAATATTAAAATTTCACGATTGTTACATATACACTATATTCGTTTTAGCAATCTCACTCATGTGTTCACTTATAGACGAATTCTAAAGGAGGTGGCACTCCTTGCTGTTGTGGAATAGCATATCAAATTGATGGTTAAGTTTGAAAATGAAGAAGTTCTTACAGTTCAACTTAGAAGTGATATATTTGTTTACTTCTTAGCGAATTCCAAAGGAGGTGGCACTTCTTGCTGCTGTGGAATAGCATATCAATTAGAGGGTTAAGTTTGAAAATGAAGAAGTTCTTACAATTCAGCTTGGAAGTGAGATGTTAAAGGTTATAAAATGTGATTTTTACATTTAAATCTATTTGTTATCTACTAAACATCATATTAATATGATTTTGTATTTTAGTTTCTATCTAAATAATCATAGGTGATGACACTGTTTTCGAGTACCAACTTGATAATAGTTTTCTTCATATGAAAAAGGTGATTCATATGGTTTATTTGATGTCAATGGTATGGTTTTTTATCCCATTTTCAGGATTTTTTTTATCACTAGGTACGACTGACTTTTTTTTAATAAATATTGACCATTTAGTTGGCTGTTTTTATTAACTGGTTAAAACATTATAAACATATTATTGTTTGGTATCATTTTGAAACTCTATTGATATAATGTTACGTTTTCAAAGCTGTTTACATATCAGTACTCTGTATATGAAACATGAACCCTCGAGGAACAATAGATTAATTATACAAAACTGGTTCGGAGTGTGCGTGTCATTTATCATGTATATGTCCCTCCCTTGGACTTTTATGGACCGCATGCCTTTCTTCCTAAGCACCTTTGCTTTTCTTTCTTGCTTGCATTCTTATAGAACGATTTCAATAAATGTAGGTGGGCCTCTACTATGAGGAGCTACTACTAAAAGAAGATGCACACTTTAGAAGTCAATTCAATAGAGGATGGATGCATAGTTTAGAATTCAATTTAGCTATTGTTTTATCAATTTGAAGGTCTTTATGATGAAAGTGTGATTGTTTGTATAAGATTTGATTATTTGTTTTTTTTTGTGATAAATATTACTAGCTATAGTTATCTTAAGTGGATAAATATTATTTCAAGAGTTGTTAGATAGTATTGAAATTTTCATAGAGCATTAGACCTTTTTATAAAAAAATTAAAGGGGAGGGTTGTTCTATGCTTTGACTTTTAGAAAAAAAAGTCAATTGTAACAAAAAATTTAATCTCACAATACACTATGATGCTTTAAGTCTGTTATTTCTTCCATCATGGTAAAACAAAGCCATATTGATCATTTTTGTCCTACTATTTTTATGAACACCACCTCTTTCTTTCTTTATTATTTTTTTTTTGTGTTAAGGGTTCCAAAAAGTATATCCATATATGATGGTCCGAATGGATTTACAGGATTATTATGAAAGTTTATATCTTGGTGCCATTTGGATGAAATTGTTATAATGATGGATAGTTCAGTTCATCATAGGGTGGATTTTGAACATGGCGATTATATTAATTTATAAAATATTACACTTGTGAATGAATGAACGTATTGTGTACATACGGGTTAAGGAGAATTTGTTCATGGCTAAAATGTTTTGTTTATGTATTATTCTTTTCAATTTTTATTCCGAATTTAGTTTTATGTTATATTTCATTTCCCGTTCTGCAAGGCGCTTCAAATCAAGATGTTGTCACATCTTACTTCATCTTACATTTGGAGAGAGTGCAAGGTTCTAAAGTTAACAAAAAACATGCGTCTTCTTCAAGGTAAAAATCCCTCAGAGATACAAGAAACATGTGATTTTGGTCAATGGCTTTTGGATATTTGTGAGGGAAAAGCCGGTGGAGATAATGATGGTGAGTCAGAAATAGTTATTCCTCCTGATCATCTTATTCATGATTTATCGGATCCGGTTGCGATCTTATCGATTTTGTTTATCCATCGTTTCTGGACAACTTTGGTGAACAATATTTTTGGTCTGAAAGAGTATTCTCACACCAACTAATGAGGTTGTCGATGATATCAACTGTCGTCTGTTTTCTTTGGTTCCCGGTGAAGAACATGAGTATTTAAGCTCAGATTCTGTATGTCACGTTGATCATAACTTATACTCACTAGACGTCCTGAATTGTTTACATATATCTGGCATTCCAAATCATCGTCTCGTGCTGAAAGGTGGTATTCCTGTTATGTTGCTTAGAAACATTGATCAGAGGAATGGCTTATGTAATGGAACACGTCTTCAGATCGTATCTCTAGGGAAGCATGTTATTGAAGCGGTGGTTATCTCTGGAAGCAATATCGGATTCAGGACTTTTATTCTTAGACTTTCATTGGTTCCAACAGATAAAAGAGTTGTTTTTCGGTTTAAGAGAAGACAGTTTCCAATCTCTGTTTGTTTTGCTATGACTATAAACAAAAGCCAAGGTTAATCTCTTACGAGAGTAGGATTGTACTTGAAAGATCCCGTCTTCTCTCATGGTCAATTATATGTTGCCTTATCAAGGGTGAAGAGCAAGAAGGGTTTGAAGATCTTGATTTTGGATGAAGACGGTCGTCCAACCAATGTAACAAGAAATATAGTGTATAAATCTATCTTCTCAAATTTGTAATTGTTATTGAATTTTTTTATTATTATTGAATATTGTTTTACCGATAAGAATTTGTTGGATAGTATATATATCTATATTTTTTTTATGTTTTAGACCCGGGTATTTACCCGGGTAAGTGGCTAGTATATATATATATATGTGTGTGTGTACGACATTGTAAAAAAGGAAATAATGAGTAATATTTAATGAAATATGGAATATGTTTGAATAAATGTCCAAGTGTCCAACATCAGTGAGACAAACTTTCTAAGTCATTTGGACTTTCTTAAAAAAAAGTTATCATGGTGTTTCACATTTGACTATCATTTTTCCATTATGGTGCGCTACTTGATAAATTTATAAGTGTATCAACTACCAAAACTGAAAGCTTTATAATGTGAATTCTTGAGTATATGAAAAAAGATCATGCATGCTTAAAGTTAGATGGTTTTGAGAAACTAAGTAAAGATGAAATAACACCATGTTAGGTATAGGTATTACATCATGAGAAACACATAAAGGACTGTTATAACATTCATTTTAATATATTTGTAACACCCCGATATTCACGTACTAGGTAACTACGTATCTTATTATGTTTACCTATGTGTTTTTATTATGAATATGTGTTAGGAAGTAATGTTATATGAATAAACACATGTTTATATGATAAAAATGATGAACGGGTTTAGAAATGATAAAACATGAATAATTACATGTTTTAATTAGAGATATATGTGCTAATACGTGTTTAAATAGTAAACGAATGAATCATAAGTGTTCCGACACTTAGAAGTTATTGAAAATGTATCCTAAAATGATTCCTAACATGAAATGATAAGTGTACTAAAGTATGAGGGGCTAAAACGTAATTTAGCAATAGTAACTAAACAAATATATATAAGTATATATATATTATCGAACGTATCCCGAGCCTTAGAAACCCTAGAAAATGTTAGAAATATGTTCCCTAATGTTTTGGGGCATAAAATAACAAAACTATAAAAGTTTAAGGGCCTAGAATGTAATTAATAGAACTAGAGGGGCTAAAAATGTAAAATACAAAAAGCTGGCCGGAACCTGGGTGTCTCGCGTATCGCGCAGACCCAAGGGCCTCCTGGCGCGATACGCCTGGGGGTCATCAGCGCAGCAAGAAGATCAGCACACTTTCTGGTTCGTTTTTCTCCACGTATTCGGACTTGCAGCTTACGTTTTGGCCTCCTACGCATCGTTTCTTGGCCGTGAGTCACCATGGGACGTGTAAGGAGGATGGTACGCACCTAATACTATAAATACATGCATCAATTCGTCCGAAATCCTCACAAATTCACTGATTCTTTCTCTAAAAACCCTAAACGAACCCAGAAACTTCGTCAATCAAATTCGCGCAAACGGTGAGGAGTTAGAAGGCGAAATTCAGCAGTCAAGCTACTCTAGGTATGATTAACAATAACCTATCTCAGTTTTTGCAAATTCGAATTCTAAGTATGCTTTTTAAATTCATGTCAAAATTAGGGTTCTTGAGGAAAATCTTTGATTTTGGGTAATTGGATTGGAATTAAGGTCTAAATTTTTGTAGGTAATCCTAATTTAATGTGTTTTAAGAAAGCCCTAAGTTTATTTCACAATTGGAAAAGGTTTGGTAAAGGTTTTGTTAACGGGTCAAAATTAGGGTTTTCATGTCGTTGTTCTGCCCAAATCGAGTAAACGGTTTTGAATTAAGCTTTTCCATTTTAAAGGATATTATAAAATATTATAATGAACAATACCCTAAGTTGGTTTTGAATAAAAATGAGTTTTGACAATAAAACGAGAATTTCATGAAATTAGGGTTTTGAAATAAGAATATTTAATATAAAATAATCCGTAGGGTTTGGGGATTTGAATTTTGATATGGTAACATGTTTATACATATATTAAATGTATATGAAGTTAAAATGAATAAATAATGAAGTATTGAAAATACCGAGTTAATCGGATATTAGAAGTTCGTGCGGACCGGAAGGGTAGGCGCCTGTACACTGGGGTTTCTGGCATAGCGGGGGTGTCGCCATCCCATCTGGGCAATGGCATCCCAACACTGGGCGACCCCGGAGTAAGCGTCTACTTATAGGAATGCGCGTCTTCATAGTTATCAATAAAAGAAGATAATATGCCTCCAGGGGCATTTTGGTCATTTTGACCCTTAAAAGTATATAAACTTAATAATATACATTATTAAGTAGATAAGGTATTAAAATAAACATAAGAAGTGTTTATTATATAAAACCTTGCGTTAACATCATACAATACGCAATTAGGTTAAATTGGAAGACGTAAAGGAGGTTCTGACTGAATTAATTGGCTTAAGAGAATAAGGTGAGTTCTATGAGCCCACTTTTAAATATTTTAATGTTTTCGGGCTAGTATACATGCAATGTTATTTAATTGAAAAGTATTGAAATACCTTTGCTTGTTTTGTGTTGATACACATACATGAAAATGTTATAATGCCTATAACTGTTTTAAGTTGTTATTACCTGTTATAAACTATTTTCGGGAAGGTTATAATAAACGGGTAATAAAGAAGTTAAACTTTTAAAGTAAAGTTTAAAAAGGGGAAAATGAGTTTTTGAGGATAAAGGAAATGACCCTTGGGGTTATTTTAAAGAAGTTTTAATCTAAGCAAATATTGTCTTAAGGAGGGTTGAGGGGAATTGTACAATTCAAGCAGTGGATATAAAAGCCACTGGAGTAGCGACGGTTACTCAGGAGGTCGGGAGGCGACGGCCAACCGAATGGACTAAGATTAGTCCCAGTAAGACAATGCTTAGTAGAAGAGGTTTTGCTTATAATGTTTTGTATGACTTTCTTTATGCAAAATGATTATTAGCAGGGAAAATGATTTAGAGTATTAAATGATTTTTAATACTGAAGGTTTAAATGTTATGTTTGGTATAACTCTGTTATGTCTTATATCCATTAAACGTTTATAAAGAAGGGGCCGCTAGGCCCAAATGTTTGAAGTAACCTTTCGAGGTTAAGGTAAAGTTTTAATACTTAGAACTCACCAGCGTAAGCTGACTTTTTAAAACATGTATATTAGGTGAGGTTAAAGATCCAAGCATCAAGGGAAAGGCTCATGTTTGAGCGGAGTGGATGGGCAAGCTATTAGGAGAAGGCTATACGGGCATGCTGGCTTAAGTAATGTAGATACATGCATATCTATTAATCGTTATCTTTTATAGTTATCGTTAACCATTGTAGAAATTTTATCTTACTTGTACTTGGCATATAAATAAATAAAAAGTTTTAAATTTCCGCTGCTTTAGTTATCTCTGTTATACCTTGTGTTCATGAGTAAATCCGACACGTGACCCCTCCTGGAGCCAAGTCTGGGAGTGGGCGTCACAATATTCTAGTAATAACTATATGTTACGTGTCACAAGGATCAACTAAATGCATACATTATGTTAAGAATTAAAAAAAAGGTCTTTAATGAGCGTGAATTATAACACACACTAGTTTTACGACGCCCCAAATATAAGCGTCGTTAAATTCCTGTCATATTTTCTAAATTATTAAGAGTATGATGCACATTTTTACGCGTCATAAAGTTACTGTCATAAAAAAAACACAGACGAATATTTTTTTATCACACGTGTTAGATATGGGAATCTTGACAAGCAGGTATGATGTTCGTGAGGAACCCTCCAACATGTTAGGTAAGGCTCGTGTTGTGGCGGCTTCGGTCCAATGAGGTGTAGGCACGACCCACTGCTAGTTCTAGTCTCCGACATATATAATGTACATTTACTTGTAATTATTTTTGTTCATCTTATAATACGAAAACCCGATGTGTTGTACAGTGGATATAAGTTAGATTCGAACCGAACCACTTTGTTTTTGATTTTTTCTCACTTCTTGCAAGTGTGTGTTCTTGATGATTTCGCTATGTTTTATTGTTGTTTAATGGTTTTCCACTCAGTTTGGAAGGTTTTCTCGAAGACCACTGTGAGCTACCATCACTTTTAGGGTTTGCATTGTTGAACAGAAAGCTTTGGAAGAGGTCGAAAATTTTCTTCGATCGCAAGTTTTTTCCGAACATTGCGTTCGATAGTATCTCTTTCGAACATTTCCTTCAGCAAAAACTTTTCTGAGTAGAAAGTTTTCTGATAGAAATTGTCAAAAGTTTAACATGAAAGTAAACTTTCACTTGAAAGTAAGTTTTACTAAAAAGATTTTCCTAGAGAAAGTTTTCTTAGGAGAAAGTTATTTTTGTTTGCTTGAGATAATGGGAGAGGGCGAGAAGACTAAGATTGAGAAATTTAATGGTGGTGACAACGGGTTCTGGAGAATGCATATTGAAGACCTCATATATCAAAAGGGGTTAAACTTGTCAATGTTGGGAATAACACATAAACCAGAGAAGATGGACAATGTTGCATGGAATCTCATGGATAAAGATGCTTTGGGTGTTAGTAGGCTTTCACTTGCAAAGAGTGTTTGTTAGTGAAACGAACACACATGGAGTGTTGAACGTATTGTCCAATATATATGAAAACCCATCAACATCAAACAAGGTCTTCCTCATCAGCTGGTTGGTTAACACCAAGATGAAGGAAGGTTCTTTGGTTACAACTCACATCAATGAATGCAATTCGATTATCTCAAATTTGACTTTTGTTAATATTAAGTTTGATGATGAAGTTTAAGCCATTCTCCTACTCTCGTCTTTTCAAGAAAACTGGGCAACAACAATCTCCACAGTCGATATATCATCTCGAACTACCAATTTGACCTTTGAAAGCATTAGAGATTTGATTGTGGG
The DNA here is from genome assembly GCA_039602395.1 of Deinandra increscens subsp. villosa. Lineage (NCBI taxonomy): Eukaryota > Viridiplantae > Streptophyta > Magnoliopsida > Asterales > Asteraceae > Deinandra > Deinandra increscens. Next base: position 41,157,910 of record JBCNJP010000024.1, read on the forward strand.
TGTAAAAAATAAAACGAGGACGCACAGGGGATCTTCTAGCACTATGTTACATATAGAAGGGCACGGGTAGAAGAACATAAATGGAGCAAACTACAGGGGTAGATTGAAGTCTAGAAAGAGAAGTTAGTCAAAGGCTAGAAATAATAGTGTGTTGGGATTGCAAAGAAAATGGGAATTTTCAAAAAGCAATACACTGAACCTCTAGTTAAAAAGGATAAGAAGTAGGTGAACAATGTTGCAACTGAAGATTCAGACGAAGCTATCATTTCTTGTGTTGAAAGTTCAGCTAAATCCTGGATCATGGATTCAGGGGATTCTTTCCATCTTATCACTTGCCCAAAGTTGGCAAAGAATTTGAAAATAGGCAACTTTAGAGAAGTTATTTTAGCAAATGACCAAAATCTAGACATCACGGGTGTAACACTTGGACCAAAACGAGCATCGTACCGAGGCTCAGGATGAAAGTTAGAATAATCAAGAATTGTAGAATGGACCTCGATGCGAATCGTCCCAGTCTAGTAAGGGAATCTGACGGTCTGCATGTCATGTGAAAAATGCGTCGGATACGGCACCCAAAATGTATCCGCACGTTTCTCTAAAGGGAGATGTGGATCTTCTAAGATAGGGATGGTCAAAGCAGACGGTCCGCATTAGAAAACAAGGTTTTTTTTTCTTCATATTTCTGCTTATTTGCACGGATTCTACTTGGGATATATGCTCTTTCTTGGCCTGTTGCTCACCCGAGGTTTACAAAGAATATCCAGGAGCCCAAGTCTTAAAGAGTTTGCTAGGAAACATCATGGTAAGCTTCTAGGAATCGAAAATGCTCACTAATTTAAGTGTCTTATCTGAATAGACTTGCACTCGGTTTTGATGGATTACAGATGCTTGCATGGATGATCTAGATTGAGATTGAGGTTGGGTTGTGTCTAAGTTGTCAATTTAAGGTATGGAAAGCTTGATCTAGTGTGGAAAACAGATTTGTAGACAAAATGGTGGACATTGTATGTTAATAGCACCTTGGATGATGCATGCAAGAGCTTAGTGAACTGATTTGGCGTCTACAAGTCCAAATCAATAGCAAAAGGGTCGGTTTGAAGGTTTAGTACAAGCAAGCCAGTTTGAGGTACAAGGTCATTATACGTGCATTAGGGTTTCTTTTTATAAAAATAGAGACCGGGATGTAACAGAGGGTTTAGGTACCATGAACTGGACCGATAATTATCTTTGGTTTGAAAACCCGATTGACAACGAGCTTAAAATGTAGAAATAACAGAATGTCATAAAAGGACAAAATAGTCGAGAAGGACCATCTGGGGTTCAACCCCTGGACAAATGGTCTGCATGTTTTCCTGGTCAGAAAAGGCTTAAAAAAGAAGCGGACTGTATGGATGAAATTTTTATAGGACAGACGGTCTGCATGTCGTCCTTGACCAACTTTGACTTGTCCAAAAGCGAACTGTCTACCTTGTAACAGGCACACATGTTTACAAAACTGGTTTTAGAGTCATTGCCTATGACTCACCAACAACATAGTCGTTGATTATTTTAGCTCATTATACAGTTAACTGACTGCAGGGGAATATTGGGTAGAAACATGGAAACTATTTTGGTAAAGGGATAATGACACATGGGGAAATCTAGTGTGGACTTAGAGTCTTGTAAACCAATACAGTTTTTTATGACTTGTGTTTTTAGTTTGTTTTGAGCCTTTGTAGTCTTGTTTATGGGACCTGAAATAAGGCTTGAATCTTTGTGTATTATTTAAGTTTAAATTTTCTCTAACTTTTGGGTTAAGTGTTTTTTATATTTTAATCTGTAGTGTTTGGCATTCGATCGGTCGCAGCCCAGGTGATGGGGTGTGACAAAGGGTATGGACGATGTTGACTTAAAGAACTCATTGGGAACTACATAGCCATTGAAGGACGTCAGGGTTATTCCAAAATTAAGGAGAAAACTGATATCTTTTAGGTAGTTAGAAAATGAAGGGTATTGCGTTATGTTCGGTTGAGGCCAATGGAAAGTCATTAGAGGAAATCTGGTAATTACTCGAAGCAAGAAAATGGGTGTGCTATATATGATGGAGGTAGTTACCGATGATGTCAATGTTGTAACACTAGGTCCAAGTCCGTCTAGTTGTGGCACCATAGACTTAGACATATGAGCAAGAAAGGGTTAAAGATGCTAGCTGCTAAAGGCAGGTTCCCAAACCTGAAGAAGGTTTAAAGCACTTTCTGTGAACCATGTGTGCTTGGTAAGCAAAAAGGGTTTCCTTTTTTAAGACAAGGAAGGCATTGAAAGCACGAAAGCTAGAGTTTATCCATTCAGATGTGTATGGACCCACTATAGTCTCAGTAGTGGGAGGAGCAAATTATTATGTCACCTTTATATACAATTCAACACGGAACAGACGGGTCAATTTTAAAGGTAAATTTGATGTTTTTACTATTATTAAGAAATGGAAATCTGTTGTTAAACTTGAAAATGGTTTGAAGGTTAAATGCTTGGTGTCTGACAATGTAAGGGAATATATCAACAAGGAGTTTTCTAGTTATTGTGTTGATCATGAAATCAAGACGGTGAAGACAGTCCCTATGACACCTTAGCTAAATTGTGTGGTTGTGAGGATGAACCGAACCTTAAATGAAATAGCAAGGAACATGAGGCTTCATGCAGGGTTACGAAAGATGTTCCGAGCTGGTGCAATTAACATTGATGTCTTGTTAGACTTTGTTTAACTTGTGGCCCAAGTCACATTTATACTTAAAGATCTTTGACCTAAAATAACCCTATAGTTTCCTAACTAGCATATATTCGATGAACGTAATTTCCCTTGCTAACGTATTTAGGGTTTCCCCTTGGGTGTATAAATAGAGCTGTTAGGGAGAGACTTAACACCTAATGTCACTCCATACAATTCGTGACCCTCTCTCTCCCTCTCTACAATTCGTGGTCTTCCACCTTAGCCATCCTAACCGTACACACTAAACGGGAACTCGATCACTGGCTTCAAGGATTTCATCAACATGACTACAGATGTTGTGCTATCAGGTAATCTTTACGTTTACAGTCATGTTTTATTTATCATGTTAGAGGAATCATCCAACATGTGGCATCAGAGCTATGTTGCTAATCGATTCCTCATTCGTTTTTATGTATATAATTCTACTAATTCTAGATCTGATCACATAATTAAAATAGATTCTTGTTTTATTTTGGAAAACCCTAATCTGATCATAATAGATCTAACTCTGTAAGATAGAATCATCAAACGAATTTCACAAGGTCGATTTTTGTCAAAACAAAATTTCGGCTAAACTGTACATGGAGCGAAACGAGTCGTTACCCTGTAACGGCTCGTTAGGGTTTCAGTGAAAACGAGCCGTTTCCTTATAACGACTCGTTACGGCCTAATTTTTCGAATCTGTAACTGTACTCCATAACGGGTCGTTTCCCTGTAACCCCTCGTTGCGAAGTTTTGACCAACTGAAATCCTAATGACCCACTGTTATTTTCTTGTTTTGTTTAAACTTTAATAATTATGTTTATGCTAAACTTAATATTGAATTATATCAGAACTGGATTCCGTCTTAAAACTGTACGCGGAGAGCAAAATGGGCCGTTACACTATAACGACCCGTTAGGTCTTAAAATTTTTTCCAACCTGTAAATCTGCTCCATAATGCCTCTTGACAGTATAACGGGTCGTTACGATGTTTTGACCAGCAAAATCCTAATAATGGTTTTGCTTTTGATTCCTAACTGTTTTGTATCAAATCTCGAATGTTTTGGTTTTTTCAAAACCTAACACCAATTAATCAACTAATTAACTAGTCTCAATTAAAGTGATAGCATCTTAGTTGATAACGGGTCGTTCTCCTATAACGTCCCGTTACGTTTTGCTATTTTTTTTTTTAAGTTGATGACATCTCAGCAGGTTTCAATTCTGGCCAAAGCTTATTTTTTACCTTTATGATGTCATTCAACTTCATTTTACTAGTTAACTTAGCTAAAAATGATTTACTTGCTTACCTTGATAACATCTAAAAAGTTTCAATTCTGGGCAAAGCTGATTTGTTGCTTTTATATTTAAATCAACTAAATTAAGCAATCACCTTATACATGTTGGGTGTGAAGGCCTTTTGGGCCGGTTTCATTTAGGGGCCCACTTAGGTCCTAACCATAATCTCGTTTATTATAAATATATCATCATGTAATTGTAATCTTGTGCATTGAACTAATGAAAAAACCTAGTTGCAGCCTGTGGATGTAGGTCACATCGACCAAACCACGTTAAATTCTTGTGTCGTTTATCGTTTATTTTCTCTTTACCTCATGATAATCGTGAGTGCATTGTGTGTTGATGATTCTGTTGTGCCACTTGATTCCTAACAATTGGTGTCAGAGCTAAGTAGGATTTTGGTGTTTCAAGTTTAGGATTTTGACTTGTTTATTATCAACCGTAGAAACTGGGTTTTGTGATGATCGGTTGGGTCGGGTTAGATTTGTCTGCAAGGTTTTGTAGGAGCATATCGGTTTAATTGATAGTGTTCGGTAGAACAGCCGTCAAGATCAGGCCCATTCCTGTGTCTATCACTGTTTTTTCGATCTATGTTTCCTGTTTGTCAATTATATGGCTGAAGACGGGATGGATGTGATCGTAATGTTTGAAGGTTCGGATTTTGGTTGATTGGTTTGTCAAGGAACTTGGATGTGGTACTGACGGTTGAGAAACTGGAGAAAATAGAACTAGCAGGTGTGCTAGTTGACGACATAAGTGAAAATATGGTTAGTGGCAAGTCATGTGGATTATTGCTCGTTCGGAAGATTATTCGGTTAGGGTTTGCGTTAACTGATCGTGTGTACGGTCATGAATCCTTGGTATCGCTTGTGTTCCGTGAAAGCTCTACTTGTGTTATAACCGTTTGCCTATTAGTTGGTCTTGAACTGTGGATATTATTCCTTGTTCGGTGGTGATCCGTAGTATGACATTTAAAGGGATTCGGGAATCTTGTGCTGGGTGAAAATGTTTTGCTGGTGTAGTACGAGTTGTTATTCTTCTTATGGGTGTTGTTTTGGCAATGGGTTTGGACAACAGAGACAGTGGGAGCTGAGCATGGTTGACTTGGTGTGGTTGCAAAGGTGTGGATATTCTTTAGACTCGGTGTCCAAAGGTAAATGAATTTTGCTTCAGGGAATGTGTCTGGGTTTGATGCATTGGGTCTTAGTGGAAGGCAGTGAAGACTCTGGGTTCGAGATTCTGGTTTGCTTCGTTTCATGTTACACACTTCAATGAAGCATTGGCGAATCTCTTGTTAGACTTTGGGAAGATGCATGTTTATGTATCACTAGAAGAAGTGAACCAACTTCAAAGAAGTAAAGTCTTGGCTCGCTAAATTGGGTTGTGCTAAGTGGATTTATTTTGCAAGTGTGAATCTTGGAGCCACATAGATGTTAGCTTGAGCGTATTCGGAGGTCTGAACTTTGTCGGGGATTTGATAACAGTGGGAGCACGGGGAGTGTTCCTTCACAATTTGAAATCGATATTGGGTTCGGAAGACCGGTAATCTGGATGTGAAATCTCTCTTGGATACTTGCTGATATTAGAGAGTGTTCTTTCTCTGGAGTCTCTGGAGCTAGTGATACAAGTAAGTGGGAGCCGGTTGAGATTGAGGATGAGTCATTGGTGGTTTTGCCATGACTGGGTCTGTGATGACCGTGTTGGAGCTGTGACGAGCTTCAATGGGCATTTCAGGTTAATGATGAGAAAGGCCATTGCAACTAGGTAGTTGTTTTTTTTTGAAACCTTAGCTTATTCTTGCGAACTGGAGGCTTGGAGCATTTAGTTCTTGAAGAATACTGGAGTTACTGGATGATTGGGATTGTATTTTCTTGGATGGCGGGCTAGATTTTATCACAAGGCCTTCAAGTGGGAGATTGTTGGGTGTGAAGGCCTTTTGGGCCGATTTCATTTAGGGGCCCGTTTAGGTCCTAACCCTAATCTCGTTTATTATAAATATATCATCATGTAATTGTAATCTTGTGAATTGAACTAATGAAAAAACCTAGGTGCAGCCCGTGGATGTAGGTCACATCGACCAAACCACGTTAAATTCTTGTGTCGTTTATCGTTTATTTTCTCGTTGGGCATGATAATCGTGAGTGCATTGTGTGTTGATGATTCCGCTGCACCACTTGATTCCTAACAACACATACAAGTGCTTCACTTCTGCCCAAAGCTTATGGGTTGCATTTGTATTTAGCGGAACTAATGTGTGTATAAAACTTAAATGTTTCATTACTGGCCAAAGCTGATGTGTTACATTATTTTTTGCACATACCCTTATCTTGTTCATAATGCTTAGGTGATAGGCAAGTAACCAAAGCGAATGTCGATTCATTTAAGTAGAACCTAATTAGTTTATTATTTTGGTGTTGTAATAGACTATATCACATCTTCATTTGTTTAAATTGTGCCTTATCTTTGTGCCTTATGTTAATGTATCATTAATTGTGCCTTAGTTTATCAATGCGCCTTAGTTTATGATTGTGCCTTAGCTTATCAATGTGCCTTAGATCATTATTGTGCCTTAGTTTTAAGTACCCTGTAAAATCACTCTAAGATCTTCTTTCGAACTAATATAACATTCAATCTCCATAATTAATCTACTCTGAATCTAAAATCACTAAACGTTTTTATAAATTTTTCCTCTTATCATTGTAATCAAAATTCTTTAAAATGCTACAATCAAGGGAGATATTCCAGATTTCCTAATCGGGACATTATGTGCATAATAAAATTCAAATGAACTTCTTAAATACATGCAAACACTTTACATCAAACATTATTAACACAAAGTGTAAACTAGGTTAATGATTTAGTGAACACATCTTAATAATGAAAAACATAACCCTTATCTTAAAGGCTTTGACATATTTTACATCAAAAGATTTTCTAGTGCATATCACAATGAATCCTATCTTAGCACATTTTAATGCTCTCTAAAATTAGTCATTCACTCACAAGTACTAAAGGAAAATGAGTACTTGATAGCATTATGCATAAAGGATAAACAATGCATAAAACTAGAAGTATCAGATTTGTTCACTTCACTATCACTAACCTTAATAAAATGAAGAAGAACTTATAATAATGAGGATAGTTCTAAGGTCCACAAATAAGATACAAGAAAAAACTTCCAGTTCTAAGTCCTCAATGGGACAACTGACTAAGAAAAAATAATCATTAATGCTACTTGAGCCCATTAACTTACAAATCAACACATAGAGAATTAAAATCTAGTCTTATAGAGATTTCTTATAATCTATACACTATAAAAAAACCAAATAACAACTATAATGAGAGTTAGTGACAGATATAATGTCAAGCTTATACAAACCATGAAAATTGACCATTGTAGTACACTTTATGATACCTCTCATATTTCAACATTACTTGGAACCTAGTATCCTTACCAAAGTAATACATTGACACTTATAAGATTTCATATGGTCATGACAAGGTCACTATTACCTTAAACTCTCAAAGTTGTTGGTTATAATAGTTTTAGTTGTGTTTCTATGGATTAAAATATTTATAACTTATAACTAGATAATTCAAGTTCACAATCTTTGTTATCATATAAGTGATAACTTAACAAAGATAATATATGTATAAGAGAATAAATAAGGTGTCACTAAGAGTTCTAACCTATCAAAACTCAAAAATATTAGTGACTCTTATCCAAATGGAATACCTAGGCACAAAACATTTATCACTCAAGAAAATGATTACTTATTCTAGTATTTAATCAAAGGAAGAACATCTTTCTCACCTAAAACTTATAAGGATGAAGTTGAAAATCAACTTGACCATAAAAGAAAGTTGTGAGATTTGATATAAAAGATGAAATACTAAGATTGAGATATAAATGCTGCTAACGCTCGCAGTCCATTAGTAAGGACCATAGTAGTGTGAATCAGTGAATCATGTTTGGTACTTCTCAGTAGCATCATTATGATGATACAAGTATCCTTATAGATCTAACAATAAGTATGCCATCTAAAGTATTACATCTCTTTCTATGGATCGACTCTTAAAAATACAACAACTCATATACTTAACGAGGTTACTTAATTTTTCCCTAAAAGTTCGTTCTGGAACCTGGACAGGAAGTCAACCAAGTATAAAATATATCATTAGTTGTTAGTCATAGCCAAAACCTTAAAAATCTTTAACATTAGAAACTTGGCATGTAATCCTATGTCGTTTCCTTATTAGATTCTATTCATCTTCATCAGTCACACATGTGACTAACACCAAGCATGTTAAGTTCCTAAGGAATTCTAAGGTCAGTGAGAGCAATAAAAGTCCTTATCCATGACTTGCCTAAAGTACAAGAGGCGGGGGAAGAGACAAAGTTAAATTAAACTCTGAATTTAACTCTGATTACACCTCTTGTACACTGCACTTCGACAACACTGCACCACTTCCTCACACTGAGAAAATAATATCACTCTTAATATGCCTGGCTTAAATGCTAAAAGAGGAAATCTATGAAAATATATTTTGCTTCAACCCGTTAGATCCGGCTTAGTAGGTTCTAAAGAAGTAATAAGAAATTAACTTATTGATCAATCTTCATGGAGGAATTCCCAGATCAGATAACAAGATATATTAATTATGATGACATAACATAATGCATCGTATAGTGCAACTTGTCATGTTGTTAAGAAATCTGATCAATTGGCTAAGTAATGTAACCTTCATATCCTGATCTTGATGATTAAGTAACCTACCTTAATAAAGCTTAAATGAATATTGGAAAGATTAAAAATCCTATCTCTTATACCAAAAGTCATTAAGAGCAATCAATCTTCTGATGGAATAAAACTCTCATTAATGAGCTTAACTTCCTAAGTCAGAATAACGTTAGAGGTTGGTTTCTAAAGGCTATACTTAAATAAACGTAACATTTAATGGACTTCAAAATATCTTTTCCTAATACTCACTCACCATAAAGGCATATTCCTCAAATAGACTGAAGGCTTTAAGCCTGAAAGTTAGGAGCACTTAGTCGTTAAGATGAGAAAATCCAAATAGGTTAAAACAAGCAAACTTACCAGTAAAACTTAAAGTTTGATGAAATAATAAATGTAATCATTCTTCATCAAGAATAAGTGGATTTATGAACATGCCTTAAAATAAGCGAGAGCAACTAATATTGTATTTGTCCTTATATACACTCTTGTAGGCAATGGTTTATTTAGTTTTGTTGCATGAGTCAAGGCGGCTTATTCCCACATAATCTTGACATTAAAATCTTGGTGATGCTTATTATATAATAAGCACTGAGATACACCAAGATCAACCAGATGAGACATTAGTTAGTCTCTTAGACTGTAACTCTAGTAATTAAAGGAGATTATTAATGGATGTTCAAATAAGTAAATAAGATTTATATCTTATGCTTCATTAGTTTGAAGCCTTATGCATGTCTAAGTCTGTACTCATTCAGATATTGCTTACATTGCTGAAACACTAGAATAATGTAAATACATTTCTGGCATAGCTCGTTATAAAAGCATCTAAGATGGCATTCCAATATCTATAAGAAACGAATGACTGTAATTTGAACTATAGAAGAAATGAAATTTAAAAGTATTGACTATTCCTAATTTGACCTTGTTATAGTCAAATGAATCAAAATGTCAATTTTGGGGTATATTCTTATGGAGGAGTCATAAAAAAGTGATAACAACAACCTATGTTATTATGACATGATATGTTTGTCACTAAACGTTGATAAATTTATCAGTAGACTGATAATTATGTAACTCCAATATAACATATTGAACACTCAATGTGATAAAGTGGGCTAGCATAATTTCTTGAACAATAACAGTTTGAGCGGAGCTGCATTAAATTTTCGATACAATATTATTGTTCATTTAAGAACAAGTAGAAGTCCTTGTATTGAAAACATTCATGATATGCTTAAAGATCCTATAACTAAAGGTCTATCCTCATAAGTTTTTTTCTAAGAGCTCATAGTAATGACGAGGTTTACTAATGACCAAACGTATCATACTATGGATGACTAATTATTAATTTTTACTCGTCCGTTTTGATTTGTTTTGTCTCTAAATATGTTGCGCATGCCTAACGACACATATAGACAGTTTATGTACAAATCAACGTTAAAAGCTTAATTGTCAATTGATCCTAAATCTAAGTTGAGTTTTAAATTTGGGATTGTAGTATGATTAATGGGGGTCTTGAGTTGGATAATCAATTCTATGACTGTATTTCTCTGCTACAGTTTTGGTTTAAAACTGAAATGGGTATTAACTTCTGATCAGACTTATCTAATAACTCATTATAAATGATGACTAGGCCAAGTGGGAGAATGTTAGACTTTGTTTAACTTGTGGCCCAGGTCACATTTATACTTAAAGATCTTTGACCTAAAATAACCCTATAGTTTCGTAACTGGCATTTATTAGATGGACGTAATTGCCCTTACTAACGTATTTAGGGTTTCCCCTTGGGTGTATAAATAGAGCTGTTAGGGAGAGACTTAACACCTAATGTCACTCCATACAATTCGTGACCCTCTATACAAATCGTGGTCTTCCACCTTAGTCATCCTAACCGTACACCCTAAACGGGAACTCAATCAGTGGCTTCAATGATTGCTTCAACATGACTACAAATGTTGTGCTACAGGTAATCTTTACGTTTACAGTCATGTTTTATTTATCATGTTAGAGGAATCATCCAACATGCCTATCTCATCAATCGTGGACCATATATACCCATTGGTTTCAAGATTCCAGCAGAAGAATGGCAAGGTTAAGAAGTTAACCTCACACATCTGAAAGTGTTTGGTTGTAGTACATTTGTCTATGATATTGCTAGAGATAAGCTTGATTCAAAGTCAAAGAAGTGAACATTCATTGGCTATGGTTATGAAGAAATGGGGTATAGGTTATGAGACATCCAGAACATAAAATTAATCAGAAGGAGAGATGTCATTTTCAGTGGGATGGAAATGTACAAAGACTGTCTTGCAGTAAATCAGAATGCTCATAAAGAAAAAGAGTTAATTAAGTTAGAAAAATATAACATAAGAAAGAAAATTCAAACCGAAGCTCCAACAGACACTACTAGTAGTAGAAGCTAGTGATATCAAGGTTCAAGAAGGCTCAGAAACAGAGGCTCAAGGTGACTCAAAAGAAGTGGAAGATTCACACATTACTCCTCATCCTAGGAGATCAACAAAAGTTAGCAAACATACTCAAAAATTCACGTGCTCTTAACTACTTGTTTCGTACAAATGTGTGTTGTTGATCAGTTGTGTGTGTGAATTATGATTTATACTCCAGAACATAACATCTCGTCTAGCTAAAAGAGCGAAACAACATGAAACTTATAATGAAGATAAATAAGATTGACAATTAAGTTAGGAAATTATAGAAACATATACATTGAGTTTGGATAGGATCACTATGTATAAGATAAAAGAAGTAGTTGTTCTCTTTTCTCTTTTTTTTTCTAAATAAAAATGAGACATTATTTAATCGTCTAAAAATTTGTAAAAAATATATATATTTATATTCTTTCTAAAATATTTAACTATAGCATTAGCAAGCAACATTCTCTTGTTTTATTCACGGATCTCGACTCTGCCGTTGCAGCGTTGGGAAGCAGTAATCATATCATGGCAGCAGATCCAAAGCACTATCAAAGTTAGCAACCCACTCCACCCCACCTTAATTGCACGTGCCTTTGCTTCTCTTTTATTACTTTTTTAATTCTTCAACTTTTTTTTTTTGATTTGTTTAAATTAAATAAATTCACAATCTTCAACGGTTCCAATCTAATAAACTCCTTATTACTTCTAGGATATAAGCCATTTGAATGACAGAATGAGGAGCATGTTTTAGGTGATTATGTTTCACATGATATACACTTTTTAGCTAGTAATAAGGGTGAACAAAAATCAATCGTTAATCAAAAACCGATAACCAAACTATCACGGAACCGTAATAACTAATAGTCAAAATTAACAAATGGCTATGGTTAAGGTCCTTAATATGATTAACCGATAAAATAGTGATGCTTATAATTAAAAGTGTTCCATAACAGAAAATTAACTGAACCAAACTTATATATATAACTAGTCAGTGACCCGGGTAAATACCCGAGGCTATTATATAAAAAGAATTATGTGAAATAAAAGATGAACCTAACTTGAAAAAAATTGAACTGAATAATACATAAAGCTAAAGAGCTAAATATTCAATAATATCAATTTTACAAGTAATTTTTTTTTTAATACAATGTTTTTTGTTACATTCATCTGGCGACCATCTTTATCTAAAATTAAGATTCTAAGACCATTTTTGCTTTTCACTCTTAATAGAGTAACGTACAGCTGGTCATAGAAGAATACCGGATTTCTTAAAAACAGTCAAACTTTAGACAACGATTGATTGACGTTAGCTTTTTTATGGTCATTGCAAAAAAAAAATGAAATTAGAAATTTTCTTCTTTGAAATCTGAAAACAATCCGCTTATCTGTTGGAATCAATCAAAGTCTTGGAATAAACGTCCGATTCGTTGATCAAAACCTAAGCACTATAGATCTAGTTTTGTTAGGTTTTAGATCACGAATCCAAAGCAATTTACGGATCGAAATTTTGTTGAGAAATAAAAGAGATATGATGAATAAAAGTTATGGTATTTTAAAGAAAAATATGGATTATTTTTTTATGTAAAACATTTAATTTAGTGTAATTTTTTAATTCTAAATTATGAGGAATTGACAAGTAATCCAAATTCTATGTGGCACACTTAAAATTGTGTCACATGAACTTTAAAAACTCATGTTTATTATATAGATAGATAGATATATTTGTAGTTGGTGATGAACGGAAGCATACTTGACAACCTATAGCAAGTGATGCATGTTTATCCGCCCGTGCGCCATGAATTTTTTTATAGTAGAGTATGTACGATCCAATCCTAACCGACCACAAGAAATTTGACATTGACCCCATGAAATTTTTAGACCAATTTTCTATGAAATTTTGATCAAAACGACACAAAATAAAAAAATAATAATATTAAGTTTTACAAATTTAAACCGAATAAGTATACAAGTTATTAAGTTCATTACTTTATTAATTCTTAAAGATTGTAAACAAAACTCAATTGCCCAAATAATCAGTAACTATAATAAGTCATATTTTATATTTTGGTCCAATTATTAAATTTATTATTATAAAACTCAGTTACTCAAATACTGAATAATTATTTAAAACTTTAAGTTCACATTAATCATTAGTTTACTAAAAAAAACCTATTTTGTACAATTATATTAGCGACGATTCAAAATACGCACAAATTAAAAAATCAACTTTCACCGATCATGTTTTGTCTCGCTCATCCCCTCAATCACACCCATCTCTTACCATCAAGATTATTGTTGCTTTCAGGGCAAATTGAACATACCACTAACCCACATCCTTGTTTCTATCGACATCGCCACTCTCTCAAATTAGATTTTAAAGAGCCCCACTCTCTCAAATGAGATTTTAAAGAGCCCTAAGTCTTTTGGTTATGTATTTCTTTTTAGGTTTTACTTTATAATTTGATAACTTGATTAATTGCTAAATTTTTTGAATGTTAGCTCATTGGTTATTTGCCGGAAAACTATTCATACCGATTTTTTTTTTAATATTTAGTGATACATAACCGACATTTAAATATTTTCGGCCCCGGTGCATATAAAAACCTTGGGTTCAGTACTGACTACTAAACGGGAATTTAGCAAGTGATGCATGTTTTTACTGAATTATAACCAACAGTTAACCGAACTTGTTATAACTGACCATTCGGTTATGGTTAGAAAAGAGGTTATAATTGTTGGGTTTGATGGAGTCTTGATATGCTAGATTAATGAAGACATGACGATCGACTGGACCACATAAATTCAAGTGTCCATCATTTTAACTTTTCTTCAGTCGTTAAGTGTGTGTGAGTTTGAATACCGAATCTCTAACAATAATCGACCCATAACAACTTTACACGCCCACCGTTGGTAACAAGAACATAGTACCATATATATTATATGCGTTGGAATCGCAATTTTACGTGAATTTGTCTTTTTAACGTCATTCTGCCACATGATGTGTTACATGCTTATGTAATGTAAATCTTAAATTGTATAGAAATGATTTGAGTGCATTTTTATTAATTGCCAGTCTTCATTTACAAATTTGCAAAATAAAAAAAAAGTTAAAATAAAGGGAAAAGACCAAAATAGACTTTCTGACCAATTTTTCTCTAAAAATTGCCTCTTGACTTTTTTTTCCTCTCAAAATAACCACTCAACTACGGTTGTGACGACCGTAGTTACGGTCGTGACGACCGTAGTTATGGTCTTGAGTCTTGACGACTGTAGTTACGGTCTTGATGACCGTAGGTCCACCGAGCCAATTACAGTTTGCCACGTCATCACAGACGACCGTAAATAGGGTCGTCAAGACCGTATACATGGTCGTCTGTGATGTCGTGGCAAATTGTAATTGACTCTATGGACCTACGGTCGTCACGACCGTAGTTGAGTGGTTATTTTGAGGCAAAATAAAGTCAAGAGGTTATTTTGGGAAAAAAGTTAGTCAAAAAGTCTATTTTGGCATTTTTCTCTAAAATAAAATATTGATGGTTCAGGCTCCTATAGAACACTTTATTTACCCAATAAACTCCCTGTAGGAGCCTGGTGTTTGTTTGTTGGTCGCTAAAACAAAAACATGTTTATATATTAGACTTAAAACAGCCCGATACACATTTAAAATAAACACACTCATAGATAACATGTTAGATTCAAGTTGTGTTAAAAATGTATACCCTTGATTAATTTAGTATGTTATGTAATCTAGCTATAAGACCATCACGAATGCATGCCTTTAGGCAATATATTTATGACATGGATTATGCACTTTTTAAGAGCTCTCTATTAGAGTAAAAATATAAAATGCATTTAAGGATAATGCATGTGGGAAGAACACTAAAATACATTAAAGGTGGGCACAAGTAATTAATTCTTCTTTTTCTACTTTTGTTTTATTTTATAATTTCACTTAAATGCATTTGACAAAGATGTTTGTAAGGTTGGAGATAAAATAAGTGCTTTAAAAGATTTGTAAAAATCTGATCGATATGGCAGCTGATCGGATGTGTTTATAAATACATTTAGCTTTTTACATTTATGATGGTCTAACATGTCGAACTTTTAAATATTGTTTCATATGGTGGGAAGCCAATGTTATGGTTATAAACTTTCTGTTTTTATTTTCTAGAAAGTTAACACATATTCAGAGTTTATTCAGAGTTTATTCAGAGTTTGTTCGGAAAAATCTTGAAATTGGCTTAGTTTCTAACTAAACCAAGCACGAGCCAATGTTGGTTCGTTTCTTTGCTTTTTAAAACTAGCCATAACTTTTAACGGTTAACTGTTTCATAAATAAGAGATATACATTTTTTTGTTAAAAGGGGATATTATCGTCTAGATCTTATAAAGACCTTTTAGTTCTTTTCAATTCTAGCCAAGCTAGTTCTTTTCAATTCTAGCCAAGCTAAACGAAACCGATATTTTTTCTAAAATCAGAGCCGAACTTGACCTCAAGTTTTCAGCATGATTTTAAAAACACAAGTGGAACCAACTTGGTTTACAATCCAAACAAGTTTGAGCTTGCTCCGGCTCGGCGAGGCTCAAAGTTGTGAACACGTCTAAGGCCATGTTTGATTTCCTCTTATCTAGTCCGGTCAAAACTGATCACTGATCGATCAATGAGCAACGTGTTTGTTTCATAACATATAAGTCTTTTAATATATATATTTTTCTTAAATTTATTTTCAGAAATTGTTTGGTAACGATAAGATTTGAGTGATAATGCCATAATGGAAAGAATCTCAAAAGGTGAAAGACATGCTAAAGATGGAAAAGCAATTAATGTAGGCGAATAAGTGCACATGAGTCATGACAAGAAAAACACACACGCAAAAGGCTCAATGCAAAGGACCCTTCACCAAAAAGGGAATTTCATGATCATCATTATACTATGTACAAGATGCCTTCATGTGAAAAGTATCATCATTTTTCAACTTTTTGATCGATATACATAATACACCTCCTCAATTTAAATAATACGGCTTCTAGCTCAATTATATCAACTCGTCTAAAATCAGAAAAATATAACCCGATTAACTTAAAAGAGCTTTAATCTCAACTCATTTCTAACTCTCGTTTTGACTTATGAGTAACCTTTTGAACTTGATCTTGACTCCTTTTGTTATCTATTACTTATTATTTAATAACTATGTTATTTATAAACACATTTAGTTATTATATTAATTTATTACACATGTTTATATAGTTATAAATTTATAGATACCATACTATATATTACTTGTATAGTTAGTTTATCATAACTTTATATATAATAATAATTACTATGTATATATTTAACGTATTAGTTCATTTAGCTCCTTTATATCTTATATCTACAAGCTTAGGGGTTGTTTGATTTGGTGTTGACCCGGTTAAAACCACTGACCCGTTAGCTCGGTTAGAGGTTTTGGCCGGTCAGACCATTTGATTTGGTGCTTAATCACCTCTAACCCATGTCCAAAAAATGACTGGCCCAATGCATCTTTTTTATTTCGCTGACCGAGTCATTTTGCTTTAAAAAACAAAGAGGGTCTTAACTAAACTCAAAATATAAATCTCAATCCAATTTGGTTAATGGCCTGTTTGAACGAGTTTTCTCGTAGGATCGAGCCAGAGCCAAAGAAAAAAGTGAGGACCGAGTAAGAGCTTCGGTCAGAGGTGTGAATCAAGTTTGAGCTTATATTGATCGACATCAAACGAACTACCGGATCAGTAATCAGCTCTTACCAAACCCAATAATAAGTTATCGAACAACCCCTAACCCCTAATAGTAAGTCCACTCACAACTCATTTACACATCTCATTGCAAGTTGTGAAAATTAAACATAAATATATACACACACGAATGATATAATATAATATATGTGTATATATGTGTGTTTTTGGCAGTCTGCTGCTACTGCAAATATCGGTTACATGACCCACAAAAATTACAGTCCCTGTGCAATAGCAGCAGTGATGTGCAGAGGAGAAAGAGAGAGAAGTGTAAAATGTGATAGTTATATATGTTGCAGAATAAGAAACTTCCAACGGAGAAGTACATATAACATATAGTAATATAGGAAATTCGGTGAAGACAGATAGCCCTAAATTTTGGCAAATTGCAGGACCAGAAAAGGAAAATTAGTTACATACATACATACTGGTTAATATGATGATTGGAAATTAGTAGATATATGATGTAATTGATCATTAAGAAGTAAAACTAACATATGTCATCAGATTTGGGGAGAAATTAGGGCTTTAACGGTTTAACGGTAACGGAATCCATTGGTACCTTCCGTCCATTGGAACGTCTTTCACGATGTCAAAGTTGTACCTGTTTGATGTGATGAGCACGAAACCGAAATTAATCAGTTGAAATTCCGTTTGTACTGTACGTTTATCAATTATCATCTACATATACTTACTTTTCTGCGAATCGTTTTTGCTCGTACTTTTCTGCTTTCGTGAAAAATTCCTCAAGCTCCGCCGCAGACGGCATCGTCTCCGCCGCCGGAACTGGCTTCCGGCGAGAAGTAGCCTCAATCGCCGGCGTCTTCTCAGTAGATGTTGATGACGACTCCATTTCTTCTGATTCCAAGCAAATCACACTTGATGTTGAGGTTTCTCTACTGTAGATTAACAATTAACAATTAACAAACACGATTTTAACATTTTTAACATTTTCTTAAGAATCGTAACTCAGAGTGACGTTAATCAACCTGAAACCTTCGTTACTGGAGTTGAAGATGTCCGTTTCGGGGAGAAATTTAGCCTCTACAGCCTGTAATCAATCAATGTTAACAATTAATTATGATCGAGAATCAGAAACGGAAATAGATTTATCTCTCCAGCTTATATCACATCATTCAATTCGAACGAATATTTACGAGAATTAATTTCGAATTTCAAACCTCCAGATCTGAGATCGAATCGCCGGGCATAGAGTCCCCAACCGAGGAATTCAGATGATCAGATGCACCAGAAACCGCCGCGAAAACAACATTCTCTCGGAAATTCACGTCCACATCTCGTCGGGATCGATATCGAAGCTGAAAAACATCCTCCTCTTCTTCATAACCACCGCACCTTCGTCTCTTACCGTCGCCGGAGCTCTTACCATCTGTATCATCTCTACTCCGACCAACGCTTCCGTGTGAAATCGAGACCGGAATTTCAATTTCTTCCGTACATTCGTATCCGCTGCTAGCCGTTTCCTCAATCATGATCACACATACAGATTACGGTTGAAGATTTGAAGAAATCAAAGAACTCACAGTGCAAAAGAGTGAAATCTTCTGTTTGATTCTCTCTCTAAAAATAAGAAGAAAACTTGAGAATGAATCAACGAAGGGAAGAGTGGAAATAAAGGTAAGGGTGGATATGATCGGACGGTGGAGAATTAATTGAAGATGTGATTTATTTAAAAGGAAATAATTGAGAGAATGTGATTGGAATTTTTGGACAATGAAGAGTAATTATGATTTTATGGTGAATGGTAGATAAAGTTTTATTTTATACAACTAACTTACTTGCACAATGAGTTTAATGATACATACGGTTCTATAAATTATATTTATATCTCACATCCTCCAAATTAGTTACTTCATATTTATATCACTTGGATACTATTTATTGATAAAAAATTATAAACATTTTATTATGTTTTTATAGGAAATAATCGTATTATCTTCTATCTATCTATAAAATGATCTTTTTTTTTTGTCACATGACATAACCACAGCTTACCTCACATTTATTATTTTTAGTTAACAATAGATATTTAGATTAAAAATATAATACATATTTTAACAACCAGATAATTATCAATTTCGTAGTTTACATTTAGTAACCTTAACAAATTACCTTAAATTATAGCAAATCAAATGATTTGATTTCAAATTTGGTATGTCACACCCCGACGGACGGCGAAATATGTCGGGGCATGATGATTGTCTAGATGCACACAACACTAATTAATGTTGCGATATTATTAATCAACTCATTTCAAATAATATAAGTAATCAATACGAAACCATGATATAATTCAACAACAATGAAACGAATTAATTTGATTAATTAGGTCACACTAAGTCCGCATACGATCCTATGGTGTCATTATCAAGAAGTCATCAACTAACAGCAGACCCTGTAACATGTATAAAATAAAGGTCAACCATTTCAGTATGTAATCTTCAATCCATGTCATTAGCATCTTGAATCTTCTCTTCTACCCCCATCAAGATTTGAACTTTATGTGATGTCTGGCATAGATCTATGTTGTATTTGATAGATCTAGGGTTTTTTATGAATAAATGTTTCATCTTTTTGCATGATTTAGCTATCGCACTTGAATCTATGATGAAATCTCTATAGATCCAGTTTTTTTTTCATGCAATTTGATGTATGGATCTTCATGAAAGTTGTGATTTTGCTTATGAATCCATGATTGGAACATGATGAATCCTAGGTATGATATAGATCTAGGGTTTTCCTTGTCAAGTTTGGATTTTTATGACACCAAATGACTAGATCTATGAAAAGCATGTCATCTAGGGTTAGATCTAGGGATTTTTTCACCAAGATTACATTTTTATGTTTCAAATGGACTTGATCTACCTCATGCATGTTGTTTAGGACCAGATATATATGATATGATCATCAAGTTAGGGGTTTATGTGTTAAAATGACTAATCTCAACATGTGTGTCATCTAGGGCTAGATTTAAGTGTCATAATCATTAAAGTGACATTTTTACATTCTAAAATGTTTAGATCTATAATATTCATGACATGTAAGGTTAGATCTATATGTGAGATCATCAATCATGGACTTTTATGTGGTAAAATGATTAGATCCACCCATGTATGCAAATTAGGGTTAGATTTATACGCAAAAAGTTGACTACCATGCTAGATTTGAATAGATTTGTGCTAAATTTGATTAGGTCCATGCTAGATTCAAGTAGATCTATAAAATCCATGGTAGATTATATTAGATCTGATCTTGTATGTTAAAATTTGAATTACCTTGATTAATTACCATGAAAATCGACTTTTGTTGACTTTGTTTGACCATCCATGCTTTTAGCTTGATTTGGACCATTCTACCTTACCCTTAGCCTAGACTTGAACCTAAACTAAGCCCGTACGTTATCACTTGATTAAAACACCAATGATTCGTGTTGTGTCGTGTCGTGTCGTGTCGTGTTAAGTCACGATTATCACTTTACTTATTTATCTATTTATTTTAGCTCGATCTCGGTCAATCGTAAAGGTGATCTTCCGACTTGATTATCATCCCGCTATCGCTTGTCTTTTCACATCTCGACTCTACTTTCCATGTGAGTTTTCATAGCCCCTTTTACTTAAATGTTTTTGGGGTGCAACATGTATCATTTTCCAGAACTCTATTTTCACATGCGTATTCTATGTTCGATAATTGTTTGAAACTTGTATGTTTGTATTGATTGATTAGTTAAATGATGAACGATGAACGATTAAATGATGAGCAATGGAACGATGAACGATTGAACGATGAACGTAATTATTAACACTAAACATGTAGGGGTTACAGTAATAGAACTATTGGCCTGCCTCCAGGGGCGGACGTCTCTTGGGTTTAGGGGTTGCCCGTGCTACCCCTTAAACCCGTACAAAAGTGATTTTTTTTTGGGTTATTTTTGTGTGCTACCCCTTAGTTTAAACTATATATTATAAGGAGCAAATTTCATATCAAATAAAGCTACAGTTTAGTTGGTTAGGTGCCCCCATTAATATCCCAAAGGTAGCTAGTTCAAAACTCGTTCTTGTCTGATTTTCATATTCTTTTGTGTGTTTTGTTTTAAACACGTATTGGAACGATTTCTATGGTTGATTGAACTAAATGCTCATTCTATTTTCTTTAATCATTGATTCAGCCTCTTCCAAATCAAAACCATAAAAGTTGTGTTTATCATCGTTCTTCGTCGACCACATCAATCCAACAAAATTATCATTCCATCTCCGTTATTCTTATGGAAGGTGTAAGATAACATAGCCTTTTTTTAATCTTTTAGTGTAGTCCTACTCAAAATTTGGAAAGAAAGAGGCTTTACATATTATTTTCATGTAGTTTTTTGCTTATTTTTTTATCTATAAGTATCATTTTTTTAGAAGAATTTTAGAAGTATGTGTATTGTTACACATAAAGACTCGATTTGAATGAATCATGTGGTTGTAAATAGTGTGCCTTACTTATACACATACAAAACTTTAGTGAGCTCACTACCTTTCTTGTGTTTACACAAATGATGTTTTATTATCATATTGTGTAGCAAGTAGATACTATCGCACAGTTAGTAAGGTCATCCAGTTTGAGTATGCTAGGGGTTGCCGAACCCCCCCCCCCCACCCCCCACCCCCCCCCCCCCGGGATTCCCATCAAAAAATTGTGCTACCCCTATAAAAAGTTTTTAGTTCTGCCTCTGCCTGCCTCACGTGTGGCGCCTTGTGATTGAAAGCCTAATTGTCAAGGGTTGGATTATGTTAACTTATCAATTTATCAATTTATCATTTTTATTTAACTTATGTACGCATGCTTTTGAACGTTATCATTAAACATATGAAGTTTCACCAATTATTTTAGTTGACATTGTTTATAAACATGTTGCATGTAATGCGGTTTGACTTGGATATCATCACCATAGAGTTGCATCGGCTTTAGAAGAGACCTAATTAAATAAAAGACTCTTATGTTTATTTTATGTCGTTATGTTTGATCATCGCATGTTATGACTTGAATATTATGTTTTGTTTAAATGCTATGAAATGGGTAATTATTAAGAATATTGCAACCTAATTTTAGTGATGTGTGCATCTAGACAATCTTCGCGCCCCGACATATTCCGCCGTCGGTTGGGGTGTGACATATATCATCTTATTTTAATTGGTAATTACTTACTCCTTATTTTCTTCATTGTGTCTTTCTGTTGGTTGTTGCGTTTTTCTTTTATTATTGGGTTCTAAACAACATAATTATAAAATAACATCATACACAATAATAAAATAATAATAAATTTATCTAATACATAAAGAATAATAAAACATAATGATAAATACATATTACACATTGCTCTAAACATAAGAAATAATTATCTGAACATAAGACACAATGACTAAAATATCCCCTTTTAAAAATAATAAAAAAGCATGTGTCAAACCTAGAATCCTTCGTAACTTCTTAGATTTAAAATACTTATTATTTAAACCTAATTCATAGTATAGATATATAAAATTATGATAATAAACGACATTATTATATATAAAGTTATAATAAAATAACTGAATAACATATATTTTGTTGTACATGAAACATATAATGGTATATAGAACTACATGCATATAAATAGAATAATTAAGTACTTCATAAAATGTAACAAATGATAAGTGAATCAAGTTCGAGCTCTATCAATCTAAACTAGGTTCAAGACTTCATGCCATTTAACTATGCTAAGAAGATTATAGGTGACTATCTTTAATTTAATGTATGGACAAAACTAGCAATTTAATATTTAGGTGAAAAACGCATTTATAATAAAAATACATAGGACCATCTATTGTAGAATATGTATTTAATATTATTAATAAAATAAATTTGTTAGGCTTATAAATAATATGATGGGTGAAGTTATTACGAGAAATTTCGTTTGAATAAGAAGAAATTATAGTCATTAGATCTTCAATTAAATGAAGATTTATGGCTCAAAGTTTTCATGAGTAATTTAGAGAGAAAAACTAAAGAAAATAAAATATGGAAGGGCATTTTTGACTTTTTATCAAATTTCCTCACATTTTTTAAACTTTCATAACTCTTAGATACGACATTATTTTTTAAAAAAATTACACCATAAAAACGAGCATTTTTTATCTTTAAAACGCATACAGTGTTGTTATATATAAAATTTAAAAAAATTACTCTTTCGATTGTATCAAAATATTTAGATTGTGTAAAAAATGTTCAGATCACTGTGTCAAAGTTCATTGTGTCATATGGTTTCAAAAACAGAAAGTGTATATATTTTTTTTTAATTTTATATATAACAACATTATATATACTATACACGTTTTAAAGATAAAAAACACTCGTTTTTATGGTGTAATTTAAAAAAAAATGTTGTATGTGAAAATTATAAATATTTAAAAAAATGAGGAAAGTAGATAAAAAGTCAACAAAAGTGGTTAAGACTAAAATACCATTCATTCTTTTTTTATTTAGATCAAAATCCAATAACTGAAATTCATTCTTGTCCTTCTTACCGAAAACAACTTTTTGTTTGAACCTCTCCCATAGTATGATTTGGGGCATATATACAAATACAATCATTTCAATTTCATTAAGATTACCCATATTAAAAGGTATACATGTAACATTTGTCATTTATCCAATTTCAACAAAAATGATCATATGATCATGACAAAACTTCATCATCAAGATACTTAAGGTCATTTATTGTAGATTGTGACTAATACTATAAATAAAATAGTTATTTTAGTTTTATAAATAAAATAAACGATTGAATAGAATGTCTTATGTTTCTAGAACTACTATCGCGCACTGTTTAATTTTATTTTTAATTCATAATTTTTTATCTATCGTAAAATTTTAATCTTAGTTGCTATATCTTGATTTCACTGACCACATGTCATTAATTTGCTAACCATGTAGATATAATTAATCAAGGTAAGCATATTCTAAAAAAGTAAAAATGTCTTACCTACACTTTTGTACATGAGACGTTTAAGTATTTATAATTTTTTCTTCTATAAAAACGTTCACGTACTAAAACGTCATCGATAATATAAAAACTTTTAGTTAAATTACTAGAAATTTTAAGGTCACATTCTTCGTTAAGTTTGTCTGTACTTTTGTGTGACAATTTATATAAAGGACAACATATAGGTATAACTTGAAGGAACTGCATATTAGTTGTAATAGATGAATGGCATTAATTCAAAATGTTAAATATTTAGATCTTCTCAACCTAACTTATCTCATATAATTTAATAGATCTAATATAGTTCTGATTTTACTTTATCATTCTGATATGTTATCATATATATAGTTGACATTAAATACAAGGATCTCTCAATGAAATGTAATACCTTTGGTCTTAATTAAGTATTGGTTTTAAACATGAATATAAATATTGAAGTTTTCAATATATACTCTAAATTGCACAACTATATTTTGTTTCTCTTTAAAGATGAAGACACATCTTCTATCTTAATTTTTTTTAACACTGATTCTGTTAACACGGAATGGGCAGCCAACAAGACGCTAAAAACCACCCCAGGACAACACACAACACTTACATCAAAAATCTAAACGACCCCATTCTACCCAATCAATACCCTAACCTTTAGCTCTACTATTAATCCATAAAAAACTCAGAGCTTTCACATCCGAAACAGTCGCCGAGACACTAGGCCTTTTGCTTCTAAAAACAACATTGTTTTCCAAATAGCCCACACCATAGTATGGAACACAACATCCAGCAAATAAGGCTTCTCCTTTTTCACGGCCCCATCACAACCCGAAATCACCAAGTCCTCCACCTAAAACAAGGGCCATTGAGAGACTTTGCATCACTGCCACATGACACACCTTCTACCCTATATATACTCCTATAATCATTATATATATATACGACATGAGTTGACCCGTAACATTGTCGTTGGGAATACGCCATATTACTACCAACTATCCCAAAAGAATAAACAGTATATATCTTTAATCCTAATAAAGTAATAAAATGGTTGCCATAGACTCTTTTCTAGGACCTCCACATCATCATGTCCACATGTCAATACCAGATTAAATCAATATATAAGTTTTAAATCTATTTAATATATTACTTTAACTTTCCAAATATAAGTTCATCATTACATTTAATAAATTTAAATTTC
Source organism: Deinandra increscens subsp. villosa (assembly GCA_039602395.1). Lineage (NCBI taxonomy): Eukaryota > Viridiplantae > Streptophyta > Magnoliopsida > Asterales > Asteraceae > Deinandra > Deinandra increscens. Next base: position 41,183,078 of record JBCNJP010000024.1, read on the forward strand.
TAATTAAATGTAATGTAAGGTCAAATCTTTTAAATTTAAAACTTAAATTTTGAAATATTAAAACTTTTAAAAACTATTAACTGAAAAAATTTACGTATAAAATTTAACATTACATTTAATAAAATTTAGATTTCTTATTAAATATGTTGGATTTGTCACATCTTTGAACTTTGAACTTAATTTTTAAAAAATTCAAATTGCCAAAATTTATTATAACTTACCACATATAAAATTCAGTATTACAATTAATAAATTTCAAACTTCTAATTAAACACATATAGTAAATTTTAAATATCTAATAAAATAGTTATTGTGATGATGAAGAAATCCTTAATTTTTCTTAACTATTCTAGAATATCTATATATTATATGCTGTAACAATTAAAATAACAATGACGGCAGTCTTATTGCGTTACGACCAACAGATCGATAACATGGCAATAATAGATCGATCAAACAAGATTATTGTAATTACTGAATTTATTGAATGATAAAAAGTTAATATTTATATGGCTATTAAATTTGAACGAACTCAACCCTGGTTTAACAAAGCGAAAATTGATAATGAATCATGTCATTATATATTTTTTAAATCTCTCATCAATATTTATAATTTATCTCATCTTATGAGACTAAATTCAACCCGTATAAAATACGGGTAACTTACCTAGTATGTGTATATAGGGTTAGGTTATATTAAAGATAAGATTTAACCTATAAATTAAATGTAAGGATGTTAAAAAAAAAAAAAACTCTAACACCATGTATAAAATTATATCTTATGAGTAGTTGGTGTTAGGGAGTCACTGACAC
>JBCNJP010000024.1:41184390-41210390 GCA_039602395.1 Deinandra increscens subsp. villosa
CTATCATTTTTCCATTATGGTGCGCTACTTGATAAATTTATAAGTGTATCAACTACCAAAACTGAAAGCTTTATAATGTGAATTTTTGAGTATATGAAAAAAGATCATGCATGCTTAAAGTTTGATGGTTTTGAGAAACTAAGTAAAGATGAAATAACACCATGCTAGGTATAGGTATCACATCATGAAAAACATGTAAAGGACTGTTATAACACTCATTTTAATATATTCTAGTAATAACTATATGTTATGTGCACAAGGATCAATTAAATGCATACGACGTGCACTATTAGAAAAAAAGGTTTTTAATGAGCGCAAATTATGACACACACTAGTTTTACGACGCCCACCCAAATATATTTGTCGTTAAAGAAGGTTCAAGAAGGCTAGAAGTTAAGGCTCAAGATGACTCAAAAGAAGTGGAAGATTCACACATTACTCCTCATCTTAGGAGATCAACAAGAGTTAGCAAACATACTCAAAGATTCACGAGCTCCTAACTTCTTCTTATTTTTTGCAATTGTGTGTTGTTGATCAGTTATGTGTGTGAATTATGATTTATACTCCAGAACATAACATCCCGTCTAGCTAAAAGAGCGAAACAACATGAAACTTATAATGAAGATTAATAAGATTGACAATTAAGTTAGGAAATTATAGAAACATATACATTGAGTTTGGATAGGATCACTATGTATAAGATAAAAGAAGTAGTTGTTCTCTTTTCTCTTTTTTTTCTAAATAAAAATGAGACATTATTAAATCGTGTAAAAATTTATAAAAAATAAATATTTATATTCTTTTAAAATATTTAACTATAGCGTTAGCAAGCAACATTCTCTTGTTTTATTCACGGATCTCGACTCTGCCGTTGCAGCGTTGGGAAGCAGTAATCATATCATGGCAGCAGATCCAAAGCACTATCAAAGTTAGCAACCCACTCCACCCCACCTTAATTGCACGTGCCTTTGCTTCTCTTTTATTACTTTTTTAATTCTTCAACTTTTTTTTTTTTGATTTGTTTAAATTAAATAAATTCACAATCTTCAACGGTTCCAATCTAATAAACTCCTTATTACTTCTAGGATATAAGCCATTTGAATGACAGAATGAGGAGCATGTTTTAGGTGATTATGTTTCACATGATATACACTTTTTAGCTAGTAATAAGGGTGAACAAAAATCAATCGTTAATCAAAATTAACCGATAACCAAACTATCATAGAACTGTAATAACTAATAGTCAAAATTAACAAATGGTTATGGTTAAGGTCCTTAATATGATTAACCGATAAAATAGTGATGCTTATAATTAAAAGTGTTCCATAACAGAAAATTAACTGAACCAAACTCATATATATAACTAGTTAGTGACCCGGGTAAATACCCGAGGCTATTATATAAAAAGAATTATGCGAAATAAAAGATGAACCTAACTTGAAAAAAAATTAAACTGAATAATACATAAAGCTAAAGAGCCGATAAATATTCAATAATATCAATTTTACAAGTAATTTTTTTTTTTGAATACAATGTTTTTGGTTACATTCATCTGGCGACCCTCTTTATCTAAAATTAAGATTCTAAGACCATTTTTGCTTTTCACTCTTAATAGAGCAACGTACAGCTGGTCATAGAAGAATACCGGATTCCTTAAAAACAGTCAAACTTTAGACAACGACTGATTGACGTTAGCTTTTTTATGGTCATTGCAAAAAAAAAAATTTAAAATTTGAAATTTTCTTCTTTGAAATCTGAAAGCAATCCGCTTATCTGTTAGAATCAATGAAAGTCTTGGAATAAACGTCCGATTCGTTGATTAAAACCTAAGCACTATAGATCTAGTTTTGTTAGGTTTTAGATCACGAATCCAAAGCAATTTACGGATCGAATTTTTGTTGAGAAATAAAAGAGATATGATAAATAAAAGTTATGGTATTATAAAGAAAAATATGGATTATTTTTTTATGTAAAGAATTTAATTTAGTGTAATTTTTTATTTCTAAATTATGAGGAATTGACAAGTAAGCCAAATTCTATGTGACACTTAAAATTGTGCCACATGAACTTTAAAAACTCATGTTTATTATATAGATAGATATATTTGTAGTTGGTGATGAACGGAAGCATACTTGACAACCTATAGCAAGTGATGCATGTTTATCCACCCGTGCCCCATGAATTTTTTTTATAGTAGAGTATGTACGATCCAATCCTAACCGACCACAAGAAATTTGACATTGACCCCATGAAATTTTTGGACCAATTTTCTATGAAATTTTGATCAAAATGACACAAGAAAAAAATTAATAATATTAAGTTTTACAAATTTAAACCGAATAAGTATACAAGTTATTTTTTTTTTTTTTGGAACAGCAATAAGAATAAAATAAAACGGGCTCAAAGAGCAAAATTACAAGACATTTAGAGGATTAAGCATCCAATCGTTCCAACTTATTACACATTTACTATATCTCGAAGAGAACCAAGAAAATGAAAGTAAGACTATAGAGTCGAAAACGCTGCCGTTTCTGAATTCACTTGGTTTAAAAATCAAGAGATTCCTTGATTTCCAAACGTGCCACCATGTAGTATAGATGATAGAGTATATCACATCTTTCTTCATCCTAGAACACTTGGAATCATCGATGCTTTTAATCATCGCGAGGGGTGTATTCGTATCCAACCAATTTGAGTCCAACCAAGTCTTCACACGAGCCATAATCTTAGTAAAAAAGCTACAATCTCCTAACAAGTGAGTTATAGACTCCGCTTTAGAATAACAAATAGGGCACATAATAGACTCGAGCTCTAATCCGCGTTTCGACAAGTTCAAACGCGTAGGGAGACGATCCAAAAGAATTCTCCAAACGGTTATGTTAACTTTTTTCGGAACGTATTTTAGCCATTTGGTAGGAAGATTACCTTTGGGGAGGTATTGATTGTCGATGTATTTCCGAACCCTTTTTACCGAGAATTCAGAGTCCCCGTCTAAACACCACGACCATTTATCATCAATATTAGAGAAATTGTAACTCGATAAACGCTCCAAGAGGTTGACAAATTGTTCCGACTCCACGCCTCCTCTAATATTTCTACGCCAAAACCAAATCCATTGATCATCATCACGATAATTGCTTATGTAATGTAAATCTTAAATTGTATAGAAATGATTTGAGTGCATTTTTATTAATTGCCAGTCTTCATTTACAAATTTGCAAAATAAAAAAAAAGTTAAAATAAAAGGAGAAGACCAAAATAGACTTTCTGACCAATTTTTCTTCAAAATAGTCCTTTGACTTTTTTCCCCTTAAAATAACCACTCAACTACGGTCGTGACGACCGTAGTTACGGTCGTGACGACCGTAGTTACGGTCATGACGACCGTAGTTATGGTCTTGAGTCTTGACGACTGTAGTTACGGTCTTGATGACCGTAGGTCCACCGAGCCAATTACAGTTTGTCACGTCATCACAGACGACCGTAAATAGGGTCGTCAAGACCGTATACACGGTCGTCTGTGATGTCGTGGCAAATTGTAATTGGCTCTATGGACCTACGGTCGTCACGACCGTAGTTGAGTGGTTATTTTGAGACAAAAGAAAGTCAAGAGGTTATTTTGGCAAAAAAATTAGTCAAAAAGTCTATTTTGGTCTTTTACTCTAAAATAAAATATTGATGGTTCAGGCTCCTATAGGGCACTTCATTTACCCAATAAACTCCCTGTAGGAGCCTAGCCTGGTGTTTGTTTGTTGGTCGCTAAAATAAAAACATGTTTATATATTAGACTTAAAACAACCCGATACACATTTAAAATAAACGCACTCATAGATAACATATATGTTAGATTCAAGTTGTGTTAAAAATGTATACCCTTCATTAATTTAGTATTTTATGTAATCTAGCTATAAGACCATCACGAATGCATGCCTTTAGGCAATAGGCAATGTATTTATGACACGTATTATGCACTTTCTAAGAGCTCGCTATTAGAGTAAAAATATAAAATGCATTTAAGGATAATGCATGTGGGAAGAACACTAAAATGCATTAAAGGTGGGCACAAGTAACTAATTCTTCCCTTTCTACTTTTGTTTTATTTTATAATTTCACTTAAATGCATTTGACAAAGATGTTTGTAAGGTTGGAAATAAAATAAGTGCTTTTAAAAGATTTGTAAAAATCTGATCGATATGGCAGCTGATCGGATGTGTTTATAAATACATTTAGCTTTTTACATAAATGATGGTCTAACACGTCAAACTTTTATTATTGTTTCATATGATGGGAAGCCAATGTTATGATTATTGTTGAAAATATGGTTAACTTCCTTGTTTGTTTTTCTCATCTCTCGGCTTACTATTGTTTACTTTAATATCTTTTGTTTTATTTTTCCATGTGATCGGGTCGGGTCGAGATTATGGCTGGCTGGGCTGCTTGGATGGGCTTTGGATGGCTAAAGAAGTGTGTGGGCTCAATTGGGCTCGAGGAGAAGACCGGGTTATTTGCTGGGCTTAATAACCCGGAAGTGAAGTCGGTGGTCCTGCTATATAATGCTTTCTCTTCTGCTGATTAGGGAAGAGAGTTTGTTAAAGTTGTTGCGCCGTTACGCTGTTTCCTCTTCCTCTCGTGTTCGTCTTCTACGCTGTGTAGATCTAGGGTTTGCAGGTTCATCGCAGCCGATGAACTCTTGTTCCTGTTAGATCGTGTATACTAGTGTGTAGATCATCGCATTGATGATCTTCTGATGTTCTGAGAGTTGTGTTTCGGTGTATTCTTCTTAGTTGTGTTGTAAATCTGACATTTGTTGAAGATTATTCATTCGTATTTTCACCTGATTCACCATTTTTGACATGGTATCAGAGCTATGTGCTCTTGATTTCGATATTCCTCTTTCGGTTCTTTCGATTAGGGTTTAGATCTCAAAATCTTCAGTCTCTTTGTTATCTGTTGATTCGTGTCTCCGACGTTGGATCTCTTCTCCGGTGTCGATCTTGAGCCTTCTTGTCTCATCTTGCTCTGGTAACGGCGGTTTTGACTCCACGAGGCGCAAACTGAGATTTGTGTTACTCGTGTTGATAGTCTCATCTCCGTCACCGTGTGGCGAGCATCTGACTTCGAGATCGTACCTAAGCGTGTGCTGAGTTTGTCTGGTCGCTACGTGGAGGAGCACGACGCTGATCTGATAGCCCTAGTCGGAGGTGACTGTAGCCGATTCAGGACTGTGGTGATTGCTGCGCTGACCGTCCCTTCTGAAACCCTAAGTGAAGGTCTCAGAAAACGGTCTGGAAACCCTAACTGGGGTGATATTTCTGGTGAGATCGTTCCTTCTTACTTGCTCTTTGCAATTCCGTAATTGTTTCTCTTAGTATAAACACAGTGCAGGCCTGTTGATACCTGTTGTATGCTGTACAGGGGCAGACAATCCCTGTCTTACTTGCTTCTGTGCTTGATTGAGTAATTCTTGATTGTCTGTTTGTTTTTTTGGCTATTTGTATGCTATGACTGAGGGTGATACGAGTAACCCCTTTGCCACCTTGGTAGGCAAGTTGGATCCAAGTGATCCCTTGTACTTACATCCCAGTGATTCTAGTCAGCTAACCATCATCAGTGTGAAGTTGAAAGGCACAGAGAATTATACCCTCTGGGCTAATGCAATGAAATTGGCTTTACAAGTAAAAAATAAATACAGTTTTGTTGATGGAACTTGTGAAAAATCAACTGATGATGAGGTGTTGGCTAGACAGTGGGACAGGTGCAATTCAGTTGTGTTAACATGGATTCTGAACTCTGTGAGTGAGGATTTGTACTTAGGTCATGTGTATTCTAACCTTGCATCCTCTGTTTGGACTGAGTTAAAAGAAACATACGATAAAATTGATGGATCTGTTGTGTTTAATTTGTATCAAAAAATTAACAATTTCACTCAAGGTAGTTTAAGTGTGTCTGAGTATTACCACAAACTAAATATTTTGTGGAAACAACTTGATCAGATCCTTCAGTTGCCCACTTGCACTTGTGATGCCTCAAAAGAATTCAATGATTTTCAACACTTAATAAAACTAATGCAGTTCTTGATGGGCCTTGACAGTTCTTATGAATCTGTTAGGACAAATATTTTGATTCAACCTGATTTAACAACCTTGAAAGAAGCTTTTGCTGTGGTTTCTAGAGAGGAATCTCATAGAAACTCCAACAATGCTTCTAAGAGTGTTCAAACTCAGTCTTCAGTTTTCAATTCAAAAACCAATCAGGGGTCTGAGTTTAAAAGGAAACCTACTAGAACTCCTAATGCAAATTTAAAGTGTAGTCATTGCAACAAAGTTGGGCATACTGTGGATAAGTGTTTTGAGTTAATTGGTTACCCTTCTTGGATGAAACCAAGAACTGGTCAGGGAAAGAAGGTGGGCTCATATAATGTTACTGCTGAAAATGATATTTCTGATGAGTCACAGTCTTTTCCTGCTAGGTTTTTGACACAAGAACAGGTGAATAGGTTAATTGGTCTCTTGGGAGATAAATCATCTGAGAATAATAGTTCTGCTGGTAAGGAATTGTGTTTCACTAGTTTTAAACCTAGGTGTGTGAGTTTCTCAAATGCATCTAGTTCTACTAACTTGTCCAATTGGATCATTGATTCTGGTGCTAACCATCATATGGTTAGCACAAGTGAAAACTTGATTAATTCTATAAATGTTGTTGATTTCAATATAAGGGTCAAACATCCAAATGGGACAAGTGCTAAAGTAGTTAAGGTTGGAGATATACAACTTAATGATAGAATTATGTTAAAGGATGTGTTTGTCATTCCTGATTATTGTGCCAACCTTATGTCTGTTTATAAATTAGTGAAAGATAACAAGATGATTGTGTCTTTTGATGAGTCACATTGTTTTGTTCAGGATTTGTACTCAAAGAAAAACCTGGTGATTGGTAGTCAAATTGATGGTCTATATTTGTGTAGCAACTTGCCTATGTCTAATAAGGTTGGTTTTGGTCCTGGTGGTAATGTGAGTTTATGGCATGCTAGGCTTGGGCATCCCTCTGAAACTGTTTTGAGTGTATTAAAAAATGACTTAAAACTTATTTCTTATGAAAACACTGAACCGTGTGAAGTGTGTCATAGAGCAAAACAACATAGAGAACCATTTCCTCTTAGTGACCATAAGACCAAGGCTTTGGGTGAATTAGTTCACTTAGACGTATGGGGACCTTATAGGGTCTCTAGTAGGGAAGGCTATAAATATTTTCTGACTGTGGTCGATGACTATTCCAGGGCTGTGTGGGTGTTTCTTATGAAGCACAAGTCTGAAGTTTTTCAGAATATTGAACATTTTACTAATCTTTTAAAAAATCAGTTCAAGAGTGTGGTTAAAACTTTTAGAAGTGATAATGGAACTGAGTTTGTGAACATTCAAATGAAAGGTTTTTGTAGTAAAAATGGTATAATTCATCAAACAACTTGTGCTTACACCCCTCAACAAAATGGCATAGCTGAAAGAAAACATAGACATCTTTTGAATGTTGCTAGAGCGTTAATGTTTCAAAGTGGGATGCCTCTTAGGTTTTGGACTGAATGTGTTCTAACTGCAACTTACTTGATTAACAGGACACCTTCTTCTGTTCTGAGTGGGAAATCTCCTTATGAGCTTGTGTATGGATTTAAACCTGTCTTGAGTCATGTTAGGGTGTTTGGTTGTCTTTGCTTCAGTACAATTTTAAATAACTCAAATAAATTTTCCAGTAATGCTGAAAAATGTGTGTTTCTTGGGTACTCAAATGAGAAAAAGGGATATAAGTTGTGGAGTCTTGATAACAAGACTGTCCTATTTTCTAGAGATGTGAAATTTTATGAAAAAATATTTCCTTTTAAAGAGTCAACTATCTCTCTAGAATCTGATTTAAGTGTACCCAAGGGAGTAAATGACCTAAATTTTTTTGAGTTGTATGAAGAGCAAGACACCAATATCTCTAATCTTGACTCAGCTCCCAATGATGAGGTTAGAGTTGTCACACCAGGTGACATACTGTCTCATGGTCCTCAGCAGTCAGTTTCTGAGAACAGTCCTCATCTTTCAGGTAGGTCTGTATCTCAGGAACCTGATGGGACTGTTCCTAGTACTGAAGGGGCTGAGGGTGAGGGTATGGCTGATCCACAAAATGAAAATTCAGATAGTAGACACTCTTCTGAGGGAGAGTCCCTTCAACAAACCTACACAGTTCCTAGGAGGTCCACCAGGGTTAGAGAAGTGTCTACCAAGTTGAAAGACTTTATTGTGGAGGGGAAGGTTAAGTATGGGTTGGAGAAAGTAGTTAACTATTCTAATCTGTCTTTTGAAAACATGTCTTTCATTTCCACCTTGAATAAAAGTAGTGAGCCTAAGCATTATGTTGAGGCTGTTAGAGATCCTAATTGGGTGAGTGCTATGAATGATGAGCTTGAAGCTCTGCATAGGAATAACACCTGGGATTTAGTTGATCTTCCACCTGGCAGGAAAGCCATTGGGTGTAAGTGGATTTATAAAATAAAATATAAATCTACTGGTGAGATAGATAGGTATAAAGCTAGATTGGTTGCTAAGGGCTATGCTCAAAAAGAAGGAGTTGATTTTGATGAAACCTTTTCTCCTGTGGTTAAAATGATAACTGTTAGAACAGTTATTGCTTTATCTGTGCAGAATGATTGGCCTTTGTTTCAACTTGACATTAATAATGCTTTTCTTTATGGTGATCTTCATGAAGATGTGTTTATGACTGTTCCTGAAGGATATAGTAATGATAAGTTGAAGGTTTGCAAATTAAACAAGTCATTGTATGGTTTAAAACAAGCTCCTCGTATGTGGAATGAGAAACTTGTCAGTGTTTTACTTGAGTTGGGATTTGTTCAGAGTAGATGTGACTATTCTATGTTCATTCTTTCAAGTGAATCTGTGATAATTGTTTTGCTTGTTTATGTTGATGACATAATTGTAACTGGAAATAACAGTGATGAAATTGTCAAAGTTAAAACGTTTTTAAAATCCAAGTTTTTAATCAAAGACTTAGGAGAACTGAAATATTTTTTGGGAATTGAGGTGATTAAGTCTGAGTCTGGTTTATGTTTAAACCAAAGAAAATATTGTCTTGAACTGTTGGCTGAATATGGGTTGACTGGGTGTAAACCTATCAACACTCCAATTGAACTTAATCATATTCTAAACTCAGAAACTGGAAAAAATAGTTCTCCTTTACAAGGTGTTACAAATTATCAAAAACTAGTTGGAAAACTGATTTACTTGTCCCACACTAGGCCTGATATAGCATACTCTGTACATTTTCTGAGTCAATTTATGCATAAACCCCTGAAAGTTCATTTAGATGTTGCCTTACGTTTGTTAAGATACTTGAAAAAGTCTCCTGGTAAGGGAATTCTTTTTTCAAAAAGTGATAACTTTCAGCTGTGTGCTTATGCTGACTCAGACTGGGCTAAGTGTTTGGTGACTCGTAAATCTGTAACTGGGTTTTGTGTGTTTTTGGGTTCGTCTTTGATTACTTGGAAAAGTAAAAAGCAGAGCACAATATCACGATCCACTGCTGAAGCAGAGTATCGAGCAATGTGCTCTGCTACATGTGAACTTATGTGGTTGCTAAATGTGTTGACTGAACTACGTGTAAAAGTGACTACTCCTGTTCCACTGTTTTGTGACAACACTGCTGCGATTTCTATTGCTTATAACCCAGTTTTTCATGATCGAACCAAACATTTTGAATTAGACTTGTATTTTCTAAGAGATCAGATAAATAAAGGCAGTATTAAAACTGTGGGTGTTAAGTCAGATAGTCAGCTTGCTGACATTTTTACGAAAGGTCTTGGGGTGTCTCAACATGAGTCCCTGTGTAAACGGTTATGTTTGGTTGATCAATTCAGCTCTCGAGCTGAGGGGGGGTGTTGAAAATATGGGTAATCTTCCTTGTTTGTTTTTCTCATCTCTCGGCTTACTATTGTTTACTTTAATATCTTTTGTTTTATTTTTCATGTGATCGGGTCGGAGATTATGGCTTGCTGGGCTGCTTGGATGGGCTTTGGATGGCTAAAGAAGTGTGTGGGCTCGAGTTGGGCTCGAGGAGAAGACCGGGTTATTTGCTGGGCTTAATAACCCGGAGTGAGTCGGTGGTCCAAGTGCTATATAATGCTTTCTCTTCTGCTGATTAGGGTTAAGAGAGTTTGTTAAAGTTGTTGCGCCGTTACGCTGTTTCCTCTTCCTCTCGTGTTCATCTTCTACGCTGTGTAGATCTAGGGTTTTGCAGGTTCATCTCAGCCGATGAACTCTTGTTCCTGTTAGATCGTGTATACTAGTGTGTAGATCATCGCATTGATGATCTTCTGATGTTCTGAGAGTTGTGTTTTGGTGTATTCTTCTTAGTTGTGTTGTAAATCTGACATTTGTTGAAGATTATTCATTCGTATTTTTCACCTGATTCACCATTTTTGACAGTTATAAACTTTCTATTTTTATTTTCTAGAAAGTTAACACATATTCATAGTTTGCTCAGAAAAATCTTGAAATTTTGGCTTAGTTTCTAACTAAACCAAGCACGAGCCAAGGTTGGTTCGTTTCTTTGCTTTTTAAAACTAGCCATAACTTTTAACGGTTTACTATAACATAAATAAGAGATATACATTTTTTTTGTTAAAAGGGGATATTATCGTCTAAATCTTATAAAGACCTTTTAGTTCTTTTCAATTCTAGCCAAGCTAAACGAAACCGATATTTTTTCTAAAATCAGAGCCGAACTTGACCTCAAGTTTTCAGCATGATTTTAAAAACAAGTGGAACCAACTTGGTTTACAATCCAAACAAGTTTGAGCTTGCTCCGGCTCGGCAAGGCTCAAAGTTGTGAACACGCCTAAGGCCATGTTTGATTTCCTCTTATCTAGTCCGGTTAAAACTGATCACTGATTGATCAATGAGCAACGTGTTTGTTTCATAACATATAAGTCTTTTAATATATATATTTTTCTTAAATTTATTTTCAGAAATTGTTTGGTAAGGTTAATTGCAATACAATCGGGGAAGGGGGGTTCGGGGGGGGTTCGGTGGCTTCGGTGGGATCGGGAACACCACTGCGGTGGGTTCGGGAGCCCCGATCGGGGATGCACATTGGGGTGCCGAGCTCGACGATTTTGAAAGTGGGGAGAGAGCCGTTGGTGTGGGCCCCCCCCCCCCTCCCAACGGCTTAATCCCTTTTTTTTTTAAAAAATTTAATTTTTTTTTTACTTTTTACCATTTCTACCTATTTAAACCACCTCATTCAACCCATTTTCACACACACTTCTCCATTTCTCTCTAAACTTTATATTATCTCCCACTTCCAACTTCCTTTCAATTTTATATAATCTCCAACTTCCTTTTAATTTTATAAAATCTCAACCCTCCTACACCATGTCGAACTTCAACAATTTCTTCTCCAACTTCAACCCTTCCGAGCAACAAACCCCCACTTCTCAACCAAACCCATTTGGAAGTCCCGGTTACGTACCGACGATGGCGGATTCCCCGGCCGGTTATCCGAATTTTGATTATCTTGGTCCCGACGATTTTCCCCAATTCAACCAAACCTACCAAACCGATTCTCAAGAAGAAATTGTCATGGAAACCCAACCCACCGAACCCACTCAAACAAGGAAGAAGAAGCACGCCGCCAAAAGAAATAAGAAGTCGGGTCAAACGTCTCAACCCGACGAACGACAAAAAAGGATTCCTATTACGTGGACAATCAAAGAAGAAGTGGCGTTGGCGAAATGTTGGGTCGATGTCTCGGAGAGTTCCATTGCGGGTAAAATATATATTTTTTTTAAAGTTTATATATTTTTTTAAATTTATATATTTTTGTAAAGTTTATATATTTTTGTAAAGTTTATATTTTTTTTTTAAGTTTACTAACAATTTTTTTTTCCTTTCTTAATTTTAGGAGACGCCCAAACTAGGGATTCGTTTTGGAACAAAATTACCGCAAATTGGCACAATTTGTTGCATTATCCTCCCCCCAACTTCTCAAATGAACACAGTTTTGTTCGCACCAAGCATCAATTGTATTCGAAATGGGACGACATGAACAAGAAGGTCACCAAGTGGAACAACACCTACATCAACATTTTGGGTAACCGAAGGAGTGGCCAAAGCGAAGAAGATATTCTGAAGGCGACCCATCATCGATTCAAGCTTGAGAACAGGGGCGCTTTCGACAAGATGGAGGTTTGGGATGTGGTGAAAATGTCCCAAAAATGGCGAGGGGCATTTGCGGTGGACGAAGGTTGCGATAGTGATGAACAAGGTGCTTCTAAAAGAAGCAAAACATCCGATTCAAATCGGAGCTTCAACACCGATAGTCCATCGCAAGCCCAATCCATTCCTTTCGATCTTAACCTTGGTTGTGGTGGAACCTCTCCCAAGAGCCCAACCGAAGATCCACTTCCAATGGGTACCCAAAAAGCTAAACGCTTAGCAAAAGAAAAAGCAAAAGGAAAAGGAAAAGCGTCGGGGAGTGGAGCTTACAAAGAAGAATTTCAAACGTTTAACGAGTATCAACGGGAGAAGATCGACCTTCAACGAAAAGCTCGAGAACAACGAGCGAAAGAACTCGAACTAATGGAACGCGAGCAAATGTGTCGTGAGCTCGATAGGATTGAACGCGACCCGAGCGAGGAGGCTAAAACCATTGCTCAAAAAATTCGAGCAAAACTCTTCGGGTGTTACAAGTAGTTTTTTTTTTTATAATTTGTAATTTTAGGATTAAAAGTAATTTTAGGATTAAATAAGTAATTTTAGGAGTTTTTTTTATTTGTAATATTAGGATTTAATTTTTATTTATAAAAAAATAGTTTTTTTTTTATTATTTGTAATGTTTTAATTAGTATTTTATTTTAATTATTTTATTATAAAAAAGTGATTGGGGAAATGGAGAAATGGGGAAACCATTGCACACAAAATGGGGAAAAATGGGAAGGGGTGGGGAATGATGAGGTGGCACCAAAAATAGAGTGGGAGATTGGGGAAATGGGGAGAGTATTGCAATTAACCTAACGATAAGATTTGAGTGATAATGCCATAATGGAAAGAATCTCAAAAGGTGAAAGACATGCTAAAGATGGAAAAGCAATTAATGTAGGCGAATAAGTGCACATGAGTCATGACAAGAAAAACACACACGCAAAAGGCTCAATGCAAAGGACCCTTCACCAAAAAGGGAATTTCATGATCATCATTATACTATGTACAAGATGCCTTCATGTGAAAAGTATCATCATTTTTCAACTTTTTGATCGATATACATAACACCTCCTCAATTTAAATAATACGGCTTCTAGCTCAATTATATCAACTCGTCTAAAATCAGAACAATATAACCCGATTAACTTAAAAGAGCTTTAATCTCAACTCATTTCTAACTCTCGTTTTGACTTATGAGTAACCTTTTAAACTTGATCTTGATTCCTTTTGTTATCTATCAGTTATTATTTAATAACTATGTTATTTATATACAAATTCAGTTATTATATTAATTTATTACACATGTTTATATAGTTATAAATTTATAGATACCATAATATATATTACTTGTATAGTTAGTTAATCATAATTTTATATATAATAAATAATTACTATGTATATATTTTACGTATTAGTTCATTTAGCTCGTTTATATCTACAAGCATATGGGTTGTTTGATTTGGTGTTTACCAGGTTAAAACCACTGACCCGCTGACTTGGTTAGAGGTTTTGGCCGGTCAAACCGTTTAATTTGTAGCTTACTCATCTTTAACCCATGCCCAAAAAATGACTAATTCAGTCCACCTTTTTGATTTCGCTGACCGAGTCATTTTACTTTAAAAAACAAAGAGGACCTTAACTAAACTCAAAATATAAATCTCAATCCAATTTGGTTAAGGGTCTGTTTGAACGAGTCAGAGCCAAAAACGAGTAATGAGCCAGAGATAAGAGCTTCGGTCAGAGGTAGACATAGGCTACGGTCAGAGGTGCGGATCGAGTTTGAGCTTATATTGAACGACATCAAACGAGCAGACCACTTATCGATTCAGTAATCAGCTCTTACCAGACCCGATAATAAGTTATTGAACAACCCCTAATAGTAAGTCCACTCATAACTCATTTACACATCTCATTGCAAGTTGTCAAAATTAAACATAAATATATACACACACGAATGATATAATATAATATAATATATGTATATATATGTGTGTTTTTGGCAGTCTGCTTGCTACTGCAAATATCGGTTACATGACCCACAAAAATTACAGTCCCTGTGCAATAGCAGCAGTGATGTGCAGAGGAGAAAGAGAGAGAAGTGTAAAATGTGATAGTTATATATGTTGCAGAATAAGAAACTTCCAACGGAGAAGTACATATAACATATAGTAATATAGGAAATTCGGTGAAGACAGATAGCCCTAAATTTTGGCAAATTGCAGGACCAGAAAAGGAAAATTAGTTACATACATACATACTGGTTAATATGATGATTGGAAATTAGTAGATATATGATGTAATTGATAATTAAGAAGTAAAACTAACATATGTCATCAGATTTGGGGAGAAATTAGGGCTTTAACGGTTTAACGGTAACGGAATCCATTGGTACCTTCCGTCCATTGGAACGTCTTTCACGATGTCAAAGTTGTACCTGTTTGATGTGATGAGCACGAAACCGAAATTAATCAGTTGAAATTCCGTTTGTACTGTACGTTTATCAATTATCATCTACATATACTTACTTTTCTGCGAATCGTTTTTGCTCGTACTTTTCTGCTTTCGTGAAAAATTCCTCAAGCTCCGCCGCAGACGGCATCGTCTCCGCCGCCGGAACTGGTTTCCGGCGAGAAGTAGCCTCAATCGCCGGCGTCTTCTCAGTAGATGTTGATGACGACTCCATTTCTTCTGATTCCAAGCAAATCACACTTGATGTAGAGGTTTCTCTACTGTAGATTAACAATTAATTACAATTAACAAACACGATTTTAACATTTTTAACATTTTCTTAAGAATCGTAACTCAGAGTGACGTTAATCAACCTGAAACCTTCGTTACTGGAGTTGAAGATGTCCGTTTCGGGGAGAAATTTAGCCTCTACAGCCTGTAATCAATCAATGTTAACAATTAATTATGATCGAGAATCAGAAACGGAAATAGATTTATCTCTCCAGCTTATATCACATCATTCAATTCGAACGAATATTTACGAGAATTAATTTCGAATTTCAAACCTCCAGATCTGAGATCGAATCGCCGGCCATAGAGTCCACAACCGAGGAATTCAGATGATCAGATGCACCAGAAACCGCCGCGAAAACAACATTCTCTCGGAAATTCACGTCCACATCTCGTCGGGATCGATACCGAAGCTGAAAAACATCCTCCTCTTCTTCATAACCACCGCACCTTCGTCTCTTACCGTCGCCGGAGCTCTTACCATCTGTATCATCTCTACTCCGACCAACGCTTCCGTGTGAAATCGAGACCGGAATTTCAATTTCTTCCGTACATTCGTATCCGCTGGTAGCTGTTTCCTCAATCATGATCACACATACAGATTACGGTTGAAGATTTGAAGAAATCAAAGAACTCACAGTGCAAAAGAGTGAAATCTTCTGTTTGATTCTCTCTCTAAAAATAACAAGAAACTTGAGAATGAATCAACGAAGGGAAGAGTGGAAATAAAGGTAAGGGTGGATATGATCGGACGGTGGAGAATTAATTGAAGATGTGATTTATTTAAAAGGAAATAATTGAGAGAATGTGATTGGAATTTTTGGACAATGAAGAGTAATTATGATTTTATGGTGAATGGTAGATAAAGTTTTATTTTACACAACTAACTTACTTGCACAATGAGTTTAATGATTGATACATACGGTTCTATAATATATTTATATACCACATCCTCCAAATTAATTACTTCATATTTATATCACTTGGATACTATTTATTGATAAAAAATTATAGACATTTTATTATGTTTTTATAGGAAATAATCGTATTATCTTCTATCTATCTATAAAATGATCTTTTTTTTGTCACATGACATCACCACAACTTACCTCACATTTATTCTTTTAATTAACAATAGATATTTAGATTAAAAATATAATACTTTTAACAACAGATAATTATCAATTTCGTAGTTTACATTTATTAACCTTAACAAATTACCTTAAATTATAGCAAATCAAATGATTCGATTTCAAATTTGGTATGTCACACCCCGACGGACGGCGAAATATGTCGGGGCATGATGATTTGTCTAGATGCACACAACACTAATTAATGTTGCGATATTCTTAATCTACTTATATTTCAAATAATATAAGTAATCAATACGAAACCATGATATAATTCAACACCAATGAAACAAATTAATTTGATTAATTAGGTCACACTAAGTCCGCATACGATCCTATGGTGTCATTATCAAGAAGTCATCAACTAACAGCAGATCCTGTAACATGTATAAAATAAAGGTCAACTACGAATAGTTGGTGAGTAAACATAAGTTTAGTGTACTACATAGATTAAAGCATGCGAATCAATGAGTTATGCGTAATCCAGTGAAGCAAATCAGTGAATGAGGTAGAGCAAATAAGTTGCATGAGCCAACCTTGACCTCAAGGTTTCCAATCACAAGGCGCTCAAGCCAAGACAGGCCAAGTGGGCTTGTCAAGTTAATTGATCTATTACCGTAACCCCGACTTTTTACAATTAATGTCACACGAGTATGAGTATGAGTATGAGTCCAACCACAACATAGCACAAATAACACACACGTTCACATACTAGATCACAGATAACAACATAGAGTTCGCATGTAGTTTTTTAGTAAAGAATATAGAGTAAGAGTTTTGAATATGATACACGTTGCACCCCAAATTGTTTAAAATAAAGAGGGACTATGAATACTCACCTGATGCGGATACACAAATTGAAAGAACGACACCACGAAATGAGGAAAAGTAAGCCTGATGATAATCTCGACGACTAGCGAGATAGAGCAAGAATAAATAAATAAATAAATAATTAAATAATTAAATAGTTTAAATCTCACGACACGACCGGCTCGACGACTCGATGGTGATTTGGTGAGGTGATACGTGCGATATGAGTCCAATCCTAAACAAGGGGTAAAGTCAAAGATTCTAATTTTGACTATTTATGTGAAAGGTCAAACATGGTCAAATAGAAGTCAACAAAAGTCAATTTCCATGGTAATTAATCAAACAATAATTCAAATTTTTACATACAAGACCAGATCTAACATAATTTACCATGGATTACATATATCTATATGAATCTAGCATGGACCTGGTCAAATCTAACATGAATTAGTCAATCTAGCATGATAGTCAACTTTTAGGCATAAAACAAACCCTAATTAACATGCACGGGTGGATATAACTACTTTAACACATAAAAATCCATAATTTTGATGACCTCACATATAGATCTAACTTTTCATGTCAAGAATATTATAGATCTAAACTTTCTATGATGTAAAAATGTCATCTTTGATGATTATGACACACAAATCTAGCCCTAGATGACACACATATAGAGATCTAGTCAATTTAACATATAAAACCCAACCTAGATGATCATAACACATTAATCTGGTCCTAAACACCACTCATGTGGTAGATCAAGTCCATAAAAATGAAACCTAGGTGAGAGAATCCCTAGATGACATGCTTTTCATAGATCTAGTCAATTTGACACATAAAAATTAAATCTTTATCAAATTGATTAAAAAACCTAGATCTATAACATATCTATGATTCATCATGCTCAAATCTCAGATCCATAATCAAAATCACAACTTTCATGAAGATCTATACATCAAATTGATTAAAAAACCTAGATCTATAGAGATTTCATCATGGATTCAAGTGAGATGGCAAAACCATACAAAAAGGTGAAACCTTTACTCATGGAAACCCTAGATCTATCAAATACAACATGAATTCATGCCAAAAGTCATATAAAGTTCAGATCTTGACGGGCGTAGAAGAGAAGATCAAGTTGCTATAACATAGTTTGAAGATCACTAACCAAAAGGGATGATTTCTAGATGATCCTAAGCAAGAAAACCTTGATCTTGGACCTCAAATCTTCAAGGAAGATGATCTCTAGGGTTTCCAGGCTCCATCCATTTAGGGTCGTTTGGGAGTGATTTGGGGAAGGAAAATGGGGGTTAAAGAGGTTAATGATGCTTAAATACCCGAAATTTAGGGTTTCTGCCAAAAGGGCCATGGGCGTACGCCCTGAATGTAAAAATTTTGGGCGTACCGCCTTAATGTGACAGGTTGGTTCATAATTATCGATTTCTTAATTTGCGTGCTCGGTTCTTTGTTTTTTGATGTTTTCGAGTCCCGTTTCTTCCCAAATCACTCAATTAAGGGTCTCATCATGTTCATAACATTAAATACACTCAAAATGATAACAAATATGTCACGTAACTCAAACTTATGCACAAATTAGGTCAAATTAGGCAATTTTGGTCGGTTTTGGCGTACGTATCGATTTTGGGCAATTCACCAACGATTCGCGACTCGATCAAGTGTGTGATGACTCGTGACATGATAATTGTTTATTAGAATCAGAAAAATGATGAATTTGATATACGATGACCAAGTACGAGATTTTCAGTAAACGACGAATCGCGTACTGAAATCGCGTAGAAATCAGGAATTGCTTTATTTTCAATTCGAGACACCCAATTTGATTCCAATTGATTGTAAAAAGCATTTAGTTTTGAAAACTGATTATAAATCATTTAGATTCAGTAATTGAGGTACAAATACCCGAAAATTCTTCCGGTTCGCAATAACTTGTAAATCAGTAAACCGTGAAAGTTCAAAACGGGTCGTGTTTCTCAATCGGGTATTTTGCAAGTGTTACATGGTATCCCTTCAGATTTTATCCCAATTTTTTTAAATTTATTTGATGAATCATATTTTCATAGGATTGATAATCGTATTATAAATTCAAAATAAAAAATTCAAATATTTTCCAAATTTAATAGATTTTAAACCAATAAATTAACATTATCTACCCCTTTACATCACAGTATATATACTCATTACTTTGGGTAACAAATTATTTTATTTTTTCTATCTTATAACTGCAATTATTATTTCGCGGATCTTAATCCTAATAAAGCACTAAAATGTTTGTCACATGTCTTTATTTTAAAGGGTCCACATCACCAATGCCACATGTTAAACTCACAATCAATTACAAATTTAGTAAATCGCCAATTAAGAGTAATTACCAATTTTGTTCAAATTAAACTTTTATTTAAAAAAATTGACAAAATTAATATAGATTTGATAAAGTTACTAAATAATTTGAGTGTTTATAAGAAAATTAATCAACAATTCTGACATAAAAAATTTCTTTAATTTATTAAATTATAATTTAGTGTTTTATAAGAATTTTACGTTAATCAAAATTTTAAATTCTCTTAATCGGCTTTTTTATTTTGTTTAATATTATGAACCTAAATTCAGCTCGTGTAGTACACGGGTCACTAACCTAGTTATTTATATATAATATCAGATGACATTCATGAAATTAAAATAAACATTACAAATTTAGAAAATAATTAATGAATAATTTAGATGTTATTCTCTTTTTACTTTAACAATTTTTTATTAGATAAATCATATTTTCATAGGATTGATAATCTTACTATAAATTCAAACTACAAAATTCAAATATTTCCGAATTCAAAAGATTTTAAACCAATCAATTAACATTATCTACTCCTTTACACTTTACATCACAGTATATAATCTATTACAATCATTAACAATAATCTATTACACTCTTTCAATACTTTCAAATTCACATATTCAATTATATTTTCATTATACTCCATTACAATTAATAATTTTTTTAAACCCCAATCGTGCGATGCACGGCTATAATAACTAGTAAGATTTATATATATATTGTGAAAACGAAAAATGAAAATTGTGAGTGTAAAAAAACGCACGTAATTATCAAATATGTGATATCTTGATGGTTAAGTAATATATCATACAATCAAAAGTTTAAAAGTATAAATCCTCTAAGATGTAGTTGTGACGTATTTATACTAGAAAATCTAAATATTATTGTATAAGAAAACACATATGAATACAGATGAGAGATAGATGTGCAAAACATAAATTATTACGATAAATCATAGATCATTCAAATAATATATATTTTTCTAATCTCTCGTAATATAAGATAAAAGGAAAAGGGTATAAATACAATGGGGTTGGATATATTAGATTTTTATTTTGTCAAAAAATTATAAACCAATCCGACTCTTTCATTTTATAAACTAATGGTTGAGATAATTTTTTAAAAAATGGACTAGATTTTTCATTATGTATTTGTATTAAATATCTTAAGAAAAATATGTTAATTATTTTTTTTCTATTTTCTAAACCGTACTCAATTTTAAAAAATCATAGTATAAAGGATTATTACAATAAAAGAAGTGCAAAAAATATATGGTAAACTTGTTCTATAAAACAGTACGTAAGAATGCGGTACAAAATGATATGTAGTAGTATATATGAGATGTCTTAAAAATAATATAATTAATAGTATAATATTAATTATATTATTTAGGTCAGGGATGTCTTATTAAACAACTAAAACCAAATAATACTAATGTTTTCTATTGTTTATAATCATTTATTAAATAGTAGATACATAATTAATATTTCACGTGTCACAATTGTAGCTCATCTAACAATTTTTATGCTTCTTTTTATTTTTCATATTATTATTTATTATTTACTTCAAATTAAAATATGTCTTTTTCTTTTTATTTGTAATAATAATTTTTATTACTTGTTTAAAATTAAAATACTATTTTATAATTCAGAATCGTAGTTACTAATTATATAATATTTTTTTTTTATTTTAACAAGTGTAATACACTTATATTTAACCTAATTTAAAAAAAAAATTATAATGAAAAGTATGATTAATGGCCCATCCAAACTAATTAGTGATGCACCAATGTTTGGTTCATGGTGAACCCTCAACATAAGTTTCAAACAACTCTGATATTGTATTTGAATTTCCAATATATATTTATGTATTATTTTTTTATACAACAATTTCATTCAACCAACAAACAAGCCAGACGCAAGGAGGACGACAAAACAAACAACGAAAAGGAAACAACGACTTACATCTTAAAGGAACACCAATCTTCCCACAATAAATCATCCCAATTGCCTCTATGATAAACCCAAAGGAAACTAAAAGTTCGAATATCTTGAATCATTGTCGTGACATTTGACTTCTTTTTATTAAACACCATATCATTTCGATAGCGCCAAATGATCTACACCCGAGAGGATAATAGAAAAAAGATCGTCTTCATCTTCCGGTTAAAATCGGATTCCTCTATGATTTGGAGCAAATCACCAATATCAAAAGCATTAAAAAGAGGCACCCTACACCAACCTGCAATAAACGACCAGATTTGATTGGTAATCCGGCATCCGCTGAAAAGAAGGGAGACCGACTCATCGTCCTCACATAAAGGGCAGCAACGATCCCCAATCTCAACGTTACGATGAATGAGCACATCTTTAGTAGCTATTCGACCTTTAAGAGCCCTCCAAAAAAAGATGTTAACTTTGTGGGAACAAGCTTGTTCCAAGGCATTATCAAATCCTGAGAAGGAGGCTCTTTGATTATTATCCTTTATATAGAAAACACAATTTTTTTTTATAATAAATTTTTATCTTTATTATTATTGTTTTCTTTTTTGTTTTGTAGTTTTTTATCTTTATTATCTTGTTTTTTTTCCCTTTTTATTTTAACATAACGAGTTCAGTAAATGAGTTAGTGATGTAACAGATACAGTTGTATGACATAGATTTTATTTTTAATTTATTTTATTTTCAATTTTTATGAATTTAAAACACGAATTTTTATTTTTTGATTTTATAATGCTTTTTGTTTTGTTTTTTGTCTTTATTATTAATTTCTTTTTGTTTTGTAGTTTTTTTAATCTTTTTAACTTTATTATTTTTGTTAGATTTTTTTCGATTTTATCAGAGTGC
Organism: Deinandra increscens subsp. villosa; assembly: GCA_039602395.1. Taxonomy (NCBI): domain Eukaryota; kingdom Viridiplantae; phylum Streptophyta; class Magnoliopsida; order Asterales; family Asteraceae; genus Deinandra; species Deinandra increscens. Next base: position 41,206,523 of record JBCNJP010000024.1, read on the forward strand.
ACGAGTTTAACAAATGGGTTGGTGGTGTAATAGGTACAGTCGTGTAACTTGCATCGAGGGTCGTCCTCGAGAACATTAAAAATTTCGGGGGCCCTGGGCGAGAATAAAATTTAGCCCCCCCCCCTTCCACGGAGAGACCTGACTTTGGGCGGTCATCAACCGACCGAAAAGATTTTGGTTTACAACACTAATATTTTTATGTACTTAGTTATTAAAAACTGAGTTTTACTCATATATTTATTATTTGATATAAAATTATTAAATCTTTGGGGTTAAAAAGATATAGTAACATTATGGTATTGGGTTGAAATTTTTAATGTATCTGATAAATATTATTATAATTGATTTATAGCCATCAATCTAACAATATTTGTAGTAACATTTTGGGTTTTCCGATTATCTGATTGTATCCGTATTGTAACCCGATCCGTTGATTGATAATAAAATATGTGGGTATTGATCGATTTTGATGTTTATTAATCTAATTCTATGTTATTGGATCTATCATGATGTTCGTTTTTTAATTTATCACGATTTTGGATTTTACCGCGAACGCACCGATAATTATGTTTAACCGGAAATTCGACCTATCTGAGCATGTACGAGGCTTGTGTGAAATACTAGTTACGCATACAAGTAAATACAAGCAAAGACGTGCGAGAATTTGAGGTTTAGAACGAAATCAGTGAAAGATCGGTAAATCCCGTGCGAGTTCGATTTTAACCCGGAGATCACGTTTTTTAGTATCGTATATCATATTTATTATACTTATGAGTCTTATGGTCACATATGATCATTTATGATATCACGAGTCATCACACACTTGATCGAGTCACAAATCGTAGGTGAATTGCTTAAAAGTGATACGTACGGCAAAACCGACAAAAATTGCATGTTTTGACCTAATTTGTGCATACGTGTGAGTTATGTGACATATTTGTTATCATTTTGAGTGGATTTAATGTTATGAACATGATGGGACCATTAATTGAGTGATTTTGCAAGAAATGGGACCCGAAAACACAAAAAAAAAAAAAACGAAGAACCGAGCACACGAAACAACAAATCAACAAAATGGTTATTTGAGGAGGCTCCAGCGTATCGCCTGGAGCTCCCATGAGTTGTAGGCGATACACTTACAAGTGTAATTCCATCAAAACCCTAAAAAAACTCACTTTTAAGCACATTAAGTCTCCATGCTCCCCCATTCAGCCCAAATCACTCTCTAAAGTCCTAAAACGGCTGGAAACCCTAAATTAGAAGATCTTTGAAGATCTGAGGCCTAAGTTTCTTGCTTTCTTGCTTAGGATCATCTTGATTTCAGCCATTTCAGTATGTAATCTTCAATCCATGTCATTAGCATCTTGAATCTTCTCTTCTACCCCCATCAAGATTTGAACTTTATGTGATGTCTGGCATAGATCTATGTTGTATTTGATAGATCTAGGGTTTTTTATGAATAAACGTTTCATCTTTTTGCATGATTTAGCTATCTCACTTGAATCTATGATGAAATCTCTATAGATCCAGTTTTTTTTTCATGCAATTTGATGTATGGATCTTCATGAAAGTTGTGATTTTGCTTATGAATCCATGATTGGAACATGATGAATCCTAGGTATGATATAGATCTAGGGTTTTCCTTGTCAAGTTTGGATTTTTATGACACCAAATGACTAGATCTATGAAAAGCATGTCATTTAGGGTTAGATCTAGGGATTTTCTCACCAAGATTGCATTTTTATGTTTCAAATGGACTTGATCTACCTCATGCATGTTGTTTAGGACCAGATATATATGATATGATCATCAAGTTAGGGGTTTATGTGTTAAAATGACTAATCTCAACATGTGCGTCATCTAGGGCTAGATTTAAGTGTCATAATCATTAAAGTGACATTTTTACATTCTAAAATGTTTAGATCTATAATATTCATGACATTTAAGGTTAGATCTATATGTGAGATCATCAATCATGGACTTTTATGTGGTAAAATGATTAGATCCACCCATGTATGCAAATTAGGGTTAGATTTATACGCAAAAAGTTGACTACCATGCTAGATTTGAATAGATTTGTGCTAAATTTGATTAGGTCCATGCTAGATTCAAGTAGATCTATAAAATCCATGGTAGATTATATTAGATCTGATCTTGTATGTTAAAATTTGAATTACCTTGATTAATTACCATGAAAATCGACTTTTGTTGACTTTGTTTGACCATCCATGCTTTTAGCTTGATTTGGACCATTCTACCTTACCCTTAGCCTAGACTTGAACCTAAACTAAGCCCGTACGTTATCACTTGATTAAAACACCAATGATTCGGTGTTGTGTCGTGTCGTGTTAAGTCACGATTATCACTTTACTTATTTATCTATTTATTTTAGCTCGATCTCGGTCAATCGTCAAGGTGATCTTCCGACTTGATTATCATCCCGCTATCGCTTGTCTTTTCACATCTCGACTCTACTTTCCATGTGAGTTTTCATAGCCCCTTTTACTTAAATGTTTTTGGGGTGCAACATGTATCATTTTCCAAAACTCTATTTTCACATGCGTATTCTATGTTCGATAATTGTTTGAAACTTGTATGTTTGTAACTTTGTATTGATTGATTAGTTAAATGATGAACGATGAACGATTAAATGATGAGCGATGGAACGATGAACGATTGAACGATGAACGTAATTATTAACACTAAACATGTAGGGGTTACAGTAATAGATCTATTGGCCTGCCTCCAGGGGCGGACCTCTCTTGGGTCTAGGGGTTGCCCGTGCTACCCCTTAAACCCGTACAAAAGTGATTTTTTTTTTGGGTTTTTTTGTGTGTGCTACCCCTTAGTTTAAACTATATATTATAAGGAGCAAATTTCATATCAAATAAAGCTACAGTTTAGTTGGTTAGGTGCCCCCATTAATATCCCAAAGGTAGCTAGTTCGAAACTCGTTCTTGTCTGATTTTCATATTTTTTTGTGTGTTTTGTTTTAAACACGTATTGGAACGATTTCTATGGTTGATTGAACTAAATGCTCATTCTATTTTCTTTAATCATTGATTCAGCCTCTTCCAAATCAAAACCATAAAAGTTGTGTTTATCATCGTTCTTCGTCGACCACATCAATCCAACAAAATCATCATTCCATCTCCGTTATTCTTATGGAAGGTGTAAGATAACATAGCCTTTTTTAATCTTTTAGTGTAGTCCTACTCAAAATTTGGAAAGAAAGAGGCTTTACATATTATTTTCATGTAGTTTTTTGCTTATTTTTTTTATCTATAAGTATCATGTTTTTAGAAGAATTTTAGAAGTATGTGTATTGTTACACATAAAGACTCGAATTGAATGAATCATGTGGTTGTAAATAGTGTGCCTTACTTATACACATACACAACTTTAGTGAGCTCACTACCTTTCTTGTGTTTACACAAATGATGTTTTATTATCATATTGTGTAGCAAGTAGATACTATCGCACGATTAGTAAGGTCATCCAGTTTGAGTATGCTAGGGGTTGCCAAACCCCCCCCCCCCCACCCCCACCCCACCCCCCCGGGATTCCCATCAAAAAAATTGTGCTACCCCTATAAAAAGTTTTTAGTTCTGCCTCTGCCTGCCTCGCGTGTGGCGCCTTGTGATTGAAAGCATAATTGTCAAGGGTTGGATTATGTTAACTTATCAATTTATCAATTTATCATTTTTATTTAACTTATGTACGCATGCTTTTGAACGTTATCATTAAACCTATGAATTTTCACCAATTATTTTAGTTGACATTGTTTATAAACATGTTGCATGTAATGCGGTTTGACTTGGATATCATCACCATAGAGTTGCATCGGCTTTAGAAGAGACCTAATTAA
>JBCNJP010000024.1:41210890-41233211 GCA_039602395.1 Deinandra increscens subsp. villosa
CTCAACAGATTTGCTATATCATAGTTAAATTCATATACTTTATTAGTATACTTGAGTTTAATGAGATCGAGTGTAACATTCCGAGCTTTTCCGATTGTCTGATTTTATCCGTATTGTAACCCGATCCGTTGACTGATAATCGAATTTATGGGTATTGATCGATTTTGATGTTTATTAACCTAATTTCATGTTATTGGATCCATTATCATGTTTGTTGATCGATTTGATGTTCGATTTGCCTTTAATTCGGATTTTACGTGAACACGTCGCTGGATTACGTTTAACCAGGAATTTGATCAATCTAAACGTGAATGACCCTTATGTGTAATACCCTTGTGTGTAATACTAGTTACACACACAAGTGAATACAAGTGTAGGTTGGTGTGATTTCAAGGTCCAGAACGAAAACGGTGAAAGTTCGGTAAATCCTGCGCGATTTCAATTTTAACCGGGAGATCACATTTTTGAGTTTGTATATTAATTTTATCATTTTTATGAGTCATATGATCACTTACCATGTCATGAGTCATCACACACTTGATCGGATTGCAAAACGTTGATGAATTGCTTAAAAACAAGAAAAATGACAAAACCGACCAAAAATACACTTTACCCGTTAATCATTATGGGACATATTTTATATTCATTTTGAGTGGATTTAATGTTTTAAGCATTTTGGGAAGGTTAAATGGGAAATTTGAAAAAAAACGAGGCCCGAAAACGCTTAAAAACGAAGAAACTATCATGAAAACGGCGGACCATCAAGAGGGAGCACGGTCAGGAGGGTACGAGGACCGTGCGCCTGACCATGCTCACCTCTCGCGGTCCTCATGTGGTCCAGACGGGCCAAAACCCTAAAATTTGGTTATTTAAGCTCTTTTTCTCCATTTAGCCAACATGCTCTCATCCTAATCACTCTAAAAACCCTAGAACGGCTGTAACAATCTCATATCAAGTTTCTTGAAGTTTATGGAGCCAAGATTGGTGATTTCGAGCATTAAATCGAGTCGGTTTCTTGTATAAAAGGTTAGAATCATCAAACCAAACCTCTATCTTCTTGAATCATTCATCCCCCATCATCAAGATCCAACCTTTATGCATTTCTAAACCTAGATCTTGCATTCTAAGCCTATATCTAATGATTTTGAACAAAAGGAATGGATTTTTATTGACTTTTATAGATTTTTATAAACTTTTATGATATTATTTGTTGAAATCATATTAGATCTTGTTAGATCTAGTTTGGGGCTGAAAAAGACTTCATTTTTATTCATGTTTTGTCTTGGGAAAACATCATGCTTGATAGATCTATTGTTTTTAATGTAAAAACTTGATTTTTATATAAAAGGCCCTACTTTTTCTTATTTTTCTCTCATGGATCTTCATAGATCTAAGTTTTCATAATCATCTTTGTTGGATCTTGATATAGACACCATTTTAATTATAGATCTAGGGTTTGGGATGAAGTAATCACCATTATAATAATAGATCTAGGGTTTTATGGGAAAAAAATGATTTTTTGGGTATTTTTCTTTATTTTTCATGAATATACCTTATTTAGATCTTGATTAGATGATGATAATGCTAAACTAGTGTATTGATTCTTGAATGGAACATGATTTTGGACCTAGATCTAGGGTTAGGTCATGTCTAGAATGAAACCTTGGTTGATTATTTATTTAGATTAAATTTACTAAAATTATCAAAATTAACAATAATTCTTTTTGGGTAAATCGTTGGGTTAACTTTGGAGTTATGTCTTGAAATTTTATTTGGTAGTTATATATGTATAGATCAGCCCTAAATTAATTTTTGATGATTAAATATGGTTCGGTTGATTTTATAGAAAATAATCAAGTTGAGACGTCGTAATGTCTTATAGTTAAATAAATAATTTATTTGTTAAATGCTTAACCTAGATTTGGGTTTGACTACTTGATTATCTATATTCTCATATCATTACTTAAATACTTCACCAACGAGACGCATATCCGATCGAGTCCGTCGTGTCATGGCTAGTCGCACGTTTTATTCGTTCGAATACTTATTTATTATATTTATCTATTTGTCGGTATTCTCTCCATCACGTTCGATCGTAAAGGTGATCTTCAGGTTTGATTCGCGCCGCTATTTCTTCGATTATATTCTTGACGCTTTTCGCTATCATGTGAGTTTTCATAGCCCTTTTTACTTAAATGTTTTTGGGGTGCAACATGTTTTATTTATCAAATTATATTTTCACATGCGTATTATATGTTCGATGATTACATGGTTATTATGATTGGTTGGTTGAACGATGAACGATTGAACGATTGAACGATTGAACGATTGACGTGGAACGATGAACGATTGAAAGATGAACGTAATTATTAACATTAAACATGTCGGGGTTACGATAATAAATCTATTGGCCTGACAAGCCCACTTGGCATGCCTCGAATGTGGCGCCTTGTGATTGAAAGCCTAATTGTCAAGGGTTGGATTACGTTAACTTATCATTTTTATCATTAATCATTTATTTAAACTTGTACGCATGCTTTTGAACGTTATCACTAAACCTATGAATTCTCACCAACTATTTTAGTTGACTTTATTTATAACATGTTGCAGGTAATGCAGTTTGATTTGGGTATCATCACCATAGGATTGCATCGGCTTTAGAGAGACCAAATTAAATAATGAACTCTCATACTTAGTTTATGTTATATGTTTGAATATCGTATGTTATGACTTGGATTCTATGTTTGTTTATTTGCTATGAAATTGGTAACTTTTATGAATATCGCAACCTAAATTTAGTGTTGTGTGCTTCTGGACAATCTTCGCTCCCCGACATATTCCGTCGTTGGTTGGGGTGTGACAGATTGGTATCAGAGCCACGGCTATAGGGATCTAGGTTATTAGAACTGGTTTGACCTAGACTATTGCTTTAGGTGTCCTGCATGAGTGCCTCATGCGCAATGTGCCAAATTGCTTATTTTGTCCAGTAAATTGCTTCTTAATTGTTGCCTATTTCAAATGCTTTGTTCCCATAAACCAGCACGCACTTGAGCACAAATCACTAAGGCTTCCTAGCCTCTTCCTTAGAAAATGGTGCCTTACGTACCATTTAGGAAAATGTGATTTTCATGATTTTCAAATCTCGTCGGAATTAGGGTTTTAGTGGTAGATATGTAGTAACTGGAAGGGTGGAAACACCGATAGTTGGGGTCTCTGTCAAGAAAAGCGTTATGTGACACCCGAGAATTTCAAGGTTAACTTCCGTTAGACAAATCCGTTAGTTACGATTATAAGTGTTAACTTAAGTAACTAATGCTTAACTAGGCCGAATACGTCCACAACCTTTGGTTGATCACCGAACCCGTCCATATGTGTTATATGTTCATCATTGATTGTCTTTATGTGCAATGTGATTTAAATACATGACTTATTATTGTGAATAGCATGATTAATTGTAAATACTTGATTATGTGAAAATTGACCTGTTTTGGTAGCCAGCGAAACTAACGGGCGAAACTATAGTGTCGCCCGGTAGCCAGCTAAGCTACCCGTTAACTCGTGACCAGAGCTAGTTTCGCCTGGCCAGCGAAACTGCCAGCGAAACTAGCCTCTGATATAAATAAACTTAATAAACCCTAGTAGCCTCATTTGCCTCATTTCACAACACACACACACACTCTTTTCTCCTGGAGATTCTGGTCAGTCGAGGTTCACACCGAGTTGTCGAGATCTCAGCCCCAAACCATCATCTACCAAGCTAGGAGATCGAACCGTGAGTCCCAAAAACCTCCATTTTGTGTTTTATATGTGTTTTTCTTAAAAAGCATGACCAAACCTTCATGATATTGCTTGATCTTCTGTAAATATGCTTAGGGATGCTAGATCTATCATAAAGTTGATGACTTTACGTTTAGAATCCAACCATGTTAAGGATCTAGATCATTTTGGTCATTTTAGGGTTTTGAACTTATTTTGGTGATTTGATGATGAAACTGCATGTTAAACGTGTTAAAGTTGCTTGATTTATGTTGGTAAATGCCTATGTATGCTAAATAATGAATTGCATGTAAGATCAGAAGCCGTTAGGTTGATTTTTAGGCAAATCCGTATGTTTTTCGCGACCAGCGAAACTGAGTGTTCTCTGGGCGAAACTATGTGGCGAAATTAGGCCTTCATTCAGCGACACTGCCGAGCGAAACTATAGTGTCGCTAGCGAAACTGACCAGACCTGCTCGAACGAAACTACCGAGCGAAATACCTGAACGAAAGTTCAAACCAGTTTCCCTGCGAAACTAGGCTAGCGAAACTGCGTCAGCAGTTTCGGGCGAAACTAGCCTAGCGAAACTGTGTCACCGGGCATTGCCTAGCGAAAGTGCTGCCCGTGCACCTAGCGAAACTGCCTAGCGAAACTGCCTAGCGAAACTGTGCTAGCGAAACTAAGACCTGACCTAAAAACCAAACTTGTGAAATTTGCTTAAGTGTTATGCCATGACTTACATGATTATGCCATGATGAAACATGCTTGATATCTGATTTATATGAACCCTTGTTATGATCAACCATTGGTGTCGTGTGTCGGTATGTCGAGTCATAGTTGCAACGTGCTATGTTATGGGCCATAGTGACGTTAAGTAAAGATTAGACACGAAACTAATACTTAAGACCTAAACGTGCTCATAGGTCTTCGTTAAGCAAACATAACTTGGATACTTAGCAAGTGTAGCAGTGCAACCCAAGGTGAGTGTCACTAACCTGTTTACCGTGAGTCCGTTTGGGCCACACCGAATAATTTAACGAAAAACAATGCTGAATAAACTCTAGAGTGCTAGGCACCTACCAATGAACAAGAGAACTCGGGAATGCTCGGCACCCACTTGATGAATTGAAGTGTTTTATGGGAAACACTTGTGGATTTAAACAAACTATTTCTGAAACAAAACTGAAAACGTTTTAATATGGCTAGTGTAGGTTAAAGTCTGAACCATATGATATCACATGTTTTCTAAGGATGCCTTATAACTTAAAAGTCCTCAACTAAAATTGTGCCATTAATTGTAAAGCGAGGGGATGTTGGGTAGATCTACTGGAGTTTGACAAACTCCGCCCCGTGGCACGGGGAGTGCACGGAGGAACAATATCAGCCTATTTGACCGTGGTCACGAGAGGACACGGGGGAGGCAAAAACCGCGATGACGTAGGTCCGCACCGTACGGGATGGCTCGGCCCCCACAAAATAAGTCAGCTTTGGTACAAACTTCCTTAGAGCATGGAACAACGGATTAGCTACCCGCGATATCGGTTGAGTCCTTTAACTTTACGGAACTAGTACATACCCGATGACGTAGGTCACGGACAAACCATTTATAAACTGAGATTTAATTACGAGCATTGCTTTTCACAAATAAATATTTTGTAAGTACATCTTGACACGAATTATGATTATGAGACCGGGCCAATGCATGACAAGCCCACTGTGAACTCACCAACCGTTAGGTTGACACTTGCGTGGTTTAAACTTTTGCAGATCGCTAAGGAGTATCCACTGGAGGTTGGCATGGCACGTGAAGACTCTTATTTTTTTGATTTAACTTAATTTGGGGATTTCTAAAACAATGAATTTGTAAGGCACGTGGTTAGTGCCAGGATAATTATTTCCGCTGCGTGTATTTAAGACTTTGAATTATAACTTGTGTTTGAACTAACCCTGATTCGTTTAGTATTTGTAACTATGGTTGTGGATCCTGGTCTAGTCGCGCCCCTTAACGGTATAAACTCCGTTAGTGGTATTTTGGGGGTGTGACACGTTGCATATAAGCCCTATCAACCGTTGGGCCTGGACGCTCACCTGGGACGCCCCGATGAGAGTGATGAAACCTATTAGGCCAAAGCATGTCTCTACCACTAGGATCTTGATCTAATTAGTCTCAGTTGTAGCCTTCCAATCGGGAGGTGAGAACCACTCCGTTATGTTTTATCTCAAATGCTCGATTTCACGTTTTGACGCGCGATTATGTTTAAACAAATGATTTTGATAAACTATGATCATGAGTTACACGGTATCACGGTTCGATAACACACACCAGGTTTACACTTAACAATTTTACCCTCAAAAATTTGATTATCAATCACATCACATCACGACTCATCATTGTTGTTCTTGAATCTCAGCATGTCGATCCATTTCAAGGGACGCCGAAAGGGCGATAGCGGCCACAAAATGGCCTCAGTAATAGCCAAACAGATGGCTGAGGTTCTTCTTGGTATCGTGGCTCAACTCCAGCAGGGTGTAAATGCTAACCTTGCTAATGCTGCTGCTATGGCTACTTGTTCATTCAAGCATTTTAACTTCTGCAACCCACCCAAATTCAAGGGGACCGAGGGTCCTATTGGGTTACTTCAGTGGTTCGAGTGGGATGGAAAACACATTCATTAACAGTGACTGTCCTGATCATCTGAAAGTCCCGCGTGTCACCAGCACTGTCACTGAAAAAGCTCTTACATGGTGGAACGGTGAGAAACGGATTCGTGGGTCCGATGAGGCTTTAGCTCTATCTTGGGATGAACTAAAGGAGGTTATGAGACAAAAATACTGTCCCCGTTCTGAATTAAAGAAACTTGAGGATGAATTTCGGGCGCTGAAACAATACAGTGGGGAAAATCAGGAGTATACCGATCGTTTCTATGAATTGAAAATCCTTGTGCCTGAAATTGTCACTCCTGAATTTCGAGCTATTGAATGCTATACTGGTGGGTTACCCGAGGAGATACAGGATTCTATCTTGGCCAATAATCATGTGACACTTGACATCGTTGTTCGTCTTGCTGCTCGTTTGACCGATAACCATGTGAAAGCGGGCAAACTGAAAAGAAGGGGTTCTAAGAGGGAATCGGGTACTGAAAAGGCCGAACCCGCGGCCGAAAAGGAGTACAAAACTGAGTCATCTGCTGCTAAAAGTAACAAAAAGAAAGTAAGGGGCGAAACATTGCGGTAATGCTACTCCTGCACCTGCTATTCATAATTGGCCCGTAGCGGGCCAATTATGATTATCCCCGAGATAAAGTCTAGCAGGTTGCCCATATAAAAACTCAACCCAAGACGAAATAGAAGGGCACCTCACCCTGACCTCATGAAGCAAGGAAGATCTGTCAACTAGGTTAAAAGAATTAGAAAAATCTACAGTAAGCATGGCCAGGGACCCATCCTCGTGACGATCTCCTAAAACACGGTTAACGCTATGTAAAATGGCCTCTGCCCCTCCCGCCACACCAACCCCGAATTGAAAATCATGGAGGTATTGCGCCATAACCTGACCAACCCCTTTCATAGTAACCTTGGAAACCATACGTCTCTAGATAGTACAAACCGCAATTGGGCGGATCCCATTATCAGGTTTTAAAAGCGGTGTAAGAGCGGCCGAAGCAACAAACTCCGCCAGACAACCCGGGCATCTCCCTCTAGCCACAAATTAACCACCGAAGTAATGGCACCTAGAAGGTCATTGGAAATGGCGGAGCCCTCCCCGCATAGGGCATCAAGAATGTGTTGCGCCCTCAGGCCATCCCTCCCACACGATGTCCCTTTAGGAAACGATTTAATGCACCCTATAACACAATCAACGTTCGCCACCATGGGGGCTCTGAATAAGCAACTGTCGGCAAGGATGGGGGCGGCATATGGGGATGCTTGGCCTCAAGAGCGAGCGTGGTATCTTCAGTTTAAGGCGCAACACCGAACGAACAAAGCACTTTCACCGCCGCAGTGAAGTGGCCATCCGCAATCTTCCGAAGACACTGCTTGACGTTCGTGCTAGCAGATGTATCTTTATAATAACCATCACGCAGCTGAACAACGCCCCATCTTTAAGGCTGTCAAAAATATTTTTAACAAGGGATTCAATACCATCCTCCTTCCCCCACGTGGCTAAGGATGTCATTATTAGTTGGCATTGCAAGGCCTTTCTATTCCCAGATCTACCTTCCTGCCGACTTTGAGGTCTGAAAACCCGTAACGTACAACGAGGGAGAAGCAACAACCTCACCCAAGCGTCCAGAGACCCGAGTTGAGCTACCACCCTGAGGAGGGCAGACCTTAAAGCATGGGAGAACGCCAACCTGCAGCTAGGAGGAATGCTTTTGACAGTCGCGATACGCACCTTGAAAACCCTGTCGATGAGCTCCCCATCCAAAACAAACGAGCTATCGGTGATAGCCACTTCGACAACAGTGACAGGTTTCGGGATACCCAGGTGTTTAATTTGAAGCATTCTGTGTTAGAGATGTTCTAATATGTAAAATAAAAAACATCATTGTGGCTGGATGATACCCGATCGTCGATCCATGTGTCATGCGTGTTCTTCTTGTCATGCATCACCCTTGATGTTACACACATTAGAGTGTTCATAAATGCATTTATATAATTATATATATGCGATATCTTTGTCACTTTTTTTTTCTTTTTTAAACGGTCAACTAAAGCCCCGGAAAACCAAGGAATATTTACATCAGTTAAGCTCATTCCTGGGAAAATCCACCTCCACAAGCGATCGAGTGATAAAACCTAGGAGCTCAGGGAATATTTACACCAGTTGTCTCAATCATATATATATATATTTATTCTCGTTTTAAATTCTATGGTAGTTAATTAAAAGATATTAAATGTTAATCGTATCTCATGCATGACCCCTTTTAAGTCGTGTATAGTACATGTAGTTGCTGACATAAGAGTGCAAATATTGCTATGAATGTGTAATGTATTGCTATGAATGTGTAATGTTATTATTTTTACAATCAACATTTAAATTGATATTATAACTAGGATCAGAAAACAATAAACCAAAACAAATCTTAGCACATTAGAGAGGGTATATCTTGCATGAATCCGTTGCTTCTTGCCTTTAATAGTGCATGTTCCGTCTTTAGACATTCTGATGATATCATCGGCCAGAAACAAATTTATGGATCTTAGATTAAAAAATGATCTACCATGGGGGCTTTCAAAATCAAGTTGAAACAAAGCTCATGTTGTTTAGACCTAATGACATGTCCATTTTCTTCTCTATCATTGCAACAGCAGCAGTAATAAAATTCCACAAAAATTATAAGCTAAATAGACAAAGATCCACAAATTAAATTTCTATAATGAACAGCTAAATATTCAATTATAAATTTAATATTTTATAGAGAAGGTATATTTCCTCCGTAATCATTGTTAAAATATATATCAGGTATAATTTCAATGTAAATTAGACATCTTAATCAATAAGTACTTACATGTAATTTAGGGTCGTTTCGGGGTGTCTGTCTTCGCACACCAATAATAATTTCTCTTGGTTTTAGAGTCTTGTTACACACTGTGTTTGGACACTTTGGAGAGAACAACTCTCAATAAGCTTCAAATGCCTTTATCCTTGCTGTACATGTGAACCTTTGGTTCTGTTGCATAACAAATAGCAAGTGTTAGTGTGTTACAATTTTACTGCAAACGTAGGTGTAAGATATAAGTTACCATACGTTGTATTCCTCGGGTTGTTTCGACTACAAACATGTCCGCAGGTGGTAGTTATTATACAAAAACGTACCTGCGGTTTGTTTTTATTTCGGCAGTAAAAGGCATGAGTTTTGTCAGTTTCATTCCCTGGTTGTTGTTTCTCTTTGAGTCTAGGTATCTGTAACAACCTATCTATGAGTCCGGGTATATGATTTTCTTGTGTCACTGATATCTGCAGTTGTACGTATAGAATGAAAGTTAGTTATAGGAATGCAGGAGGCGTAAGAACAATAGAACTGTTCAGGTGTGTTATTGGTTTTTTTATCATTGTTTTGCGTTAAATATGTTCAACCTACTGATGTAAGCAGCAAACATGACCATTCCCATCATCATTCATGCGAAAACTCCATGGAAAACGATTCCCCAATTTCTTCTCTCTGCTAAAAATAACAAAATCGCAAATCTAAGCTTCTTAAATAGAATCGTACTTCTTTTCTCCATCTACAGTTTGTCAAAGAAACTCCACTGGAACACAAAACTTTACTTACAATATTTAGCCCATCAGAACTAATTAGTGGAACACATTTAAAAATAGAATCTAACCTATGAACATAAGCCTTGAATATACAGTCCAAATAACCTGAAAGTCAACAACAAAAGTCAAACATTTGAAGATTTGGATCTGTCTTACTCAGTTTATGTTTATGCTTAGCTTGTGCATGTTTCTCTTCGAACCAATCCGTATAACACAGAAATCAGTTGGCCAAAGGACAAAGATCAAAAACGCAGGTAAAGATCGAGGAGGACATCGGAATTTTTTAGGCTCATACTTATCAATCGAGTATAGAGTTACCAGGAATGTCTATGGCTGCAATCATGTCTTTTTGCCTCGCCAAGGGACAATCCGGCATCTCTGTGCTCGTCTACTCGACATGTAATCATCATTTCCATTTCACCTGCATGATCAGAACCAAGACACGAACCAACCGAGTAGCATTTCAGGCTCATCAAAAGCATCAACGAACCGACAAAGAATAACAGATAAGATTCAAGATATTAATCTTCTTTGTAATCAAAGCATCAGCAATTCAAGATATCATATAAAGCAGTAACCCACAAATAATAAAAATGCATCGCCTTTAAGGCTCATCAATAGCATCATTATCATCGCCTAAAGGTTTCATCGCCTTCAAGGCTCATCAATAGCATCACTATCATCGCCAAAAGGCTCAGATGCAGAATCAGTCTCATATCTGGCCTACGGCTGCGCGCAAACGCCACGCCATGGCCAGAAATGTTATCAACAATCCCAAACCCTAAAACAAATCAGGTTTTAGATCTGATTCAAGAAATGAAAAAGCCAACACAACATGCACTTACGACGCCATTGCGTAAACACTAAAACGATTAAAAATAATAGACATCTGACCACCATAGATGGAAGTCGATGACAGCGGAAGCCACCACAGATGGAATACCGATAGCCTTGTAAAATGACGGCAATGAGCCCCGATCGACACCGGCGGACAGTTGTTCAAGATGACGGCAAAAACCCCAATCGAGGATTCTTTTAGAGAGAGAAATATCACCGGCAGGAGATGAGAGAAAAGATATTAATCCAAATGTTATGACAGAAAGCGTATTGTATACGCTGAGAAAAGGCCAGTCCATTAAGAAAAAGCCAACCCACTTCATATAGGATGAGATATGCCATCTTTATGACATGGAAGTATATCATTGGTTGAAAATATAATTTGTAACATACTTATTGGTGCAAACGTAGCACAGTAAAAGCTCTCACAACCCATACAATTCTAATTGTTATATTTATAAATAAAACTCTCTAGCAAACACGTTTATACACGAAGATAATTCAATATAAAGCAGTAAAGCACTAAAATTAATTACAAGAAGAGGCGAAACAAAATGAGTTGTTCATTTGGTTCAATCACATTTTTTTCTAAAATGCAAGAAAATAGTACAAATAAATAAGTACTAATACGCAACCATGTTTATTATACATGAGTTTATGTCACGAGTCACCTTTATTAGTTTATTTATAGTAAAAGAACGGGATTTAGAAGATATATGACTGAAAGGTTTTGAGCGACAAGAAATTGTATGGAAAATACAATTATGAAAACGAGTGATAAATGAGGAAAACAACATATATAACTCATAGGTCACGTAGTATCTTGTTATAGCATGCACTTAATTTGTTCTCGCATTGCTATAAGTGATATCCCATCCTAAAAAGGATTACTTTCCTACTTGTCACAGTTATTTATTTGGTATTTATCAAATAATTTAAAGGATATTTAACTAAATTACACTATCTTTTCAAATAAAAAAAAAAATATATATATATATATATATATATATATATATATAAATTGATATAATTTAATTCTAAAAACCTATCATTCATAAATTTTTTTGATAGTTTTTCCTAACATTTGGCACTGATATTAATTGCATGGGGTGGTGGCCTTTTTGTTCTAGAGCTAGTGATAGTAACAACTTTTAGTATACCAACTACAATTTCAAACCCCATAAATAAATAATAAATGACAAATGTGAGTGGTCCAACATAACACTAGGCTATTATGTCCAAACAATATTTGAGCATTAGAATTAACTACTTTTTGGAATTATTTCCCCCTTATTATAAGTAAAGTCAGTTAGTTAGTTACTCTATTCCAAACTTCTATTGTTTTCCACGCATCAACTTTATTTTCATTTTTTAAATTAGAAAATCACACGTTTAAAAGTAAAAAATTTTCAATTGTTTTCTTCCACACCACTGGCTTCAAGCTAAGATAAATTTATATTTAAAGAGTTTTATTTAATGGTATCATGATGTGACTTAAAAATTAAAATAATGTGACATCACATTCTGCCATAGAATTACAAGGGGACCATGAGATGAAATGAGGTTCATTTAAAGTCGTTTTATTTGTTTGTGTACATGTCTTTTGTTTTTCTTACAAGGCCAAAAAATTCCATTGGGTTCTTGTTTAGTTATTATTATTATTATTTTTTTTTTTTTGAATGGCAAATTTGGATTACTGACGATAACATTACAACACTCACCCGATCATCTCCAATCCCCATTAGAAGGAAACTCACCATTAGTGAGAAAACCTCCTGGCCCAACTTGGAACCCTCATTTTTATTCTTTTGTTACAAGTGTGACTTGAACCCAAGACCTCTTGATAAGAGGTCATACACTTTTACCACTAGGGTAAGCTAGTGGGTGTTTGTTTTAGATTTATTTTACACGAGGCACTTATTATGGTGTTCACAAACCGTCAAAAAGCAATCGAATGCTTAAATAGAAGCAAGTCGGCTCGTTTGATTTTGAAGGTTTACGGTTTAGTTTCAAGGTCGAATCGATAAATCAAGAAAACACTCACAAATCAGGTATTAGGAACACTCTCTCAAAAACCTTTATTGATTTGCATAAATTACATAGCCCTAACTTGACTAGTATATATAGACGCTAAGGAACTTGGAAAACAAGTTTTATTTTAGGTTCCTATTACAAATCAAATTACTTAATTAACCAACTTGTTAATCAAGTAATAAACCCTAAAGACGTACTTTGACTGACTTGCCAAGTTTGGTCCCCTAACTCACCGACTTGTGATTTCGGGTCCTGAAATTACCTCCAACATGGTTTACACTTTGAAACGTGAATATGGTTGTTTAAAGTTCATTAATTTAATTATATTTGTTTTAGAATTATAAAGTTGTTTTATATATGTATTATATTATTATATATATATCAATTGAATTCGCTGAGGTGTACTCACTCATTCCACTGTTCATAACACGTGTCCGCACGCATGGATGCCAGGTGTCAGGTGGTAGATGGTTTAGTTTTTTTTTTTAATTTTTTATACTTACTTATTGCACAAAATCTATGTGTGAGGATATGGTTTTATTAAAACCATATTCCACTCTCCCAAAGGTCCTGGTTTTCCTTTCCCGGTTTTAGTTTTGTATAGAAAAGTTGTGTGCCATCTCTCTCTCTTTATATGAGAGATTACACTCTCTCTCATTCAACCACCGCCGGTGCCATGGCTGACCTCTCATCTTTGTCTACATAGTGAACACTTCTCTCCTCTGCCGGCCACCCATCTAGGGTTTCTGACGGCCGCTCTTATCAGATCTCTTATAAGAGAACGCCGGTGGGCTACCATTCTGGCCGCCGTTGCTCCGCTTGGCGTTGAAGCGGCGGCGGTTAGGGCGATTTTTGGCAGTCGCCGGCGGCGATCGAAGAGTAGATACGATTTGGGGGTTTTTTAACGTCTGTCACGGCCAGGTGCTTCAGATCGGAAAGTAGACCGTAGTTTCCGGCTTCTGAGTATGCAGGAAATGGCGCCGCCGCCGGTTGCGGCGGAGCGCTAGCCTTCGGTTGCGGCTGAAGCCGCCGTTGGTCGCTTCCCGGTCTTACTGATGTAGATTTTATGCCCTAATCGCTGAAATTTTAGGAATCGGCACTGGTTTTTGTGTAAACGCCATGAAATCATCGGATATATTGTATGAAAATTGAAAGCTTATGTGTTTATGATACTTGAATTCATCTCTGAATCCTTGCAATCTGACGATGTTCAAAGGGAACGATTTTGTTGTTGCAATTTTTTTTTATTTGATCAAAATTGATGCGATTTTGATGTAGTAGGTGTCAATCTGTATAAGTAAACATAATTTTAGAATAGTAAAACTTTTCCAAACTTTAGAAGTCAGTTTCTTTTTCTTCCTTTGATGTTGTGAAGATCTTTCAACAGTTTGAGATTCCGTTTGTGGGTCGTTGTCTTCCATCGAATCATCATCATCTTCACCATCAACGATATTCACCGGGTTGGCATCAACGGTGTCCATTATCTAACTAAAAAACATAACCATTAAAGTTGAAAAATTATCATAAGTGATCAACCATGTAACAAATATTTAAAGCAAAAGTTTAAAAAATATAACAGTAATATACAATTATACATGTTAATGATCTGAGCAAAGAACTAGCTAATATGCCTACAAAGTTGAAAAAGATGAAAGATAATGAAATGAAGTTCATACCAGGCTTTCACAAGTCGTAAATGTTGGTTTTTTGAAGTTATTTTTGAAAGAAGAAATGGATCATATTTGTAGGAGAGGATCGAGAGAAGTTAGGTGAGAAATTAGGAAACCAAAAGTCATGCCTTTAATTTTTAGAAGTGAATTTGAATTTCGAATTGAGAAGTAGAAGAGTCGGAAGCGGTTGATGGGGGGAGATAATACCTCCGAGATATTTGTAGAAATGAGCTTGAATTAGGAAATTGGAGGAGAAATTTGGAAATGATTACGAAACCTAAATATAAACAGGTTGCCACCCCTAGAAAAGGCTGCACCACTTTTGACAACTCATAGCAATAGACTAGGTTTTTTTTTTACTTTTCTTAAATCCTTTTGTTTAATAAAATTACAATTGTAACTTATTATATTGTTTTATTCAATCAATCATTCAGTTTTGGTTTGATATTTTTTCATCCACTAAATTATTCCTAATAAGTAAATTTGTATATTTAAGATGTTAAACCTCGCCATCTAAGGAGAAAGACATCAATTGTCACGAGGATTGGATTATAAAAAAATATCAAAATAAAAAACAAGGATCACGCGGATGGAAGAAAACACATTCGATATTACTCAAAGATAGTAATCATACAAGGTCGGTTTAATATCGTTATTCGATATTACTCAAAGATAGTAATCATACAAGGTCGGTTTAATATCGTTATGCTTTCAACATAACTACTCAGATGAATGTCTCGCCCGCCGCAACGCGCGGGTCGCAAGTCTCGTATATATTATATTTATTTATGAATTATTCTTTGAAGGAGGTATTCCTAATTTGGTGAAAATATTTTCGAAAAAAACTCAAGAAAAAGTTTAATGATAATATATTATTAGGGTTTCTTTAATTAATGCATTGAGTTTATTATTTTTATTGAGTTTTTGAGTTTAAATATAATTAGGTTTGTGTTTTTCGAAGAAAAATCAAGATAAATCAATAAAAGATTTAATGATAATTATTATTTATTATTTTTATTGAGTTTTTGAGTTTAAATATAATTAGGTTTGCACAAATTTCGGATTTCGTCCCTAAGTTTCATTTATTACAGATTTCTTTCTCAAGTTTTGCAAAAACGTATCGGATTTCGTCCTTTTGACTAACTTCTGTTAAAATTTTCTGTTAAACGGATGTAAAAAGAAATTATACCCTTGTCTTTAATTAATATATATTAATATGAGTTTTATTTGAAAAGAAAAATATATAATAAAGTAAAACAAATTCTGGTGGGTTCCATACCACCAACTCTCCTTTCTCCAAATTGGTGAACGACCACTGGCGACAGATCTGAGATTCCGGCGAACCCCCACAGCACCCATACACCAACGACCACCATACACCGACGACCACCATACACCGACGACCCTTGCAACCCCCAGCTCCGATTTCCATCCCCTCCCTTCGTTCGATCGATTCCGGCGAACCCCCACAGCCCCGCTGACCTCGTTTTACTCTGCCGCACGCAACCACCGACCGGCAACAACCACCGACCCAAGAACCTGCACACTTTGAACTCGTCCCCTCCCCCCTCCGCCCACCCCACCGTAAATTCTTCCGGGCGAGATCTTCGCTCTGCTCAGAGCTTCCTTCATCACCTTTAATTAAAACCTAAGCATCTCAGATCTGGTACTACCTCCGACATACAACGAGTTACCACCACCGCAGATTCAACGACGGTGGGAGGAGTGGCGTTCCATATGTCTTCCGGCATCTGGCGTTCGAAAATTTTACGTAACGATCACCGAGTCTCGGTTCTTAGAAAAGGAAATTTGGGTTGTTCCAAAATCTTGTGTGTTTACAGTTAGTGGACTTAATCTGGTGCAGATTTTTATAGTTAATTAGGGAGGAAAGGTAGAATTTTGGGCCTGAATTCGATTTGGAGAATTTTTTATGGAAGAGGAATGGTGGCTAGAGGTGAAGTAGATGAGGTGACCGGAGGTGATGGAGCAAGAAGATGGAGGTAAAAGTGTAATGTTGTTTTTCAGGTTTTTCTTTTTTTATATTTTCTTTGTTTATTAATTAAGTTTGTTTTTTCTTTTAATTTTTTATTTATTTTTACATAAAAGGGTATTAAGGTATTTTTACATCCTTTTAACAAAAAATATTAACAGAAGTTAGTCAAAAGGACGAAATCCGATACGTTTTTGCAAAACATGAGGACGAAATCCGTAATAAATGAAACTTATGGACGAAATCCGAAATTTGTACAAACCTCAGGGACGAAATCCATAATTTACTCTTAATTTTATTAAAGGCTTAAAAATGCAACCGGACTACCCTGGTAACATAATAGCAAAAGGCGTCCCACGTCTACTAAGAGCAAACAGTGCTGTGAAGTTCGGACCCATTGACTGAACTCATTTTTTAAGAAAACCCCACTCGTGCGATCGCGGTGCACCAGAAGAGGAAAAACCTACGGGGCCTGAGAATCAAAAAGGTCATAGGTCTCCCCATCATCAATAGGTAACACTAAAGCTAAAGCAAGTCGTCGTCTTTTTTTTTTTCAAAAACGATAGTTAACCCTTCACCTCAAAGTTTTCAACCGTGTCAGTGACTCCCTAACACCAACTACTCCTTATAAGGTATAATTTTATACATGGTGTTATGAGTTTTTTTTTAACATGGCTAATTAAAATTTGAAATATCATGTACTCCTTACATTTAATTTATAGGTTAAATCTTATTTTTAATATAACCTAACCCTATATACACATACTAGGTTAGTTACCCGTATTTTATACGGGTTGAATTTAGTCTCATAAGATGAGATAAATTAAAAATATTAATGAGAGATTTAAAAAAAATATATAATGACATGATTCTTTATCAATTTTCGCTTTGTTAAACCAGGGTTGAGTTCTTTCAAATTAAATAGCCATAGAAATATTATTTTTTTATCATATAATAAATTCAGTAATTACAATAATCTTGTTTGACCGATCTATTATTGCCATGTTATCGATCCGTTGGTCGTAAAACAATAAGACTGCCGTCATTGTCATTTTAATTGTTGCAGTATATAATATATAGTTATCTTAGAATAGTTAAAAAAAATTAAGGATTTCTTCATCATCACAATAACTATTTTATTAGATATTTAAAATTTACTATATGTGTTTAATTAGAAGTTTGAAATTTATTAATTGTAATACTTGAATTTTATATGTGGTAAGTTATAATAAATTTTGGCAATTTGAATTTTTTAAAAATTAAGTTCAAAGATTTCAAAGATGTGACAAATCCAACATATTTAATAAGAAATCTAAATTTTATTAAATGTAATGTTAAATTTTATACGTAAATTTTTTCAATTAATAGTTTTTTAAAAGTTTTAATATTTCAAAATTTAAGTTTATAAATTTAAAAGAATTTGACCTTACATTACATTTAATTAGAAATTTAAATTTATTAAATGTAATGATGAAACTTATATTTGGAAAGTTGAAGTAATATATTAAATTGATTTAAAACTTATATATTGATTTAATCTGGTATTGACATGTGGACATGATGATGTGGAGGTCCTAGAAAAGAGCCGTGTGGCAACCATTTTATTGTTTTATTAGGATTAAAGATATATACTGTTTATTCTTTTGGGATAGTTGGTAGTAATATGGCGTATTCCCAACGACAATGTTACGGGTCAACTCATGTCGTATATATGTGTAATGATTATAGGAGTATATATAGGGTAGAAGGTGTGTCATGTGGCAGTGATGCAAAGTCTCTCAATGGCCCTTGTTTTAGGTGGAGGACTTGGTGATTTCGGGTTGTGATGGGGCCGTGAAAAAGGAGAAGCCTTATTTGCTGGATGTTGTGTTCCATACTATGGTGTGGGCTATTTGGAAAACAATGTTGTTTTTAGAAGCAAAAGGCCTAGTGTCTCGGCGACTGTTTCGGATGTGAAAGCTCTGAGTTTTTTATGGATTAATAGTAGAGCTAAAGGTTAGGGTATTGATTGGGTAGAATGGGGTCGTTTTAGATTTTTGATGTAATTGTTGTGTGTTGTCCCGGGGTGGTTTTTAGCGTCTTGTTGGCTGCCCATTCCGTGTTAACAGAATCAGTGTTAAAAAAAATTAAGATAGAAGATGTGTCTTCATCTTTAAAGAGAAACAAAATATAGTTGTGCATATTTAGAGTATATATTGAAAACTTCAATATTTATATTCATGTTTAAAACCAATACTTAATTAAGACCAAAGGTATTACATTTCATTGAGAGATCCTTGTATTTAATGTCAACTATATATATGATAACATATCAGAATGATAAAGTAAAATCAGAACTATATTAGATCTATTAAATTATATGAGATAAGTTAGGTTGAGAAGATCTAAATATTTAACATTTTGAATTAATGCCATTCATCTATTACAACTAATATGCAGTTCCTTCAAGTTATACCTATATGTTGTCCTTTATATAAATTGTCACACAAAAGTACAGACAAACTTAACGAAGAATGTGACCTTAAAATTTCTAGTAATTTAACTAAAAGTTTTTATATTATCGATGACGTTTTAGTACGTGAACGTTTTTATAGAAGAAAAAATTATAAATACTTAAACGTCTCATGTACAAAAGTGTAGGTAAGACATTTTTACTTTTTTAGAATATGCTTACCTTGATTAATTATATCTACATGGTTAGCAAATTAATGACATGTGGTCAGTGAAATCAAGATATAGCAACTAAGATTAAAATTTTACGATAGATAAAAAATTATGAATTAAAAATAAAATTAAACAGTGCGCGATAGTAGTTCTAGAAACATAAGACATTCTATTCAATCGTTTATTTTATTTATAAAACTAAAATAACTATTTTATTTATAGTATTAGTCACAATCTACAATAAATGACCTTAAGTATCTTGATGATGAAGTTTTGTCATGATCATATGATCATTTTTGTTGAAATTGGATAAATGACAAATGTTACATGTATACCTTTTAATATGGGTAATCTTAATGAAATTGAAATGATTGTATTTGTATATATGCCCCAAATCATACTATGGGAGAGGTTCAAACAAAAAGTTGTTTTCGGTAAGAAGGACAAGAATGAATTTCAGTTATTGGATTTTGATCTAAATAAAAAAAGAATGAATGGTATTTTAGTCTTAACCACTTTTGTTGACTTTTTATCTACTTTCCTCATTTTTTTAAATATTTATAATTTTCACATACAACATTTTTTTTTAAATTACACCATAAAAACGAGTGTTTTTTATCTTTAAAACGTGTATAGTATATATAATGTTGTTATATATAAAATTAAAAAAAAATATATACACTTTCTGTTTTTGAAACCATATGACACAATGAACTTTGACACAGTGATCTGAACATTTTTTACACAATCTAAATATTTTGATACAATCGAAAGAGTAATTTTTTTAAATTTTATATATAACAACACTGTATGCGTTTTAAAGATAAAAAATGCTCGTTTTTATGGTGTAATTTTTTTAAAAAATAATGTCGTATCTAAGAGTTATGAAAGTTTAAAAAATGTGAGGAAATTTGATAAAAAGTCAAAAATGCCCTTCCATATTTTATTTTCTTTAGTTTTTCTCTCTAAATTACTCATGAAAACTTTGAGCCATAAATCTTCATTTAATTGAAGATCTAATGACTATAATTTCTTCTTATTCAAACGAAATTTCTCGTAATAACTTCACCCATCATATTATTTATAAGCCTAACAAATTTATTTTATTAATAATATTAAATACATATTCTACAATAGATGGTCCTATGTATTTTTATTATAAATGCGTTTTTCACCTAAATATTAAATTGCTAGTTTTGTCCATACATTAAATTAAAGATAGTCACCTATAATCTTCTTAGCATAGTTAAATGGCATGAAGTCTTGAACCTAGTTTAGATTGATAGAGCTCGAACTTGATTCACTTATCATTTGTTACATTTTATGAAGTACTTAATTATTCTATTTATATGCATGTAGTTCTATATACCATTATATGTTTCATGTACAACAAAATATATGTTATTCAGTTATTTTATTATAACTTTATATATAATAATGTCGTTTATTATCATAATTTTATATATCTATACTATGAATTAGGTTTAAATAATAAGTATTTTAAATCTAAGAAGTTACGAAGGATTCTAGGTTTGACACATGCTTTTTTATTATTTTTAAAAGGGGATATTTTAGTCATTGTGTCTTATGTTCAGATAATTATTTCTTATGTTTAGAGCAATGTGTAATATGTATTTATCATTATGTTTTATTATTCTTTATGTATTAGATAAATTTATTATTATTTTATTATTGTGTATGATGTTATTTTATAATTATGTTGTTTAGAACCCAATAATAAAAGAAAAACGCAACAACCAACAGAAAGACACAATGAAGAAAATAAGGAGTAAGTAATTACCAATTAAAATAAGATGATATATGTCACACCCCAACCGACGGCGGAATATGTCGGGGCGCGAAGATTGTCTAGATGCACACATCACTAAAATTAGGTTGCAATATTCTTAATAATTACCCATTTCATAGCATTTAAACAAAACATAATATTCAAGTCATAACATGCGATGATCAAACATAACGACATAAAATAAACATAAGAGTCTTTTATTTAATTAGGTCTCTTCTAAAGCCGATGCAACTCTATGGTGATGATATCCAAGTCAAACCGCATTACATGCAACATGTTTATAAACAATGTCAACTAAAATAATTGGTGAAACTTCATATGTTTAATGATAACGTTCAAAAGCATGCGTACATAAGTTAAATAAAAATGATAAATTGATAAATTGATAAGTTAACATAATCCAACCCTTGACAATTAGGCTTTCAATCACAAGGCGCCACACGTGAGGCAGGCAGAGGCAGAACTAAAAACTTTTTATAGGGGTAGCACAATTTTTTGATGGGAATCCCGGGGGGGGTGGGGTGGGGGGGGGGGGGGGGGGGTTCGGCAACCCCTAGCATACTCAAACTGGATGACCTTACTAACTGTGCGATAGTATCTACTTGCTACACAATATGATAATAAAACATCATTTGTGTAAACACAAGAAAGGTAGTGAGCTCACTAAAGTTTTGTATGTGTATAAGTAAGGCACACTATTTACAACCACATGATTCATTCAAATCGAGTCTTTATGTGTAACAATACACATACTTCTAAAATTCTTCTAAAAAAATGATACTTATAGATAAAAAAATAAGCAAAAAACTACATGAAAATAATATGTAAAGCCTCTTTCTTTCCAAATTTTGAGTAGGACTACACTAAAAGATTAAAAAAAGGCTATGTTATCTTACACCTTCCATAAGAATAACGGAGATGGAATGATAATTTTGTTGGATTGATGTGGTCGACGAAGAACGATGATAAACACAACTTTTATGGTTTTGATTTGGAAGAGGCTGAATCAATGATTAAAGAAAATAGAATGAGCATTTAGTTCAATCAACCATAGAAATCGTTCCAATACGTGTTTAAAACAAAACACACAAAAGAATATGAAAATCAGACAAGAACGAGTTTTGAACTAGCTACCTTTGGGATATTAATGGGGGCACCTAACCAACTAAACTGTAGCTTTATTTGATATGAAATTTGCTCCTTATAATATATAGTTTAAACTAAGGGGTAGCACACAAAAATAACCCAAAAAAAAATCACTTTTGTACGGGTTTAAGGGGTAGCACGGGCAACC
>JBCNJP010000024.1:41233711-41390261 GCA_039602395.1 Deinandra increscens subsp. villosa
TATTAAAAAGAAAATTGGAGGTTAATAATCCAAACTATGATTAATTGACCAATAATAATTCAAACTATTAGTTTGACCGGTAGCAATCCCGACTTTCATTTTTGTTATCAAGAGTTGTCTATTAGCATGATCCTCATCCGTTTACACTTGATTTGCAGCTAATAATGATAATTCTTAATAAAATGAGGAAACAAAAAGCAATGTAAATTAATTGTAAATATATGATTATTACGCTATTGGGATTGATCTTGACAACAAAACTGAAAGTTGAGACTGTTACTAGGCTAACGTATAATCTATTATAAACCAATGAGTCATAGTCTGAATTATTAACACGGACACTCCTCTAGTTTTCAGTAAACATTATCCCAAGAAAAAAAAATATTTATTACAACTTAAATATACACTCAACACATACTTTTTATTTTTGGAAGACTTATTTTTTTTATTTTGTCATCAATAAGTTTTGAACCCTCACCAAATAGAAAGGTTATGCCTTATCAAAGTATTATATAACGAGAATTAATCTTGATTTTAGTAAATGTATAAATTTATTACAAATGTTTATTAAAAAAGGCTTTACATAATGAATATAAAGTGAACTCTAACCATTATCGGTAATATTTATTTGTGATAAAATAAATAAAAATTCCATCAATTATACCGATCTAAGTTTTTGTAGTGGCAATTTTTTTATTTTGTCCAACGTAGGCATCAAACCTTTACTATTTAAAAAGACAAAGCATTATCTAATAGAAAGAATAAGTACCACCGGATAAAAAACCCTATGATATAAAGATCTACAGTTTTGATTAGTATTTTTCTTTGTTTTAAAATGACAACATAATTTACAAGGTTGTACCAAAGTCAAGAATGTCAAATGTACCGAAACCAAGGTACAACCGGTTGCCTGCTCACCTCTATTTATGACAGCCCAAAGTCAACAGCATCTCATTTTATAAATCATTTAAAAGTTGAACTATCCAACTTAGAACAGTGATCTATATTGTAAATAAAATTATAAAGAATTTATGATTTTTTTGGTAAAATGGGAATCAAATGATACGGGTCAGAAGATTTGTTTTTTTTTTGAACGGCGATTTCATTAAAAACACCCGACACCTAGCAAGGCACTAGGGGCGGCAAAACAACAACAACGGCATTACATATGGAAGTTAAAATTACTCCAATCACTCCAACTAATAGAACGATTCTTGATCCTATTAGAAACCCAAAGGAAGGTAGTGGTCTTGATATCAAGAAAGAGGCTTTGGACCGAGAGCTTCTTCTTCTTGAAGACCATGTCGTTTCTAGCCCTCCAAATACTCCAACACGCCGAATGAATAATAGCTTGAACAACCATATCATTTCCAGCCCCGTCCTTGATGTTTGACCCAATTCTAGCAAGATCCTTCAAAGAAAAACAAAAAAACCGATGGAGATTGCACCAAGAGGATATTTTAGACCAAAGCTCCATAGAGATCCTACAACCCGTAAAGATGTGATCGGCAGACTCGTCGGCCTCCAAACAAAGCGGACAGGCAGAAGATCGGACAGGGATGTTACGGCGCAGCAAATTATCAAACGTTGGAAGTCTGCCCGCAAGCGCACGCCAGAAAAGAAGGTTTACCTTCATCGGAATTAGTTTGGGCCAAAGCATGAGACTGGGCTCCGCAGGCCCACTCGATTTGGAGAGGATAAGCCTCATGGACTTAATGGAAAAAACACCCGTGGGATCTCCAGTCCAGCACCACTTCTGGTTCGAAAAAATCATCAAATCTTTGAGTTTGACATTAATTTTATTCATCACACCTTCAATCTTGACAATGTTTTTCCAAACTCCAGCAATAGCATTGTTACAAGGGATCCACTGTTGTCTATTAGAGCAACCGTGAATACCAAAAATCACCTTGCGCCAAAGTCTCTCCCGTTCCACCATGAATCTCCAAAACCACTTAGATAGGAAAACTCTATTGATATTTTCAAACGAATCAAGATCAAGGTCGCCATCTTCTTTTGATTTACAAATGTTATCCTTACTAATCCAATGGATTTTCCGATCCCTTCCGTTTCCACTTTCTCCACCCCCCCCCCCCCCCCAAAGAAAGTTGAAGCGAATACTTTCAAGCTTTTGGAGGACCTTTTTCGGAGCCACATAGAGCGAGAAAAAATAGAGGGGGAGACTATCAAGAACCGATCTCAAGAGGACGAGTCTACCCCCCATGGAGAGGTGTTTAGCCTTCCAACGAGAGAGCTTAGCTTGAAAAATATCAATCACCGGTTTCCACGCGTTAACTCTATTCATATTTTCGCCCACCAAGAGGCCAATATACTTGAAAGGAAGCTCACTACCATCACACCCACAACGATCAGCAAGAGCTTTGACCACCTCCAAAGACACATTGACACCATAGATACCACACTTCTTAAGGTTGACTTTAAGACCGGAAGCAAGAAAGAAGCCACAAAGAAGCCGGAGAAGGTTGGCGATGTTTTGGTTGGACCAATCGCCCACTATAATGGCATCGTCGGCATAAAGAAGATGAGAAATAACCTCATCTGAACCCGGGATTTTAAGCCCATGAAAAATGCCAACGTTGTTAGCCTTGAGAAAGAGGTGGTGAAAAGCTTCCATAGCTATAATAAATAAGAAAGGCGAGAGCGGGTCCCCTTGCCGAACCCCCCTAAAACATTGAAATTCAAGCGTCGGGACCCCGTTAACAAGGACCGAAGCCCTAGAGGCCTTAAGACACCCCATAATCCAAGTTCTCCATCGAGAAGAAAAATTCATTTGCCCCAAGACATCATCAAGAAATGACCACCTAAGGGAATCAAACGCCTTCTCAAAATCTATTTTAAAGATCATTAAGGGAAAATGATGCCTTTTAGCCCAAGAGACCAATTCGTTGATAATAAGAGGGCCCTCAATGATGTTTCTATTAGCCATGAAACCCATTTGAGTCTCGGAAATAAGTTTGTTGAGGACAAGCTTGAGACGGTTAGCCAATACTTTTGAAACCACCTTTTGGATGCAACCAATGAGACTAATAGGTCGGTAATCATTAAAGGAAAGGGGATCATCAATTTTGGGGATCAGGTGAATAAAAGACGAACCACACCCCGCCCCATGACACCATCCGAATAGAAGCGGCAAAGAATAGCAAAGAAATCTTCCTCAAAAAGAGCCCAAAACTTTTTGATAAAAGCAAAGTTGAAGCCATCCGGCCCAGGAGCTTTATCGTTACCGCACATCCAAACAGCCTCTTTAATTTCGATCCTAGAAAAAGGCTGGGTGAGCAAAAGACCATCATCCTCGCTAAGTTGCTTCAACCCATCACAACAGAGTTTAGGTCGCAAAGGAAGATTTTCCACATATTTATTCTTGAAGAACTTCCAAGCCTCTTTCTTCATCTCATTAGGATCCGAAACCCATGTCCCATTAACGTTGAAGCCATTAATACGACCCATACTAACTCGCTGGTTGACAATTCCATGAAAAAAAGAGGTGTTTTCATCACCGTCCAGGGCCCACCTGCATCTCGATTTCTGTTTAAGATCAAGATTCAAATCATCACATAACTGCCTCAGCTCCTTTTTATGATCAGCCCATGTAGAAAGGTCCCCATCATTTAACAAAAGGCATTCTGCCTTTTCATCAAAGAGATTACAAGACAAAGTAAGTTCATCAATACGGCATGACACCTCATTTTTGCGCCCCCTGTTCCAAATTTTAAGACATTCTTTGATTCTTTTAAACTTCTGCAAAAGGGTCTCATCAGGTCTGCCATTAAAGTTGAAGTCGATCAGGGCGTTTTTGACCACTGTCTCTAAATCACTTCTATGAAGCCAAGAGGAATAAAACCGGAAAGGACACGGGCCAGAATCCAGAGAAGAACATTTCAGAATAAGGGGACAGTGATCCGACCATAATCTCGGGAGAGCGGTAAGCGAAGCATGCGGCCACCTGCACATAAAAGAAGAGCTCACAAAAATTCGGTCAATTTTGCTAAAAGATTTTCCATTCCCGTGGGAATAGGTGAATTTCGACCCTCCAAGGTTGTATTCCAGAAGATTCGCGTTGTAGATAAAGTCATTAAAATGCTCAGCTCCTGAAGGATGAAATTCCGAGTTCAGCCGATCATCCGGAACCCGCACTTCATTGAAATCACCCGCGACAATCCAAAAACCCTCAGGATCAATAAGGGACAGCAACTTAGCCCACAGACGTTTTTTATCCGACGCACCCTGGGGCGCATACACATTAAGGATATTCAAAGAGATGCCCGAGCCTAAGACCTTCCCTTTAACAAGCACAAAGTTATCATCTTTAATAATGTCTGAGTGGACAAACACTGAAGGATTCCACGAACACCCCAGACCCCCAGAACGTCCGGAGGCATCTACCCAAACGTTAACCGCCCCATCACGACCCCAAAAATTCCTAAAAGGTATTTTGGACCCATCCCTGAATTGCGTCTCTTGAAAGCAAAGGAAGTTGATTTTATGATAAGCCCTGATTCCTTTGATCCAAGTACCCTTGTTTTTATCCCCAGCCCCACGAATATTGACAGAAAGAATATCCATTAAACAACTTTACCTTCTCCATTACCCATGATGATGTCTGAGACCAAATTTTGGTGATCCTCCAACTGGATTCCAACACAAGCATTAACTCTTAAGGTTTCCAGAACTTCGTCTGCAAGGAAGATGTCTCGAGGATCAAGGGAAGATGAACGAGCTTGATCGCCACCCACAGATGAAGCCGGATCTGGGACCGGAACCCGAGGAGTGCCCGGATGATTGACCACATTTTGCGCCCCTTTTCTCCTCCGCTTAAGATTTGACCCATGCGAGTTCCGTTTTGGAGGGGCGTTAAGATTCAAGCTTTGAAGGCTGCCCTCGGAGACAGCAGGAGTTTGGTCAGAAATTTGAGAAGATAGAGGAACGGGGCTAAGTGTGGGACTGGGAGATCTCCTCCTTTTTTGCGCAGAAGCCAAAATAGGCCCACAAGGCCCATCTTGCAAACCATTTTCAGTACTGGGCCTCATATCCAAATCCTCCTCACAAGAGCCCAGCGGCCCATCACCTTGAACAACAGGAGCCGAGGGAGCGCCATTGCCTTCCCCATGCAGAGGTGAGGGAAATGAGGAGCCAACCGATTCGTCTTCCCCGGCAACAGTGCCAACGGCTGGAGACTGGTCCTTCGCCCAGAAAGTCGACCTACGAAATCAGGAACCCAGTCATCTTGGACCTCTTGAACATAACAACAGAACCGTCGTCCCTTCCAAACGATTGAAACAGAATCAGAGACCCTCCCACCGGAACTAACCAAGACACCAACCTTGTTACTGGAGAGATTAAAATCCTGCACATCGGCTTCCGAGGCTTGGATAACTTTTCCATACGACCTAGCTATAGTGTCAAAAACTTCACCCTCCCATAAATGAAAATGATATAGAAAATCCTTTGGAGGAAATCAATGAATAAAGAAAAGAAACTAATATTTAAGAGATACGTAAATAATAGTCTTCGCCGAATTTGTTGGAAACACATCGACATAGTTTGAGAATTTATTAATAGAGACGACATGTAGACTATGTAATAATTTTTATTTACTTATATCAAATATCAAAGGGGAATCAAATGGATTTTAATAATACATGTTTTATCTTATTGGCGGATATTAATACGAGTTTTGAAATTTCCTTACAATAATACGAGTTTTGTGGGTATTAGATTATAATGATACACCGTTCTTTTTTACTAACGGTGTTAGTCCGTTTCCTACGTGGCAGGTGCCACGTAGGAGGAAAACAGTCCACGTCAGGTGCCACGTAGGCAACAGACTAACACCGTTAGTAAAAAAACTAACGGTGTATCATTAGAATCCAATACCCACAAAACTCGTATTATTGTGAGGAAATTTCAAAACTCGTATTATTATCCGCCAATAAGGTAAAACTTGTATTATTAAAATCCATTTTTTTTAAAAATATTTAAAAAAAATAAAAGTATTAGTCTTATGTTAAGTTTTATTGTTGTTTAAAAAACATTGAAAAATTAGTGTGTAAAAAAGTTAATTGTTAAAAAAAATATATGTTAAGGTTGAAAGATAGTAATTAGTAAGTGGTGAATTTTAATAGGGTGGGTAAGTGAACGATTCCACAACACCGCTATGTGTCAATGAGGTACCACATAGGGAATATATTCTTTAACACCTAGTGAGGGCACAATATAGCCAAATATTGAAGGATATTTCCATGGTTTTAATCATTCGATATGGTGTCACCTCCCACTCACTAGTGAGAAACTTACTATTATGTAATTAAATAAAACATTACATAATAAAATACTAAAAACATAAACAAACTACTCTAGTGAACACTAGTAAATATAATCAAGCGAATTCGTATTAAGTTAATTATGCATATCTCGGTTACGTATCTAAAGAAAGTTTACTCACCTTTGCTCCTCTTAAGTTCTACAATATTCGGCTCCATTTCAATTTTATTGTATTAGCAAATCATGTGTTATTTGTATTCTAAATTCATATTATCCTAGATTAAGCTCCCGTATGTTACATTCGAGATTTTCTTTAATTTGCAACCAAGCTCATGTCGGATATTGCATGATATGCCACTTTTTTTACTTTAAAACACTAAACGCCTGCTCGATATTCTTTCTTCCTCATTTATTGAGTTGTGTTGTATGTGACATGTCTCTCACCATGAAACCACTTAAACGATTTGACAATTCTACACTATATGGGGTATATTTCATCTACATACGGGTATCTTCTAACTTCAAACAAAGAGTCAGATGAAGTTCCACCTATCATATTGTTGGAAACAAGTAAATGATTCAAAATATTCATGTGTCTCGTCTAATTGTTGAATGTCACTTGACATCACCTTTCATAAATACTTCCTGCTATATGAATAAATTATACATTTAGAAAACTTTGTAAATACATAACCTGATAGTTTTATGGACATCCGGGATGCATATATACCAATCGGTTAATTACAACTAAAAATTAAAAAGAAAAATAATAAAACTAAAATAAGATTAAAAAAAAGGATTTAAAAAGAGATACTCGGCACTCGGGTACTACTAGTATGAAAAGGAAATAAAAAATGACTTTTTTACTACAATATAAAGTTGAAAAAATATCACATGCATTAAATGATATTGTCATTTTGTTGAAAGAAAATTTCACAGCTACTTTTAGTCATGATTTTAGCTGAGGGTGAAACCAATTGAGTGGTGATATGTTTTAACCGTGAAAACAATGACTAGCAGCTGACGATGAAACCGCGCTCCCACCCCTCCCACCCTACGGTGTTGAGAAACAAAAAAAATATAATAACAATAATAAAAATCTGGAAGGGAGGAACACGTGTCAAATTATCAGCATGAGGCTTGGAACACTACACATCACCATTTTTTTTAATTAAATAACACATTCACACAAACATTATTACGCTATCTAGTTAGTGTGAGTGTAACTACATCAACAATTTACGTGATGTTAATTATTAACTCACAATATCACTGACCAATACAAATCTAAGTGAAATATGTGTGGCAACCTCATCATAAGACTATATGTAGTGGGCGTGAAAGGGTAAATATGATGCTCCTTTCACGCCCGAACACCATACACCCTTTTTTTTATAGGGCTCCACCCCCTAAGGCGTTAAAGACATAGCGGTGAACCTCTTTTTCTCTCTTCTTTTCTAATTGGCCAGTTTTTATTTCTTATTTTTTATGGGTCGTTATATATAACAGTTTTTTTTGCTATATAAAAAAAAAAACAGGACCCTCACGGGTCGTTTGGGGCCAAACTGGCAGGGGGGGTCGTTTGGGGACAAACTGACCGTGGGGATTTTTTTTTAATTAAGTCATTTGGCCAAAACGACCCCTTAAAATTCGGGGGGGGGGGGGGCTATGTTTTTGTAATATTTAAACATATAAAAAAAGATCTCCACGACCAGTTTAGCCCCAAACGACCCCCCCCCCCCACGACCAGTTTGACCCCAAACCCCCCCCCCCCGGGCCAGTTTGGCCCCAAACGACCCGTGGGGGTCTTGTTTTTTTTTAGCAAAAAAGAATGTGAATATAGCTAGGGCTTTTTTATTGGTTACATTTTTCTAATTTTTTAATTTATTTTAAATAAAATATTATAATTGAGTAAAAATTAGAGGGGTTTTATGGGGCTTTATGAGCTACAGACCTTTTAGTCATAAAGTCCCTTGCTAAGGCTGTGTGTAGTGGGTGTGACCCTCATTTTTATCCGAACATAGCGCCCGAAATGCACCCCTCGAGGCGCTATTGCTTGAAATCCAGCGAAAGGCGTGAAAAATATCACGCTCTAAATTTGTTTGAAAAAAAAAGAGCTGTTGCCAACGGATCTTTTCCGCTTTTTTTTTAAATTTTGAACTATTTTAACTCTATATAAATCCCTTTATCATACATATTTTTTACACCAATTTTTTGTACTTTCATCACCTTGTTCTACACCTTCTCTTTATCAACATACTTTTTACTCTCAATTAACCAACATGCAAAACGACTTACGTGAACTTCGATCATCGCTCCTGGACGATGAATCGGCCCAATCACTAGCAATCCATCTTAGGAAAGATATAAAAAAATTATATTCTCAAGTCATTTTTTATGTCATTTATATTTTAATATGTCATTTCGTTTAATTATATAATGTTTTTTAATTTTCATTATGTAATTTTTATTTTTAGTCAATGAATTTTAGTTATTATTTAAAAAGTCTATTTAAAATAAATTAATAATTGAGTCATCATTGCATGGGGTTATAGGGACGTTATGACTACACACCATTTAATTATAACCCCCTTACCATGTTGTACGCTACATAACGAATAATATATATCCTTAAAGGTTATGATTACATATAGCTTTAACTGAACCATCACATATCACAATTTACCCACAGAGACTCCATAGACTTATGACTAGCCTAAAGATAATCAATTCATATACACCAAAATAAATTTTTATGAAAATAGAATGAGTAGTTAGCCAATAGAAAAAGAGATAGAAAAAGTTTGAAGAAAGGAAGAAATGAATGATAACATTAGCATGTGGGTGTGCATGGAATCCACATATATTTTAGGAGCATTGGATTCTTCAAGAATGTGATTGATGACGACTGGGCTTTTGGCCCGATGGGTTGGTTTTATTTTAAGCTACGTTACATTCTTGTGCTATCAACTCCCTTAACATCTAGGGTCCCCCTCTATTTATTTTTCATATTTTAAAATATATAACTTTTAGTATCTAAGAAACATATGAACAGATTGAAACAAAATTAAAAATCAATTAATCAAAGTCTTAAGTATTCTACTATCCATTAAACTCCACATGTAGTATTCTTGAGTTGCTAGAATTTGCTTTATTGTTTTACATGATGAGATGGTTTTTGTTTATATAAATAAGTTACGAGTAAAGGGCTTCTAGTATAATGATATCAAAGTGTTGTTTAAGGTGTTTAAGGTAATGTCATAACACTTACCTAAACCTAGGAATGTAGTTTTTAAACGGTTTGGTTTTGTTATACAAAAATGTTTAGCGACGCAGCCTATTGCCCGTTTGCCTTCTATCTCCTTGTAAATCATTTGATTTTAACTTTAAATTAAAGATTTTTAGGTGTTCTTTTAATTGGGACATAACTGAACAACATACTTTTATTGGCTCGCTTGTTTCGGTTTGTCTATTAATTTTTTTGACAAGTGATGTCCTCCCAACTAAAAGGTTGTAAGTTCAAATTCTTTGGAGTGCGTGTGTGATGATTTAGCTGTTAATTATTCTATAAAACATGTGTTACAAAACAATCCAATATATGAAACAATGAGAGCTAACCTGAGGTAGTTAATATGATTTTTTTTCCAAAGATTTGAAATTTAATTAACAATTAATAAATTTGGATAGCTTAATAAATCAGAGCTTGATTTTCTTTAAAAAAGCATTGGTCTAATAATGTAGGCCCATCTTGAATCAAGCAACAAGGCCAGCCTGGTGGCCCTGGTGTAGTGGGCGTGTAATGCTTCAGGCCCATATGTGCTGAAGATCAACTTATACACCGAGGCCCGAGCCACCGAGGTGCAAATTTTTTTTTAAAACAAAAAAAAAAATTGTTTCAGAAAACGCGGTCAGTTTTGAAATGGAATCGGTTCATGTTAACTTTGGTCAAAATCTATTTATGAAGGAACGAGTTCGAGCTGAAATCGGTTTTTAATGGAGAAAAATCCTAATCTTTGCGAACCGATTAGGTTTGGGTTGAGACTGCTTTTATAAATAATAATCTTTAACAAATTAGTTAATCAGTAAATATTTAAAATCTATATCTATATCGATCTATTTATATTATATAATAAAAAAAAAGTTTAAAAATACTTTAATTAGAAAAAAAGACATTTGTTATCATCACAAAATTTTGGATTAAGTAAAAATTCTAATAAATAATTATTCAAAAACTAAATTTCCATGTTAGGGTTTATTTAGTTTAAACTTTTAATAAATAACTATCCAATAAGTAATTATTCAAACACAATTTTTTATATAAATATTAATAATTATCCAAATACTAAATTTTAATATTAAGGTTAATATTTTATTCAAAATAATATTTTTATTGCATGTATATTATATTTTATGAAAATAATACATTTTATTACATATACTTTAATACTATATACTTTAATATAATATATAATATAGTTACTAAATTACAGTTTAATAGTTTGATAACACTTTTGTTTACTATAGTTTAGCAATTATTTACTTTAACAAATTTTCTTTTATGTAAGTTTCACTTTCTGTACTTTATTACCATTATTATATTTTTTAAATCTCAACTGTACGATGCATGTGGTATACAAACCAGTAAACTTAATATATTAAAGAGTCCCTTAGTGAATCCATACAAATTGTAGATCTAGGTGTGATTTGGTTGCTCAATTATGACACAAAGTTCATTCATCACGTGGTTCTTGGATTTCACCGTATATTATATTGTTATAGAATAAACTTCGTTTTTAGTCTCTAACGTTTGCATATTTTAACAATTTTAGTCTCAACTTTTTGAAAATCCTAATTTAGTGTCTCACTTTTTATTTTCTTTTCAATTTTGGTTACAACGTTAACAACCGTTTAAAGAGCCGTTATACTGCGCTCACATGGTCCCCACGTGATGGGTATTTTTGTTATTTCTGTTTGTTTTAAAGTATGAGTTAAAACAAACGGAAATGACAAAAATACACCTCATGTGGGGACCACATGAGGGCAGTCTAATAGCTTTTTCAAACAATTGTTAACGTTAAGACTAAAATTGAAAAAAAAACGAAATGTGAGACACTAAATTGGAATTTTTAAAAAGTTGGGACTAAAACTGTTAAAATGTGCAAACGTTGGAGACTAAAAACGAAGTTTACTCTATTGTTATATAAGGGGTCCTTATATATCCACACCCATTTGATATGCACGTACACTTCATATTTCGTTTAGGGCAAAACGACCGAATATGATCGTTTGGGCAATACAACTTAACGTGGATCAATAACGACCGCACATATATATATATATATATATATATATATAGGGAGAGGATCATTTGAGAACTAATTGGGTTTGATAACTAAAAAGAACTAATCTTAGCCACTAGTTTATATATATGGAAAACCCCCCCATGAATTTGAATGCTCCCCCTTGAAAATTAGTGGCCCAAATTGGTTCTCAAAAGTTCTCAAAAGAAAAAGTTCTCATTTGAACCTAACCCTATATATATATATATATATATATATATATATATATATATATATATATAGGGGAAGGATCCTGCGAAAACATCATTTTTTTTGTGAGAACTGCGTAAACAAATCTTAAAACCTACATAACTTTTTCATACGTTAATATTTTTTTAAAAAATTTGCACCAAAAGTCTTAAAGTTATATTATCTTTAATCCTATAAAAGTTTTAAAAAAACTTGACACTTTTTTAATTTTTTTAATTTTTTTTTGTGTGGTGCACATGTGCATCACAAAAAAAACTCATACTTTTAGTATGAGTTAATATTTTTTTTTCTTAGTCGCACCATATGTCATATATTTTCATCATTTTTTTGCGTTTTTATTGAATGATGCACATGTGCATCATACCACAAAAAACGCTCATACATATGATATACATTAATAGTTTAAAAAGAAATTGCACCCTAAATCTTATAGTTGTGTTATCTTTAGATTTAAAGAAAAAAATAGCATTTTATAATTTTTTTTAATTATATGATGCACATGTGCATCACACGGGAAAAAAACGTTCAGTTTTTTTTAATATTTTGCTCCAGATTTAAAGATAACGTAATTATAAGACTTTTGGCGCAAATTTTATGAAAATCGTTAACGTATGAAAAAGTTACGTGAGTTTTAATATGTGTTTTCGCAGTTTTCACAAAAAGATGTGTTTTCGCAGGATCCTAACCCTATATATATATATATATATATATATATATATATATATATATATATATATATATATGGGGGGAGGGGGGTTGTTATTTATATAATAAAATAAATTTTTTTTGGACCTAAATGACCGTTTTGGATAAAACGAAATCTTCATACGATCATTTTGTCTAAAACAACCGTATGAAGTGTGTGTGGATATAGCTAGACCCTAACCCATTATTAGTATATTACATTTAAACTAGATTAATAATAATGATATATGGAAACAATTGGTAAGAGATTAAATTATTTTGATAAAAAAATCCATAACAACATCAAAAATGTCTTATTAGGAACATGATTGGTCCTACTTAGTTATTAATGAAGGTACACATTCTTCTATGCATGGTACAAGCACTCTCAGCAGAAGGGCTAAATAGGAAATACACATGACCTTCCCCTTTATCCTCAACGACCTCTATATTTCCCCTCCACGTACTTTTTACCAAAATCTATCTATTATAATAAACGAAAAGTTTCTCAGCTGAGGTGGCATCACCACAGCCCCCCATGGAGTTACCGCAATGTTTAAGAATTCACCCATTAAGGGCAAATCTAAAAACTAACCGGTGTTGCTTTAAAGAATCACGCGGATCTTTTGGATCCGGTTTCAAAAACCCGACAATAACCCACGGTTTCTTTCCAAAGTTTGCGCCTATGTCACTCATAACCTCACATTCAAACCCTAAATCTCGAACGAGGAAAACTTCCGTCGCTCCCTCCCTCTCTTCTCATCTCCGCGAATCAGTTGGATCAATGGCACCTTATACGGCGTCTTCACAGGTATTTCTCTCAAAACATCACCGCTCCCTGATTATTTCTCTTCTCATCTCGATTTTTACTGTTTTTTATTTTGGATTGCTTTGTTTTGGTTTTCTTCCCTCGATGAATTTTTAGGGCTTTTCATAAAACGGATGATCACTACGTAGGTTTGACAATTAAAGGAAACCGTTTGGCATTAGAAGCATGTGATTGTGCTACAACTAGATTAAACTGACATGGGTTGGTTAAGTACAGGAGGATGCAAATCCAACTCATTAGCAAATCGTTTGGCATTAGAAGCATGTGATTGTGCTACAGCTAGATTATTGAACCAATGGACTAATTAATATATGAATGTTATCCATCTTCTTCAAGTGTTATCAGTGTAGATGTATTTACATTTGAGAACATTTATAAGGTAGGTGTTAGTGTGGCTACATATTTAGGTTTTTGTGTTCAGACGAGATAACTTGATGCTTTTTGGTGTTCTTCAAAAGAGAGAATTTGATAAATTATGAGGTTTTAGAAACTTAATCAAGTATAGACTATATGGATATATCTAAATTGCATGGTTCATTTGCTCCATATGTGTTCCGTTTATGCCTCTGATTTCACAAACAAATCATGACATTGTTTGTTACTTTTATTGACAGACGGAGCTTAATTCTTCCTTTAATGTTGATTTCTTATGCATGTTAATTTTTTAGGTTTTATTATGCTTTATTGGTTTATTGCTGCTCTAATTCCATCTGATTTCTTGATTATAATATCTAATTTCGTCTGGCCTCTTAATTATGATCATGAAATTTAAACATGAGTCAAGCCAAATTTATGATGAAGCAGCCTTTCTTTGTGTGATTTGTTGGTTATGATGATGTTGAAACTTTAGTCAAGCAATATTTGTGATGAGGTAACTTTTTTTCCACATTATGGTCACCGTAACTTTAGTTGTGATAATTGGTATGATTTGATTTTCTGTTGGTGTTTAAAATATAAGTTGTTTCTGTAATTCTTTTTTAGGGTGTGTTATGTGTCTGTTTGCCTCTTTGTGTTTAGGCTTTAAGTTTCTCCTATTTGGGTTTTGCTTATTCTTTTTATTTATGTTCTTTAGTGTTATGTTATGATATTTGGATGCTTTTTGTATAAGATCAGCAGGGTCTTAAGCTAATTCATCAAATGGTTTCAGCTGACGGAAAGTTATTTGGATAATCTATGATTCAGGTGCATTGTTATACAACTTTTATTTGGTTTGATCTTCACAAAATAACATTGTCGTATACATTTATATATGATGATAATGCTTGATTTAGTTATATGCGTAAGTTATTTGGATAATCTATGATCTTCACCCTCCTGATTGTATACCCACTACACTATAACTAATCATAATGATCTTAACTCCCAAGTCAATATAATTGGTTTCTTTATGCTCTTGCACCTTATTACAAAGCGAAATTGTGGTTATTGCAGTATCACACATCATCTGCGGGCTGCAGGTATGGAAAAGCTTGCAAATTTAATCATAGAAGAGGAAAGACTGTTAAAACACCCGTTGTAGAATACAACTTTGTGGGCCTGCCAATCCGACAGGTATTAAACAATTGAGGTTAAAAGTATTGGTCATTATGCTTTTATATCCTATTGGGGTTAAAAGTTATAATCTATAATCACGCTTTCTCTTGATCAAAACTCGATCCGAATGAAAAAAAAACTATAGGTCATTTATGCATTCAAACTGGATGCAGCTAGATTCATCTTTAATTTTGATGTTTATGTTTTTATTTTTGTATTTTTTAAACTCCAGCATGTGATAAAGGCAGAGGTAATATCAAGAAGCAATATTGATTTTCGTACATTTCTTCCAAGGATTTCAATGTCGCCTTCAGATAAAAGCATACCGTTTAAGTTCTAAAGAAGACAATTTCCAATATCCATATGCTTTGGTATGACAATTAATAAAAGTCAAGGACAATCATTATCAAATGTTGGTTTGTATCTGAAGAATTCATGTTTTAGCCTTGGACAATTATTCGTCGCCTTATCAAGATTGAAGAGTAAGTCTGGCTTGAAAGTTCTCATTTTAGATGAAGATGGAGTAATTATAAACCAGACCCTAAATGTCGTATTTTCCAATTTGTAATTTTTCAAACATTTTTCATTCATATAATGCAATAGTTTTACGATTGTTATTATAATATTCTTTTTATCCCAACAAAATTATTAAACCCCAGCCGTGCGCTGCACGGGTATAAAATACTAGTATCCTTATAATACAAACCCCTATCCCTCAAAACATCTTTCTCGGCAACAAAAATAAGTACCCTCGAGCATCCAAGATCCGACACATTCGGATCCTTCCCCGGGTTAATCAGAGGGTCATCCAACCCACTTGTTTCCGGGTGCACAAACATCCATATATCATCAATTGTCACAATCCAAGGCTGGTCATCTGACTCCGACCCGACTCGATCCTTCCCCCAAAAATACGGGTGGAGCAAAACAACCCCCCTGAAGATTTTGACTTACACTATGTTCTTAAGTTCACTTAAGGGGAGAAAGAAAAGGAAATGGAAGGAAAGGAAAAGAAAAGAATGGAAAAGAAAAGAAAGAAAGGAATGGATTCCTTTCCTTCCATTTCCTTCCAAATCGGAAGGAAAGTAAAACTTAAAAAAATGGCATATTTTTCTCTCCATTTCTATTCCTTTCTCTTCTTAAATGAAACTCGGGAACACAAAGCTTTTATTTTCCTTTCCTTTCCTTCCTGAAATGAAACTCAGGAACACAAAAGTTTTTATATTTCCTTTCTGTTTCCTTTGCTTTCTCCGCTTAAGTGAACTCGGGAACATAGTGTTAGGTTTTCGGACCCCATCCGGATTGCCATGTGGTGAGCGATATTGGCGTTGGAGCTGTCGTCGGCGAAGTACACATGCTCGTGATCCGCGTGTTCGTTGAGCCACGTGTCCGGGCCGTTTCCGGCGGCGTGTTGCGCGACCCACCTAATCACTTCCCATGAGTCGTGGAAGCAGGCGGGGAGGGGGTGCTCCGGCGCCGTTCGGTAGTCGACGGAAACTATGACGGCGTTGGATTTGGCGGCGATAAGGTTGAGGAAGTTGGGGTAGATTGGGGAGGCGGCGGTGTCGACGATGAACGCGCCGCCGTGGTAGAAAATTAGGAGGGGGAGTTTTTTCCGATCGGAATCGGGAGTTTTGAAGGGTGTAGATTTTGACGGGGAGGAGGGGGTCGGGGAGGATAATGACGTCTTTGGAGTGGACGCCGGAGGAAGGGTCACGGCCGACGGGGACGGTGTCGGTGCCGGTGAGTTTTTGGTGGCGGCCGGTTTTGTAGATTCGGATTAAGCCAGGGATTTCTTTGATTATCGGATCGGGTGGTGAATCCATTTTGTAGACCAAGTGTTAACCAAGCACATCTTTATATATTTTATTTGAGAAAGTGTGTTAACTTAATAGCAAAAGGTTTCTCATACTGTTGAAATATATTGATATCTTGTTGTCTAATTCAAACCCTTGTTAAAATTATTATTGTTAATTTCTCTTTGATGTTTGATTGTTTTATGTTACATATGGAGAATGGACTCAAGTTGCTGCTGTTGGGCTTAGCTGTAATGTAGCTAATTGGGTTGTGTTAGGCTTATTTAATGGTGGGCTTGTACCGGATCATATTGGAGCTCGGATATAAAGAGAGTAATATTGGGTTAGGGTTTTTTAACCCTTCACATTTTTTCCTTCTTCACACAGTTTTTTCTTCATGTCAGTTTAGGGTTTTGATCTAATCGTTGTTATCGCTCTTTTGATCAGATCGTACACGATCTGAGTCTATGTTCATGTTCTGGTCATCGTTATGACGATCATGGTTTGTATTTGTGTCTTAGTTCTTTCGTATTCGTTGTAATCGTGATATTATTCATATTTGGGAATACACAAGGTTTGGGTACATCGATTTGTTGATTTATTGTTCTTGACACATACGTTGGCGACCGCAAAGAGCGGGGAAGCCATATCTTTACGTGTATTGGGTAGCTCTCAAGCCTCTTATTTGAGTCGGTTTCAGAAAAACTTATCGTTCAAAGATTCATTGTAAAGGGTGTAAATGAGCCGAGCTGCTCGTGAGCTACTCGTGATCGACTCGATTAAAAGCTCGAAACGAGCCGAGCTCAAGCTTTGAAAAAGGACTCGTTTAATAAACAAGCTCGAGCCTGAGCTTTACATATCGAGCTCGAGCCCGGCTCGCGAGCATTAACGAGCCTTTTATTTATATAATTTTATATAACTTTTTAAATATATTTAAAAAATTATTATTATTATATATAAACTTATGATAAAATAAGTAAATAATATGTACAATTTTCTATATAAGAAAGTATAATTCTGAATACGGTGCGTCTATTTAGACATTCCTATACGCAGCGTATAATACAATACGCTGCGTATTTGACTATTAACCGACAACCAGACATTCTCTGCACATGTTGACCCTGACATGGCCCTATACGCTGCGTATTGTATTATACGTTGCGTATAGGGTTCTGGGTAATTTTTTTTTAAAGTTTTGTGTTTGTTTGGTTTGTTTATTATAATTTGGTAACTTTAAAATAAGACAAAATTACATATTTTGTCCTTTAACTTTACCCATTTTTTAACTTTTGTCCTTTATCTTTTTTTGTTACACTCTCTGTCCTTTAACTTTTTTTTTCTTTCACATTTTGTCCTTTTTAACGGATTCCGTTAAAATCCACCGTTAAGTCAAGGGTATTTTTGTCTTTTTACTTTTTAGAGTAGAAAAAATTATATATTTTGTCCTTTAACTTTGCATTGTTTGCAATTCTTATCCTTTATCTTTTTTTTTTGTTACATTCTCTATCCTTTAACTTTTTTATTCATTCATCTTTTGTCCTTTTTAACAGATTATATTAAAATTCACTGTTAAGTCAAGGGTATTTTTATCTTTTTACTTTTTAGAGGTATTTATTATACTTAAATAAAGAGGAAGGGTGTGTTATATAAATCTATATTTTTTTCCTTATCACCCCACCCCCACCCTAACCTTAAACCATCACCGGTGAAAACCTCACCCCCACTGTCGATCGGCCGACGACATCCCATCGAACACTGTCGACGACCCTCCGA
The DNA here is from genome assembly GCA_039602395.1 of Deinandra increscens subsp. villosa. Lineage (NCBI taxonomy): Eukaryota > Viridiplantae > Streptophyta > Magnoliopsida > Asterales > Asteraceae > Deinandra > Deinandra increscens. The sequence goes on from JBCNJP010000024.1 coordinate 41,252,161, forward strand.
CGACCTCCCATCGACCTGACATCGGGTTTGTCAGGGGTGGTCGTCAGTGAAGTAGGTGGCCTGGTGACCGCCGACGTTTGGCGAGGAGACGGTGGAGGGTCGTCGGAGGTTTGGTCGGGGCAGAGAGGGCTCGGAGATGAGAGGCCGCCGAAAATTCGACCGGGAAAGAGCAAAGGGGGAGGGGGATCGAGGCTGCCTTCTCTCTGAAACGAAAGTAGGGGTGGGGTGATAAAGGGAAAAAATACAGATTTACATAACACACCCTCATTCTTTATTTAAGTAAAGTACAATAAATACTCATAATAAGTAAAAAAGACAAAAATACTCTTGACTTAACGATAGATTTTAACATAATATTTTAAAAAGGACAAAAGGTGAAAGAATAAAAAAGTTAAAGGATAGAGAATGTAACAAAAAAAGATAAAGGATAAAAATCGCAAAACATGCAAAGTTAAAGGACAAAATATGTAATATTTTCTACCCTAAAAAGTAAAAAGACAAAAATACCCTTGACTTAACGGTGGATTTTAACGGAATCCGTTAAAAAGGACAAAAGGTGAAAGAAAAAAAGTTAAAGGACAGAGAGTGTAACAAAAAAAGATAAAGGACAAAAGTTGAAAAATGGGTAAAGTTAAAGTACAAAATATGTAATTTTTTCTTAAAATAATTTGTAATTTTATAGTGTTAGGAGCCAATCACTAAATTTTTGGAATCATTATTTCTGGACGTCTAAGCCGCTTCTATTAGCATACAAATTATGGAGGGTCACACGAGAAAATCTACCATTACTTAAAAAAAGTTTTACACAATACAAACATAAACTCAATAAATATAAAAATTAAAACTGGTTTATTTAGAACCAAAACCCGCTCAACCAAACCGTTCCGTAAAATCCTTCATCAGATTTTGTTTTGGCGGCGGGTTTTTGCCGGGATGCTATGGATGCCTGTTGCGTAAGTAGTCTTTGCCGGTCTTCGCACCTATCGGACATCGCACAACAAAGATCTGCATTATCCTGTTATCTGTACTATTGCAGGAACTGAGACAATATGCGTCCAAGTCGTTGGCTAACATCTGCAAGCCCCTGTCAAGATTTCGACTATCATCGGGCTTAAAGTAGAACCGAATATTGGTCCAAGTATCATACCCGAGATCCTGCATGATTAACGACATATAAGAAAACGCAAACATATTCACGTGTAGGTAGTTAACGCAATTACACACACCGCCCACGTAACTCCTCCCAGGTGCATCCGTGAATTCACCTCCATGGTGAATCCTTAAGGTGAAATAATCGGAGTTGCCTGCATATACAACATCAACCAGTAACCCGCCCTCCTGATCATTAGGCGAACGAATCGAATACAAACGTGGGTTAGTGGAAGCCATTACGGGTTTTGGAGTGCAAAATTTAAGTAGGGAAGATGAAAGAATGTGGGGAGTTTGGAATGAACCCTTCAAGTGTATATATAGTGGGAGAATACGCTGCGTATGTTCAAATACGCTACGTATTGATTAATTTTATAATTTTTTTAATATTTATTCTTTAGTTTACGTATTTATTATATGTTCAAAATTATATATTCAAACATAATTAATAATTTATTTAATTTATTTTAAATATAATATTCTTTAATTTATTTTCTATTTACTTAAAATTATATATAAATTTATTTTTATTAACAATTTCAAACATAATTTATTTTGAAATTGAAAACACAATCAATAACATGGTTAAGGTAAATAAAACAGCATCAGATGTTCAAACAACCACAAATGTTCAAAATAAAAAAACATCACATATCAAAACAACCACAAATGTTCAAAATAAATAAAAACATCACATATCAGTCGTCGTCCTCGCTTGCATCATCCCGCCTGTACCGCCCGAAGTCATAGTCATATGGTGGGTCATTCTGCACGTAGTCAAAATCTGGTCGCTCCAGGCGCACTCATTGTACTGCGTCTGTCTGATATTGTGGACGCCTAGATCAATACGGCCCAACCTGTAAATCAAATTAAATAATTTAAAGTTAATTAATCATCTGGTGCGCCTGTAAGAACACTGTGCAAACAATAGGATAAGATAAGGCAGCAATAATTAAAAGTATACGCTGGGTATTGCCTAATACGCTGCATATGTCAAATATTTTAAATATATCCTTGATTATAAGTAGTATGGTTATCAATGGAGGTATATATCAAAAAATATATACCATTTATAAAAAACTGACCGTAATCTCCCAACGTACTTCATCAATACAACATGAGTTTCGGAAGCAGATCGTGGACGATTCGATCGACTAACGAAGGTTACCTCGGTTTAATCGTGGATGATGCATACATCCGTAATTCAATATATTTTACTTTAAATATCTATCATTACGGTCATTTTACAGATTTATCGGGAATGAGATACGTTGAAGGCCGTTATACTTTGGCGGACTACTGCAATGTAAATGAGTTTAGATTCTATGATATGAGTCTAATCATGCCACATCTGGGGTATGAAAATACAAACAACATGTGGTTTTATTATAAAAACCCTTATCTTGATCTTGACAGTGGTCTCGAACCGTTAACAAATAATATAGACGTTGGTCGTCTTATTTCTTTCATAAATGAAGACATCAAAAGTGTTGACGTCTACGTCATTAACAGTGAGCTGGGAGCAAAGACTGAAAAAGACTACTCGAAGACCCGGGTGAAATGGGAAGCCTCGAGCTCTAAGGCAACAAAAAACTATTTTAAAATTCTAATACTTTAATGTGTTTGTGTTTTTAAATATTTTATATTTTATGTTCAAAATAAAGGGCCCAAAATAAATTAACATTGTAAAATTAAACTCATAAAATAACGGTTACAATGACACTCTGGTTCAAGATAAAATTAAAGTAAAAATTAACACCATCACAAATCTGGTTCAAAACGACACCGATATATTTTCTCGGCCATATGCCACTGGTATGCCGTACATGTCTCCTTCAAATCGTCGCCCATATTTAGCGTCTTACCTTCTACAACTTTTCCATCAACAGGCATGCAACCACTCCAGAATCCGAACCTAGACTGAATCTTTTGGTAGATACTCTTCGTTCGCAGCGAATGTCAAAATTCTTTCACCCGGTCCTGTATAAGGTGCATTGTACCGTCGCCAATAATGTATCTCTTTCAACAGCCATCCAAAACAGATACCATCACATCAAATGATTCGGAATTAAATAATAACCGTGAATACTCTTTTTGGTACCTATGATTCGTCCAAAATTGAAGCATCTCCAAGGTCCGCATGTCGGTACGACACAACAACCACTAGTTAACGGACCTTACATATAAAGGCACATAAACGTACACCACCTCCCAAAAGGGGGGAAATAGTTATCCGACCCGTTGGCATATCTGGCAGCGATCTTTTCGCCTTTATGACACATTTAATCTCTAAATTTTGGTGGTAGGATCGACCAACGAAACCCTGACGGACCATTTATCTTAATTTTTGCCTGCTTGCGATGCATCATCCTATTAACCCAGGCTTCAATGTGCTGTGAACATTTAAATAAATTATAAAATACTTAAACCCACACAAAAAATACAAAAAAAACGATCAACAAATTACATACCTTTTTCGATAGTTCACCGTTTTCCTGGTATCTAAGGAGAGAGCCCCATAATCGACCGTCGAGCCTGGTGTCAACGAGAACCTTAGAATAACAAAACGGAGCATCGCCGTTGTTGTAGAACCTATGAATGTTCTCCGACCACTTATTGGAGTTCTTGTTTGGAAATAGCCACCTCGGTGGATTCGTTTTTTCTTCCACAACTTCTTCTTCCACCGCTTCTTGTCTAACAGATGATCCTTCACCGGATTTTTTTTGTTGGCCTTCATTTTTTAGAACCCACTTTGAGGACTTTGCGGTAGGTTGTGAATGATATTCATCGTCGTTTACCTCGTGACGTTTCGACATCTTTACCGGGTCTTAGCTTAAAAGAGTGTTTGAAAAAAATTAATTTGAATGGTTTGAGATGGAGGATTTTTAAGATTAAGTTGGTGTGAAAAGTGGTGGAAGAAAAGAGAGATTTGTAGGGAAAAAATTCTCAGAATTTCATACGCTGCATATAAGAGATTACGCATCGTATTTAACCGCGAAACCCTAATCCTGTTTGGCTAATCATTATGCCGTAATTAAAATATTCCAAACGCAGCGTATGTGGTTATACGTTGCGTAAGGAATGTCTGCAGCATTAATTAACATTTTATACGCTGCGTATTCCCATATACGCAGCGTATATGGATGTTAATTTAGCAGGACCCTTCTGAATATATACAAATTTAATTATAATAATATATAAATAAATAAAAATTAATAATAAACGAACCGAGCCCGAGCCGAGCTCGAGCTTTAGAAATAAAGCTCGAATCAAACCGAGCTCGAGCTTGGAGCTCTGTTAAATTTAAACAAGGTAAGATCGAGTCTAGACGAGCTCGGTCCCGACTCGACTCGGCTTGTTTACACCCCTAACTGTGGTAAAACATAGTTAGCTCTAACTGTGATAAAACATAGTTAGCTCTAACTATGGTAAAATATAGTTTACACCCCTAGCTATGGCGAAGCTTAGTGAGGGTCAGGAGAGCCCCTCCCCTGTTTTTTCACTTCGTAGTGTTAAATTTTATCCTGGCCATACAAAACATTTTATATACGAAGTCCTCACCCTTGCATCCCCATTTTTTTGATTTAATGTGTTTAAGCTTAGTCAATACCTTCATGAACTCATGACTACTAGGCCAAGCAAGCCCCAATAGTCTAACACAAATAATTGTCTTTTTAAATTTCAAAGGAAGACTAATTTTTCATCGAGGTGGAAGGTTTTATTTTTGTTTTCTTATATTTCAAAGGAAGACTAATTTTTCATTGAGGTGAAAGGTGAAAGGTTTTATTTTTGTTTTCTAAAATTCCAAAGGAGACTAATTTCTTTTGGAATATTGGATTTAAATAATTCGAACTATCAGGTTGGCGTACAATAATCCCAACTAGAAAAATTCTTCCTGACAGTCTCAACTATTAATGTTGTTTTTTCTAATAATCTCACCGTTAACTTTTTTAACGATTGTTAGTTTGGATGACGTGGCAATTGATGTTATGCTGATGTGGCAGTTTAGGTGGCATTTTTTTTTACTTTTTGTTTCTTTTAATGTGATGTGGCAGTCCAATTGGCAATATGAGGGGGGCGTTTGTGAAAATAGGAAAGATGATGGGGTATTTATGTAATTTAAGAAAAAACCTAAAAGACCATGGACTTTCTAAACCTCCGCCAACCTTCTTCTCCGATCAACGTCTTCATCGACTACAACATCACCGCCGGCGCCTCCTTCCACAACTACTTTCTGAACCTCCGCCACCCTTCTTCTCCGGTGCTACCGCCACCATCGTCTGGAGCCACATCCACCACCCCCTCCAATCGCGCTCTCAATCACCCCCTTCATGGCTTTGAGATCTAAAATGGAGGAACGGACGAACGAAAGACTGGAGACGGGAGCAGATCTAAATCGGTTCTGAACGGGAGCAGATCTAAGCGGAGGTCGCAGGTGACGATGGTGGAGGCGGAGGTCGCAGGTAACGCCGGAGAAGAAGGATTTGAGGTCGCCGGAGAACAAAGTTCGATGAAGGAATGGGCGGATTGTTCGATGGAAACCAATGAAATCCATGGATCCACCTCCCACGCTTCGCTGGAGGAGGAGAATTCACCGATCGAGCAGGTACCGGAGGAGGAGAATTCGCCGATTGGTGATGCATGTATTAGGGTTGGAATGATCTGCGATGCAAACACAATTTGGGGACTTCTTTTTAAGGGGTTGCTAAGTAGATAAATGACAAATAAAAAAATTACACCTTATTTAAAATGCCAACTGGACAAGCCTTGTAGGATACCACGCAAGCTAGTACTAACGGGGTTAAAAAACTTAACGAAATGTTTATTAGAAAAAAATAAGGGAATATTTAGGACTGCCAGGAAGAATTTCTCCCGTTGGGATTATTGTACGCCAACACCTAATAGTTCGGATTATTTAAATCCAATTTTCCTTTTCTTTTTAGGTGAAAATGTATTATTTTTGTGTTATTAAGTTGCAACGGAGACTAAATGTATTTAGGTTTTCCTTATTGATGTTTGTTTAATTTTGTAATTTTTATTTTTTAAGATATGAATGTTTGTTTTTAGTTTAAAAAAATTTAATGTTTAAAATTTTATTTAGTTATTTGAATTTTGTTCGATTATTTTTAACTATTTCAATTATAAATTATTTTCATTATATTTTCAGTAATAAAAAATGAAAATAGTTTAATTTTCAAACAAACTGATTATTAAAAATATAAAAATAATGACGCGAAATGTAAGTATTTGTAAAGATGTTTGTAAGATTTAAGAGAAAATAAGTGTTTTTAAATAATATATTGGAAATATGATGTGACAACATATTAGAATATAAATTTAGTATATTCTTGATTTAGGGCCGGTTAAATGGGTCAAACAATTCAAGCAAAGGTTTAGGCCTTGGGGTCTTCAAAAGTTTCAGGTCCTTACTATGTTTTTTGTTAAAGTTATATAGTTTTTAATTACGTATATATAAATGTGAATAAAAATGAGTTGGGTGATATGCTTGTTAAATACATATGTTCATATCAAACCCTTAGATCTCAAATATTAACCTTGCATATAACATTTTCATTTTTTTTGTTCTAGTGCAAATGGTAAGCCACCATTTGATAATTCCATCACACCGCAACCAAGCCATGTGCTTGTCATCGGTTTGCTCAGTTTTTTTGATGATTCCATCGACGAAATGTATCTTGTTCTTGGTCAAACAAGACATTTTCTATTTTTCGAACCTAATCAAGATAGTTCTCCATAAACAAAATTAGAATCGTTTTTTTCACTTACTACTTTCTCATGTAATTATTTTTTAATGGTGAGTTCGGATTTAAAGTTAGACACAAGCTATATACATTTTGTTATATCAGAATGTTGTTATATCAAAAAGATCTTTCAAAGAAATTAATAATTCCAAGAACATAAGAGTGAGACTCATTCTTCAAGTAGATAGAACCAAATCACTAAGCAATCTATGTTTTTTATTGACAAGAGTGTTAAAATACATCTTTAATTAGAAAACGAGGAATCAACCGCGCGTTGCTGCGGTTGTATTTTCGAATTTTTCAGTTAGAAATTTCCGAATATCCGTAGCGAATGCTATTGCTGATATAAGTTGTTGGTAATGAGAATTGTAAATGGTTTAATTGAGAGTTATCGAAGGGGTAAAAGAATTTTTTTACAATGAGATTTTATCTACAAATAAGTAAAGAGCAAAGAGCAATATATTACACGAACAAAGTATTTTGCTGGAACACGATAGTAATTATATCTACGTTCTGATTATGAGACAATAAAAGTCAGATACCTATATATTATATAGCAAAAGTTGGAGGCTGATATTTGGCTGAACAACATTTGAAACATCCGATAAGTGGTGTTGGTAGTGTCATCTAAACATGTGGTGGAGTGTCATACGAAGAAGGGCATGTAAAATAGTCAAGGCAGTAGTTTTAGTATTTAGGTATTACGATATGGTTGCTATGGATAGGAAAGATTCGAACCGCTTCCTACCTGTAATTACTATCACCTTCACAACCTCGTCACCTAATCATGTCCTCATTCAATATATATTATAAAAATTAGAATATTAAACAATCTAAACACCCCAATTACAATTGACAACAGGTCCGTAGCTCTAAAAATATCTGAGCTACTTATCTAAAATATGCAGCCACAACATAATAAATATCCAAAAAAATTATTCAGCAGCTTTCCTCATTGTATACTATATACAGGCACCATATACACGGGTAAATGAAGTCTGATTTAGAAAGACGGCGCTTTCGTAACAACTAAATGGCATCAGGCAGGTAATATCATAGAAGCCACATAAGATTAGAATTAAAAAACATAAACGTAATCTTCTTATTCGGGTCTATTTTTCCTTACGCCTAATAAAGTTTAAACAGGAATGACCAAAATTGCTTTCAGAAAGGTAACCCCATGACGGTAACTATCTTTACAGAAAACATCCTTCTTAATTGTTATACTCGATAGAAAATAAAAAGCTGCCAAAAAAACAGAAATGTTAGGTAATCAGGAACAAAGGAGAAATTCCGGGCTCAAAACTGGCGACCGAACATCTAGACGACAAAATCGGTGATTGAAGACAACTTTTCGTTGATTTACACCTCCAACCTCATGAAATATACATAGAGAACAACGAAATTAAAGGGCAGACATGCGTAAGGAAAAGCCCAAAAAAAACAAATCGATGATGAGCAAAGTGACCGTCTTCAATGTCAATCACCCGAGATAGCGAAGAAATTACCCGTATCAAACGAAAAGAGGCGTCCGTGAAAGAGAGCAGAATGTAATCGGAAGTGGCAAAAAAGGGAAAAGGATAAAATGATTATGGCGCAAGAGAAGAGGGTTTATCTGTCACGTCGCATATACGTGGCAGAAAACATATGACAAAGCAAAAAAGAAAAAAGAAGAAAAAGCGTTCGAGGAAGAATTAACCGCCGGTTGCGGGTCTCGAACACATATGTTGACATTACAAATAGAATAGCCTAACCATCAGAGCCAACCGGCAACTGTTAATGTTTTTATAAACAATTCCTAAATACAAACTTCTCCATGTGAAGGAAAGTCTAAAAAAGTCAAATAAGTTGTATAATGTGTTAGTATAGAATACTTTCTAATTCAAGTTTGAATAAAGGTGAATAATTATTACATAAGGCCATTTGGGCCTTGTTGCATTAAAAGCCATGGACCACCTATCCTCCTTGTATCACCTTAAACCAAAAATAATCAAAATTGTCCTTATTGCTGAATATTTACTCATCAAATCTGATTGGTGTCCAATATATAATAATATATCGATGATTGTAAAGATCTTAACAAACATGCTAAAAAAGGTAGTTAAGCTGTTTGGTTCAGTAGTCCAAAATGCATTTATTTATTTATAGGTAAATTAGATTTTAATAATTTTAATTATTGTCTATTAGCCGATAATAATTCATACTTTGTTTTTTTATAACTAATCTCTATTTTAATCATATTGAAAATAAAAAGATTGCCGTTAAAGTGACCCTAACTTCGTTAAAAAAATTCACTTTTCGTTGACCGGGAATCATGGTAGCATTTTACATACCATGTTTTTTATGAGAACACTCAAACACATGTTTCTTTTTAGAATTTTTACATGTTTTAATGTTATGAGGAAATGTTTTTCATCCGTCTGTAGAGGAATTTTGTGTTTATATAACTTTTTTTCTGAGAACTAAAACTTTTCTTCATCGACATAAAAACATGTCACATAAAACGACACCGTGATGCCTAATAATTAAAAAGTAAAATTTTCTTAACGGAAGTCCGTGTCATTTCAACGATAGCTAGTTTATTTCCAACATGATTACAATCAGTTTATTTCCAACATGATTACTATCAGTTTATTTTGATACATCTCATAATTCTCTCTCTCCGCCCGCCCGCCACCTGAACCCACTTCTTCGGCGTTCCCATTCCCCCTCCTCTCCACTCACCGCTACCTGAACCCACTTCGGCGTTCCCATTCCCCCCTCCCCAACCTGTCACCGCCGCTCACCTCTGCCACCTAACCCGTCTTCCTCCTCCGACCCATCCGAGCTTCGCCACCACCCCCCTTCCTCTCGACCTGCTACCACCGCTCACCTCCTCCCCACAACCCCCCTCCCCCGCCCCTCAAAACTAGCCGTTGGAAGCCCTTCCCCGAATCCCCGCCGAACCCCTGCCATAACCGGTCGAACCCCGACCGAACTCCGGCCGATCCCTCCTGCCAGAACTCCGCCAAACCTGCCTGATCCCCTACCATAAAACCGGCCAAACCCCCGGCCGAACTCCGGCCGAACCCTCCTGCCGAGCCCCGTCGAACTTGCCTAAACCCTCAGCCGAACCACCACCGAACCTCGCCGAACCCCTCCCGAACCCCTGCCAAAACCCCTGCCGAAACCCGTCTTTTTCTTGTCAGGTCTAGGGCGGCGCCGCACCACCTGTAACGGTCCGGCGCCGTACCACTTCTGGTTCGCCACCCACTGGCAAGCCGGCTTCTGGTGCGTCGGCATCTGGTATGCCGACGGGTGATACGCCGGCTTCTGGTGCTCCGTTTCCGCCGGTTGCGGGGGTTGATGTAATATTCCTTTTTGGGGACCGGGGTCTGCCAACCCTTTGTTGGTTTTCCCGGTGGTGCTCTCTTAGCACTCTTTCCTCCTCGTGTTTCTTCTCGAACCATGTGTTTCTATGGCATCCACCTTGGTGCCGTCTAGGGGTTCCGTTCAGTGCCCCTTACGATCTCCCAGTGTTGCCCTGATAGTGTTATTAGCTCCAAAGGGATCTCCCGCCTCATATCGCATATCAAGACCTTTCACCTTTCGTCAGATGAGCGCCGGGATACCATCCGGGACACGCTGGCATCTGATGTCGGGGCTTTCTCTGCTATGGACGAGGCCTTAAAAGGTTACAGCTATTGGATGTGCGGGCGGTGCATGAAAATTAATGCCTTGAGCCGGCTGTTACCACCCCGACAAGGTTGTCTGGTTAACCGCCTCTGGTGATGATATCATTTGCCACATCTTGGGGATCCCCAGACCGTCCCCCCTGTCCATGTGCCTAAGGATCCTTGCTCGTTCCCGTTGGATAGGGGGATGCTCGACCGGGCCTTTAAGGCCCGCGTTACTACTGTCAAGAGCATCCCCCACAGTTACCGATTAGCCTTCTCCCAGGCGCTTAAATGTGCCCTTCTTTGAGTGGCAGCCCACCCTGGTTCTGATGATGCCTTGGTTAGGCTGCTTCTTCTCCCTCGGTGCACCTTGCAGGTTTTCAGACCTCAGAATTGGCATGATTGCTGCTCCGAGAACCGGAAGGCTCTGTAGTGCATGTCCATCATGACATAGTTGGCTAATTGGGGGCGTGAGGGTGGTTTTGAACACTTAGTCAAGGGTATCCTTGACGATCCGGGGGGGGGGGGGGGGGGCTAAGGGGTCCTCTGGCGTAGTTTCTGACGAGAAGGGGGACTATGTGCCGCCCAACGTCAAGCGATGCATCCGAAAAATCGCTGACGGTCACTTCACTGCGGCCGTGAAGGTGTTATCTTCTTCTGGGGTGGCGTCGTACAACGACAAAACCACGCGTGCCCTAGAAGCCAAGCACCCGCACCTCCCGTCGCCGTCCATGCCCTCAGCTCCCTTCTCCGAGCCTCCGCTTGTCACGAGTGGGGCGCGGGTCCTTGAATGTATTAAATCCTTCCCCAAAGGGACGTCGTGTGGGAAGGATGGATTGCGTGCCCAACACCTTATGGACAGCTTGTGCGGGGAAGGGTCTGTTACTTCTAGGGACCTCCTGGACGCTATTACCACGGTCGTTTACCTTTGGCTGGGGGGGGGGGGGGGCGGTGTCTGGTCGGCTTAGCGGAATTTATCGCTTCAGTCCCCCTAACGTTGCTCCTTAAGCTTGATAATGGGATTTGCCCTATTACCGTTGGCACTATCTGGAGGCGGCTGGTCTCCAAGGTTGTGATGTAGGGGGTTTGTAAAGAAATGACTAAATACCTTGGTGATTTCTAGTTTGGGGTTAGGGTATCGGGTGGCGCTGAAGCAATTCTCCATAGCGTTAACCGTCTGGTGGAGGAACGACATCGTGATGGGGGGGGGGGGGGCTCGCTATGCTTACGGTCGACTTCTCCAATGCATTCAACCTGGTTGATCGGTCGTCCCTTCTTCATGAGGTCAGGTTTAGGTGCCCGTCCATTTTGCCTTGGGTTGACTTCTTATATGGGCATCCTGCCCGCTTATACCTGAGGGATGATCATATATGGGTCACTACTGGGGTTCAGTAGGGTGACCTGTTGGGGCCCCTCCTGTTTGCCCTCGTCCTTCACCCGCTTGTGCATCATATCCGTGACAAATGTCACCTGCTGCTCCATGCTTGGTATCTTGACGATGGAACGATTATTAGGGATACTAGGGAGGTTGCTAAGGCCCTCGGGATTATTAACGAGAGGGGGCCGTCATTGGGATTGACCCTTAATATTCGGAAGACGGAACTCTTTTGGCCATCCTGCGATAGTGAGAAAGTTCGGCCGGGCCTCTTCCCTGCTGACATTAGCAGACCCACCAAGGGGGTGAAGCTCTTTGGGGGGGGGGGGGGTGGCTGTTAGTCGGGATGACCAGTTTATTCAAGGGCTGGCTGCGAGGAGGGCCTCTAATGCTGCTGATCTTATGCGCCTCCTCCCTGCATTTGACGACCCACGATGCGAACTCCTCCTTCTTTGTTCGTGCATGGGGCTCGCCAAACTTCTCTTTGGCCTAAGAACTTGCCCCCCCCCCCCCCTCACATGATGGCGGCAGCAGCTGGTTTTGATAAGGATTTATGGACGGCCGTATAGGACATTATCGTGTGTGGGGGTCCCTTCTTTGGGGACTTGCAATGGCGACTTGCCTCTTTGCCGACTCGGCATGGGGGTCTCGGGGTTTATTCGGCAGTTAAGGCGACGTCGTAAGGCTTTGTGGCTTCACGTGTCCAAACTTGGACTTTACAAGATCATATTCTACGGGAGTGCGAGGGTTGTGGTATGAGCCCCGACTACGAGAATGCTCTGGCTGGTCTCCAAGACATTATTCCGGGCTTTGATCTGAGCGGTTTCACCAATAAGGACACCGCCCCACCAAAAGCCCAACACGTTTTGGCGAATGCCCTCTTTGGTAAAAGCATGCTCGAGATGGAAGCAACCTATGAGATGACAGTCAGGCAAAAGGCCGTTTGGGAATGCCTCCGAAAACCACATGCGCAGGATTTCCTCCATGCTCTCCCTATTGACGGGTTGGGGCAACATATGTCGCCTGTCGATCACCGGGTCATTCTCAAGTATCGCCTCATGGTTCCCCTGTTCCCCATGGATGAAAAATGCCCCGTCTGCAACAAGGCATGTTTGGATTCGTTCGGGGAGCACGCCGTCCACTGCAAAGAGCTCCCGGGGTTTAATTATCGATATGATGTGGTTCAGGACGTTCTGTTTGACATCTTCAGGAGGGCTGTGATCTCGGCCAGGAAGGAAGCTCCTGTTAACTTCCTGTCTGACCCCCTGGATGGGCGCTCAACTCTCCCGTCGACCGACATACTTGTTTTTGGGTGGCCGAATGGGAAACGCGCTTATGTCGATTTAACAGGGGTTTCCCCTCTTGTGGGGCTGAGGGCCAGCACCTTCATAGCGGGCCAGGCGGCGTCCAGGGCAGCTGCTGGAAAGGTTAACAAACATGAGAAAGCGTGTATTGAAAATCAACATGTGTTTGTTCCTTTCGCTTTCGATACGTTCGGCCATCTAGAGATTGAGGCGGTGGCCATGTTGAACCGGATCCAAAAAGTCATGCGTGGGAATAGTGCGGCCTCTAGATTGAAGAATGTTGTTTTTATACGGCTAGGGTTTGCTATTCAAAAGGGGTTGGCGGCGCAGCTTGTTGCCCGCCTTTCCTGCGTGTTGACTTAAGTCGTGTATGTTACTTTTCGGTATAAATAAAAAGTTTCATTTCATAAAAAAAAATTACTATTGATCAATAATATTTAGAATTATTAAAATCCAATTTTTCCTAGATTTACATGGTTTTAGAGCATTCACAGTCGGATCTTTATCCTTATCCTTATAATTCTTATTTTATTAAAAAACACTACACTTTCTCTCTTATTTTCAATTAAATAATACATTTATATACCTTTATCAATATTTTTTCTCTCTCATCCACTAAAAACAATTTAAAATATATTAAAATATTTTTAAGGAGTGAACAGTGTTTCATCAAATTTACCAGTTTTCTTAACTTTCTATCTCTTCTTCACTCACAACCATTTACAACCACACCTTAAATTTTACAAAGAGTTAATTTCGCTTTTGATCCCCAAGGTTTGCAAGTTTTAACACTTCTAGTCCAATTTTAAAATTTATAACATTCCATGCCTTGTATTTGTAATTTTTTTAACAATTTTAGTCACATTTTAAAATCTCATCCAAACCACCGTTAAAACCAGGGGTATTTTTGTAATTAAACCCTTTTCCCTTTATTTATAATTATGTGATACAAAAAACAAAATCACCCCCCCCCCGCCCAAAAATAAAAGGAACGATGGTTCTCTTCCCCCAAAACCCTAATATGTGATTTCACAGCTCCATCATCGATCTCTACCCCCAAAATTAAAGCTTCGATCTCTTCCCCCAAAAAGCATCAAGCTTTGGCATCATCGATTTCTTCCAGTTGCTCGATCTCTCAACAGATCGCATTAACCTTCATCACTGGACGAAATGGTGATTTGCGATTGTGGAACTCGAACCCTCACACGGACATCGCGAATAGCAGCTAACCCTGGACGGAGGTTCCACTGTTGCCCACGATGTGGCTTTGTTGTGTGGGCGGATTGTGCAAGATGCTCTCAGTTGTGCAATGAAAGTAAAGTTGGAAGTGATGAAGTTGAAAGTGATGAAGTTGTGACCATTAGGAGACTGAAATTAGTTCTTTTTTTTAGTTGGGTTTCTTTCTCATGTACTACTTATCTAATTAACCAAATCTGATGTAAATGTCAAGTTTTTTGGTTGGGTCGTAATGTTCTTTTCTAGTTTCTCATGTACTATGTATTAGAAATTTGTGAAGTGGCAATATAAAACTAGTTTTTTGTTCATGTGATTTTAGTTCTGTGATTTAATTCTTGTTCATGTGATTCTAATGGTGGTGTGATCTGTGTTGGGGCCTCAAAAAAAGGGCTGCTGTGTTTGGTGTGGCTTTTAATGCCATATCAATGTACTTGGAAATGCCATAAGATTGACCCATTTGAACTTGGATCAAAGTTGGTGGCCAAGGGGCAGCGGCTGGTTGCCTTGGTGGGTTTGGGGTAAAGAGGTGCTTGGGTGTTTTGGCTGTGAGGTGGTGGTTCGAATTTATTAGCAGAAAAATGTGTTGACCCATTTGAATATCAATGCCATATTAATAAGTAGCATATCATACCATGTATAATATATATTTATCAAAGTTGACATGTATAATATTGGACTTGCATATTTATTTTAATGCCATATCAATGCACCTGTGCATAAGATGTTTCCTATATGCATTGGAGATATTTTGGGATATTAGTTTAGAACCAGAAGGTTCAATCAGTTCATCCAATTCAACAATTCTGACATTATCATTTGACTAGAAATAGAAAAAAGAAAGTGATTTTCAAGCACAGTCGTTCCATGTTTAATGAAAATTTCAATTACCCTTATTACTTCTAACATACTGCAAAAGACTAAGCACATTTGTATCGTTACCTAAAGCCCTTAACCCAACATCAATGTTCTATTCAGGAACTAAATAATGATAAAAAAGTGTGTCTTCCTTTGAATAACCAATATCCTGTATCATTGAATTAACCTCGTGGACAGAAAACTGGTCAGCATCAACCAAATCAACATAACTTACCTTCCCATTCTTATAAATTCTGCCTGGTAAAGAAGTGAATAATCCTCCATGATGAAACTTTACGGAGAATATTGTAGGGATATGACCTAAATACAAAATAGTATAGAAAGTTCACCTTCAATTGTTCAAATAACATAAACAAATGATAATGTTTTGAAACTTATATAATTTTGCTCACCGTATACTTCATGAGGATCGAACACCTCTCCTGTTTTTTCAAACAACCCACATAGTCAGTACCATGATGGTGCGATCCGAAGCTTGCGTGCGTGGAGACGAGCAGCAGATGGTTGAAGCTTGGTGGAAACGAGCAGCGTGGAGGTTAAATCTCCATGATGGTGCGTTAGGGTTTTTTTTTTGAGGGAGGAGGAGCAGGGAACGAATGACTGTGAGAATTAGGAATAGAGATCGATGTTTAACTTATTTCTTTTCTTTTTCCTTTTTTTTAACACACCATTAATATTATAAAAATACCCCTGGTTTTAACGGTGGTTTGGATGAAATTTTAAAATGTGACTAATATTGTTAAAAAATTGAAAATACAAACCCTAAAATTAAACAAGAAGTATTAAAACTTACAAACCTTATAGACCAAAAGCGAAATTAACTCTTTTACATATTACACACACAAATCTATCAAATTGATTGTAAGTTCTTATATAGCAAACGAAATAACATTATTTCGCATTTATTTATACGGTCTTCGCAAACATAAATCTTGTTAACTACCACGACTGTTGATGAAGGTACAAATTTTATTGAACAAGGTACAAGCATTAGGAGAGGTTTTATCCCACAGAAAAAACGCATGATCCTCCCCTTTGGACTCCATCACCTCCAATTTCCCACACCACCCACTTTTCTCCATCAATTCTTTGTAATAAAAACCTCTGTCTCGAAAAGTATCTTTCTCCGCAACCGCTAATAAGATCCTGGAGCACCCCAAACCCGAAAGATTCGGGTCCTTTTCCGGGTTAAACAACGGGTCATCCAACCCACCATCCGGATTCGCCAGTTTCCAAAACTGATCCGTGAACACTTTCAACTGCTTGTATTTCCCAATTTCGGATCCAATCGGGTCGGATCCTCCGAAATACGGGTGGAGCAGGATTACACCGTCTAGGTGTATCCCGGAAACCGGGTCGGGATCTCGCCCGACCCGGATTGCCAGGTTGTGGGCGATATTCGCCCCAGCGCTATCTCCGCCGAAAAACACGTGCCCGAAATCGGCAAAGTTGTTCAGCCATGGGTCCGGACCGGTTCCGGTTCCATGGGAAGCGATCCACTGGACCGCTTCCCACGAGTCGGTATACCCGATCGGAACCGGATGCTCCGGACCCAGCCTGTATTCCACAGAAACGGCGATCACGTTTGACTCAGCCGTGAGGTGGTTAAGCGTGAGGTGGTAGGCAGGACTCACGGTGGATTCGAATACGAAACCGCCGCCGTGGAAGTAAACGAGAACGGGCAGTTTTCGTTTTCGATCTGTGGCGGCGGTTTTGGGAATGTAAAGCCTGGCGGTGAGGTTGGTTTCCGGTGAGATGACGACGTCTTTTGATTCGACTCCGGTGAGGGAGTCGATTCCGGCGGGCAGCTTTTCGGTTCCGACTAATCTTTCGCAGTGGCCGTCTTTGTGAACTCGAATGAAACCGATGATTTCGTGGAGGTATTCGTCGGAGGTTGATATTTCTCCGGTGCCAAAAAGAGAAGACATTTTCCGATGAGTGTGGGAGAAGATCGTGGATCCGGCGAGGAGTATATAAGGACATAATTATAAGGTCTGCTTTTGTTTTGTCTTTTTTTTAAAATAATTTCGACGTGACAATATTGAAAAAACTTGATGGCTACACTCGTTTGATTAAATTAGTCAATGTGAATGTTTGATTGGAGGGTGGGTTATTTTGTTTTATTGTTTGTTTGATTTCGTAAGTTATATTTATTATATTACATATGATATATATTGATTGTCTGATTTATGATGAAATTTATTAAAGTGTTGTTTGAAGATTATAAATAATACCATACATGAAATTTACCATAACAAAAAACATTAAAAAAAAACGTATCGTAGCACTGTAGTATAAAAAGAATGTGCGCAAAAAGGAGTTTACTGAGAAAGAAGGGGGAACAAAATGGTTATTTAACTTTAAAAAGTTGGCAAAATTTAATGTTTAAACTTCAAAATATTGTAAAAACATGGCAACATGTTTTTAAATGTAAATTTATAATCTCAAAAATAAAAAGGTAGTCTAAAGTAAAAAACCTGAAAAAGTTTTGGTGCTATTTACACATAATCAAATGTGATAACATGCTTCACGCCACCCTTTGTCAAATTAGACGTACATCGTCATATATAAAATAGTCTTTTAAAATTAGGGTTTCACTTCTAATATTGTTAATATTGACAATCATCTGATGAATTAGTAATTTATCAAGCAATTACCATTTACCAACCAATTGTGTAATAGGCAAAGTTTTTTTTTTCTTTTTTTTTTTTTTTTTTTTTTGACAAACTTAATTTAAATGGAAATTCAGTGGTGGTGGAGGTTTGGGGCTGAACCGGATGGTCTCTGGCGTAAAGTTGTGGTGGGGCTTCACGGGCTCCCGAGGGGGTTGATGCCAATCCCGGTTAAATCTTCTCTGACGGGTGTGTGGAGAAATGTGGCGCGCGTAAATGATGCTTTTCGCAAGCATAATATTGATTTGATTCAGACCTGTAACGGTAATGGAGGTTTATCGCAAAGTGTTTTCTCAGTGAAGGGACTGAAAGATTTGGTCCGAAAAGCGGGTGTCACTCTGATTTCCGACTTTGTGTGGAATCGTATGGTGCCGATTAAGGTGAATATTTTCTTATGGAGAGCTCAAATGGGTAGAATTGCGACTTATGATAGCTTGGCGAAACGGAATGTGCTCGTGGGCGTTGGTTTGTGTCCGATGTGCAGTGATGCGCCGGAATCTGCGGATCACCTTTTGTTGTGGTGTGAAATGTCGTCTATGGTGTGGGTTATTATCTCAGAATGGTGCAGAATTCCGCCGATTTTTGCGTTCTCGTTATCGGATCTGTGCTCCTTGCATACTTCGTTGATGATCGATGAGACTAAGAGGAGTGTGATTCAGGCTGTGATCTTCACTACCTGTCGGGTAATCTGGTCGACAAGAAATGAGGCTGTTTTTTTGTAATAAAACTCCTTTCTCTAGCTCCTTGCTGGGGGGGGGGGGGGGTCCTTTGTTTTCTTTTGGTGTGAATAAAAGTTGCTGTTAAAAAAAAAATAATTTGTTGTGACACTAAAGTTTAGGTGGTTTCAAAAGTAGCTAGCCTAAAAGATGTTAATGGTGCACATCCTACATGGATTGAATGTTTGAGTTGCCAAGTTGTCAAACATTTTTTAAGAATTTGTTCCGGCTTTAAATTAGTTTAGCAGTGCTTTTATTAGAATTAAACTATTTTAATTCCTATTAAATAGACATTTATAATAATTCATACCATTTTTTAAAATATTATATTTATTGACAATTCATACCTTTTTAAAAAAAGGAAGTGATCATTTTTAACGCCGTTTTGAACTATCTCAAATTTTAATATCTGAGTGAGCTTTATAAGACAAGTTTATAACCGTTCATACTGAATTTGATATTTCAGACTTGACTTACTCGGAAACTCCATTAATGAGAAAACCTATCATTTAAAAAAATAATTTTAAATTAGATTTTAAACTTAAAACCTCTTGATCTCAAATTCTTAACCATCATCCTCATATAAATGAGGAAGGAGGAACTTACAAGAAGTGATGATTTAAACATATAAAATGAAACGTGGGAAAAAAGATTCTCTAAACTAATATTAGAGACAAAAAGTGCAAATTGAGAAAAAGAATGTTTGAATAGGACGCCTCACCTCAAAGTGACGCTCCAATTTTATACTATTTTTACAGTTAATAGCTACTTTAGACTTCATCATGGATTTTTTTTTTGTTTTTTTTACCAATCACTATTAGTGAAGCGGTTATTCTAGTGAATTCTTAAAAAGTTTGTGAAACTTCAAGCGGTCTAGATGAGTATAAAAATTGGCTTTTTAAATATAAATTTAACATCATATTGATACTAAAAATATTTAACATATCATAACTATTAGTGAAACGGTTATTCTAGTGAATTTTTAAAAGTTCGTGGAACTTCAAACGCTCTAAACGAGTATAAAAATTGGCTATTAAAATAGGGGTGTGCATGGATCGGATTTTGGCTAAAACCGAATCCAAATCCGAACTTCGGTTTTTATAATTTTCAAATCCATTCGGATTCGATTTTTTCGGTTTCACGTATTTCGGTTTTCGGTTTTTTACGATTTGGATTCGATTTTTTCGGATCCAAATCCATGTGAAATTTTGGGCTAAAAAAACTAATCATATTAAATTTGGGTCTACTCCATTTTCAATTATAGATTAATTGACTACTAGTAGCATTCAAAATAAAACTTTAAAATCCATAACGTTGTAAAATGATCCAATCTCAAACACTTAAACGACATTCAAACAAAGATTAAAGTTGTATGATGATCTAATCTAAGAAACTCAAAGATCCTAATAATTATATATAATATTTTAAAATTAAAGTTTAAAAATCCTTCAATAATTAAATAGATCGGTTCGTTTTTTTTTCGGATTTTCCGGATTTTCTTTTAGCTAAACCCAAAACCGATCCGAAATTTTGGATTTCGGAAAAGTTCAATCCAAAGCCGTCGGTTTCTATTTGGATTCGATTTTTTCGGTTTGGGTTTTTCGGTTATTTTGGTTTCGAGTCGATTTTTTCGGATTCTTGCACACCCCTAGCTAAAAAAAAAATCACTAAACCTTCAACATATCATGACTCGATATTATAGGCTAACGAGAAAATCACACTAGTAGTCGACAATGACGCGACCTCAAATATCATAATAGAAAATGAGAGGTTAAGAAAAAATTGACGGAAAACATTCTTGAAGTCACTTGGTGGGTGTTTTTGAAAGACTCGCAACGATGCTACTTTCAACCGGAATTATCTGAAGACGGCTCAAAATTTTCACACAGTCATTTATTTTCCGTCTCATCTGGTTGTTACTAGGGACAAAAAGGTTAAGGTCTCGTGGGTCGACTGGCTTCGTAATTCTCGCTTAACTTTGTAATTTTTGTGGTGATGGGTAGCTTTTTCGACCTCTCAATTTTTTTTTTAATATTATCTCTTTTGCCGTTAAAAAAAAGGACATCACAACGCCTAGCATGTTATGAGAAGATGAATTAATTTATATAAAACAATAATATATACGTAAACGCACCAAAGTTAAAAAAAATATCAGACAAACTGAAATTGTAATAAGCGATACGTAAACATGAATATGTTAAACTTAAACTATGGAAAACTAAATAAAAATGTAAACACTAGATCGGATCCTACTACTGATTGTATTGATCAATACTATGAGACAAAGAGGTAAATAGAGCTATGCTTTATTGAATTCACTAAGATCAGATTACAGAGACTCTGAGAGAGAACACCATGGAAAACACACAGTTACCAATGACTCATAACGGTTCGTTGTTTGCTACATGCACACTTGAACTATTTATACCTGACTCTATCCAACGAACCAGGCCCAGTCACGAACCGTTAGTTCGTGACTCACGAACCCCTGGTTCGTGGGTTTGTTAGTTGACATACTAACTCATTCCTAGCTCTATGTACACGAGACACATGTTTATGCTCTAACAGACTCCCCCTTAACGTGTGATGTATCTCTACTAACAAAATTTCTAATATCTAATTTTCAACATTGCTGCATCAGATCTTCAACTTGGAATTTCTTACCAGTTGTTGAGTTTGCATGGCTGAATCAGAACTTGATCTTCTTTTGATCTTCAAGATCCACCTTGTGAAAGATACTTCAATAATCTCATTTCACCATGCTTCAGTCTTGACACACATAATCTGCACCTTTAGAAGACAAAACTGCGGTTTTATTTTTCGTACCAAAATTAATTTAATCTTGGGCAAAAATCTCCTTTGGAGAACCAAGATATTTTAGTTTTGACATTTGTTTTGTATCGTGTATCGATTGATCGAAAACAAATAAGAAACACAATATTTTTGGCTTTTTGAAACTTTATATCAAAACAAACCTAAAATCTTTATGGATTTTTAGAAATGAAAATATAAATGCAATACAGAAATGAAATACTGAATCACACACTATTTATGGTATTTTGCGAGAAAGTTCACGACTTGGGATCATATTGAACATAACACGCTGAACTACACTTCAATTTCAATTACGTCAGCACATAAGCCAAGTTGATTGCCGATATAATTTGTACATCTTAAGCTCATGCATAATCATACTCATAACATCTGGATATGTTAAGGTATTACTTAGATTGCTTTGACCAGTGTACCCCACACTATCAGAAATATTCAGATATGTTTCACATATTATCATGTGATTATACTTGTGAATCTCACAAAGTATTTTGTATTCATGATATCGTCAATTGTGTTCCGTGTAAAAAGAAATAAGAGCATTAAATCGTCTACCATAAGGTCGATCTTTCGATACGCAGATAAGGCCTCAGATTTAACAAAATAAGAAAAATAGAAACAATTTGAAATTGTATAATTCATCAACAATCAGGTCGGTCTTGTGGACACTTAGAGAAAGTCCGATGAATTATACGAAACACCAATGAAAATAAAGCAGAATCTTAATGAACAACTATCAGGTCGATCTTGTGAATACTCAAATATAGTCCGATCATTTAAGAAAATAAAGAAAATCAAACAAGTTTAAATCTTTGCAAAATAAACACATGTATACACAGTGACTTCTCATTTTTCCTTTTCACATATCTTTTCAATATCTTGAGATACGTTTCAAGATGTTGTCTCCTCGGTCAAGCATAAGTTTTTAATGTATCACATTTGAATACTTTCTGATCCGCTCAGCCTACCAAGCACATCAAACAATGGTCTTATGACCTTTTTATTTATTCTATCCGCGAGTCAAAAACGTAAGCCAATTTCCAAATATGTCGGATCAATTACTAATCTTTTAATGTTTTTGTATTTTTCATGACCATTTCTCTCCCTTTAAATGAAAACTCTATTTTTGGATTTTTCATTATAACTAACAACTATCTTTGGCTTTTTGGAAAATTTTCTCCCCTAAACTACAAACTAAATGCATTAAAGAAAGAAAAATGACCAACCGATACAGATACCATTCACTTTAAGCTTTCAGAAAAAATTCAGTTTGAAATTTGTATCTTTGAAATTTAAGTTACGCATAAAACTCTACGATCGGCAACTTCTTGAAGCAGAAACTTCACAATCACTGACGAGTCTTCTTGAAGAAACCTGCACACTAGACATAACAATCGTTTATAAATTACCCGAAGCATATGGCTTCTGGTCGTCCAGTGTCCTCAAAAAAATCATTAGCAGCCTTGCAAACAAACTTAGGTCGCCACTGCATCTTTAGTTTTTCAGATTTTAATGAGTCATCATCAACTAATGAACCACCCATACTTGAATCATATTTAAAAAATTGTTTCTATTAAGGATTAACGTGTGAGGGTGTTGACACGGTAAAAACTCTGCCAGATAAGCAGTGGCTAGGCAGACTTTTTTATCTGGAGGGTCGTAATGTAACTATTACAGATTTACAATTACAATGTATATTGATAACTTTCTAATGTCGAGATTCATTTTTTATGATACACTCACTTACAAAAACTCAAACGATATGTTTAGTAAAGATACGCAAATTAGTAACTCACATTCTCGTTTCTGATTTAGAAAGAATTAGAAAATGTTTAAAAAACAATTTTAAAAAGAATTAGAAAATTGGATTTAAAAAATTCCAACTTTTACTTGTTAGCCGCCAATAATCCCACGTTTAAAAATCATTTCCACCAGTCCCAACTTTCATTCGGGTTTTATTTTATAGACCCACTGTTAACTTTTCTAACACCGTTAAATAGATACTGACGTGGCATGCTGGCATGTATTTTTTTTAATTCTATTTATCTTTTATTCCATGTCATATTACAAATGTCCTTTTTATTTAATTTTCAATTAAAAAAAAATCAAACAAGCAAATCGTATACCTAGTTCAACAAGTTCTCCCCAAAATCGCTACTTCACCAGTTCCTTCGGCAATCGTCTTCCATGTATTCCCAATCCTAAATCGCTACTTCACAACCAAACCCCATTCATCCCTGCTGCAAAAACCCAAGATAAACCCTTAATTCATCTCACCCACAAAAAAAAAAACTCTTCCTTTACAACTTGTTGGTGTTTTAGTGTAATTAAGGTTACGTATGACATTCAAAGAAGACTGCAGCTTGTTTGAATGTCATCGGGACTAACGGGGGTTCGGGGGTAGCGCCCCCGAGAACCGGGGTCCAAGGGACTGAAGGGACTGAAATTGTCATTAGATAGAAGTTCAATTCAGTTATCGTTATTCGATAACTGAATATACGCTCCTTTGGGATCTTGTCGTACACACATTCTCAAATTACGATTTCAGAAACTCGCTCTCAAGAAAATTGCAATCATAATCCGTTCAGAAATCTAGTAAATCGAATATGATTTTATCCGGTCATTCAATTGGTATTCACTCCAATTTGTTTGATCTGAAAGTGTAACACACGACTTCAGATTTATCCAAGCAATCCAAGAAATTTCCCAACACACCTCCTATATCCTCTTAATTCCCCACAATCGTTCAACTAATTGATTCATTAATCATGGGTTGCGCCTCATCTAATCAGGTACTCGAAGCCGGAACCTTCAATGTCTACCGTCCGGCAGCCGGCAGCTTCGCAAGTTCGCCGTCTTCGACATCAACGCCATCAAAGAGCCCTGGCTAGCGGCGAAGCAACCGGAAGACGAGAAGCTACAACCGGAAAAACCCTCGCCCACTTTCCCGCTCCTATGCTCGAAAAGCTCGATGAAAATGAAGACGCTCCACGGTTGTGAGATGAGGTCAGCAAGCAGTTAGCAGACCTCAAACCCACCTTAAACTCCCCGAAACACCCTCCGCCGCCGACACGCCACCGCCACAGTCACCGGAGCAGCCAAGAAAGTTAAAGCGCAAGAGCTTCTCGTTCCACACGCTTGAAGAACTCGAAAACATCGATTTTGGGGAGAACTGGGTATACGATTTGGGGGAGGAACTGGTCGTTCTTTTTATTTAGGGATTGCTTGTTCGATTTTTTTTAATTGAAGATTAAATAAAAGGTGATTTGTAATATGATGTGGAATAAAGAATTAAAAAATAAAAAAATACATGTCAGCATGCCACGTCAACATATAATTAACGGTGTTAGAAAAGTTAACGGCAGGTCAATTAAAAAAAACCGAATGAAAGGAAATGATTTTTAAACGTAGGATTATTGGTGGCAAATAGGTAAAAGTTGGTATTATTTAAATCCAATTCTCCAAAAGAATTAAACATAATAACATAACATGTTATGTGACAACCATTAGGAAAGCAACTTTGAACGAACGATTTATAAATAATTAAAATAAACTTGATAAAACAACAAAAGAAAATTAAGAAAAAACTTTAGAGAATTGAATTAGAGAAAAATAAAAAGAAACAAAAAAATGATTATAAAAATTAAACATGACAACGTGAAGAAAAAGAAAATAATAAAAAGTTGATGATTAAACTTCGCTGAAATTTCGTATATCATTTTTAAGTTTGCTTTAAGGGTCTAAATAATAAAGCTTTAAAAGTTTAGTAAGTATAAATTTCCAACTTTCAAGTCAAAAGTACTTTTTCGATTTGGGCTATTTATGATAAATTTTAAATGACCCACATCTATCTATTTTCTATCTATATTAACATCTATACTATTTAATAAAAAAATTAAAGTGTTACGTGTAATGCTCACATTCCACCTTATAGCATTCACGAAAGATTCTTTATCCTCATTATTATAATTCATACTTTTATTATTACTTTTTTTCTCTCTTTCCTTCACAATCATAATTAAATAATATTTTTTTATACTTTTATCATTAAATTTTCTCTTTTTCATTCCTTAAATTTTAGAAAATCATCAATTTTTGTTAAACTTTTTCTCTCTCCTCTACTCACATAATTTTTTTGAGAACCTGTCATGAATGCTCTTAGATCAATTTCCCGCTCATTTTTGGAGCCAACTGGGATTAAAAACCAAAATTATATCCTTAATTGGTTAGTCAACTAAAATATTTTTTTAGGGTTCGGCTATAGAAAGCCCACCCATTCACTAAAAACAACACATCCTCACGATCGTTCTATGAAAAAACGATCCAAAAACGATTGTTTTTAACTAAACGGGCCAATAAGATATTTAAAAACAATAAACTGTTAAATTGACAATGATTACTCTGATTACGAGAATGATTAGGAGAATTTGGTTGGACCGTTTTGCCCAAAACGACTGTAGGGTAGATTTTTTTTTTTGCTACTTTGCTTCTTAACGATTGTGGGAAAAAAATTATTATTTAGTTTAATTTTTGTTTTGAATTTAAGTTGGGAAATAAAAATGTAGCCATTGGGGAAATGTAGCCGTTGGAAAAAATATAGCCGTTGGAAGGAGTATAGGATATATATATCAGTACTGGTACACATAATGTTTACATATCCTCAATGGCCAATCGTCAAAACAGGGCTTCTTATTCCCGTCATCAGGAAACTGAAGACGATGATCCATACAGTATCTCATACAATGAATTTCTACGTATTATGGAAGAATCAGTTTCGGGTGATGAAATGAATCCCATTGACGTTGATCTCATTCCAGACAATAGCCGTCGTCAACGTGTTAACCCATTTGGCGGTTACCCGTAACCTCGTCCTCCGGTGAATCCACCTCGTCCTCTGGTGAATCTACATCGTCCTCCGATGAATCCACGTCGTCCTCCGGTGAATCCACGCCGTCCTCCTGTTAATCCGCCTCGTCCTCAGGTTAACCCACCTCGTCCTCCGGTTAACCCCGCCCCCGAACTCGACTGGGACTTCCCTTGGAATCATTAAAATTATCTTTAGGTTTATGATGTAATTTCCTGTATTTGTATTCTGGTCGGTGATGTAATTTTCAGAATAATAGTAGCAGATCTTTTATGCTAATATAACATCATTTATTACTTGTTCATTGTGAATTTGACTTTCAAAATAGAGACATTGGTTTTTTTTTTTGGGGGAAATTTCAAATATTGTTTTATTTTAAGATTTTTGATGGTTTTATATGGCCTTTTTAAGGCCTTTTGAATGATTTTTTTTTCTTAGTATTTCTGATTCGCCCCAATTTTTTTTTTATGAATCATATATTAGTTTTGAAGGCGCATTATAATAATTCCATTTGAATTTTCCAAAATTTAAGTTGTTTAATAATTTCATCTGTCTCACATTACCAACCTCCTCGTCGTTAAACCACATCGCCCTTGCGTGGCCTTCTAGATTTTCCGAGGGCTCGTGGTTATGCTCATGGTTGACCACCTCTAATTTCCAACCGGCTAGATTTTTTCGGTAGTTACCTTTCAGATGGAACGAACATTCACATTTCTTGCTGCCCGTCTTTCTCTGCCCAGTACCCTTTGGTATGTAGTTACCTACGTTGTTGGGAAACAATTCATCGAATCACGACATCTCATACAAATTTTATAGATTGAGTAAATGATCGAACCGAATAACAGTGGACGATTGATCGATATATGAAAATATACGATCGATCATTTGATATACGATTTAAACAGAATAATACATCACATCGTTATATATCGTTTTAAACAGAATGATTCATTGTGGGATTCAATGGGATGAAGCCCATGGTCATTTCGTTTAAAACGGCCCAATACCAACGCTTGTTTTAGAAGAAACGACACCCATAATAAAACATGATATGACGGGGTTGCAGGCTTTTGTTTGGAAATGACCGTTAATAAAAGTCTAGGTCAGTCACTCTCAAAGTTGGTTTGTATCTCAGAAATCCATGTTTCAGCCATGTACAACTTTACGCCGCATTGTGAAGAGTGAAGAGTGAAGAGTAAAGAGGGACTTAAACTTTTGAGAGCATTCACGCTAGAGTCCCTATAAATCTGTGAGTATAGTCCTTAAAATTTAAGGTGTAGTTGTGAGTGGTTGTGAGTGAAGGGGAGAGAAAAAGTTAATGTTCATCTGTAAATTTGATAAAAAAAATTGTTGATTTGGTAAAATTTGAGGTTTATGTTAGAGAAAGAGAGAGAAAATGTAATGATAAGGGTATAATTTAATTGTGGTTATGGGTGAAAGAGAGAGAGAAAAAATATTGATAAAAGTATAAATTATAAAGATAAAGATAAGAAACATATTGTGAATGCTCTGATACTGGATGAAGATGGCAACGTGACTAACCATACATTAAATGTAGTTTACAAATATATCTTTTCCAATATGTAATTTACTTTTATAACTTATTATATGTTTCGTTTTACTTTTAATTCAAATTATGAAATTCATTATAATTTGGTACAATTTTGTTTTTACTTTTTTTTTTAAATGATGTCGTGCGATGCACATGTTTAATAAACTAGAATAATAGATAAGATAAATAAGATTTAATTTGGGCTACCACATTTGTCTCTTTCCTTTATCTAACCCGAGTTACATCACGTGATAGCAGAGCTCACACCGCTGCCGGAGAAAAACATTATGTTCAAATTATTTCATTTGTATTTCTTTCAACCAAGTACAACGAAACATTAAGGGGTCAAAGTATCAAAAGTCCTTGCTGTTGTATTCATTTTTAACTGTACATTTCGAACGCCCGGAGGCTCGCTGGAGGGTCAATGGACCCTCTGGACCCTCCTATAAATCCGTCGTTACAAATAAGTCAATGAAGGTGGTAGATTTTGAAAAACCGTAAGATGGATCTTACTAGAGGTTTGCTTGATCTAAGAACGAGATGAAAACGAGATGTAAATAAAATCTGTTTTATTGAAATCAACAAAGACTCAATTACAAACTCTCTAATCAGCTCAACAGAGAAACACTCTCAAAACACATAGTTAAGATCTGGTCTCTCTCCACTCGTCTCTCTTCGTTACAAATTACAAGACAAAGTTCCTATATATATACGTCTGGGCCGAACCTTATCCGAACTCCAGGTTCGGCCGGTCCGAACTCCAGGTTCAGCCCTGGTTCGGCAAGCAGCTTGAACTTGTATCTTGAACTTCACATCGTCTTGTTCAGATACTTCACATTACGCACATATTAGGTATCAACAAACTCCCCCTCGACAAGTGCAGTATCACCTTCTGCTAAAAACTTGTATCATGTATCTTCAATCAAATTCTTCCTCTTCTTTGACGATGAGTTCAATCTTGAATACTTGATATTGCATCGTGTGTAAACTCTTTATCAAAAATCTTCTAAGGACTTGAAGTTATAATGTTCTCTTTCCACTTAGAAACCTGCCAACATAAATAATCTTGGCGCAAAATGTCTCTTCGAGACTCCAAGATATTTTGATTTTGAAATTGATTTCGTATTGCGTGTTGATCAATCGAAAACAAATTAGAAACAAAATCTTTTTGGCTTCTAGAAACTTTAAATCAAAACACACCGAAAATCTTTTTGGTATTTTCTGATATGAAAATTAAATGTAATACAGAATCAGACACTATTTTTGTCTTTTGTGAGAAAGATCACAACGCGAGATCATTTCAGACATAACATATTTAGCACATTTTAATTTCGGTCTTATTCAGCATGCAAGCCAAGATAATCACAAATACAAAATTGAGGTTTATTTAAGCATGCACCAATCATATTTATCGTTTTCAGACATGCTTAAAGGTAATTTTTATCATGCACTAATAACTCGGCCTCTACTCTATCAGAAATACTAGCAAATCATCATGTTTATCATATAAAAGTAACTTTTATTTGAGATTTAATCATCCTTGATGAGTCATGCAAAAAAAAAAAACAGAATATCAAATACGTAGCAATCAGGTCGGTCTTGTGGACACGCAAAGAAAGCCCAAGTATTTTAGAAAATAAGAAAGCAAAACAAGTTGAAGTTGTATAATCCAGCAACAATCAGGTCGATACTTCCGTATACGCAGAGAAAGTCCGATGGATTATATGAAACACCAATGAAAATAAAGCAGAACGTCAAACGAACAACAATCAGGTCGATCTTTCGATACGCAGAGAAAGTCCGATCGTTTGACAAAATAAAGAAAATCAAATAAAAGCATGCATTCATCAGGATATCTCTTTATTCTATTTTTGTCAGAATCATTATACAACAATCATCAAGAAGCAAATAACCAAAGATCATTTAGGCAAGCTTTATGTTTATATCTTACTTGCAGATATCAGATTAGTCATGCACATTCACAGATTATGCAAGTACCTACAGCCTTTAGACTTAATCTATCCATGGCAGATAAACGTATATGCTGATGTACTATCATTTCTCGTTTTTGTCAGAATTTCTCAATTTTTCATCATTTTTTTAATATTTTCCTAATTTCTCCCCCCTTAAATTCAAACAAACACTATTTTTTGAATTTTCAAATTTTCTCCCCCTAAAAAATGAACGAAAGAAAATGAAAAACAAAAATGAAAATGATCGATCAACACTTGACACATTTTTGAAAATGAAGTTTTTGAAAATCAACTTTTCAAAGATAAGAACAATGCATTTGAACTTAAAACCACAAGTATCCAACAATCTCTCGATTACTAACAGGTCTTCCTGAAATACCTGCAAACACTGGAAAATAGTAAGTTCTTAAGACCCCGACCCTCATCCCCAACGATGGTAGGTCATCCAGTGTCTTCAACAAAATCTGTGTTGGCCGTGGAGACAACTTTCGGTCTCCATTCCTATTTTGGTTTTATGATTTCTAGTGAACCATTGTCAACTGATGAGTGACAATCAGAACTACTACCCAACTTTTTCGAAGTAATCTTCTTTTTCCTGAAAAATTAGTTTTGGGTATTGGTTCACTAAAAATAATGCCATCAAGAACAACATACATTGTATGTTTGGCATTTGATGATGAATTGTTAGTTGTCGTAGGACAAATATTTGCATAATGACCCTTCTTACGACAAACATAACAAAGTCTTTCACCAGTTGGATTGATTGAAATTGGATTTCCAAACTGATCAGTGAAACATTCATCATAAACTTTTGAAAACACAGGTTTAGGTTTCTTTGGTTTTTGGAATTTTGGAAAACATTTTGGAGAATCATAAAAACCAATATCATCTCCATAACCAAAGAATTTATCTTTATGATAAAACCTGTTTGATTTAGCAGAATGAAATGAATCTGAATTGTTACCGCCTTGTGGTGTGGCATCAAATATACAAGAAGACTCTTCAGAAGAAAGCTTTTCATATGATGAAGATACCTTCTTCTTCCAACATTGTGACTTCTTATCTGAAAACACCTTCTGCTTCTTTATCTTCTTTGCTTTGAATTCCATCTTGTTGAAATCCTTACGCAACATTTCTTTTTCTTCAAATCCCAAACCACCATTCTTTTGCGTGAATTTATCTTTAACAGAATTGGTATCTCATGACCTTGTTTGACAAGCTTTGTGAATTCAGACTTGATACCTTTCAAATCATTTTTCCCAGAAATCAAAGTATCATCGATCACGATCTCAGAAAACTTTGGAATCTTTACATTTCCGGGATTTCCATCAAACACCTTTTCTTTTGCAAGAAATGTAGATTTGGAATCAAACTTCAATCCTTTGCAATAATCAAACTCTTTTTTATTCTTCTTAGATTTTGACTTGGTTTTCTTTCCTGAACTGGTATCAGCAAACTTTGAATAATCATGCTGTTAAATTCCAGATGGTATAGCTGGAACAAACAGTTCAATATCCACGGGAGCAGGAACTTGATGAAGACTTGTATCTTTACCATTCTCCTGACTCTTTTCCAACTTATACAAATAATTCAGGAAAGTCGGTGAATTGTGGCAATTTTTCAATTTCCTTTGTAAGTCAAAAATCTCAATCTTTTGTTCAGCTATTTTCGTAATAGCTTCCATCAACTCTTTCTGTGAAGCAATGTACTTGTCCGACAATCTGTTATAATCAAGTTTATGACATTCTCTCAAGTGACAATCTTCCAGAACTTCGGTAGTAACTTTCTCAACCTGTTTCTTATAATAGACAACATCTTGTTTCAAAATGTTATTTTGACTTTGAACCTCACCATTTTCATTACGCAACTTTGTGAGTTCCTCCTGAAGTTGAATTATTCTATCAGCAGCTTCGACAGAAATTTTATAAATATTCTCATACTTTTGTTGAAGTGGATAACATTTCGCAAATAAAGCATCAAAATCTTCAACAACTTCCTTTTCCTTAGCTTGAGCTTTATTGCATTCTTCAACCAACATATTTTTCTCTTTCAACCATTCTTCCTTAATACTAGCAAATTCCAAACAATTTGAACATGATGCAGACACATCCTTTTGAATTTCTGCAACTAAACCATCACAGACTTTAATTTTCCATTTCTCCACTTCCTTTGTCAGAAAAATATTCTCTTCAGTCAACTTTCCCACCTCATTCTCTAATTCTTCAATTTAAACTTTAACCTTCAAATCTTGATTAACTGTTTCAACCGTTTTCTGAGAAAGTTTAGACATATGTTCCTCACATTTTGTCTTAACATAATCCCATATCAGTTTTGCTTTTCGATATTTCTCGATTTGACTTTTAAAAGTTATAGGCAAAGCTAATAGAAGAAGTGCAACAGTCTTTTCATTTTGAGCGTATGATTTCCTTTCTTCACTTGAAAAATTATGCACCTCCTTAAAATCACCACCATAATAAGTTGGATACTTAAATTCATTCGTAACCGGTATCCAAATTTTTTTTATCCAAATCAACAACATAAGCTCTAAATTTTGTTGCCCAACCATGATAATCGTCACAAGTTATCAATTTTGGTACATTCTGATGATGAAGTTCAATGAACACCTCAATTTCGTATATTTTGGAAATTGTGAAATTCGATATCAAAACATCAAACTTGAAATTGAAGGTCTTCCAAGCGGATTTTGGGTACCAAAACGGAGGGTACTAGCTGTTAGGCGAGTAAAAGTATAGATCTTTCCGAGACAGTCGTTTTGGCTGGTATTGGGTTCCGTAACTCTTAACGGTTCTCAAGTTACGTTAATTTCCGTGAAACAATCCAAAAATACTAATCCTGTCCGAACTTGATTCAAACCCTATCCGAACTTCTCCCGAACTGTGTCCGAACCTTATCCGAACTTTATCCACCCGAACTCCTTCCGAACTTAAACACAGTCAACAATGTCCGAACTCTACCCGAACTCTCTCCGAACATTGTCCGAACTTCTCACGAACTTAAGGTTCGGAGCGGTTATCTGGGCGAACCTGAGGTTCGGACGACGGTTATTTGGCAGACTCACGAACTCGTCCGAACTGAGGTTTTTGATAGAAAATCGCGATTTTATGCATATTTGAGTGAGATTTTCAGTAGTCAACATTGTTTTAGCAACATAAATGTTTCAGAAATGAATTGCACTCGAAAAGCTCAAAGATTGACTCGTTTTTTAATGAAAAACACTCGGTTTTATCAAGAAAACGACCACGATCAAAGCAAACGCAATAGAGCAACCTGGATTTGCTCTTATACCACTTGAAAATGCGTGAGCGGTAGATCGTCTACTTAGTCGTATCGAAATGAATGTAAAACGAGTAAGAACACGAGATGTAAATACAATGAAGCATTGTATTAACCACAGAGACCACAAAGTACACATATATGAGATATGACCAAAAGCTCTAAGACTCTCCCTTGAATACAACACATGACTTGCTATTTATAGAGCTGAATCTCGATGTTTCGAACCTTAAGTTCGGACCTGTTTGGACTAGTCCGAACTCGAAGTTCGCCAGGAGTTCGGACCACAACTATCTTGCATATCTTCGTCTTGTATTCAATACTTCACATGAAGATCACTAACCAGGTACTAACAGATTTACCAGCAAAAGATCTTTTAGCCCTTTTAGAACAATAGTGTGCCATGTCGCCTTTTCGGCGACATTGATAGCACAAACGATATGACTTTGTTGACTTCTTTTTATCCTGAAATGCGTCACACACATGATCAGGATCGAAATAATCATAAAAATCATCAAATATTTTAAACCGATTATTGTGCACCCGTTTTGAAGTTGGACTTTGAGGAGGAGAATTTGAGCCCGATGAAGAAAATTTTACCGACTTGTGACCAACTCTAGATGAGCCTGACGAAAATTTCTGCTGAGTACTCCTGAATCCTTCACTTTTCTTGGAAACAACCGATTAATCATATTTACTAATAAAATTCTGAGCCAAATGATACAACCGATCAATATCTGTGTACTCTATCTTTTTCAGACACCTTCTTCTGAACCTTCTTTGTACTCTTTTTCAATCCTTGCTTCTCTATTTCTTGTTTCTCACACCTTAAACATGTTCTTATGTATCTAGGGAGATTAGAAAGATTGATTTGAATTTTAGACGGTGATTCTTTGTCTTTTCAACTCTATTAAATTCAGTCTGAATGTCCTTGATTTTCTTTTGTTCCAGCAAAGAAATATCAATCTTTTCCTCCAATGCAAAATCTTCAGACTTTGCAACAATCTTCCTAGTAAACACCTTTCTTCGTTTTCAAATGAAGTTGAAGCTGGATTGAAACTGAAAAACCTTTTCAACAACATTCTTCTTCTTCTCAACATGCTTGTCAGCTTTCTTTGCCTTAGAATCATTCTGTCTTCCAGATATGGATACAAAGTTAGAATAATCAAACTTACCATTAGTTGGTTTGACCTCGGCAAGAGGATCAGTCTGAACAACCGGATGTGGAACTTGATTATGCTCTTCTCCTCTAAACACCTTCTTAAAATTCTCATCGTTACACAAGTAACTTATGAAAGAATGTGAATTCTTCAGATTGTTCAATTGCCTTTGTAGATCAAGCACCTCGATGTTTAAGTCTGAAATTTTCTTTTGTGCTTCACCTAACTCCTTTTCTGATTTAATCAGCTTTTTAGACATTCTGTTTGACAAAGACTTTTCTCTCCTCATATCATCATGATCACTATAAACTTCTTGCATTACTTTTCCCATTTTTCTTTGTAAATATCAACATTTCTTGTCAGCAGCTTGTTTGCATCTGTCAGACTTGTTACTTTAGTAAGCAATTCAGAATGAGTAACTCGATGTTTAACCTCCATTGCATTAACCTCATCATAAGACTTTTGAAGTATATCAAGTTTTGTTTTTCATTTAGTAAACAAAGCATCAAAATATTCAGTTTCTTCCTTAGCTTCCTTCTCCCATTTTTTCAACATTCTTAACTAATACTTCACTCTCAGCAGTCAATTTTAAAACCTTTCCAACAAGCTCTTCGTTTTCACTTTGACAATGTAATTTTTGTTCAGTAGCTTCAACACACATATATTTATAACTTTCACACTGAACCAAAATAGATAAATGTTTCACGATCATATCGTCAACCTTCTTCTTGATTTCTTCTAACTCTTCTATCAACAAACTCTTTTATTTGTCTATCTCTTCATTTGCCTTCATAACCTCATCAGAAACTTTACACTTCTTCTTGTAAACATCCAATTCATCTTCAACACTTTTACATTTCTCAAGAAACTGATTCTTCTCTTTCAGTAATTCCCTAATAGCTTTATCTTCTCTTTGAACAAAATTCACACAAGGATTCATAACCGCTTGTGTCAGATTCAGAATCAGTTAAACAAATATCACTTTGTGCAACCTTGACCATAAAATCAAATTCATCTCCATAATCAACATCTAATGGAGCACTTGTGTACTTTTTATCTTTTTTCAGTAAATGCATATTTAGACTGACTACCAAAGTATTCTCCCCATTCAACACCTTCCTCAGTTTGAGAAACTGCAGCTTTTTTACTTGAATTATTAGAAGTATAGCATGTGTGAACTTTCTTTTCAGAATTAGAGTGACTTGCTTTTGTTGAATTGCATTCTCTAGCAAAGTGTCCAAATTGTGAACACTTGTGACAGTTAACCATTGATTTATCTAAACCCACTTTATCATATGGATTTAAACCATCTTTTCATGTTTTCATTATAAACTTCTTAGCTCTTTGCACTAGTATCGCCATAGACCAGTTAAGATCCATATGTTTAAGATTATATGGATCTATCTGATCTAAATCTTCATCAAACAGATCAGTATTTGGCATACTTACAGTCAGGAGTCCATAATATGATGACAACAAAGCAGAAATTAATGCCAAATGTTCATTAGTTGTCTTGCAGGAATAGCACTTGAATTAGATTGAACTGGAATGTGAACACAACAACCCTTTGAACTAGAATTATATTCACCTGAAACTTCATAACCACCAGAAATCTATTCAGCAACAAAAGCAGTTGAATGATGAGAACTAAAATTTGATTTAGCTTTAGCATTCAATGTGGAAGAATTTTCTCTATAATATAATGCAAGATTTTGAAATTAAGCAAGCGTTGTCTTTTTTACTGACATCTCCAATTCACGAGCTTATAATTTGCTTGTCAGTTTGTGAAATGACCATCCTGAATAATCATTGTCATGAGTCAACAATAACACGTAATTTTCCCATTTGTTTGGTAAAGCTTCCAAACACTTTTCTTTCAGCTCCTCATCATCTTTTGTAAAATTCACAACTTCAAGTTCACTAATTAGATGAGAAAATCTTGAAACTAAATCCGATTTTTTTTATGAGAGTCTTAAAAGTCCATTTATTTCATATTTATCGCTCCCTAAACACACATAGTTGGGTCTAAAATATATTGATTTAGCTAAGGGGCTATTTGGTTGGAACTGCATTATTAAGTGCTGAATCAGTAAGATGACTGATTATATAAGAGATTCTGAATCAGTTAGTGCTGAAACAGTAAGTGTTGTTTGGTTGGACCTTTGAATGGTTATGTAGAATTACTATTTTACCATTGTGTCCTGAATATTTAATAGTTATTAAATAAAAAACATACAAACCATCATCGAAAATCCAAATTACACCTAAATCCTTAAAAAATCATAAAAACATACTGAAATCAAAATCCAAATCCAAATTAATTATTTGACAGTAGTTGAGTAGTTATCTCGTCATGCAAAATGGCCATCTGCTCAATGCTTTGTGAACCCCATTACTTGTCGTGAGTGACTGATTATGAGTTTCTTCATCTTGTGAAGTAGACCCTTCAAAAAATTAAATACACAACTCTGAATGATCAAGTGGTGCTCGTCTTAATGTTTCTACGATTTTGTTGGACTATAATCATATCGGTTCTTCATTTGTTTTTTATCTCAAGTGACAATGAAGTGAAATTTCATGGATACATGATTCTAGAAAATTTTTGTCAACATCTAGCCTTCAATTGATTCTAAGCTTTTTCTTTGTTCCATTTCTTTAGTACAATCTGCAATCAATTAAAAAACTACATCAAACAATATACACACAATATTGTCAACAATCTAAATACTAAACAAAGCAAATAACCACATCAAACAATCTACACAAAAATCAAACACTTTTAAATACTTGACAACCACCATTGTTTAACCAAACAATTGAGCAAATATGCAAAAAAAAAGTGAAAAAGTGAAATCGAAGCAAGTATCATAGTGATATTCATGAGAAAGAGAAATAACCATAAACACATAAGCAGCAATGTATTGGCTGAATATAAGTATTTGCACAATCAAAATTAGAATCTCAAATCAATAATTCACATAATCAAACATCACATAGTTTTGCAGATAGGTTTTTATATCTGTTATTTGTTTGATTTTGAATGGACGAGAGTGATGAATACCAATTTGTAAAGAGTCCATGGATTTTGAACAAAACCCTAATAATCTTTCCTTGGAGCGTGGCTGGGAAAGAAGCAGAAGTGTGGTTGGGAAGGAAGTCGCCGTCGTAGGAGATATGTTAGGGCCGGCCGGCGCCGGCGAGGTGCAGGGCGGCGCTCGCAAGATCGGCGATGTCCTGGTTGAAGGGGAGCAGAGGTAGCGACTTTGAAGGGAGGGAGGGTAAAGTTCGACCTTTTTTTTCTTTCTGTCTCATTTAGAGAGTGTTATAAATCTAAGCGAATAAGTGGTCATTAAGACCTCTTACTGATTAAGAGGTAAGTAAAATGCATCAACCAAACATTCTTAATCTGTGCGATTCAGATTCGTTCCCATTAAGAACCTCATTAAGAGACAAATAAACAACCCCTAAGTTTTAATGTTTAGTAGTTGAGACGAGAATGACCTTAAATTGTGTGATTAAGTTGATCTCAAACTATTTAATTTTAATTGTTATAGAGTAAGTGAATATTACAAAATAAAAATATATGATTCTCTTATGCTTTCTTCGTGAGGAGCAAGTAATAGGAGGAGAATGTAATTTCAACTAAAAGGAAGTAGCAATATTTGAATGTAGAATGCATATGGATGCACATGAGCAAGAAGTCCCAGAGAAAATAATTACAAAACAAAGATATATCATGTGGAGTTGGCGAACAATATTCAGTGTTGTGGGAGCAGCTCATGTGACTTGCTCGTGATATCATATTAAATATTTGGTTGATGGTGTAAACGCACAAATTGAAGGGAAGTAACAATTCGACAAATTGGATGCACGGGCGTATCGCCCAAAATCAATTCTAAAACTTAGGCGTAGCTCCTAGACTCTAAGTCGGCAAATTTTAATAGTTTTATTTTTCAGCCCTATTTAAAGGGTGTTTAGGGTTTAACTCGGTTTCGAATCATTCCCAGTTGTTTTTTAGGAGTCGGAGATGAATTTTCAAGTGTTTTCATCTTTTTCATGTTCTTAATCAGTACAATATCTGGCTAAAGCCACTTTTGATTATCCCGGGTGAACAGTTTGTTATTTTATCTACTTATTCATATTCTTGACTTTAAATTTTTCTGGGTGTCCTTGCAACTATTGAGCATCCGCATGCCAATTTCATTTAATTATCTGATTGTTTAGCGTGAGTGTGGTAAACCGTCATATCTCAGGATTCCTTGCTCCAGGGATTAAGCGACTTGCATAAGTGTCAGGTTATTAGGTTGAATAGGCAATATGAGACTATGTCTATGTAGTATTCTTAGTCAAGTAATTGAATTAAGGTGATAGGTAGCAAACTGGGATCCTTTCGTAATAAAATCTTTTATTATTACTGTTTTGGTATCAAAATCTATTGTTTGCTAAAAGTTAATACAATCAAAATAAAAGTGATGAGCAACTTCATAAATTAGGTTAATTTAGTTTTAGTTCTAGTTTAGATTCATTCAAATTAGGGACAGTAATTTGGATTTAGGTAGTTAATTAATTAGGTAGTTAAAATCTAAATCACTAACTCCCCTGCATTAACACCCTAGTTACCCTAGCTATAGGTTATTTAGGTATTTGAACGGTTGGACGACAAGTCGTTATCAAATTTGCGCCATTACCGGGGAGTACGTGCACTTATTGGGATTTTAGTTTTTTTTTAATTATTTAATTTCGTGTTTTTTTTGTTTTTCAAGAAACTCATAAAAAAACAAAAAAAAATATTCTTTTTATTTCTGCATTTCATTTTTATTAGTCTAATTTAATTTCTAAAAAAAATATCAAAAATTTTGAGAATTCCATTGCGTTTATTTCATCGTTTAGATTAGTACTACACAATTGGTGTTTGTGTTTTTTACTGTTGCAGGTGAATTTGGAGCTTATCATGGTGAAGGAGGATAAGTGTTACAACTGTGGGAGCTACTATCATAGGATTAAATTTTGCCCCACACTGCCCAGTGGAATTAGGATCATGGAGGATTCAGATGAGGAGGATGAATACAAATATTCACACGCATATTACCCACATCAGGGATCATCCTCATCATACTCTCAAGGATACTATCAGTCGAGATACCAGGAAGACTCCCACAATAATTACTATCAGCCATCATATGAGGATCGGTATGAGCGTCACTTTGGGTATCCCTAGTACCTCAATATCAGTCTCAATAGAATTACAATCATAGAGGTTACAACAATGGCAATCCATGTTTAAGTTGCAGGAGTCTTAATCATATGACTCATCAATGCCCAGAGTTTGACATGTGAAATAAAAAGTAGGTGGAAGAGTATACACGTAGAAAAAGGAAAGAAGTTGCTCAAAGGCATCCTCGAACGGGATATGAAAACTCAAATTCTCTTTATTCGTATTGTAGAGCACTTCCATTGGATTCTCAAATATATTATCAGTCAGGCTATCGGGACGAGTGTAATAACTCTTATCAGGAATACGAGGACCGTCAGGCGTATAGTCAAGCGGATTATTCTGAATATTCAACGCAACAACTAAGGTCGAGTCAAAAGGTCTATCAATCTGAAGGTGTAGAGAAATATCTAAGAAGATCACATTTGTCCCAAATAGACCAAGAATTGGCTAAACCTCATCATTCAAGGCAATACCGCATAAAGTTGTTCGATTACAAATATGATATTTTGTGGAAGGAACAATAAATTGGTGAGCAAGGCTGGTCGGGTTTTGAAAGATATCAGCAGAAACAAACATGGATATCCTCACAAGTTGGGGAAGAGGTTATGAGGATTACCACGTCAATTAACCTGATTGTTGAAGAACATGAGGGTGAAACCATCATGGTTGAGGTTTAAATAGAGGAGTAGTTCTCGAGTCCTAAGCAAAATGAGGTTAGTTCAACTTATGAAAACCCGGCTAGTGAAACTGATGTATCATCCGTATGTTTGAAAAACTTGAAAACTCGACCCACATCAAGATCCAAGGTTTAATCCCAATTCTCAACACCATGAATTTTAGATTACTCTATTACATATGATAGTACTCTGAAAATGGTGAACGTGGGCGAAAACCGTGCGTAAAACTGAGTTATAACGAAGCGGGAATCACGAAAACAAGTTTGGTGTTAGATGTTGATTTCATAGTCGCGACCCCCTCTTCTAAACCCATCCCACATCGCCCCCAAAACAAATATTCACTCCATTTCTCATCTATAAGTACCCTCCCTTGATCCCTAATAGCTTGCAACTCCTACTTTGAGTATAAACAAGTGGAATAACCAACTTTTGGAGGTTCCACAACTACAGTGCCCTTCGAGTGTCGTGCTTAGTAGTTTTTATGCTCTCGGCGAAGAGGTGCTGCCTTTCAAGCACGTCTCGTTTGAAAATCTTCTTTGAAGGCAATTCTTCTTCTTTTTCTCTTTGTTTCCTTTCTTTCCTTCCTTTCGTTATTCGTTTATTTATCGCTTTATTAGTTTAATTAGTCTAGTTTAGGTTCTTAGTTAGGTGCTTTAGGATCGTTTAGGTAGCCTTGCTAAGGCTCGTTCTTAGAACGCCTAGTATTGCTAAGGCTTGTCCTTTGGACGACCTAGCTTTGCAAAGGCACGTCATTAGGACGTGTTGCCTTGCTTAAGCCGATTTAGGCTTGCTGTAGCCTTGTATAGGCTCGTTAGGCCCAACGAGTCTAAATTAATATGTCCAATTTCATCTATATTCTTCTAATCCAAAAGTCAATGTTTTTATGCATGACAAATTGGGGATTAAGGCTTGTTTTTCACAAATCAACAATTAAACTAATTCTTAATCATTATAATATGTAATTCAGGTTATGAACATAAACTCATTTTTAAGAATTTCAAATAACTTAGAAATCGATCTCTGTTTAAACAAGCCAATTCGATATCGTGTTTTGCATGCGATTTCATGATACTCCGATTTTGATCTATGATATTCTTTTTATTTTCAAGATTTCATGTTAAAACGCCACTTTTCGTGATTTCAATGGCATTTTTGGAATTTTCACCATCGACACTTACTTTCACAATTTTACATATTTTACCCCTCATATTTTAGTCGATTGATATTCCATATTCAAACCTTTCGTGTTTATTACATCCAAAGTCATCCTTGTGATTTCTATTTCATAATTTCATTATGTTATACGACACTCCTGTGGCATATCACATCCTACACTATCCTACGATTTACGTTATCGGTTCACAATTCCATCTCGACTCACCTTTGAGAATTCAAATAACCCCTTGTTATTTATTTAGTAGACGAGTTTCATAATTTTCCGATTCCATCCTCGAGGTATTTTACGATGTTTATACAGTTAGTTTGTTACCCTCATGATATCACATACTCTTGATTTTTCACACACCGTCCTTATATTTCAAATTCATGTCTTTCATCATCACCATAAATGTGCTATGGATCTGATTATCCCAACATTAAACGAAAAAAACTTGTGAGTTCATTAAATACTCTTGCATAGTTTTAAAACCTTCATTTCACGATACCTAATTCATGATCGATTGATTGTTTTATCAAATCTTGTTGCCAACCCATTTTAGACTCAACCCAGCAACCCATTGTTCCAATTATAGCCCAAACTGTTGCACCAACACCCAATAGACACACCTGCGTGGTGATTCACTAACCCCATAATGTGTGTCCTAGGTTAGCCATTACAGACAATGCTTCGGTCAAACTAGCCAAAGGAGTGTGCATAGACACGTTTTGATCTCAAGTCAAATTTACATTTGAATCCAGTCCATCGGTTTTTAAGCTTATGATTTTTTTAAAGAATTCATTTGTGCTTTCATTATTCGATGTACAATTAATTTTTTTTACATTCATCATTTCAAAACATATTTATAGCACGTATTTTTCTTTTTAACTCATTTATAGGTAAGAGAGTGCTTGTCGATGGGTTCATGAGTTTACAAGTTTACATGGTTGCAGGATTACATGCTTATGAGTTAATTCATTTACCCATAAACGAGCCTACGAAGTCACACGTACACGATATCACATTTTAGAAAATATTAAATTATTCATTTTTGAACACCTCCAAAAATATAACTTTTTGCACTTTTAGGTAAACATGTTTAGGAATTTACTCGTTTAGGAAATTATGAGTTTACAAGTCCACATGCATACGGGGTTGCATGTGTACGAGTTTACGACTTTACAACTTTACGGGTAGATAACTATACATGTTTATTAAATTCAAAAAAAAACTCATCCTTTATATTCAAGGTTATATTCCAATCGCAATTACGCGATGTTCCAATTGTTTCGCCTTAACATTCATTTTTATCCAAACTCATTTTTACCCTAGCTAACGTCAACTTTTGGTGTATTGCGAAGATCGTTTCATTTTCCTACTCGACAATCAAGTTCAGGCAATCTATGGCAATAAACCATTCCATGGGTTCTAGCTCATGTCTGACGTTAAAGCCCATAAGTACTTGCATAAGGAGTACATGGCATGTCTGGTCAGAATTGTGGACGTTCGTAATTAGGAATAGGGAGTCCAAGACATCCTAGTTGTTCGGGACTACCCTGAAGTGTTTCCCGAAGACATATTGGGTCTTCCTCCCATTCGCCACGACAACTTCCGCATTAACTTACCTGGTACTACTTCTGTTGGCAAGTCACCCTATGCAAGAGTGTTTAATGAACACTCTTGATTCGGCAATTACCACTCCCATTTAGACTCTTATTGCATTCATGATGACGATATCCCCGTATCTATGCTACTTATATAGTATGGATACTTCTTAGTTATGATCAACGTTACCTTTCGAATCCTTGGTTGTGCCTAGCCATGAGCTTCTTTTGGCTAACAAGCATTCTTGTGAAACTCCTGGATTCTTTTGCAGTTCTTACCTGGACAAATTCGTTATCGCCTTTGTTGGCGATGTTCGAATTTACTCTAATCCTATTTTCAAATTTTCATAAATTTTGACCCAAACAATAATCTTTGGGAAGACTCGCGTTATTCCGCATTTTGATACAAATTGTATTTTTTCATATTCGTGCTATTCAATGTTTCAAATTTAAACTGTCGTTTTCCATGCTCAGTATATTAGT
Source organism: Deinandra increscens subsp. villosa (assembly GCA_039602395.1). Classification (NCBI taxonomy): domain Eukaryota; kingdom Viridiplantae; phylum Streptophyta; class Magnoliopsida; order Asterales; family Asteraceae; genus Deinandra; species Deinandra increscens. The sequence continues at coordinate 41,295,717 of JBCNJP010000024.1, forward strand.
TCCAAGATCACTTTATTCAATACTCGATGTGTGGACTCAATTCGCAGTTTCTATTGTTGATCTATGGATCTAAACTCATGGTGTCAACACATGATGTGTTTATTCAAAAGTTTGTAACTCATATTATTCAAAAATTGAGTGGTGAGTTCGGTTTGCGATTTTCTACTCACAGATGGTGAATTTTATGTGATTTTCAATGATTAGCTTGCGGTTTTTTTTAACTCTCAGTTTGAAGATTTCTATATTCGGTGTGTAGATTCCAACATCTGGTTCAATTCGTGTATATATTTCAAAATTCAGACTTGCGCGTTTCGACCTTCAATTCACGATTTCAAACTTACATGCTTATGTTCAATTAACATTCAACTTTTAAATTCATGTCATTCAATTTAAGTTAATCCATTCATTCAAATCATGCCATTTAATATACCACTTGGCACTTGTAAGCCATTCGCTTATCGCGATTAGCCTTTGTGCTATCCTTATCCCATGTTTTCATGATAAAATGTTTTCACTATATCATGCTTTCATGTTTTCACTACCTCAAGTTTTCATTACCGCATGTTTCCATTATTTCATGCCATCATTGTTACAACTTACAAGCTTTCATTATCATATGACCACCTTATCACATGTTTTCAATATTGCATGTTTTCATTATCACGTGTTTTCACTATCACATGTTTTACCAATCTTGCTAACCAAGACTCATACGAACTATAACCGTAAATTATATGTAATACTAGTTAACCGTCAATTATATTTCGGGATAAAACCTAGCTAAACAAAGAAATTTTGTTTTCTTTTTTAGTTTTTCAGGTTTTCTAAAGCCAGAATACCAAAAGAATCATAATCTAGCGGAAGAGTGAAGAAAAGTGCAAGTTTTGGGATTTCATGACCTTAGCACGACCCGTGCTCAGCCCAAGACATCCCGTGCCCGACCCGGATCTACAGAAATCTTCCTCTAGCTCAACACGTCCCATGTCTCTGAATCACCACGCTTGGTGTTGAAGCCTCCTGACATGGCACGGCCCGTTCTCGGACAAACACGGGTCGTGCCCCTGAAGACAGAAGATTTCGAATCATCTATCTGACATGGCATGGCCCGTGCCATTCTAAGCACAGCCCGTGCCAAACTCCATACTTTTCCTATAAAAGCCGGAATTCTCCCACTTCACAACTCGCTCAATTTTTCTATCTTACCCCTACTTTTAGATTAGTTAGTCGAGCCACTTGGTGTTTTAGTGTATTTAAGTATGTCGGAGTCTATAAGAACTACAACCACTTTTAGTAAATGAAAGTATTTTGTCTATGAAATCTTCCTTTACTTGCTGGCAAATCTTTAAGCTATGATTAGCTAAATTCTTACACTTGATTGAAAATAATAAACCTTTAACAAGTTTTCAAAGTTGTCTTTATAAAATTGGTTTAAGGCGTGTCTAATGACTTTGTGAAAACCCTTTTTATTGAAAGTGTATTATTGATTTTCTGAACCAAACGTGCTCTACGTATCACAGACCATATGGGGAGTCGAAATCCCAAAGGCGGGACCTATGACACCCGGTCGGGGGACGATGCATGATCCGAAAGGTGACTCGCGTCCCATGCTACATGAGACGTTCGAGGTCCTTATGTCTATGTAAGCAAAGTTGGTTATCACGCAAGTGTGGGCTGAAAGTATTTGGTTGGGAATGCGGGTTGGTAATAATTTATCACCTCATGGAAGTCGGGATGGTACGTGTTTGTGAACTTGGCTTTGGTCACGCTGGATGTGCATGCGCGAGAGAGCTGCATGGAAGAAACGTGTTTGTAACATGGGTCGTGTTACAAAATTCTCTTTGGGCGAAACTCCTCCATGTGGTCGCGATTTTTCATCAATCTTGCTCCCATTACCATGTAAGTAACCAGAAAACCCTAAATCTTCTTCACTCTTTTAGTTAGGTTAGACTTTTACCCAATTTGGGGCAAAATCCAAATTTGCGATTTCTAGCCCGAATTGGATGAAATTAACTGTAGGTGTGTTTAATAAGTGTCATATAATCATCCATGTTGATAATCCATGTCAAAACACATGAATTAGAGCAGTTTTTGAAATTTTTTTCCAAGAATGAAAGTTTTGAAAAATCTACATCTTGGAAAAATTGTTAGTAGGGTTGTTAAAATCGGAGGATTACGAACCAATACATGTAAAAATCTTTACTTTTCGTAAAAATCTTGATTTTCAGGATTAATTGGGATGAACACTAAGAAGAACACGGGCCGTGCCAAGCTTAGCACGCCCCCGTGCTGTTCTTCCGATAAACAACACCGGGCGTGCCCGGTAAAGCACACCCTTTGTTGTTCTTCAAGGATTAATAACGAATAAATATGAAAAACACGGTACGTGTCGGGGTGAGCATGCCCCATGTTGTTCTTCATCGTTGATATTAGCCCAGGTATGAACAACACGTGCGTTACCATACTCAGCATGACCCCGTGCTGTTCGTCGGTAATAAACCTGTTCGTTCCCAGCCAGCACGGGTCGTGCCATACTCGGCACACCCTCGTGCCAAACCCCCTGATCATCAAAAACTGTATTTTTCTTCTTGTAATTTGCACTAATATCTTTGTGTTTTCCATTTCAGTGCAGATTGGACCACGTTCAGCTCAAGAAACGAAACATACTGCCACAAACGACTCCAAAGGCTCATCCCTCGGGATGATAGCCAAGCCAGGATTCCCCATGCTGACACACTAGAGCAGCTGAACCAGCTCCCCTGCTACACGGAGTTCGTCTCGGCTCCGATGAGGAGGCTCTTTGACCTGTTCATGTCCGTCTGGGTCAGTGACTGCACCACTGAGTTCCTGGCTTCGTTTATGTTCCACCCGGAGGTCGCGGACATAAATGAGCCTAGAGTTGTTCAGTTCAGATTAGGAAGACATTGGTATTCGAGGTCAATGGCGGAGTTTATGACGAAGATAGGAGTCTACCATCAGCACGAGTTGGTTGCTTTGGCCATATCTCGTTGGTGCCTTCCACACGAGGAGACTAGATCCGACCCAGCCCACGGGGTAGCCCGTCAGGCCTTCTGGGAGAGGATTGGCTCCAGACCCACCAGGTACAACCCAAGCAACACGAACAGCACCAAGCTGAAGGACCCGCTGCACCGCTATATCCACTGCTGCTTTGCTAAATCAGTGTTTGCCAGGGGCGAGTCGGGTGGCATGGTCAACCTGAAGGATATGTTAGCATTCTACTGTTTCACCGTGGGGGAACCCATGAGCCTCGACCACGCCTTAGGCAGCCAACTCCTTCACGTTGCCAACGCCAACAACCGTAGCCCGCTGTTGTATGGAGGCCTTGTTCTCAGCATCTACAGGGCCTATGACACTGTCAACCTCCAGAACTCGTCAGAACCCCCGCCACTCTCTATGTAGACATGGACTATACCCGTCGCCTCGTTACGATCACTCCGCATCCTCCTTTCAGGATGATGGATAGCTTACGCCGGGTATGAGATCCTCTTCTGATCGAGCCGATGGACGCAGAGCAGCAGCTGTAGTACCAGGCAGACCCGCAGGCCCCAGGATTCCCCACTATAATGGACCTTAACCACTCTGTAAGGATCGAAAAGTACCCAAATACGATATCACGATCTCTAGTGAGTGTGCGGAATCCAAACACTAGAGTGATTCAAGTATAAACGACATAAACAAGAACAAACGATTAGGAAAATAATAAAACACACAAACCAATTGAGAATGCTAGATCGAAACTTGATTGCAACACACTTGAAAGGTTCGAAATTCTCTATGGGAGAATTTCAATTACACTTCTTTGAAAACACCAAGAACACCCCAAAATCAGCAACCTAAACCCATAGATTAGCTATCCTTATATAGGGGGAGATTAGCTTGGAAAACAAGCTAATCTATCTTTGGTAACCCTAATTACCCACTAATTCCCGTTTTTGACCATATAGGCCCACTAAACACCCTTTAAACATTGTTTAATTGAGCCCAAACACATCTAAATTGGCCCAGTGACCCAATATAACCATAACTCAGCTAATCTTCACCTATTCTACCACATAGGCCTTCAAAATAGTCTGCCAAGTGATGATTTAATACACAAGCCACAAATTATTCCCTTACAATCTTCCCATTGGCTTGTGATATTAAATGTCTTCTACTTTCAATCTTCAGAACTTGCAGTCTTCACCTTGGCTTGAGCATGGGTTGGTGAAGATTCATTTCTTTAACAACCTTCATTGGGCAACAACAAATGACTTTAGGGAGTGTTCTCTCAATCAGCATTAGCTTGAATTGTGACTTCATAGGACAAATTTTGAAATTCTCTGTCTTGGCATTCTTGAATTTCTTGTGGTGACTGCTCTGCATCTTTTCTTCAATTAGCTTCCCCTAAACTTGAGAACGGTGTCTTTGGAAGCTTTACTTGATAAACCAACAAACTTCCCCTAAGCATAGGGTAAGTCCTTTTCCGGCTGGTTCTTTAACATGATCAGTAGCAGAGTTCTTGCTTTGGTCAACTGAGTCCTTAACCTTCTTGTCCATGAGTTCTCTTTTCCATTTAACCTGTCAAGCACAACATGGAACAAACACTAACCAGATAATGATGACTGGTTATCGGGTTAGCATTATTTAAAAAAAAACCCTAACATAGGTTACGGGTTTCCTTTAAATACTTCCCCTGAACCCGAGAACTCTTCACATTATCTCCCCCTGAGATTTTGAGGAGGGGCATACTTTCTTGCATAAAAACCCACAAAAACATATTAAAACCTTTAAATTAACCTGGCCATGGTTGAAAAATAAACACTAAAAACTTAAGATAACACAAAAGAAAAATAAAAATAAAACAAACCTACCAAATTTCTAAACGAGAAGGTTTCTATGGGATCAAACCGTATGAATCTGACTGGGGAACCCTTTTCAGCATCTGTTACTCGAACACGTCCAGGCGATTGCCAGTATATTGGTCCTTCTTAAACTCATGTTCCTCATTTCCCCGGCTGTTTGTCACTTATTTATCTTTTAGGTGCATTAATTATGAACATCCGACAGTCACACACAAATCCTAGGTAATTAATATGTGTAGTCTATCAAGCTTGATCATTCCCTACCACATATTTTCACATTCCCATATCCAGAGTTTTGAATCTTTTCTCGAGACTTGGTTGAGAAGAGAAAGAACAGATCATAAAAGAGATAGGAATAATATACAAAGACTTGTATGATATCAACTCAGAGGCGTTTATCAGTCAGGTGGTAACCTTTCATCAAACACATAAGCCTAGTCACAAAGTCAGGGCTAAAGGGTTTTGGACACTAGTGGGTCTCTTTTGTTGTGCACATTGGCATCTTTTGGGGTGTAAATTATATACAGCGATCTGCAAGCACGTTAATCCAGACTAACCAGGTCTTTGCTCACGCAAAACAGAGGAAAGTCTGATTAACACGTCAACCATTCTACACCAGGTCATTGCTCACGCAAAGTAGAGGCAAGACTTGACTGACGGCTTTGACATCCCCAGATCTTTGCTCACACAAAACAGAGGGACGCCGACTTTTTGAGATTTTCAATTCAACACTTTGGAGTCCGGCGTGTGTATCGGGAACAATTTCGCAGTCAAATAGAACAAGCACTTTAACCTAAGTGTGTGTTTCCCGTCAAATGACATACTTTATCTTTAAGTGTTGTGACCCATACCTTTGTTTTTAGAACTGAGCCTACCGAGCACATCACCTTGGATCATGTCTTTCACTTTTGCCTTACGCGTGTCAGTCATTCTGAGAACGAAAATATTTCACTTCCCTGCCTTCTCAAACACAAACAAAAGATTAAAAATTAAAAAGCACAATTTTTAGGGGTCAACTATTTCATCTTTTCTATTCTTCCCCTTGCTTTTTGATTTTTAAAATCAACACACATGTTTTTTTTTGTTTGTTTTTTTTTGCTTTTTTTTTTTTTGCACACACAGACACATCACTAAATATCTACTAATACTGGCCAAGCTAACCTTCAAAATTTTTATTTTAAAAAATTTCCAGAACAGGGTTTTATTTCAAGCAAAACCATATATCTAACACATCAAATTAGCCAAGAAACAAACAATTCAGACAATGTTACCTTTTTCTATTGATGTTTTCAGATTTACCTCTCACAAGGATAACATACTCCCCATTAAGATCTGCATGTCATGAACTGAAGAGATGCCTCATATCCTGTGCCTGGAACAATCACTATCATAAACAAACAAGGTTAATGAAAGTCCTCCTTGACTGTTCCTGCATACTGTGAGAGATTAGTTAGCCATTAAAACCCAGGCCATTATGGTTCTGGGAAGACCCGATGAATCAATGAAACTTACTTCTTTTAAACACATGCCCTTTGAAAAATCAGGAATTTGAGTTGCCGCTGACTTTGATTTTGGTTTCCAAATTCCAGGTGATTTGAAAGTTATTTTAGTCACCTTTGAAGTAGTGACTTTAGGTATTTTAACCTTCTTCATTTCAGGCTTCCTTTTCAAAACAATTTTAGTTACCTTTGGAGGGGTAACTTTAGGTTTGTCAACTTTGTGTTGTTTTGAAATTGGCTTCTTCACCTTTTTATGAAAATTTTCAAAATTTGGAAAAACATATGTACACTGTGAGAGATTAGTTAGCCATTAAAACCCAGGCCATTGTGGTTCTGGGAAGACCCGATGAATCAATGAAAGTTACTTCTTTTAAACACATGCCCTTTGAAAAATCAGGAATTTGAGTTGCCGCTGCCTTTGATTTTGGTTTCCAAATTCCAGGTGATTTGAAAGTTGTTTTAGTCACCTTTGAAGTAGTGACTTTAGGTATTTCAACCTTCTTCATTTCAGGCTTCCTTTTCAAAACAGTTTTAGTTACCTTTGGAGGGGTAACTTTAGGTTTGTCAACTTTGTGTTGTTTTGAAATTGGCTTCTTCACCTTTTTATGAAAATTTTCAAAATTTGGAAAAACATATTTTTGGTTTGAAAATTTTCTTTGCTCTTTGGCAGTGCCCCAATGTTGATCAGAGGGTTTTATCGAAGGAGAAACAGTCTTCATCGCCTTAGGTGGTTGCACCTTCATTGGCTTAGACTTTATTGAATCCTGAGACGAAACACTCCGACTTTGCGGATAATATGGCTCACAGGGGCGATAAAGACAATTTCGGGCAATGTGACCAGGATTGCCACAATTAAAGCAAGTTTGCTTCTTCAGGTAGAAGTCAGAAGTGTGACCGTTTGAGCTGTATGGCTTTGATGGAGAGGCATTGAGATTCAGTTGCATGTTCAGAAAGACTCCAGATCTCCAGTTGTTCGATCTTTCTGACCTTGATCCATTTCCGTTGAATCTTTTCTAGTTCGTTGAAAACTGAGCAGAACCAGACATTTGACTTTTTGGGCCCACTGGTTTCTTTGAGAAAGTTGTTTTGCCACTGCATGAACCCAGTGATGAGTTTGGAGACTTGTTTGTCATCTTGGGCCTTTCAATCTTGATTGGAACAGAATTTGGAGGCTTGATGGTGATCTTGGGCCTTATACTCTTAATGTGAGATGATAAACCACCATCATGACCCAAGCCTTTGAACTTAGTGGTGAATGAGGGTCGCTATTCTCCTTCAATCGGAATGAACATAGACCCAGTTGTCATGAAGATCTTACCATTGGGCCTTGTAGTCATCACCACTCGTTCCCTCTTTACCTCATCTACAACTTTGGAATAAGGAGTCTTGATCTTTGGATAAGGAACCAACTTTTCTTCATCAGCTATCTTCACTTCACTAGAGCTTGAACTTGCACACTCAGTAGTGACATTAGCGCCCGTTATTCACACAATTTGACTGAGTTGCTTATGTGGCTGTCTTTTCCTCTTTATGCACAGGTTGAGGCCCATATACCATGATAGCTTCATTCTGGGACTCTTTCAACAATTCATCAGCAGTTTGGGGCACTTTGATGTATTCATGTTGTAATGGGGGAGGAAAATTCCCATCCCCGAGGCCAGATGTTTCTTTTACCAGCTCGAGTCGCTCTTCTGATTTGAATAAAACATGATGAGAGTCCATCATTTTCTTTTGTATAACTTGATGTTTATCAAGGGCAGATTGGGAAGTGTCAAGTTTTGCTCTTAGTTCCTCAACCTCCTTGGTTAGCTCTTCTACCTTAGCGTTAGCAAGCCTAAGATACCTGAATTTGAAGACTCTTAACATCTACCTGAATGGCCTCAAGTTTCTCTCTAAATATTCTGGTCTTACCTTTGGACTCCCTAAGGTCTCTATCAGTGATTGCATGATTTTTACACTCGTTTGTAAATTTGCTCTCCCATTCTTTAATTAAAGCACAACACGTGGGGTTTGAGCATTTCTCGCAGTTACAGATCCAAGCTCCATCAGTATGATTGATCTTCCGCTTTTCCTCCTCTTTTTCACGGAATGTCCGGAAAAGATATTTCTCCAGACTGAGTTCTTCACCTAAAGACTCTATCCTCCTTTTGTAGGGTTCGACTTGTTTTAGATGAGTCTTTAGTTTGTACTCTGCATTGAGACGGTCTCTTTCTTCAGTTCGAAACAGTTGCTTATATTGTTCGATTGATTCGGAGCATGCCGAGTTCGAACATATCTGTGTTTGATCACTCACAAGAGGAGAAGCAACTTGAGTACTTGTCATTTTCTTCTTTGGATGAACTTCTGTATCAAATACGAACTGAAAGACTTGAACGGATTGAAAAGGGGATGGATCGAAAAGTGGGTTTTCGATCGGAAAGTGGGTTTTTGATCGAAAAGGGGTTTTGATCAGCAGGGTGTTGGGTCGAAAAGTACTTTTCGATCACACAGGGGGTCAATCGAAAAGCAGACTTCTCGATCAAAAAGTATCAGCGAATCGAAAAGTCTTACTGGGGACTTTCCGATCGTAATGCTCTGATCGAAAAGTCACAGGGGGACTTTCCGATCGTAATGCTCTGATCGAAAAGTCACAGGGGGACTTTCCGATCAAAATGTGCTGATCGAAAAGTCACAAGGGGGACTTTCCGATCGAAATGCTCTGATCGAAAAGTCACAGTGGGACTTTCTGATAAAAATGTGCTGATCGAAAAGTCACAAGGGGGACTTTCCGATCGAAATGCGCGACAGAAAAGGCTTTTCGATCAGGAGGTCGATCGAAAAGTCTAGAAACAGGGTCGAAAAGTCTCCAAATTACGAATTAAGCAACTCGAAAGCTCCTGTCTTGACTTGAAACCTGCAAAAATACTTCCGAACGTGCTAAAAGCTGAAAATCACCAACAAACTCAAATCGTTAGTCACCTAAAACTTGAATCTGATATCGCGAGAGCCTCGAAACTTGTGTTTCTTGGCTCTGATACCAATTGTAAGGATCGAAAAGTATCCAAACACGATATCACGATCTCTAGTGAGTGTGCGGAATCCAAACACTAGAGTGATTCAAGTATAAACGACATAAACAAGAACAAACGATTAGGAAAATAATAAAACACACAAACCGATTGAGAATGCTAGATCGAAACTTGATTGCAACACACTTGAAAGGTTCAAAATTCTCTATGGGAGAATTTCGATTACACTTCTTTGAAAACACCAAGAACACCCCAAAATCAGCAACCTAAACCCATAGATTAGCTATCCTTATATAGGGGGAGATTAGCTTGGAAAACAAGCTAATCTATCTTTGGTAACCCTAATTACCCACTAATTCCCGTTTTTGACCATATAGGCCCACTAAACACCCTCTAAACATTGTTTAATTGAGCCCAAACACATCTAAATTGGCCCAGTGACCCAATATAACCATAACCCAGCTAATCTCCACCTATTCTATCACATAGGCCTTCAAAATAGTCTGCCAAGTGATGATTTAATACACAAGCCACAAATTATTCCCTTACACACTCCCTCCAACTGACCCACACTACCGTCCAGGCGATCGACGACCGCTCCCGGAGCATGCAGACGAGGCTGGGGGGGGGGCTGCATAAGGAGGTCGCTGACCTCCACAGGAGGTTTGATTGGTGATATGGTCGGCCAAGTGAGGGACCTTCAAGGCACGGTGGTGGCTATGGTGGTAGTGGCTCAGCTTTCGATCATGACTCTGACTAGCAGGTATGACTTTCTGACCCATGGATTCACGATGATGTTTTTCATGCATTTGACACTTGACTTTTGGATTTGATACATTTTATTTTTATGTTTGTGATGGTGGATACAATTTTATTTTTTATGGATGATGACGCCGTATTTAGTTAGTTTGTTTGTTTGTTTTACTTTGACTATGTTGTGGTTTGAGTAGTTTAGAAGCAGGTACATGGCTAGCTCCACAGCTAACTGCACCGGGAGGTAAAAAATAGCATGGCGTGGTAACCATCCCATGGGTAAAACGTCCTGTTTACAGGGGAAACTCTGCCAAATTTTTTCTAGCCCTTTACTTTTCTTTTACATTTTCCCTAATTTAAATACGTTTTCACACATTGGGGACAATGTGTAATTTGTGTGTGGGGACGGGAACAATTTGGGTAAATCCGGAAACCAAAAACAATCGCTTCGTCCAACTCAAGCCTTACACAAAACTTCCTTGAAAAAACCGCTTCTAACTACCCAAATTTTTCAAAAATTTGGTGTTTTAAAAAAAAATGTGTCTAAAAAGTTTTTCCTCCTCCAATTTATCAACTTATAATCCATTAATTTGTCAATACCTCAAAGTTTTGAAGTAAAAGTTTTACCGACAAGAAGAAACCAAATTTATTTAATTATGAACTTACACTTTCCCTTTCCCTTATAGCATGATCAACTATAAAACAAGTTCTTTTTCTTTTCTTTGAGAGAAACCAGGTAAATGCGATAGAGGTAGAACTTGACACGGCAATATGTCCCAAGACGGACAAAATTAGAAGCCACGGTATTAAAGGATTGAGGCAATTATGATTTCTTCTCCTCACCTCACTCTTTACCAAAAACATCCCCCTAGTAAGCCCCTTTGAGCCTAAACCCTTTTATTTCTTAACCCCTTTCATATTTGCCGAATAAACCCCCTCTGTAAAATACCCCAAAAAATCCTAAACCTTTTCTTTTTACACCCCCTTTGTTTTAGTAAATAAACGGTTATTTCATAAGGTTTTCAAAAACAGATTTTCACTATTTTCTCAAAAGCTAATAACAAGGCATGAAGTCGAGACGGACCTTAAACTTTATACCCGTTGACTTAAGAAAATGGTCGAATAAAGGGAAAACCCCTTAGAGGGAAAATAAAAAAGTACCTCTAGAAGATTTATTCAGAAAATAGTGAAAAACACAAACTTTATGAAAAATAATAAAAAGACTGTTTTATTTATGTATTTTTACCTTTTCAAACAAAACTATCCTACCCTACCCAAGCCTACCCTTTTCAAAGACCTATTTATGATCTTGTGAATTTTGGTGAGATCGGTAGAGGTTCGATTCCATGTCAAGCATATTCTCTATATTTCATTTTATCTTAGTACGAGTGTCCATCCCGAAATAAAAATCTCTAACCCGAGTGACGAGTGGCCACTTGTGAGGTGCGTAAGTACATAGTTAAATAAATTTTCAAGTAGGCTTGTCATAAATAACTTACTTCAATCAAAAAGGTAAAAACAAATTAATGGAATAAAATGTGAAAAATGAAGGAGGTATAGAAGCGTTATGACGTTGGATTTGAGTTGATTAACTCTCCAAACTCACAAGCAACAATTGAGAATAATGTTGGAGAATACATATACATATTATTCAAAAGTCTCCGTAGTCGGTCATAATCGTGGGAACGAATCTCAAATAAGACTATTTTGACTTTGGACTCAAATTGTTGACTATCCAAACTCACAGCCTCATTAGAGAATGACGTTGTACGTAACTCATATCAATACATCTTCTTTGATTTAATAACAAGATGATTTGATTATTGGTAAACTCATTTGTATCCTTAGACCTGAGATACATGTGCTACCTCCCGTTTACCAGGGTCTGTTCTTTGATTGTAGTCAACCGCTGTAGCGTAAATGCTAGTCATAAAGGCTACTTTTGGGAATAGATCTGAAGTTCAGTGGGAGCTGCATGTAGTCAATATGCGATTTTATACTCTTGCATTAACAACGCAATAATGAGACATCATAGGCCTCTCGATGATTCCAAGTGCTAAGTGTAAGGCCTTACCCAAACATATTGTGTGTTTGATTGGAACACTTGCAATCGAGATCTAGAAACATTGAACTTAAGATAAGTTGAATTGAATCCATTCCTTATCGTTCAGTAGACGTCGAATACAGAAGGGAACAATGACTAACGATATTTACCATGAGTCTAATATCAAATTGCATTGCAACTGATAAACCTTGGTTGTCGACTTAAGGTGTCACAACTGGTTGGAGTAGTCATGTGTAGCTAGAGCGCCTCTGTCTACATCTTACGATCTTCTCGAGATCTGTCCAAGTGGAAGTCTGTTGGATATTATATGTCCAGACCCGACAATTTCTAAGAACCCGACCCGGTTGTGGCCAGTAAGAGTTATAGTGAGGGCAACGAGAACCAAACACGTTTAATTAGTAAACGTTGTTATGAGAAAACGGAAATAATTTAATATTGTTTATTTTATATATTGATATAAATAATAATTAATCATTTCATATTATTATTATTAATTTGTTAATAATAATAAAAACATAAAATATAATTATTAATTGTTAATTGTTAGTATTTATTAGTCGGTGAAAATACAAATAATAAATTGTAATTATTAGTATTACTAAATTAAATAAAGTTAATTAAATAAAATAGTTTATTTAATTTGTTTTTTATTTAAAATGTGGTTAGATAGTTATGGTTTAAATACATTAGTTATTTAAAGATTATCTAAAACCTGGATGGATAATTCAGATATTTAAATCAGTTGTAGTTTATCTAAATCTGATTAAGAGATAAAAAGATAAGCCTAGAAAATAATTAAATAAGCCAATTGTGGTTTATCCACAACTGGTTCATGGGGCCTATAAATAGGGAGCCAGATTAATGTAAACTGGTTGCACCAAAACCTCTCCCTGCCCCTAATATTTTCAGCTTCCCCTCCCTCTCTCTTTGCGATCGCTACCGCCGCTGTTTTTCCGGCCTCCTCCGCTGCCGCGATCCACCGCCAACGATCTCGTCTCACCGCCGCCGTGCATCCAGGAACCACAAACTGTCCGCCGCCAGCCGCAGCCCCAGCTCTGGCCGCCGTTAACCACCGCACCTCCGCCACCTCCGTCGATCTCTGCCCTTTCAGGCGTAGTTTGTTTCGGGTGACTTTTTCTGCTAGATTTTGAACCTCACCCGAGTTTGCTTATCCGGTAAGTTTTTCGCAACCCTAGCGCTTGTCTCGTTGAACCTCGGTGTCTCGAATAGTTTTCCGACACAAACGAACGTTTACGATCTAAATACTTTTGGTTTAGATCGAATCATAATATTAATTATGAGTATCACATAAATTGTTATATTTGTTTATCACAATTTATCTTATTCAAATATTTAAATATTGATTTAAATATTACGTTATATATATATATATATCATAATATACATATATAAATATACATATATATATATCTAGTGTTTGCGTGTCGGTGATTAGATCTTGCTGTTTAATTTGTCACTTGGTTTTTCGCATTTAATTTAATTAATATATACTTAATATACGCTTCCGCACTCTGATTTAATTAATGTAATTAATTAAATTAATAAATATAATTGTATCCGGTAATACAATTAGTAAAAGCGGGTTTTAAAAAAATTAAAATTATTACCCGTGACCCGAATACCACTGACAAAACCCAACAGTGGTATCAGAACCTTGATCACCACATGCAAATCTAGACCGGACATGTTATAAACCGGTGAATTCGCAAACCGGGGTTTAACAACCCGAAAGTTGCGAATTAGATATCATAATTAATTTTTATTAATTATATATATATATATATATATAGGAGAAGGATAAAATGAAAACCTCTCCGAGTTGAAAAAACCGTGAAAACTAAGCTAAAAAATTCGTTTTTTGTTACGATTTTTTTATGGTGACTCTCTAACTTAAAAAAACACCCTTTATGAAAAAAAATATATATAAAAAACGCCGAGTAAATTTTTAAAAAAATATATATTTAAGAACCAGTTTTTTTACAAAAAGAAGTTAACCGGCCAAAAAAGATGTTCAAAATTTGTTAATTTTTTTAGATGTATTTTTTTATAGATTCTACATTCATTTTTGATGGTATTGGTGAAAAAAATAAAAAAGCGCCTAGAGATTTTTTTTAAAAATTATTTATAGATTTTGTTACATATATAACAAGGCATTTTACATATGTAACAGGCAAATGTTACATATGTAACATGACGTAACGTCAGATTTCGGAAACTTTTCTAAAAAAAAAACTACTAGGCATTTTTTTGATTTTTTGTCACCATAGAGCTTGTATTAACGCATATAATCACTACAAAAAATTTGAAGAAAAAAAATCGTTTTGTGGTAGTTTCCACGGTTTTTCCAACTCAAAGTGGTTTTCATTATATCCATCCCCTATATATATATATATATATATATATATATATATATATATATATATAGGGTGAGGTTCATTGTAGACACCCCCATAAGTGTAGACAGGTAGACACCCTATTTCACATGTGAAATTACTTTATTTCACATGTGTTTTCACATGTGAAATTTTCTGAACAATGAGAAAAAGAAAAAAAAGAAAAAAAAATTAACCATAACCATTAGATCAAGAGATCTAATGGTGAAAAAGGGTGTCTACCTGTCTACACTTATGGAGGTGTCTACAATGAACTTTTCACTATATATATATATATATATATATATATATATATATATATATATATATATATATATTTTTTTTTTTTGTAAATTTTTAGATTTTTATTGATAACCAAACGAATGGTACAAATTATAAATACTTGAACCGTACAAGACTCAAGTAACTACGCGGGGAAGGCGAGCAACAAGCTGCGCCGCCAACCCTTTTTGAATGGCAAACCCTAGACGTATGAATACAACATTTTTCGATCTAGAAGTTGCGACATTCCCATACATGACTTTTTGAATCCGTCCCAGCATGGCAGCTGCTTCTGCTTCAAGGTGACCAAAAGTGTCAAAAGCGAAGGGAACAAACACATGTTGATTTTCGATGCACGCTTTCTCGTGTTTGTTCACCTTCCCAGCAGCCGCTCTGGACACCGCCTGGCCCGCTGTGAAAGTACTGGCCCTCAACCCCACGAGGGGAGAAACCCCCGTTAAATCCACACATGCATGCTTTCCATTCTGCCACCCAAAAACAAGTATGTCGGCAGGTCTGAGGGTTGAGCGCCCATCCAAGGGGTCAGTCAGAAAGTTAACTGGAGCTTCCTTCCTGGCCGATATCCCAGCCCTCCTGAAAATGTCAAACAGAACGTCCCGGACTACATCGTGTCGATATTTAAACCCCGGGAGCTCTTTGCAGTGGGCGGCGTGCTCACCAAACGAGTCCATACACGCCTTGTTGCATACGGGACATTTTTCATCCACGGGGAACAGGGGGACCATGAGCCGATACTTGAGGATTGCCCGGTATTCGACAGGCGACATATGTTGCCCCAACCCGTCGATGGGAAGAGCATGAAGGAAGTCTTGCGCATGTGGTTGTCGGAGGCATCCCCAAACGGCTTTTTGCCTAGCTGTCATCTCAAAAGAAGCTTCCATCTCGAGCATGTTTTTACCAAAGAGGGCATTCGCCAAAACGTGTTGGGCTTTTGGTGGGGCGGTGTCCTTATTGGTGAAACCGCTCAGATCAAAGCCCGGGAGTGTATCATGAAGCCCAGCCAGTGCCATCTCATAGTCGGGGCCCATACCACAAGCCCCGCTCTCCCGAAGAATATGGTCTTGCAGTGCCCAAGTCTGAGCACGCGAGGCCACAAAGGCGTATGACGTCGCCTCAACCGCAGAATAGACCCCCAAGCCCCCATGCCGAATCGGCAAAGAAGCAAGCCGCCATTGCAAGTCCCCAAAGAAAGGACCACCGCACACGACAATGTCCTCAATGGCCGACCGCAAATCCTTATCAAAACCAGCTGCAGCCGCCATCATATGAGCGGGGGGGCACGTTCTTAGCCCAAAGAAAAGCTTTGCGACACCCATACACGAACGAAGCAGAAGGAGTTCGCATTGGGGGTCACCAAGGGCAGGGAGGAGGCGTATAAGATCAGCAGCAGAAGTAGCCCTCCTCTCAGCCAACCCCTGAATAAATTGGCCATCACGACTAACAGCCCCCCCAAGGAGTTTCACCCCCCTGGCGGGTCTGCTAATATCTGCAGGGAAGAGGCCCGGTCGAACTTTCTCACCATTACAGGAGGGCCAAAAGAGCTCCGTCTTCCTGATATTAAGATCCAAACCCAGCGGCGGCCCTCTCTCTTTGATGATCCCGAGAGCCATAGCCACCTCATCCGTTTCCCCAATAATTGTGCCATCGTCAAGGTACCAGGCATGGAGCAGCAGATGGCAGTTGTCTCGGATATGATGCGCGAGCGGGTGAAGGACGAGGGCAAATAGAAGGGGACCCAACGGGTATATATATATATAATTGGGGTAGAATAAATCCACCAAATTCCCTACATCCTCTATATCCACTCCTTTTTTTAAAAACAAACACCAAAAAAACACTTTCTTTAAAAAAAAATTGAAAAACATCATATGTCAAATCGTTATATATTCTTTCTGAATACCTTTTTTTTTAAATTTATGGCGTTTTTATTATTTTTTCAAAAAAAACGCCAAAAAATACAAAAAAACAAAAAAAATCAAAAAAATGTGTGATTTGATGCGTCTAGAAGAAAAAAAATTAATTAAAAAAAATGTTTTTTTGGTGTTTTTTTTGAAAAAAAAAATTAACCAAAAAATAAACACAAAAAAAAACACCACAAAAATTTTAAAAAAAAAGTGTCTTATAAAGCTAACATAGCGATTAGAGGTGTAGTGTTTTCAAAAAAAAAATTGTTAAAAAGTGTTTTTTGGTGTTTTTTTGTGAAAAAGATGGTGGATGTAGTGGATGTAGAGTTTTTGGTGGATGTAGAATAACTCACCTCTCTCTCTCTCTCTCTCTCTATATATATATATATATATATATATATAGATATAGATATATATATATATAATGGGATGGATATAATAAAAACCTCTTTGAGTTGGAAAAACCGTGGAAACTACCACAAAACGACTATTTTTTTCTTCAAAATTTTTGTAGTGATTATATGCGTTAATACAAGCTCTATGGTGAAAAAAATCAAAAAAACGCCTAGTAGTTTTTTTTATAAAAAATTTCCGAAATCTGACGTTACGTCATGTTACATATGTAACATTTACATGTTACATATGTAAAATGTCTTGTTACATATGTAACAAAATTTGTAAATAAATTTTTTTATTTTTTTTTTCACCAAAACCATCAAAAATGAATGTAGAATCTATAATAAAAATACATTTAAAAAAAATAACAAATTTTGAATGTCTTTTTTGGCCGGTTAACTTTTTTTTGCAAAAAATTCGGTTCTTAAATATTTTTTTAAAAAAATTACTCGGCGTTTTTTTAAATTTTTTCATAAAGGGTGTTTTTTTAAGTTAGAGAGTCACCATAAAAAAATCGGAACAAAAAGCGAATTTTTAGCTTAGTTTTCACGGTTTTTCCAACTCGGAGAGGTTTTCATTTTATCATTCTCCTATATATAATTGCATAAATATATTTTGGTCGATTTAGATCCAACAAAATAATGCAATTATTATTGTTCGATAGTTTTATTTAATTACATAATTCGGCCCGACTCAGTTTATTGAAAGTGCATGGATTGGTTGCTTTATTTTCTATTTGGTTTTGGCCCATGTTTTGGCGCAACTGTAATAGATTAGGGTTTTCGGTTGGCCCAGAATTTTTGGGTTCAATGTTGTAATAAATAGATTTAAGTTTTTATTTATCTATTTATTTAAATGTATTTCTATTTTGAGAACTTTCCCGAAATAGCAAGTTCCCAGTTTTGGCAAGTCTCTGATTCGGGCGTGTTCCCAAATTTGGTAACTTTCCCGATTTGGTAACTTTCCCAATTTGGTAACTTTCCAATTTTGGCAAGTCCTATTTCGGTTCGGGTTTCCATTTTGGAACTTTCCCAATTTAGCAAGTTTCCAATTTTGGAGAGTTTGTTGTTTTGGCTCGTGTTTCCAATTTTGGAAATGTTTCCAAATTTTGGCAGTTTCCCGATTTACTAAGTTTCCAATTTTGGAAAGTTTCCAATTTTAGAGATTTTACTATTTTGGCTCGTGCTTTTAAATTCGAAAACTTTCCTGTTTTGCAGTTCCCGGTTTGGCATGTTTCCATAAATAGTAACTTCTAAAATCTGGCATGTTCCAAATTTGGCAGGTTTCTAGAGATGGAAACTTTCCATATTTGGAAGGTCTCCCAATGAAAGTTTCTCAAACCGAAGAATGAAGATCAAATCAAATTTAAAAAGCATCTTGAAGTCAGTGGGAGCCAAGGAAGACAACTGGATGCCGATTTTTCATCCCTATGTGTTGTTATGTCCTTAGACTTATTCGGTATTGCTAAAAGGCTCTAGCAATACCGAAACCCTAACAAGGCCGAATACATGTACATATAGTGTTTGTGTTGCTTACCTTATTTAACCAACTAAAACACATTAAAATTGTTTTCAAATGAGTTTAAAAGATTCTATAATCGAAAGATAAATGAGTTTTAAAATAAGGTATTTTATCTCAATAAATATATATATATATATAACCAATTATAGTGTTTTCAAAATTTCTGAAATTTACAAACTCTAAAATGGTGTGTTTGCTTTATTTGGTTATGTATGCTTCGCGAAAACGTAGTAAATTAAATCAGGTTATCTAATTTGACTGTCCCGAGCGATGATAGGGTTTGCGATAAATAGTCACCAACTAAAAGCTGATTAAATAACCCTATTTGGTAAGTCTAAAGTTAATAGTTTATGCCGTCCCAGGTCAAGCCCAACTTGGAGTGCATTTACCGAAACGTCAGTATTAGAGCCTGTAGTACCGTATTTGGCATGTAGGGTGTATTTTGAGGTACAACTATTGGAGCCTTCAGCACCGTATTTGTATATGTGGCCACCTCAGATAACTATTCCTCTAGTTACAAATTGCATTATTGGAGCCTTCAGCACCGAAACGTAAATGTTTGTAAATAGGTTGGGCATAGATGAGGCTCAACGTATCACATAAAAACATTCGATGTTATTGCGGCCTCATAAACGAGTACTGTGACTGGTCCTCACAAATGACAATCAATGTCTGTCTATTTGATTAATTACTATTAATTGCATGCTACAACTGCCATTAGTAATTAAGTTAAATGGAATTCCATCCTTTATTCAGTTAGAACTTACCATAATTGAATTTAGCCTAAACATCGAAAATACTAAAATAAATTGTCTTAATGTTTCAGATGGCCACAACAACGAAATTAATGCACCTAATGACACCTTCCAACTTAATTCTATCCTTGAGAAGGAGAAACTTAAGGACACCAACTTCCTTGACTGGTTCCGCAATCTCAATATTGTGCTCAAGATGGCTAACAAACTCCATGTTCTGGATGCAGGGATGCCTGCACGACCTGCAAATAACACTGCAGCTGCTCGTGCAGCACATGAGCGCCTAGTAAGGGATGCTAACCAAGTATTATGCCTGATGTTGGCCACTATGTTTCCAGAACTTCAGAAGAATATGGAGGACTTGAGTGCTTTCCAATGATTGGACAGCTGAGGGGCATGTTTGAGACACAAGCCCGACAGGAGCGCTATGAAGTTTTTACTCAACTCACATTATGTAAGATGGCTGAAGGCACTTCTATCAGCCCTCATGTGATCAAGATGAATTCGTATATTGACCTCTTGGAAGGGCTCGATTATGCCATTCCTCGGGAATTGGCTACCGACCTGATTCTTTATTCTCTTTCCAGTTCGTTCACTCAGTTTAGGGTAAACTATAATATGAACAACTTGGTGAAGATAGTGTCAGAGCTTCATGGGATGTTGAAAACTGCTGAGATCAACATCGCCTCCAACAAGACCCCTGCGGTCTTGGCGGTCAAGTCGACTGGTGTCAAGAAGCCCGATCGTAAGAGGAAACGTCCCTCTACTGGAAAGGGTAAACAAACTGCCACCACTCATTCTGGTGCCAAAGGCAATGCTTTGAGTGTAACAAGATGGGACACTGGAGAAGGAACTGCCCTGAGTACCTTGCTAAGGTTTAGGCACAAAAGAGTATCGAGAGTTCTTCTGGAGGTATTTAGCCTTATGTTTCATTGTTCTAATTCCACAAAATGTGAAGCTTTGCTTACACACTTTATACTTTGTAGGAACTTGAAAAAATGAAGGAAATCAAAACCAAGAGATCGTGAAGCTCGCTTGCACTTCAAGGCAACTAGGGTGTTTGCTCACGTTCCGATTTATAAACTTGGTAGTATTATAAAAGAATTGGTTGTTTTTTCCCTGGCTTCGTCCAGGATGAATACTTATTTGATTTCCTGCTTTGAACATGGTTTGCTTTTACTTTGTTTGACATTAGTATTTGCATCGTATGAATAATTGTTTGACATTTGAGCTTGCTTTCTCAATTTGTCCTTTGATTATAAGTTTAAAATAACATAACGCATAGCCTGATAAATATGATTCACATAATCATGAACACATCATAAGTGTTAAAGGATGTGTGATCCTTATAAACGCTAGATGTGAACGTGATTGTCTAATAATCACTTGGCTGATTAATAGCTCATTGAAATTCTACATCTGATGATGAAGAGTTTCAACAAGCTTATAGACAATGAATCATTTTCTAGCTTCGAAAATGTTTGTATTTGATATGGCCTTTAAAATGAGCATTAGGGTTCTTAATTTGATCATGCATCTGCTCAAAGAAGTTAAGATCATCAGCATTGATTAATAGTTGATAATCACTTGGATGATTAATGATTAATATATACCATGACCTTAATATTCCTATATTTGAATTTTATATACAAATAGTTGTAAATTAAAGTTCGAAATCCTGCAAAGTTAAATTGTTAACTCTTGGACCCCTGGAGAATTAAGCATCAAGAAATTGAAGCTTAAATATATAGGAAACCCTTTTGCCAAAATTACCCTAACTAACCAGATAAATCTTCTAATCCATAACTTGCCTGCTCAAGTCTAGTACCAGGAAACAGTTCTTTTCGTTAACTATACTTGACCACAATATATACCTTTTGAATCCTTTGGGATTAATGTTTCATCCAAGAGAAAGGAAGCAATTCCTTTAAGTGTTGGACTATGACGGAACATGTAGTATA
The DNA here is from genome assembly GCA_039602395.1 of Deinandra increscens subsp. villosa. Taxonomy (NCBI): domain Eukaryota; kingdom Viridiplantae; phylum Streptophyta; class Magnoliopsida; order Asterales; family Asteraceae; genus Deinandra; species Deinandra increscens. Next base: position 41,317,134 of record JBCNJP010000024.1, read on the forward strand.
TATAACGCTTAACTTAAATAAATTCAAGTATAACCAAATATATATCACATTATCTGACCAACAAGTTGTTGCCTTAATCAGAAATATGTGAACATTCTTCTGACCAAAAAATGGTTGTCTTATTCAGAAAATGTAAGCGTTCTTAAAGGAGAAGGATTTGAATGGAATTTGACATTCTTATCGAAGAATATTCCATAATCCATTACCTAAAGAATAAAACTTGAATCTATATCAGATGTCTGATCTGAGATGATTCGGTTTCATGAAACTAAGATATCAATTATGTGCCGGATCGCATAAATATTCAAACCCACAATCGTGTATCTTATTACAAGATTAAGTTGGTCCAACTAGTAGACCAAGATAGGTTTAAGCAAAACTGTTTGCTAAATATCCTATAAGTTTGAATTAATAATCTTTAAAGAACGCTAAATCTATAAAAGGCAAGTGAGAGCACTATGTTAGTAATCATGATAATGATAATTACTTACTGGTCCTAATAGTTTGATTTAATTATATTTAACATTGGATTTAATCATCGGATGATTATGAAGTTACTGGCGTAAATGTAGACTCTGGATAAAGATCCACAGAGACAAGTCACTTCTAAGGCTAGTTCAAAATCATTAGGAATTTGAACAAAAGAATATAAATATTTATTATATGGATGTCACTGTAAACGGTTACACAATGACATAACTAGGAAGTATATCATAACAAAAATTGTTTTGATATAGTCGCGTATTTATAAGATACTAATAGTATAAATACATATGTCATCTCAAGTGACCTCAAAATGAACTGTTTCATTCAGAGTCTTAGAGTGATTAATGAGTAATCATTGAAGACGGGTTATGTGATAACACAAAATTATAGTGTTCACCAGGGGCACTTATTATCACATATTACTTGAGCATACTTCATTGTTTAGGAAACAATAGTGGAAGTATAGAAAAATTTAATAAAAGACAATTAACACGGTATCAAAATTCGCTATAAATGATTATGAAACTATCATTTAAATATCAAATACTTGATGTGAAATCTCAGCAAAATAAGTCAAAACTTGATATAGTATTTGGGATGTACGAACTTTAACAGTTATACTTTATTATTCGATTTCATTTTAAACGGTTAAAATAAATTCTGAATTATATACCTATGTTCGATTTAATACTTTTATCATGCATGAATATATATGTAGTATTCTCAACGCCCCATCAGAATCGTGCAAACGAATCAGATGTAGAAGCGTTATGACTTTGGATTTGAGTTGATCAACTCTCCAAACTCACAAGCATCATTTGACAATAATGTTGGAGAATACATATACGTATTATTCAAAAGTGTCCGTAGTCGGTGAGAATCGTGGAAATGAATCTGAAATAAGACTATTCTGACTTTGGGCTCAAACTGTTGACTATCCAAACTTACAGGCCTCATTAGAGAATGACGTTGTACGTAACTCACATCAAAACATCTTCTTTGATTCAATAACAAGATGATTTGATTATTGGTAAACTCATTCGTATCCTTAGACCTGATATACATGTGCTATCTCTCGTTTACTAGGGTCTGTTCTTTGATTGTAGTCAACCGCTGTAGCGTATATGCCAGTCATAGAGGCTACTTTTGGGAATAGATCTGAAGTGCAGTGGGATCTTCATGTAGTCAATATGTGATTTTTGTACTCTAGCATTAACAATAAAACAGTGAGACATCATAGGCCTCTCGATGATTCCAAGTGCTAAGTGTAAGGCCTTACCCAAACTTACTGTGTGTTTGATTGGAACACTTGCAATTGAGATCTAGAAACATTGAACTTAAGATAAGTTGAATTGAATCCATTCCTTATCGTTCAATAGATGTCAAATACAGAAGGGAACAATAACTAACGATATTTACCATGAGTCTAATATCAGATTGCATTGCAACTGATAAACCTTGGTTGTCGACTTAAGGTGTCACAACTGGTTGGAGTAGTCATGTGTAGCTAGAACGCCTCTATCTACACTTTACGATCTTGTCGGGATCTTTCCAAGTGGGAGTCTGTTGGATATTATATGTCCAGACCTGTTTTTAAGAACCCGACCCGGTTGTGGCCTGTAAGAGTTACAGTGAGGGCAACGAGAACCAAACACGTTTAATTAGTAAACGTTGTTATGAGAAAACGGAAATGATTTAACATTGTTTATTTTATATATTGATATAAATAATAATTAATCATTTCATATTATTATTAATTTGTTAATAATAATAAAAGCAGAAAATATAATTATTAATTGTTAATAATTATTAGTTGGTGAAAATACATATAATAAATTGTTATTATTAGTATTACTAAATTAAATAAAAGTTAATTAAATAAAATAGTTTATTTAATTAGTTTTATTTAAATTGTGGTTAGATATTTGTGGTTTAAATAGATTAGTTATTTAAAGATTATCTAAAACCTGGATGGATAATTGAGAGATTTAAATCAGTTGTAGTTTATGTACAACTAATTTAGAGATAAAGGATTAAACATAGAAAATAATTAAATAAACCAATTGTGGTTTATCCACAACTTGTTTATATGGCCTATAAATAGGGAGCCAGATTAATGTAAACTGGTTGCACCAAAAACTCTCCCTGCTCCTATTATTTTCGGCTTCCCCTCCCTCTCTCTTTGTGGTCGCCGCCGGCCACCACTAGGGCGCCACCGCCGCTGTTTTCCGACCTCCTCCGCTGCTGCGATCCATCGTCGGCGATCTCGTCTCGCCGCCGCCGTCCATCCAGGAACCACAGCCGTCCGCCGCCAGCCGCAACCCCAGCTCCGTCCGCCGTCAACCATCGCACCACCACACTCCGCCACCACGCCGCCGCCGTGCCGACCCCACTGAGCCATTGACGATCTCGCCTTTTCATGTGTAGTTTTTTTCAGGTGCGTTTTTCTTCTAAGTTTTGAACCTCACCCGAGCTTGCTTCTCCGGTAAGTTTTTCGCAACCCTAGCGCTTGTCTCGTTGAACCTCGGTGTCCCGAACAGTTGTCCGACACAACCGAACGTTCACGATGTAAATACTTTTGGTTTAGATCGAATCATAATATTAATTATGAGTATCACATAAATTGTTATATTTGTTTATCACAATGTATCTGATTCAAATATTTAAATATTGATTTAAATATTACGTTATATATATATATATAGGGTTAGGTTCAAATGAGAACTTTTTGTTTTGAGAACTTTTGAGAACTAAATCTCAACCACAAATTTCAGGGGGGGGGGGGGACCACTACAATTCATGGGAGGGGGGATACATATAAATAACTTGTGGCTCAAATTAGTTCTTTTTAGTTCTCAAATCAAATTGGTTCTCAAATGATCCTCTCCCTATATATATATATATATATATATATATATCGAAATATACAAATATATATATACGTAGGATCGAAAACAACGACCAAACACGATATCGATCTCGTATACACGTGCGGAATCTGTGTAGATGAGTGATTCAAGAACGAAGATGGGGAAATCGATGAACAAACTAAACAAACGATATAAACAATTAAACGTGGAATTCAATGCACACGATTTAATCTTAGAAATCATATGGTACACTTGATCTCTTGGATAATTTCGGATTCTCCTACTCCCCTTCTCTATCTCTCTGGAAAAGCCAACCCTGAACTAGGAGGCTTATGTGTGTTTATATAGACACACACATAAGCCTACATGCGCTTATTTCAGTCCAAACCCAAACCTCACTCAATTAAATTATTTTAAACCCACTATGCCTAGCCCAACTTCTTTAATACAAGCCTCATAATTCTAGACTCTACAATCTTTCCCTAGGCTTGTGATATTAAATGTCTTCAACTATTAGTCTTCAGCTTTGTTATCTTCTTTTGGCTTGAAGTTGTGTTGGTGAAGATCCTTTCTTCAATAATCTTCATTGGGCAACAACGAGAGACTTTTAGGAGCTTTCTCTCATTCAGCATCAGCTTGGACTTCAAATGACGAACAAGTAATGAGAGGAGGATTCTCATGCACTTGTTTCTTTGAGTGATCATGAGTCCTTGCTGAATAATTGGTAACTGTTTGACATGTTTTTGTCTTCAGAGGCTAAATTTTTGAAAACCTCTATCTTGGCATTCTTGGCTGTAGATCTTGGGCTCGCTGCATTTAGCTTCCCTTCAACTTGTTAACAATTTCTTTTTGATCTGTGGAAGTTTCACTTGAACCAACAAACTTCCCCTAAGCATTAGCTTCTACAGTAGGGTAAGTCATTTTCCGGCTGGTTCTTTAACACAAGTAGCAGCAGCAGCAATGCTTTTAACAACAGAGACCTTGAATTGTGGAAGCTACACTTGAACCAAGAAACTTTCCCTAAGCATTAGCTTCTTTAGTAGGATAAGTCATTTTTCGGCTGGTTCTTCAACATAAGTAGCAGCAGCAGCAATGCTTTTATCAACAGAGGCCTTGAATTTTCTTTTTCATGACATTTCTTTTGCATTTAACCTGCAATGCACAACATGGAACAAACACTAACCAGACAATGATGATTGGTTATTGGGTTAGCAGGAAATTAACATTATTTAACACAAACCCTAACATTGATTACGGGTTTCCTTTAAAAGCTTCCCCTGAGATAATACATATATCCCCCTGAGATAATACATATCTCCCCCTGAGATAATGCCTATTATCTCACTCCGTGTCTCCCATTCTCCCCCTAAAAATGGGTCACTTTTGGGATGGGGCATAATTTCTTGCACAAAACCAACAAAACCATATTAAAAACCTTTAAGTTAACTTGGCCATGGTTGAAAAACAAACATTAAAAACTTAAGAATACTCAAAAGAAAAATAAAATTAAAAACAAACATACCCAATTACTAACGAGAAGGTTTTATTTGAGATCAAACTGTCTTTGTCTGAATTGAGGAACCCTTTTCAGCATCTGTTACTTGAACACGTCCAGGTGATTGCCAGTATATTGATTCTCTTTAAACCCAGGTTCCTCTTTTTCAGGTTGTTTGACACATATTTATCTTTTAGGTACATTAATTACGAACATGAGATAGTCACACATAAATCCTAGGTAATTAATACGTGCAGTCTATCAAGCTTGATCATTCCCTACCACATATTTTCACATTCCCGTATCCAGAGTTTTTAATCTTTTCTCGAGACTCGGTTGAGAAGAGAAACAACAGATCATAAAAGAGATGGGGATAATATACAAAGACTTTTATAATTTCAACTCAGAGGCGTTTATCAGTCAGGCTAACCTTTCATCAAACACATAAGTCTAATCGCAAAGTCAGGGCTAACGGATTTTGGATGCTAGAGGGACTTTTTTGTGCACATTGGCATCTTTTGAGGTGTAATTATATACAGTGATCTGCAAGAACGTTAATGCAGACTAACCAGGTCTTTGCTCACACAAAACAGAGGAAAGTCTGATTAACACGTCAACCATTCTACACCAAGTCATTGCTCACGCAAAGCAGAGGCAAGACTTGACTAACGGCTTTGACATCCCCAGGTCTTTGCTCACACAAAACAGAGGGGAATCGATTTTTTTGAGATTTTTGATTCAACACTCTGAAATCCGGCATGTATATCGGGAACATTCAGCAGTCAAATAGAACAAGCACTTAACCTAAGTATGTGTTTCCCGAAAAATGCCATTCATTATATTTAAGTGTTGTGACCCTTACCTTTGTTGTTGGAACTGAGCCTACCGAGCATATCACCATGGATCATGTCTTTCACTTCAGCCTTACACGTGTCAGTCACCTGAGGACCGAATTATTTCATTTCCCACCTCCTTAAACACACAAACAAAAGATTACAAATTAAAAAGCACAATTTTGAGGGGTCAACCCTTTCCATATTTTCTATTCTTCCCCTTGCTTTTTTATTTTTAATCACAATTTTTTATTTTTTTTTATTTTTTTTTATTTTTAACTTATTTTTATTTTCATTTTGTTTTGTTTTGTTTTGTTTTGTTTTGTTTTCTTTTGTTTTGTTTTGTTTTGTTTTGTTTTTAATAATGAAACGACACACTGACACACAACTAAATATCAAATATTTAAGAAATATGGCCAAGCAAACTTTCAAAGTTTGTTCTTTGAAAATTTTCAGAAATGGGTTTTGTTTCATGCTTTACCATACATCACATCAACCAATCATTTAACAAACAATTCAGACTGTGTTACCTTTTCTACTGATCTTTTCAGTTTTACCTCTCACAAAGAAACATACCCTCCATTTACGTCTTCATGTCATGTAGTAGAGAGATGCCTCCTATCATGTGTCTGGAACAATCACTATCACAAACAAACAAGGTTAATGAAAGTCCTCCTTGACTGTTCCTGCACAGAGTGAGAGATCAGTTAGCCATAAGTACCCATGACATTGTGGTTCTGGGTATACCTGAAGAGTCGGTGAAAGAAATTTCTTTTAAGAACATCCCTTTTGTGATATCAGGAATTGGGGGTGTAGCTGCTGCCTTGACTTTTGGTTTCCAAATTCTATGTGATTTAAAAGTTGTTTTAATCACCTTTGGAGTAGCGACCTTAGGTATTTCAACCTGTTTCATTTTAAAATCATTTTTCAAAACTGTTTTAGTTGCCTTTGGAGTGACAACTTTAGGTTTTTCAACCTTTTCCTGTTTTGGTTTGTTCACCTTTTTATGAAAATTGTCATAATTTGGAAAGACCTGTTTTTTATTTAAGAGCTTTTTGTGCTCTTTGGCAGCTCCCCAATTTCCATCAGAAGGTTAAACCTTAGGATTAACAGTCTTCATTGCCTTTGGTGGTTGAACCTTCATCGGCTTAGACTTTATTGAAACCTGAGATGAAACCTTATAACTCAGTGGATAATAAGGTTTACAGGGACGATGCAAGCAATTTCTAGCAATGTGACCAGGAACTCCACATTTAAAGCAAGTCTGCTTCTTCATATAGAAGTCAGAAGTGTAGCTATTTTATCTATATGGCACTGGTGGAGAAACATGATGGTTTATTTGCATCTTAGAATCCGGATCTCCAATTGGCAGAAAAATGAGTAGAACTGGTCATTTCAGCTGTTGGGCCCACTGGGTTCTTTGATAAAGTTGTGTTGCCACTACACGAGCCCACTGATGAGTTTGGAGACTTGATTGTAGTTTTGGGCCTTTCAATCTCTATTGGGACATTGGTTGGAGGCTTGATAGTGATCTTGGGCCTTACACTCTTAATATCACATGATAGACCACCATCATGACCTAAGCCTTTGAACTTAGTGGTGAATGAGGGTCGCTCGTCTCCTTCAATCGGGATGAACATAGACTATGATGTCATAAATATCTTTCCATTAGGCCTTGTAGTCATCACCACTCGTTCCCGCTTTACCTCATCCACAACTTTGGAATAAGGAGTCTCGATCTTTGGATAAGGAACCAACTTTTCTTCATCAGCTTTCTTCACATCACTCGAGCTTGAACCTACACACTCAGCAGTGAGTTTTGTGTTATTCATACAATTTGAATGAGTTGCTTCTGTTGCTGTCTTTTCATCTTTATGCACAGGTTGAGGCCCATATACCATGGTTGCTTCATTCAGGGACTCTTTCAGCAATTCATATGCAGTTTGGGGCAGTTTGATGTATTCATGTTGTAATGAGTGAGGAACAACATGATAAAGCCCTAATGAGTGCCCAGAGGCGCTCTCTTGATTGCCACATGTAGTTGTTTCTCTAACTGTTGATTGTTTTTGTACTTCCTCGGCAGTGGAGGGCAATGTGACAGATTAATTTTGTAACGGGAAAGGAACATTTTCATTCCAAAGACCAGATTTGTCTTTTACCTGCTCCAATCTCTCTTCTGATTTAAATAAATCATGATGAGAGTCCATCATTTTCTTTTGTATAGCTTGATGTTTTTCAAGGGTAGATTGGGCAGTGCTAAGTTTAGTTCTAAGATCTAGAACTTCTTTATTTAATTCTTCTATCTTAGTTTCAGCAATTCTAGACACACACTTGTAATCACTTAGACTATGTTCAACATGTTTCAGTTCTTGTTTGGCTGCTTCATATTTTTCCTTAAAAACTCTAGTGCGATCCTGACATTCTCTAACTTCCTTTTCAGTTTTCTCACGATTCAAACATTCATAAGTAAATTTAGATTGCCAGTCTTTAATTAAAGACTGACATGTGGGGTTTGAACATTCCTGAGTTTGAGTGGCCATTTCTGCAAAAACGATAAAATTGGCAAAATTGTGAATAGTGTCAAAAACTTTAAATGCAAAAACGGAGGCCTTAGAAGAGGATTTTGGGGGTCTTAACGGAGGACACTGGATGGTTAGGCAGTGAAGGTGTAGATCTCGTCACGACGGTCGTCTTGGCTAGTATTAGGCTTTCTAATTCCAAACGGTTCTCAAGATACGTCCGTTTTAGTGAACGTTGGTCAAAATTGCACTTTTTGCCGCAAAATGGAAACCAAACCGAAAACTTGAAGGAACCAAACACAAAAATGAGCTGAACCGAAAACACCATGTCCTAACCGAGAACTCCACGTCCGAACCGAAAACCCAACCGAACCAAAAACGCGTCCGAACCAAAACCTGTCCGAACCGAAATCACGTCCGAAACGAAAACACGTCCGAACCAAACCTGTCCGAACAGAAAACACGTCCGAACCGAAAACCTGTCCGAACCGAGAACACGTCCGAACCGAGAACATGTCCGAACCGGGAACTTGCCAAATCTGAACCGAAATCACGAATCCGAACCGAAATCTCACTGGAATCTGGATCGAGAACTCAATTTTGAGCCGAAAACTTGACAATTCCGAAGCGAAAACTTAAAGGTTTGAGACAAAAACTCTATATTCGAACCGAGAACTCGTAGTACCCGAACCGAAAGCTCATATACGAGCCGAAAACTTGACAAGGTCGAACCGGAAGCTTAAAATTTGACCTGAAAACTCTCTGTCCTATGCGCAAACCTACAATTTCCAAGAAAAACACAACTGCAAACCTGCAAAAACTTGTGTAAAATCGTTAAACGCTTGAATCAGATATCGTGTGAGCCTTGAAACTCTCGTTTCTTGGCTCTGATACCAATTGTAGGATCGAAATCAACGACCAAACACGATATTGATCTCGTATACACGTGCGGAATCCGTGTAGACGAGTGATTCAAGAATGAAGATGGAGAAATCGATGAACAAACTAAACAAACGATATAAACGATTAAACCTAGAATTCAATGCACACGATTTACTCTTAGAAATCGTCTGGTACACTTGATCTCTTGGAGAATTTCGGATTCTCCTACTCCCCTTCTCTATCTCTCTGGAAAAGCCAACCCTGAACTAAGAGGCTTATATGTGTTTATATAGACACACACACATAAGCCTACATGGGCTTATTTCAGTCCAAGCCCAAACCTCACTCAATTAAACTATTTTAAACCCACTAAGCCCAGCCCAACTTCTTTAATATTACAAGCCTCATAATTCTAGCCTCTACAATATATCTAGTGTTTGCGTGTCGGTGATTAGATTTTGCTGTTTAATTTGTCACTTGGTTTTTCGCATTTAATTTAATTAATATATTTAATATACGCTTCCGCACTTTGATTTAATTAATGTAATTAAATAAATAAATATAATTGTATCCGGTAATACAATTAGTAAAAGCGGGTTTTAATAAAATTAAAGTTATTACCCATGACCTGAATACCACTGGCAAAACCCAACACGGACCTGCACACAAAGACACAAAACAATCGACTCGACTCGACAAAAACGTTTAACCACGAAAAATGAAAATAAATGAGAATAAAAATAAATATATAACAAGCTGAAACGTGAATAGCTAGAAATTCAAGGATTAGATAAGTGAATAGCAAAAGGCTCAGAACGATATTGGTGAACAAAATTAGAAATTAAAAATCAAATTTTTTTTCTTAACATCCCCTCTAGGCGTATCGCCTAGAGCAACTAGTCATCCAGGTGATACGCCTGAAACCATCTTTAGCAGACTACCACTTTTCCAAGCGTATAGCTTGGAGGAAGCCTCATCCCAAGCGATACGCTTGGAAGGAAATTTTCAGGGATCCACCCCAGATTTCCAACACTTAGAATATTTTCTATCTTTTTAATCCTACCTCCATCTTCACCAATTTCAGTTCCAGCCTTAACAATCGTTCAATTACACACCTGGACTGTGTTTGATGCATGATTTCACTTTCCAAACCCCTCGAATTCCTTCAATCACGAAAAACACAACCGAAAAACGCAAGACACACAAAAACTCAAAAATGCAAAATCAAACCAAAGTTACAAACTTTACAACCCGGGCACTTGATCAATTCAGCTCCTAATCCCAAACAACCTCCGAACCTATAATCCGAAGGCTTAGACTTCACATCTTTTACCAACAAATTACCGGTTATTAACCGGTTTCTCATTTCATGCTCTAAACCTAGTCTCTTGACTACCCAACTAACAAAACTCATGAATTTCAGCAACGTTTTAACCATCAAATGCTTAAATCGACTCGGAAGAGCTCTAATTATTCATAGAAAGCTCAATTTAGGGTCATTTTCACAAGTAACCACCACAAAACCTCCCCACACTTGGGCTAAACTCGGGATCCTCACTAAACTCAACTAAATTTCCAAGTGTTGCCTTCCTACTCTCAGTTTTTACTACCACAATCTCACCTTCAATCTCAGCCACCTCACCGGGATATACTAACGGGTTATCTAATTCAATTTTGTCAACTAAGTCTTCCAACCCCCCGGGATCTTCCCCACATGTATCTTCTAACACAACCTCACCTTCCAACCTATTACCAACTATCATATCAGCTCCGGTCACAAAACCTACACAACGATCCATGCAAGATAAAAATGACTCTAAGAAATACAGTGGACTCATTGTCACTACCATCTGATTTACCTACCTTAAAACTCACACTTTCCTCATCGACCCTCATAGTAATTTTACTGTCATACACATTAACTAACGCTCTAGCAGTCTTAAGGAAAGGTCTACCTAAAATCCGAGGGCATCTAGCATTATAATAAGTATCAGCAAGCACAAAGTCAATAGGGAACAAAAATTTGTCAATTTTAACAAGTATATATTCCACTATTCCATTGGGTTTTACAACGGATCGGTCGGCCGAAGATATTCTCATGCTCGTAGGGGCAACATCTCCTAATCCTAAGTGTTGGAGAATAGAAAATGGCATCACATAAATACTAGCACCGAGATCAACCAAAGCATGTGTCACAGATGAACTACCAAATATGTAAGGAGTGGTAAAGGTCTCTGGATCATTAAGCTTCTCGGGTAATTTATTCTGGACAACTGTTGAACATTGGGCATCTAGTGTCACGTCAGATAGGGCCTCTAACTTCTTCTTATTAGATAACATGTCTTTCAATAACTTACAATACTTAGGCAACTTTTGTAAAACTTTAGTGAAATGTAAAGTGATCCTAAGTTGCTTACGAAGATCTAGAAATTGACCGTACTCTTGCGCATACTTTTGTTGAATAAATCGGGTAGGATATGGTACACGCTTCACGTCCTCGGCTGTGATCGGTCTCTCCTTAAAGCTGACTTTTTTCTTGGGCTTCTCTTTGGCTGGCTCCTTCACGACATTAGACCCCACTTTTGGTGTTGTACTTGCTGGCCTCAGGCTCAGATGCACCCTCCCGTCTGGCGTCTCCATATCTATCTCCTCATCAACCAGCTCCTCATCAGCAACTACCGTCGGTGATAAACCTTCAACTACCTTACCACTTCTAGTGGTAACCGCATTAACCAAAGCATTAGGGTTTTTAAATGTGCTCCTAGAAAATTGACCCCCTCGGTTGGTTAACTCCTTAACCTGCCTCGCTATTTCACCCACCGGCCTCTGTAAATCCAAGAATGAAGCTTATTTATTCCTAAGTAGCATGTCATGCTCGAGCAACGTCTTATGGGTCGCCTCATCTCTCACCATTATCTGCATCAAAATATGGGTCCGGTTCGCTATCAGCTCTCTCATCTCCCTCATACTCGACCCATTGTTGCCCCCACCATAATTGTTCTTCGGCTGAAATCCTTGTGGGTTACCTTCATCTCTCCATCCTGAATTTTGACTGCTCCTGCACCCAGACTGGAAAGAATTACCGAACTGGGGTTGGTTTCCAATGTAATCTACCTGCTCAGCGGAGGCGAGCGGGCAGTCACGGGTGTCGTGAGCGCCTCGACACAGCTCACATTTGGTGGATATGTGGAGTCGAATTTCATATTATGCAGTTTTCAATCTCCTGAAATTTCATGGTCTCAGAGCCAATGTGATGAACACCCCGGGTAGGTGTAGACGGAGCTAATTATCTAGTCGGGGCCAACGTGGCTCTCCGATCTCCGGGGGTCTACTGTTCGGCATTTGCAAAGCTCTCAAATAATTTATTGCATTCATCTATAGTGAGCTTCTCCATCATATGTCCTCCAGCCGATATGTTGAACTCCTTCTGAACAGTATATGTAAGACCATTGTAGAATTTATCGTATTATCACCCATTCCGTCAACCCGTGTTGCGGACATTTACTAAGAAGGGTATTAAATCAATCATAAGCCACAGAGTAAGGCTTGTCGGGATCCATACGAAAAGAGTGAATTTCCTCCCGAGTACACGAAGCCTTAGTTGGAGGATGGTATTTCTTTAGGAACTTTTGTTTCAAATCAGCCCAGGTGGCGATTGAATTAGGAGGTAGAGTCTCGAGCCAAACGGCGACTCGAGAAGAGAGTGAGAACGAGATTAACCTCAGATAAATAACATCATTGGTCACTCCCGTGAGGCCGAATGTGTTGCGATTATACGCTCAAACCGAGAGAGATGAGCGGGTGCGTCTTCATTATCACGTCCATTGAATTGAATAGAATTTGAGAGTGCATTGATGACGTGAGACGGCACTTGCTAATTAGCGGTGTTGGCAATCATGGTTTAAGCAATAGCAAACCTGGCATCATCGTCGCCGGTGCTGGCTTACTCATGAATAGTGAGTCGTGCTGCCATGGTGGTGAGATCTAGAAAGGAGAGTGGTGTAGTGTCACGGTGAATATGTGTAGAAGTGGATGGCTTAGAATTGGTGACGCTGAAAATGAACAAGTCTGCATGTAGACTTTGGAAACGTTCACAAAGGTCACGATCAGGATCAGAATAACGCGTAAGCTCGGGTGGACCTCGTGAACATGTGTGTGGCATAAAACAAAAGGAAAATAAATAAGAAAAAAATATAATCTAAAATTCTAGACTCAAGAATAACCTAAAAACTCTACACACAAAAACCGAAAAGACTCAAGATTTCTTAGACACGACCTAAGTTGATCTTGCTATTGCCAAGTATCCCCATCAACGGTGTCAAAAACTTGATGTGTTCGGAACGGTACCTAAAATAACTACTTTAACCTAGACCTAGACACACCTAATTATATCGAAACTAAGGAACCTAAGGCAAGTGTACCTATCGGTGACAATATAGCTATAAAAGACCTGATATCGAACCCTAAGACACTATGTAGCTAGACTCAACTAGGACTTAATGAATGGGAATTTGAGTAAATTGGTTTTGAAAGGTTTAATTAACTAAAGTACCTAACTTAATCGACTAACAACTGGAAACCTGAGAATACTAAGGATGAAATCAAGATGCGAGAGAGATACCACCTAGACCTAGAATCCTAATCAATACTAACAACTTCACTTGGTTCTGACAATTCTGACGGTAGCTAGTTCATCTTTTAAGTTCTTCCTAGCAAACAACTCTAACGCTTGACCAAGAGTTCGCCTTTTGAGTCCATCCCACTTCAACTAATCCGAAACACCTTCGAAACAATCTAGGACACCTTAGGACAACAGGAGCTACCACTAACTACTATGATTGACACGGAAAAGCAAGCTAACTAAATCCCTAGGGCATCCTCCCGAGGCAATGTTATCCTATTTCAATAACTAACCCGACTACCCGATATTCCTATAACCTCCCGGATTGTATAGAAACAGCAGCACATTGCAATCAAATTTAACAATCAATAATCAACACAATAGTTCAAGACGTCTCCTAACTACTCTATCGCTACTAACCCTAAAGCTAGCAACTTTAGATAATCTACCTAAACCAAATACATTCAAAGGCAAATCATGCATCAATTATGAATTACTAATAAGATTATCAACACCCATATCTATACATTCATAACAATTAATGGTAGTTAAATAATTGCAACATCAATCAAATAGTAAAAAACCGAGTAAAGTCATCAATACCAAAAATTCATCACAATAGGTCTAGGTGGTCGCAATTACTTAGCCTACCACCATGATCACAGTAAGAAAACAGATAAAGTCTGAATCTTTTTGCAAAAACATGGTTCTAGTTAAGGGCATACAAGAAATCGAATAGAAGGAGTACACCGGATGTTCAATTCGAGAGTGAATGATCGATTCCAGCCTTTCTAGGTCTACAATTTCGTCCCTCAGAGCTCTCCTAGTCGGTAATTAGCATAAAAGTCTCGAACATATGACTTAACTTCGAATTTATAAGAAAACTTTAGGGTTAGCAGAAAAATCACCTCCAAGCATATCGCTTGGAGGGTGCTTTGGTCGTAGGCGATACGTGCGCCAACGATAGGCAACAAAATAGTTGGGACCTGGGTGACCGACTTTGACTTCTTTCTCCCCAAGCATATCGCTTGGAGCTCCTATTACTCTAGGCGATACGCCTAGGGGACCTTTTTCAACACTTTTATTTCTTTTCCTTCTTTACTTCTCTCCAATTATCGTTCGGCCTCGTGAATTAGAATAAAACCTACAAGAACACACACATAAAAAAACATAAGAATGACTCAATAAACTACAAGTAAGCTAAAACATAATAAAATGAGTCAAATGGAATAAAAACCGACTCAAATAATGTACAAATTACACATTAATCTAGGATGTGTTTGCAACACATCACTTCCCATAAGGTTTTGGTTTTTGTGCAAGTTTTGAATTGATGTAGCAATTCTCTTAGTAATGCCATTGTAAGATTACCAAATGCTTTCTTCTCTCTTGCATAAACCTTTTCTTTCCTCAGAATCAAGATCACTTTGCATTTTTTGTTCTCCATTAACCATTGGATATGTGTAATCTTCTTCAATTGGTATCAAAAGATCAACATCAATTGCACCAATATAAGCTTCAAATATTTTCTTCCAGTTATGGTAACCTTTTAGCTTAAACAGCGTAGGAACTTTCTGACTTGTTCCTATTTCGTTATCATAGTTCATCAATGTTTGCATTGAAGTTTGTATAACTAAAAACGCTTGAAAATCACTCATCTTGATACTGTATTATTGGGTATCAAAACTTAAAATGCAGAAACGGGGGTCTTAGAAGTGGATTTTAGGGGTCAAAACGGATGACACTATCTGTAAGGCAAGTGAAAGTGTAGATCTCCCTGATATAATCGTTTTGGCTGGTAATGGGTCCCATAACTCCAAATAGAACTCAAGGTACGCCTGTTTTACTAAAACCCAAAATTTTGGCCAGCGAATCAAACAATCTTGCTACGATTGAAGAAAGTCACACGAACCAAGAAAGCTAGAAAGTCAACTCAAATAACTGAGCGGACCGTAAACCTTTGGGTGAACCGAAAAACTTTACGAATCACAAATAACAGCGAACCAAGATCTTAGATGAACCGTTGATTCGGCGAAATTACCGCCACGAATCGAAAAATAACCGTTACGAACCAGGCTTGAAGAATGCTTAGGCGAACCGGACCTCAACGAACCAAAAACCTTTTCAATGAACGAACCAAACTTGAAGATATATACGGCGAACCAACAAACTCATTCAGCGAACCATGATATTCAACCGACGAACCAGACTCAAAATTTCTGATTATGATGAAATTGAAGGAATTGGAATGTAATTTGCAACAGACAAATAGAAAAACACTAGACGAATGCTTTAGAAGCAAAATTGAGACCAGAAACACTGATTTTGATGAAACTTCAATGAAAACTCACTTTCTCTCACTAGAAAACTCGAATTTGACCAAAATGGTTCAGTAGAGCAACCTGGAATGCTCTGATATTGATTGTATTGATCAATACTATGAGACAAAGAGGTAAATAAAGTTATACTTTATTGAATTCACTAAGATCAGATTACAAAGACTCTGAGAGAGAACACCACAGAATACACACAGTTAACAATGACTCACAATGCTCGTTGTTTGCTACATGCACACTTGAACTATCTATACCTGACTTTGTCCAACGAACTAGACCCAGTCACAAACCAATGGTTTGTGTCTCACGAACCCATGGTTCGTGGGTTAGTTAGTTGACATACTAACTCATTCCTAGCTCTATGTAGATACAACACACAAGACACAGGTTAATGCTCTAACAAAAAAATAACGAAAGTAAGACAAAAATAAGTTTACAAAATAAATAAAATTAAAAAATATAAATGGAAAAAAATATTTCTTAATGTGATACTTGGAAGATTTGAATTTGAAACTAGGACCTAAAGATTTTACCACATACATTTTTCAACCAAACCATCTAACTCATTTCTAAATTTAATTATCTTCACATATACATCTATTTAAAAACTATATATATAACGTATATAAGAATTTTTTTAAAAAAAATCCGAACTTCTGACACTAGACGACCGCCATCCATGGACCAAAGATTCGAGGGTCAATGTGAATGGTGAGACTTTCTTACAAATGTCACCATCATTAATACATGTTTCACATTTTTTAAGAATCTGTTCCAGCTTTAAATTAGTTTAGGTATGGTTAAACGTAAGTAAAAAAACTGGTTTTAGGGGTTTTGATGGCTGGTTCGGTTCGGTTCGGTTCAGATCGGATCAGTTCTTACGGTCAAGTTTACCACCACCAAATTAACTTTGAAACAGAAAGCCCCTATTCGACTATCTCTGGATGGAACAAACAAATGCCCTACGTCCTATTACTAAGTCCCGACCAGGTTTTGTTCTCAAAATAACCCGTTGTTGCTTTTGCTCCCAAGACATCAGAAAGGGAAAACAAATGACACAGTCGACACCAATCTATAATGGACCAGGGAAGAAGAATTCATATTGGCTCAAGGATAGGTCGACTATTACATTGTGTTGAATGAGTCATGTTAGGAACTCATCATCCTCAACTAGATATGTCCCATCGAAACTGGTCTTTTGTAGTGGCGGACCTAGGCTATAGCCTAGGGGTTCGTGAACCGAACCCCAAGAAATTTAGTCACCAAACCCCATGAAATTTTTATACCGACCTTTAACTTTATAAAATTAACTTCTACTTTTAAAAATATGATTCAAGTGTTCAACACTAATGACCCCAATAATATTAATAGTTTTAACCCAATTATCCAAATTCTATTATTATAAGCGAATTAACAATAAAATACCTAAAACTAAATTCTAATTGTAAATAAAATAATTAAGAGAAAATTCTAAGTCCAAGATATGGAACGACAGTAGGTCACATCGGTTAGCGAACGACCCTCCTCTCTCCCAGATTCCTAATTATGCGACCGGAATTAGGATCTTAGAGCGAAGATCCAGCTTTAAAGATCAGGGGATTAGCAAACGACCCTCCAAAATCGTTTTGAAGAGTGGAAAAACGATTTTGAAGACCGACGACCTTTGGGTTTCGTCATTTCACCTTTCTGTTCTGCTTTCAGGTTCAGGCAACCGGCGACTTCGACTTGTCTCTGCGACTTCGGTTAGTCATCGTACTTTTGTGTACTTATCTTGAATGTGAATGACTATAATTTTGATTTTTGTGTCTATATTTGAACTCACGATCTACATTGATAATTTGAAAGGAGATAAAAGGTTTGACAAGTTGAATGGTCTATCTAGTCTTGCATAATTGATGGTTGAAACAAAAAAAAAACACTATTCATTTACATTGGTGTATCGTTTATTAAAGCTCGCTCTTGTTTTACCCGTGGCAACATCAAGTGTCGAGAGATGCTTTTCTACAATGAAGGTGTGTGAAGTCTGATCCGCGTAACCGAATTGGAGATAAAATTTGAGTGATAGTTGCATATGTTATATTGAGACAAAAATTGTTTAGAAAAACGCCCAAAGATAATATGATTGATAGGTTTCAAAAAATGAAACCGTAAAAGGCAACTTTAAGTGTTTTGTTGTTTTGTTCTCTAATGACAAATTACGATATCACTTTTGTTATGCGTTTTTATATTTTAAGTTGGTTTTTTATCATGTAACATGACTCGAGCCGACCCGAACCGCTCCAAAAAAAATTTGTATATAGGGGTGAACAATCGAACGCCAAAATTTCCGAACCCCATATAAAAAATCTTGGGTTCGCCACTAGTCTCTTGGTTTAATGACATAGAGTATAAGGGTCAGAGTTTAAGGCCTCTTGAAGTCACAGATTCTATCCTAGCTCTGGGTTTTTCACAATTGTAAGTTTTTTTCTAGACAAGTGAAATAATGATATTGTGACTAATCTTCGAGCTTCTTTCGATCATAAACGTGCGAGTAGCCCTTCATTCCCAATGGTATGGGGATGAAGGTTAGAGCTTGGGGACCTTGAGGTCTCAAGTTCAAACCTGACTCAAGGGGGTTTTTCTCAAGTGGTGAGTTTCCTCCTTGATGGTGTTCCTGAGTGAGCCAAGCCTGGAGTGTCAAAATCAGTATGGACGGTTGCAATCCCGTCTCAGGAAGGCTCACTCGGGTATTGGAGATTTGGGCAGTAGTTCTAAACGCCGTTCAAAAAAAAAAGGATATGTCCCATCATACGGATACGCAAATTAATGACTTGGATATCATTTATACTACATTCAACTAATACCAACCAATGAGTACTTTTCTGGAAGCTTACGACATTTGTCATTGAATTTCTGTCTCTTAAAAATGATTAATTGTGAAGTTACTCTCTCATCTACACCTAAAAAAGATTTTAATCATTTTATGTATGTATTTGACAACATACATTTTATAGAAACCAGCTGCATCTCTACTATACCTTCGTAATTTATTTTTTGAACCAACAACGATAGAAAATCATATGTTATGTAGATAATCCATACTTGGATAATAAATAATATTTATCGCAATATATAAAATGAATCTAATATGGAAAACCATATAAATACAACGATTGTGTTAGGTGGTGTCATGTTGTTCATATCATCAGGGTCGGCCCAATGGGCTAAGCTGATAAAGCAAGGGCTTAGGACCCTCAAAATTCTAGTGCCTCCATTTGAAAAACTGGTCCAGAAAATCTTCATATTAATAGTATGTTTCGGGTAGAAATAAATGAATTTCTTGTTAGTTCAACCGGTAAAGGTGTGTAGGCGACGTTCTCCATGCTCTAGTTTGAGACCGGTTTTTCAACGTTTTCCTTAGTTTTTTCTCATTTAAGGTTCTAAATTCTAATTGTTTTATTTTAATTCTCTGAATTCTAATAAAATGCAGAGATTCTGTGAACAAAAGCGATGGGCTATTTTCACGTATTTTCCACTTAAAAATTCATTATGGTTTTTTCTATATATCTTTTTTATTTTTTTATATATTTTTGTACAACAATTTATTTTTAAAAATCTAAATTTGATTTTCTCTTTTGAAATAGTTTATTTTGTATTCTCATCATTTTAATTCCTTTTACGAATATAAGTTCAATTATTAATCTTCTAATCATGTGGCATTATGACACATAAAGGAAATTGAGGCTATATTATGCTTATTCAAGTTTAGTTGTATTGGATGTTAGCTATTATTTGGATTGTTGTGCGTGTGGATTTTAATTTGCAAATCAAAATGATGATATTTGAGTGCTTATGGTTCAGGTTTCATTATGCTTGTATAGACATGATACCGGTTCTTTTATAGTAGCTCAAAATGTCATTTTGTTTTAGTAATTTTTTTATATTTAATATAAGGTAATAGCATGCTAATTTGAAATCAAAAGTTATAAAATGACACGTTCGGTTATTTTAATTTTTTAAAGAGTAAGATTTGAGGGCCCCAATTTTAGAGTTCGCTTGGGGCCTCCAAAAAACTTGAGCCGGCCCTGACGTCACTTTGTGAGATATTTGTGAACAATGAAAGATTGTGTCTTGTGTTTGATCCTGAGTCACATGTGAGAGTTTACGGGTGTGCCTGGTTCCTGTCGGATGGTGCAAATAGGGGGCGCTCACGGGTTCCCTGACTTTCCTCGTTATGAGATTCGAACTCGGGAAAGTAGGTAGATCATGTGTAACGATACACCTCTAAGGTAGATTGCCGTTAAAAAAAGAGGTAGAAAAAAATAGCAGGTAATATCGGAGCTAGAAACGAACTAACGATACGGAATATGAAGGATATAATTGATGAATTTAGATGGTATCACGTAATTCAACATCTAGCTGAACTTGCGAGCCGGCTCTTTTTTTTTTTTTTTTGAACGGCAAATTTGGATCACTGACGGGGACATTACACCACCCACCCGATCATCTCCAATCCCCATCAGGAGGAAACTCACCACTGGTGAGAAAACCCCCTGGCCCAACTTGTAACCCCCATTTTTCTTCTTTTTTGTTACAAGTGGGACTTGAACCCAAGACCTCCTCTTAAGGGGTCATACACCTTTGCCACTAGGCTAACTAGTGGTGTGTAACGAGCCGGCTCTTTGATGTTAAAAAAATAATAGTAATTAAAAAATAGAAAATAGACTCACTTTAGTAAGCGATTTTAAAGTGCATTTATTTCTGGAGTGAGGATCCGTTGTATATATGCACGCCACGAATTTTTCAACGACAATCATATTCCTTCACATTTTTTATTTATTTATTGTTTTGGGTTTCTAAATCGGGCTAAATATGAACGTACAAACTCCATTGTACAAGGTACTATCATTACAAAAAATTAATTTTTAACGAAAATTTTAAATCATTGACTGGCTATTGGCACTACCCGATCATCTTCATTTTCGATCAAAATGAAACTCATCACAGGTGAAAAAAAAACCTCTAGCCAACCTGAAACCGCAGTTATTTTCTGTCACAAGTGACCTTAACTACTTGGATTAAGGATCATTAGTAACAAAAATTAAGAGAGATATGATCCCGCAGAAAACACGCATGATCCTCTCCTTTCAACTCCATCACCTCCAGTTTCCAACACCATCCACTTTTCTCCGTCAGTTCTTTATAATACAAACCTCTGTCTCGAAAAAGAAAATTCTTCGCAACAACTACAAATATCCTGGAGCACCCCCAAACCCAAAAGATTCGGGTCTTTTTCGGGTTGAACAACGGGTCATCCAACCCACTCCTCGAAGGATCCAGACCGATTCACCAATTTCCAAAACAAATCCGTAAACACTTTCTATTAGTTATAGATATATTTGTCATGTTTCCTATTGTAGAGGAGTACTTAATGTATTTTATAGATCTATATATAGGGTCTATGGTACTCATTATTGACAAGGGGAATATACAGATTTTTCAACATGGTATAAGAGCCTAATGATCCAAAACACTAATTTTTTCAAAACCCATTGTCAAAATCTGATATTAGCAATATATTTGTTGGGAATGGCAATACGTTGCCGATTATGGGTTCGGGTAATGCTTTACATCACCTGACACCTCCCAAACCAAACCTATAAATTAAATAGTGTCCTTTTAGCACCCGACATCATTAAAAATCTTATTTATATTCGTCACTTTTCTCGTGACAACCAAGTTGCAATTGAATTTGACCCACTTGGTTTTTCTCTAAAAGATCTCAAGACTGGCAGGCGCCTTTCCCGCCACAATAGCTCGGGCGACCTTTATCCTTTCACATCTCCATTGAATAATGCTTTCGCTTGTTTGACTACTCACTATCCACATCTTTGGCACAACCGTCTTGGTCACCCGGGCTCCCACATTTTAGATTTTCTGTCTAGTCGCAAATTTATTTCTTGTAATAAAGAAAAATATTTTGATGTTTGTCATTCATGTCAATTATCTAATAGTAAATGGCTTCCATTTTCCGATTTTATATCCTTTACTTTTACTCCATTTGATATCATACATTGTGATCTCTGGACATCTCCCATTTTGAGCAAAACCGGTTATAAATATTACATGGTTTTAGTAGATAACTTTACAAATCACGTGTGGGTTTACCCTCTCAAATTTAAATCTTAAACATTTCCCACATTCAAAAAAAATCATAAACTCATTCAAACCCAATTTAATAAATATTTTCAGTGTGGTTTGGGCAGGGAATTTGATAATCGTGATTTTCAAAATTTTGCTAACGATCACGGCCTCGTGTTTCGTTTTTCTTGCCCGCAAACATCTCAGCAAAACGACAAGGCTGAATGGATGATTCGTCGCCTTAACGACATCATCCGAGCTCTTCTTACGCAAGCTCATCTTCCACCTCCATTTTGGGTTGAAGCTCTCCATACCGCGGCCTACCTTCACAACATCCTTCCTACCAAACAGCTCAATTTTAACACTTCCGCCTTCATTCTTTATCACCATCACCAATGTATGACCACCTCTGTGCATTGGGTGTGCTTACTATGTTCAGTGTATCTTCCTTGGTTACCCGGCCAACTTCCGTGGGTATCGGTGTTTTGATCCTTCAAGCGGTCGCGTACATATTTCTCGACACGTCATCTTCGACGAAGGTGTATTCCCTTTTTCCAAAACCAATCACACACCCTCTCCTGCTAATTTCATCCATTCTGACCCGCCTATACCTACTGATCCACCTCCTCCGCCAGCCCACATTCCCGAGTCCCATACCCCCGCCAACCCATCATCACCTAACACACAGACCACTAGCCCAAACCCTTCTCCTAACGCTAGCCCAACCCCATCCGCTCCAGCCCACACGTCTTCCTCGGCACCTCAGTCGCATTCTACCGTCGCTCATCTCCCATCCCACACTATCCCCAAAACGTTCACCCCATGACCACTTGTGCTAAATCCGGTGTCACTAAGCCTATCGAGTGTTTGAACCTTCACATTGATACTCCTTTATCCCCGGTCCCAACCTCCTATATTAAAGCATTAAACGACCCTAATTAGCGACAACCCATGAACAATGAATATAAAGCTTTGCAGGATAATGACACATGGGAGTTGGTACCTAGACCACAGGGACATCCTATTATTCGGTGTATTTGGTTGTTCAAGCATAAGTTCAGATCCGATGGTTCGTTAGAGCGCTACAAGGCGCGATTAGTGGCAAACGGTAAATCCCAGACCGTTGGGATCGATTGCATGGAGACTTTTAGCCCAGTTGTAAAACCAGCGACCATCCGCACTGTCTTATCTTTGGCAGTATCTAGATCTTGGACGATTCATCAGTTGGACGTGAAAAACGCTTTTTTACATAGCGATCTAACAGAGATAGTTTTTATGCAGCAGCCTCCAAGTTTTGTTGATCAATCTGCTCCCAATTATGTTTGTCGCCTCAAGCGATCACTTTATGGCCTCAAACAGGCTCCTCGGGCCTAGTACCAGCGGTTCGCCAGTTTCCTCTTGACCCACAGGCTTAAGAGCAGTGTTTGTGATTCTTCTTTGTTTGTGTATCACCACGGCGTACACACTGCTTATCTATTACTATATGTGGATGATATTGTTCTGACAGCTTCAGATCCAGCTTTTCACAAACAGTTAATTACTACTCTATCCCGGGAATTTGCTATGACAGATTTGGGTGACTTGCATCATTTCCTCGTTATTACAGTCACACATGACTCGTCTGGTTTATTTTTGCAGCAGTCTCAGTATGCCAGAGACATTATACAAAGGGCTTCTATGATGTGTAAACCATGTGCCACGCCAGTTGACACGAATTCTAAGTTGAGTGCAGATAATGGGCCATTACTAGCCGATGGGAGTTTATATCGTAGTCTCGCGGGTGCGCTACACTACCTCACATTTACTCGTCTAGACTTTTCATATGCTGTTCAACAAGTTTGTTTATTTATGCGTGCCCCTCGGGAGCCACACTTTCAGTTTATGAAGCGTACTTTACGCTACCTACAGGGTACTTTGGATCACGGTATTCGATTGACAATAGAGCGAGACATGTCTCTTTCTGCTTACTCGGGCGCTGATTGGGATGGGTGTCCAGACTTTAGACGATCCACATCTGGATATTGTGATTTTATGGGGGATAATCTTTTGTCTTGTTCCGGCCTCCAAGCGGTAGCTGACAGTTTTGTCACACCCAGTAAGATTTGTGTCGGGATGCGAAAAAGGTTATCACAGTCAAGGTTACGAACGTACTCTGGATGGTTTAACAACTAGAACTGTTTTGGAAATTGTTAAATTGTTGGAGTAAATAGGAGTTTTTCCAATATCATTATGTAACGGATTAGTTGTATTGAGAAAAGTAAATTATTTAAGTTTACAACACATAAGTTTCAGAAGATTTTTAGGACATGACACCGTTAGGTGTTATGTCGAAAAATCTCCAAGGGCTAAACTATACTCCATAAAGCAAATGAAAGTCCTAAAAATGCAATGACAAGAAATAAGCAAGCAGGTCCGATGCATGCACAACAAATAAGATCAAGTACCTAAGAATTCATACGAGAAAACAGTCAAATAATTGTTGGTGAGTTTCACGGGTTTAAAGTGCTAGCAGTTAAAGGTTGAATGAAAATAGTAATTGAAAGCAGTTCATGTTGATAATTTGACAATATCATATAAGACTAGTTGAAAATGTTACCATGTACCCTGAATACCGAAACTGATTGTTTACCCACTCTTAGTATCTTTTGTCCGGTTGATACCACATAGATATGATATAACAATTTGTACCCTTTGACTATAAAGACGGATTCACGATTGGAGCTACCAATCAGAGCAGGGGCGTTAACCCAATATTCAAACGTTGGCGTTTGCAAATGATAATTAATCGGATTCAGTTAATATTGGGGTTTGGGTTATAGCATGAATGAACATGAGATAATAAGTTTGGACAATGGAAAAGCACATGTAACAGATATGATAACAAGGTCTAATTATCTAACATGGAAAAGTATGTATGAATTCTCCCCCAAAGATAAAAACGGTTAAAGGTAAAAGGGGCCGTGAAAAACTCACATGATTCAGTAACAGGAAATCGGTAGCACGATCAACGAAAGTGTAGCCCTTAATAATTATAAGACATACAATAAGTAATTGGGTTGACAATCAATGTCACTCCAATTAGTTAGGTCAAGTCTTGACGTCATGGTAGCCTTAGGGTTAAATGATTCGTAAAGTCAAAGTGAAAGTGTCCGGTTATATGTTTATTTGGAAATAATGTAAATTATATATTTAAAATAAAATACACAAAAATTCCCAAATAATATTTAAATATGTTAAATATTTATAGTAATAAATATTAAGTCAAAATGAGGGTTTTCATATGAGAAATTGATTATTTTGACTAATTAGTTGAAAACCGGGCAATTTCGCGGTAACCGCCGATTACACGATATTTATCCGTTTAAGTTAGAAATCAATCAAGTACGATAAAATATGATTATTTTGTGTACAAATAAGGTAGATAATTATTTCAAGTGTCAGTTTTCATTAGTTTGCCGGTTTTGTGGATTTAATGTTGGTTTTGTCGTTTTGGTCCCGTTTGCTCGTTTAAAGACACCGTTAGGTTCCTAAATTCACCATATGTATTTGTAAACATGTTTTGACCATTAAAATACCTCTATAAGTTCATTTGACCAGATTTGGGTTTTGTTACAAAAATGACGTTTCCGGGCCCGTCGGGTGTCGGTTTTAGTCCCGGTTTGTGCCCAAATTCAAGTACTTTGTTAAGGGATCTTTTAGCCATGTTTTAAAATCATTTCAACCATCACAACCTACTGTTTAAAAGCCTAAACTTTCTGGTCAAAACGGATCCTTAGCTAAAAGTGCTTTTTAGGGTTTTTAAAGTGTATATTTGGGTAGTAAAAGTTCCCTATGGTGAGTCTAAGCACAAGTAATCTTTCTAAAGTAGAAGATATCATATTTTGACTATATTACAAGTCTAAAAACGTGTCATAGGCATTATGGGGTCCAAAATTACAAGATCAACATACAACACACAATATATACAAAGTTAGTGACTAAAAATGCAACCTAAACAAACACTTGTGTAAAAGTCCTACAAATCAAAGTTTGTACATATTATTCTAAGGAAATATCTAATGAGTTTATAGTAGGAAAATACATGCTGGAATATAGAGATAATCGCAAACTAGTAGACTTTTATGGTTCAAAATCATGTTTAGACAACAATGTAGTCAAGACTTGGTCATGGAGTGAACTAGGTATGAAATAGAACATGAAATCATGGTTAGAGTAAGATTTTATAAAGGAAATGAAGATGACAACTCACTAGGATGGAGAGGTTGACCGAAAATGGTGGTGATGATGATGATTCTTGCTTCCTAACACCTTGTATCTTCAAGAGAATCCATTGTTTGCTAGGCTTTTAGAGAGAGAGTAGAGAGAGAGGGTGGACGGTTGGAAGGGAGAGAGCAAAGAGAGGAGTGTTCTTGAGTAAGTGTAAGTGTTATGGGGGCTAGGGTTTCTAAAAGATGAATATATATGAGGGTTAAATGAGAAAAGGAGTGTTCGGATATGTGTGTGTGTGTTTCGATTTGTATGTGAACCGAGAGAGAGATGAGACGGGTTAGAGAGAAGGAAGGAGAGTTGTGGGGGTGTTTAAAAGTGATAAGATCTCTAGCAAGTGTGGTTAAATTAAATGGTTAAGTGTGTGTGTGTGCATGTGTTTGTGTTCGGCCGAGAAGAAGAGAAGAGAGGGCTCGGGTTCGAGCCTTGGGGTTCGACCGGTTCACTAGAACAAAAAGGGGGCTCAAGGGGGTTGAATACTTGTGTTATGTGGGTTGCTTTTGATGGTAATGTGCAGAATTTTCTAGAGGGAAAGAGGGTGCACATGGAGGGAAAATATTTTCCAAAGGGTATAAGGAAGGTGTACTTGGGGAGACAAGTTTCACCTATGACTTCATAGGGGTGCAAGATGTTGGAGGTTGATGGGAAGGGCATCTCATTTGTCAACTCTTGTACATAACAAAAGAAACTAGGAGGAGGTGGTGGTTTGGTTCTCGTAACCGGCGAAGGAGAAGGGGACGGGTTGGTTTAATCGCGAAGGAAAGAAAGAAAATAAATAAATCGCATCGAGTTTGAACGTTTTATAAAATATTTATTCACGAAGACATAAAATAATAAAACAATGACTCGGTTTGGAACTAGAATACTCGAGGGTTATTAACTTGAAAAATTAACGTTGCATGTATATATAATTTGCATGCATGTGAAAATACATTTGTCGTGAACATTAATAAAGCTTTATGAATTGTTTTGGACGTAAAATAAATCAATGTTTACGTAGGGAATTGTCACAAGTCTCGGTTGTTGTCGTTGTCTAAACACATTGTTGTTTTAATACGAAATTGTTTGTTAATGTTATTTGTGAAATATGTAAATGATAGAATGATAATGGTTGATCAAAGGTTGTGATTAAAATGAACGAAAAACGATAATGATATTAACGATAAATCCCAAGATGATGGGATCATGCATGATGTTTACTACATAGCTAGTTTGGTAAATTTGTTAAACGGATTTGGTTAGTCGCTTTATTATTATTGAAGTTCCAGCGACCATTTCGTGCAAAGAAGTCATTATGTTCAAGTATTGTTTTCAACATGAATTAAGGTTACGTCAAGGCTATGATTATGTCACATGTAAGGGCAAATATGGTAGAAATTAACACGTTGCAAGTAAACAGTTAGTAACATAGTTAACATATAAGTATATTATCGGTTTAAGTCCTTGGAAACTTACAGGTTGTCACAAGTTTCCAGATCTAGTGTAGAGGCAAAATACAGGGTTGTCGCCAATGCGGTAGCTGAAGTTAGTTGGATTCACAACCTTTTGCTTAAGTTTATTGTGATAATGTGTCTGTTGTCTACCTCTCTGGTAATCCGGTGCAGCATCAATGTACCAAGCACGTTGAGATTGATATTCATTTTGTTTTAGAAAAGGTTTGAGTTGGCCATATTCGCGTTCTGCACGTTCCCTCATAGTACCAGTATGCTGATATCTTCACTAAAGGGCTTCCACGACCCCTATTTAAGACATTTAGGGACAGGTTGAACGTCCGTCCTCCTACCGCTCGAACTGGCACGACGTATTAGTTATAGATATATTTGTCATGTTTCCTATTGTAGAAGAGTACTTAATGTATTTTATAGATCTATATATAGGGTATATGGTACTCATTATTGACAAGGGGGAATATATAGATTATTCAACACTTTCAACCGCCTATGTTCCCAAGTTCGCATCCAATCGGGTCGTTCCTCCGAAATACGGGTGGAGCAGAATTACACCGTCTAGGTTTATCCCAGCGGCTGAAACTAGCCCGACCCGGATTTCCATATTATGAAATCATCAGTTTCATAAGAGTTCACAAAGACGGCCCCCAGTCCGAAATTTTGATTTTTATTGTGTTGTAATTTTGAGTCCTTTTGAATTCTATTAATTTATTAACATAAACACTAATATCTTTTGATGTTTATGATAGGTAAAAACCATGCTTAACTCTCAAGATGCAATCAAACTCAACATGACAAATCGAACACATGATGTACAAAGTTGTTTTGAATATTATGACTATGAAACCTTATGATATGCTTTTATAACTGTGAGGTTGACTTAGGTTAACCTCACCAATGATATAACATTAAATTGTGAATTTTGTTTTACAGTATTTAACAGACAGGGGCGAAGTTTAATGCGGGCCAGACCGGGCCCAGGCCCTACCGGTTTTTTTTGTTCAGAAGTGAGAATTTATACTCCTCTGGTTCAAATTTTTTCTATATGCTTAGTCTGGCCCGGTCTATATATTTGTGAGGAGTTGATAGAGATATCATAAACTTCACAGCTCAACTGGTTCACACTATGAATGTTAAAATTTCAGAACTGGGTTCGAAACTTAGAAGCAGCGTTTTTTCGGCTTTTTCCTTTATTACTTTTTTTAAATTTACACTAGTTTTTTTTTACCCGGAAACTTAAAACATCCGTCCCCCTGTTCATTTTCACAGTCGCTCTCTCTCTGCCTCTGCTGCTCTCACACTTCCTCCTACCCAACTCAAAAAAAATTACGGAGATGACCATATGAGATATCAAAAGCTTGAGGTGCTTTAATGGAGAAAAATTATTATTATTGTTTTTTTTTTTGAACAGCAAAAGTTTTTTATTTCTTCTATTTTTTCACCAGTATCAAGGTTTGAACCCTGATCTCCACCAAAGAGACTTTGTCTCTTACCATTGGGCTACAACCCCAATGGTAAAGAAAAAGACATAGAAAATCAATAAAGCATGACATTTTGTCAGGTTTACAATTTTCAACATTTAAAAGTTTATATAACCCCCATGTAATTGAAGTATTGTTATAAAATGAACCTTTAAGTTTAATTTAAAGCTTAAAGAACCCTAAACTTAACATATGATATTATATATTTTTAACTTGATTTTGGATTAATAAATGAGATTGTGCATAAATTATGTTTATATATGTTGTCTAAAGCTTTATTGAGATGTTCATTTGAATTTTAGATTGATTGTTGAATTGATTGTTAAATTGATTGTTGAATGTTAGACTTTTTGTAGTTGTGTAATTGATTTTATTTTTTTAGATATAATGATAAAGCCAAAAGCCATTCATTCTTTTTTCAAAAGAAAGGATGTAAAAACTCACAATGAAAATGAAGATAGTAAAAGGCAAAAAGCTACGACAAGTGAGTCACAACCTCAAGAACAAAAAGTACAATCCCAAGAACAAAGACATACGGTTAATGAAGTGGATCCTAACAAGCTAGAAAGAGATCCGGCAAAACGAAAACCAATGTGGGAGCATCCGGTTGTCGGGCTGAGTTGTAATCATATTTCCAGGCAATCTTCCTTTCTCTGGCATCGTTTAGTTTATTTTATGTGAAACAACGGTTATTTTAATGAATTAAAACAATTAGATATTTTTATTTTTGTTGTGTGACCCGGCCCGAATCAAATATCCGACCCGAATACCTGACCAGAACA
Source organism: Deinandra increscens subsp. villosa (assembly GCA_039602395.1). NCBI lineage: Eukaryota > Viridiplantae > Streptophyta > Magnoliopsida > Asterales > Asteraceae > Deinandra > Deinandra increscens. Next base: position 41,347,273 of record JBCNJP010000024.1, read on the forward strand.
TATAACACAATTGTTAAAACCTAGCGATAGCCTAAAAAAATTTTAACCCTTGACTTTCGGCCTGCGCAGGATTTTTGGTCAAGCTACGCCCCTGTTAACAGATATGGGTGTTACAGCAACTGAAAACTGCAATTCAACTTTCTTCAGATGTAACAAACAAATCCTCAACATCCGACACCTAACTTGGTTTTTCTATCGAGATACAAATTCAGTGTTTGAATTTGTTCCCAAAACATCGAAAACGAACCGACTGACACCCGAGGGAACTTTTCACCAATCTACATGATGTAAAAAAACATCAACCCCTCTTGAAAAAGTAAAAATAATTTAAAAAACAAGGTTGCATATATATATATATATTTATCTTTTTTTTTCTTTAAAAAGCATATATCTTCTCCAAATTTGTAAAATTGTATCTTTCCCTAAATCATATTTAAAAAAGTATTATTAATTATGTACTGAAACTCATGGTTTTAAAGAAATATACAATTTTGGTTAAACATACATTGTAAACTAGTTTTTTATCCCCGTGTGTTACACGGGTGACTTTTTTAAAATAAAAAAAACTATAAATACAATCATAATCTACGACAATTATGTATTTTTATATCTTTAGTAATTAAATAATTGGTTATTAAATAATTCAGAATGCAATAAATAAAAAATTAGAAATACAAATCACTTCCATAATTAGAAGAATTGGCGGGAAAATTGTTGAGGATGAATGTGGTGGTGCCACATGGCAAATTGTGATGCCAAAAACTTTTCTTTTATTATATATATAGAAGATAGATAGAGATAGATATAGATATAGATAGATAGATAGATATAGATATGGATATAGATATAGATTTGTAATTACCCAAAAAAACAATTAAAAGCAACCGTGGCAAAAAGAAAAAAAATGTCAACCTAAAAACAGAAGACTTCAATTTGGGCCACGCATACCTCTAATACATGGCATCAAATAAAAAGTGGTGTATCCCCTGCTATAACTTGTACCAATTGGTTTTCAATCAATAAATTATCAACCCCTCTTTAAAAAATCACAAATAATACAAAAAACTAAAAGCAACCATGACAAAAAATGAAAAAGTCCACCAATACACAGTTTTAAGAAAGCTTCAATTTGGGCCACGCATACCCATTATACGTGGCATCAAATAAAAGGTGAAGGACCGTGCTATAACTCTAACTTGTATCAATATCAACTGATTTGAAAATGATAAAAAAATACTGTAGAGAAGGTTTTGTAATGTAAATATGTAACATCTTCCTACTCTAATAAACAATTATAATTGTTGACACATGTCAACACTAGATTCATTCTCACAAAAGTTTTCCCTCTCAAATCTTCCCTAATAAATTATATTTAATTGGAAATTATTTTCTATTTTATAATCATGTTATATTTTTATTTATTTATATTTCTGAAATTATGACAATCATATATTAATTGACATCGTAATTTTATTTAAAATTATTTTTTAAACGATCTACCATATCAAATGATCCATGTCATCCAATATAGAAATTTAAACATCATGACAAAAAGAATTGTAAATTTTCTAATGTATACCAACTACCAAGATAACAATTTTATTAATGGCAATAACATTTTAATATTATGATAATAATTGAGATTTTATACTTAACAATCAAAATGTATTCATTATAACTTTAATAAAACTATAAACTCAACTAACTTTTTATGAATTATTAATTATATATATATTTTTATTAATTCAACCCGTATAACATATCATGCTAGTTAAATATAACCCTAAACAAAATTGATATCTAAATTTAACTGAATGAAAAAAAAACGATTTTAAAAAGATTTTTTTTTAATAATCATAAGACCGTAAATGATACGGGATACATGGACCAATTGGATGAGAGTTTAATTTTATATATATTATAATGGTTCTTAAAGGGACATCTAAAGTTCTAATGTTCAAATTTTGATATGAGAAAGATAATATAGTATTTGAAGTAGATTAAAGGTTCTAAGTTGCCATGAAATAAAAAGTATTCAGTTTTCAGTTTGGGTTTCAATTTTATGATTCCTAATTGGAATAAGCCATTATTTATTTCTTTTATCTAAAATTTTATATTTAGCCCAAGGGAATTTTCATTTAGATTGATTTTTGTCAGCCCAAAGTGATTTCAATTTTTGTTCAGCCCAAGTTCCAAAACGTTTTATTTATATTTTAACTAAAATTAATCAAGTGGTTAGTCATTAGTGCATTAAGTAGTCGTCTTGTTATAGAAAGTAGAAACACATACATGTAGATTAGGATAACGTTCAATTCAACAGAACAATGAAGTGATATATCACTCTAGTTAACCTTCTGTTATGTTGTATTAACTAGATTTTACCATCCTTTGTTATTATGGGGATAGCACAATCACACAAGAAAGTTACATTGTTGTAAAAAAAAATATAAAAACGTCTAATGATCTGGACACTTGAATTATCTCTACAAATTATGTGACATGATTGTACCTATCATATCACAAACTCTCTTGTTAAGTTCATTGAAATTGGAAATAGAAAAAGAAATCTACACGAGTATGCAGCGGCGAAACCAAACATTTTCAATTGCGGGATCAGCTCAACTTTTTTTAGTATTCCTCGACTGCACCAATTAAAAAAAAATTGTAAGGCTGAAAGCTACACACCAATTTCACATCGTGTGTCAAGTGAGACTAGAATCCAACACCTCTAGGATGAGTACATACACCTTTAACACCAGTGCCGGTCCTAGAATTTATGGGCCTGTTCGAGCTTAAAAAATGGGCCCCATTTAAAAATAAAATTGTAAATAGAAAAAGTTCTTAAATAAGACAAAAATAAGTTATAACAATAGACATAAGAAAATTATGATTTTAAAATGACATTCTAAAGTAGTTACCAACAAATCTTGCATATCTCTTAGCATTTTTATAGCAAATTAATTGATCAAGTCTTCATAATTTATAATATATAGAGAGAAAATCTTAAAAATATGGGCCCCTAAAATGATGGGCCCTGTTCCGTCGCACTCTCGCACATGCCTAGGGCCCCACTGTTTAACACTAGACTAAAGTAGTGGTTGTACCAATTAATCTTTTTTACTAGATCAATTTACAACAAGTTAGAGGATTCTAAACTCGTATAGGTTATTCGTGGTCGCTTACTGTACACACCCTCAAAACCGATTCTGGATATATGTAGTTTTTAAAACATTGAAATTGAAGAAAAATAAATTAATCTTAAATTTTGTATAAGGTGCCAAAGTGTTATTGCGAAGTTGGATCGGACTCGGTTCCGGTTCCTTTGGGGTGGGTCTTGTGAAGATAAAAAAATTCATTAGGTTAAGAAGGAGGAGATATGTAGACCTTATTAGAATTTTGGGAGAAAAACTAGTGCAAAATGTATTTTTTTTTCACTAAGTGTGAAAATGAGTTTTCACCAACTTTGGACTAAAATAAAATAAAGATAACATAGGATGTTGCCTCTGTATTTTATAGGTTTGTTTAGTACGTTGTGAAGGTTTTCCAACGCACCAAACCACATCCAAATCCGAGCTCGTATGAATGAGATATCGAAGCTCAAAGTTGAGGTCTCGCAGCAGTGAAAGCTACGAAAATAAGAGAGAAAATGTTAAGTATAGCATGTGAACTCATCCCACATTGGTTGGGGGATGAAACCAAAAGTGGTTTATAAGGTGGGAACCTTATCAACTAGTGTTTCTTTAGTAGGACACATCCCTTGGACCCTTGGACCCTGAGAAAGCACCCCTAACTCACACACGCGCGCGTGGCGTATGAGGCGCAATATGGCGCTTTGATGGCGCACTTTGCACTTCACACGCTTGAGAGCCGCCTTATTGTTTTTAAGTTCAACCGGAAGTTGGTCCGGTTGAAGTCTGTGTGGGTTCAGCCGGAATTTCTTCCGGACGAAGTTGGAACGGAAAGTTGAACTGGAAGATCAGTTCTTCCGGAAAAACGACTGTTACGCGGAGTACAACTGTAAACGTGTTTTTAAGCTAAATAAGGTAATTCCACGTTAATTAGAAATCAATTTGCATTCAAGTTTTACTATGAATTAACTTTTGACTGCTCAACAAGACTCCTTACCACTATAAATATAAGCTTCATCAGTTGAGGCTAAACACACCGAATTCAATACACAGAATTCTTTCTCTCATCCTCATATGCATATCTTCTTCCAATATTCATCATGTTCGTCAGGATCTTCAAGAACTCGAAGGTAACTTCAAGCTTAGAGTTATCCCGACCGTACAATACAGTTTAGGCGATTGTATCCTGGGAACAAAACGGATCTTCGGTAGACCCGGAATTTATTTTAAGGGATCCGGGTTTTGACCCAAAGCCTTCGCCAAAGGATTTCTTAATCCTTGCTTTGTTTTCCAAAAACATCTAAAACCTTTTTCAAAACCTTTCAAGTTTTCTGTCTCCATTTTAATTCTTAAATTGATTTCAGAGTTTCATTTCAATTTACAAAATTTTCGTCACTGTAATTGTTTTATCTCATTTGTATACTTTTATTTCATTTTCATGTATTGTATTTCTTTATTCCTTGTAATTATTATAACTTAATTTTTCCTCATTCCCTGTATTGTAATAGGAGTAGACTCTTTCATTTCCATTGTATTGTAATAGTGTAGGTTTTATTCTATTTGTTGTAATCGTACCCAATAAAATATTTATTTTGTTTTAATTTTACGAACGGTTTTCCTACAGACCTAAGGATCATGGGGGTTTGGGGTTGGTCAACTTGGAGGACTTCAACTCAAGCCTCATTTGCAAGTGGTTGTGGAGACTGAAGAAGGAGGGGCATCTGTGGTCTCGTGTCATTAGGGCCATTCACGAAGTTGCCGGTAGGAACGTCTTTTCCCTTGCAAGCAATCGATCACCGGTATATGGAAGAACATCCTAGCGGCAAACAATGAGCTGAAAAAGAAAGACATAAATCTGGAAAATCATATGGAATTTCGGGAGGATCAGTGGCGATGGAATGGGGATTTCGGTGTGGCTTTCAGTGCCAAGGAGGTGTGGCGGCTGCTGGAAAAAAAAGGAGGGGAGGTCGTCTTTTACGATTTTTACATGGAATAAATTGATCCCTATCAAAGTGAACGCATTCATGTGGAGGGTTATTCGAGGTCGTATCGCCACTATGGATGCTCTTCAAAAGCGGGGGTGCGGATCAGTTCGGAGACTTGCCGTCTTTGTAACAATGGAGAGGAATCTGTCTTACTTTTGTTTACGTGCTGCTACTTGGCAACAGTTGTTTGGCAATGGGTAAAGCTTTTGGGCTTTTCGATTGAGGATGTGGTCCAGTTTCACAAATCGGAGGTGGTGCCAAGGGAGAAAAAGGAGCTCGTCCAAGCAATCATGTTCACATCATGTTGGAGCATCTAGAGGGAAAGGAATGAGATTGTTTTCCGGGGCAAGGAACCAGCTATTAGCAAAGTCATTTGTAATATTAAATCTTGGTATTTGCTTTGGTATAACAATAGGTGTCAGAAAAAAATAGATTGGAACAATATGTGTATGGTGTAAGGGGTCGGTTTCCTGGGCTAGCTCCTTGCTAGTTTTCAAGTTCACCGTTTGGTTTTGAATAAATTTTTGTTGTTTCAAAAAAAATTTGATTTTCAATATATGTGAATATTAAAACAAAAGCCCATCGTACGCGTTATCATGTCATTATTACTTTTGTAAATAAAAAGCTTTGACTAAATTGAAAGGTTTCTTCTTCATTTTAGTTCCTTCATAAGAACCAGCCCCTCTGCTTTCTTCATCGGCTGGAAAATAAACCCGGCAATAAAACTTCACTATCTTCACTTTGTTTTTCTATCAAGCATGATTTTAAGGGGTCAGAAATAAAAACAATGGATTTTTTGCCGCTGTTACTCAAAGGTTTAGTTAGCCCGAGGGTCACTGGACCCTCCCATGGTTCCGCCAATGCGAGTATGCTATTATACCACCAACTCAACACCTACTCATTTTCTAAACAAACACGAATATACCTATTTTACCACGAAATCATATGTTAAAATTTGATACAACTGAATAAGAAATAAAAAATATTAATTAACTTTTTATTCGAGCCACGTTTCACCGACCAAAGCAACCACATGGCTTGCTGCTATTGGATAAGCAAATTTACTATAGCTATGCACATCGATTTTGTTTATATATACAACTAGAGAGTTAGGTTAAAATATAAAGTACTTTTTGCATGAGAATTGTGAAAAATGCATGGTGTTTGGATATTAATGCATAATGTTATCTTTAATTGTGATTTTTGGCAAACATATGACAATCCTAAAATAAAAAACATCATTCATTGGATTCCAACACCATCAAACACCATTTATTAAGAACGTTTAAAAAAACATTGTGTTATGATATTAGTACATTGTGTTATCCTATAATTCCAATTATGATAAATATATGACTTTTAAAAATGGAAATAAACCATTTTTAGTGTCATATATTTACAAAAAAATAAAATAAAAAGACAATAACATGCATTAATATCTAACACATTATCTACTTTTCACATTTCTCACGAAAAAAAAATATTTTGTATTATAACTCTACCCTACAACTAGATTATACTACATGCGCATTGTCATGAGATAACATGAAAAAGAAAACAGTTATATTGCTAAAACGCAAGGTAAATAAAATGGAAATACAAAAATACTAAGACTGCGCAATAACGTTAAAATTACAAGACTAGTTAAATATCACACTACAAAAAATTAGATATTTAAAGGCAACGGTATGAAACTAACATTAAAAACAATAAAGCGCTATAAAAAATGATTAGAAATTATGTTTTTAATAATAGAGTGAGATTATGTAAAAAAAACTTATGAAGTTATCAAAACTTAGTTATAAATAATTAATAGTTTTATCTACAATTTAATTAAAACAATTTTATATTGAAAATTTAATTATTAAATACAATTTTTTTAAAGAAATAATTAATTATTACAAATAAATTAAAAGAATTAATTAATTATAATAATGTGTTTTTCCTAATTTATTCTTAATGACAGCAAACGTCACTAATGGTACAATAGGAAATATACATTGTTGTATATTTCCTATTATGGAACTTAACTACATTAGATGAATTTTAAGAGTGGATTTTAGGGGATTGTGTAATACCCTAGGCATATCTCACATTGGTTGTGAACATAGGAGATTCTTGGTTAATAAGGACTACTTTGCCTCAAATATCATCAATACGTTTTGAGTACACTGGCTATGAATGAGAGGGGATTCTTGATTAAATACTTCTTAGACCCGATGGGAGTGGTAACTAGCGTTATAGGTTGTTAGATGACAAAGAGGTTGCCATGAGTAAGTCAATTTTGAGGACTGAAGGCCATCTCTGTGGACCGGACATGTAGCTTATCGAATCAGTTGCGACATGGATGGTTGATATTGTATCTTAGTCTAGCACTAATTTATGTTAATTTGATATAAAACTTTATGTTTATTTTATGTAAAACTGAAGCAAAAAAGTAATAAAAAGTAAACTCAAAGGAAGTTGGTATATTATTCAATACTAGTGGGGAGTACACGTGATGAGGCAGGAGACCACAACAGATTAACATCATATAGATTCAAAAGTTTAATGAGAGTTTATATTTATATAAAATAAATAATTTTCAAAATCTACTTAAACATTGTTACGTAAATACCATCTCTAAATTAATTTCGCTATTAATTGCTTATTGGATTTTTTTTATTTTATTTAATAATATAATGGATAAAGATGATTTTGCCCCCTTAAACTTTTAATTTTTTACGTAAATAAACAAGTTTATCATTCTTAAATATATTATGTATAATATAGCATATATATTAGAAACATTACATCAAACCCATTTTGTAGGAAATTTTTTAATTTGACAAGTATGAACAATCAAAGAATTTAACAATCAATTAAACTTAAAAAAAAAGTTAACTAGCAAAACTGGAGCCCTTGGTTAAGCAATTCGGGTCCAATAATTGGCCAAACCGTCTATGACATTTGTCACAAGATCTCGCTCGTTGCTCAAGTTACATCCGTTTTACAAGTTTGAGTATTTGTTATCCCTCTTATCTCTGTCTAGCTAATTTGAAGAGTTCCTCAAACTCTTGAATCAAATCCTTATTAAAATAATCTCGGTCTGAGTCGTATAAAATAGAAAACATTTGCGTATTAGAAATAATTTTAAGACATGTATACCCCGGCTATAATGAGAATTATTATATTCTTTTTCTTATAATAAAAGACATACACGTTTTGTCATGTGTCATTATTATAATTATTCTCATCAAAATTTTCCACGTTTCCGTCCTACTAAATACAAATTTTTCTCCTATTAATGATACGAGAAGCAGATACACTGTCGCCATCGACGAAGAGGATCACTTCCACACCCCACCCCCCACCCCCACCCCCACCCAACCCCACCCTTAGGGTCCGCTTGAGCTTCAGGCCATCAATTCCATGTGAACCAGGCAACATGTAGGCTAGACATAGAGGCCCATTTTATCACATGGTAGAGCCCTAAAGTTTGACCACCCAAACTTATTCCTCATTTTCCCAATTCAATTTCATCCTCACCGTTCATCTAGACGGCTTTCCGATCAACGGTCATCCTTGCACCAAGATCTATGCCAAAATGTATCATTATTGGTCCCCATAGATATCAAAGTAGCTTTCACCTCGCCATTTAGTTTTTTAAGCTTCAGTTGATCCGACGGCTGAGGTTAGTCCACGTCCACAACACACTTGACAAACAGCGATTTCTGGAATCCAAGCCCACCTTTGGTCTTATGGGCTCTATCCTCTTTCAGTCCCCTAACTTTTGTCGATTTGTCAAAATGATTCATACTATTGGGCAACTCATATACGGGTCGGAGACGCTGGATTTTCGGAAATAACCGGGTTTTATCTGGAATTGGAGATTGGTATATGGAGAGACAATGTCGCTGAGCTCAAGATTTCGTTCAAGAAAAGGATTCATGATACACTTCTTTAAGTTGCAATTCATAATGTGATAGCATCTGACTCTATTTTATTTTGTTTTATGTTTTTATAAATACAACTAAATGCAGTACTATACGCCTTAAAAATAGGTTGATAAGATGAAGAAAAAAAAGACACGCCACAACTAATACCTGGTGTGTGCTTTGCCTAACAGATAAAATCGGCTAAATCAACATACATAGGCTATATGCTTTGGGTTGTTCGTTCTAAATTTGAACATAGTTTTTTATATGGCTATCATGTTCTTCATAATATTTTAATATAAACAAAATGTATCTGAATATGAATAGTGTTTTAATCCAATTATGGCTTGTGGCAAGCCATGGTTATTTATTTATTTTAAAAAAAAAATTAATCGGTTTTAATTGCTATTTAAATCTTTTGAAATTGTTTTCATTTGTAATGTGCTTTATTCATAGCTTATAATGTGGCATGTTACGGTTGCTTAATTCATAGCTTGGCACGTGGTAAGTTAAGCGTAATTATTCTTTTAAATCGTTTTCTAATTGTTTTTAAGTCGTTTTTAAAGTGTTTATTTAGTTTTAGTTTCACATTGACGACTCCTTTTTATGTTTGTATAAATGTAATGAAACGTCACGTGTTATACAAAATAGACAAGCAGAGCAATGTACACACTGCAACATCTACTTATATCCATTTTTGAAGTTTATGTCGAACTACTAGAAATAGAAGGAAAACTAACAACTAGTTGTGATTTTTCTCAAAAGTTTTTATGTGTTTGTCATTTGAGAGGATGGATCAATCATTTAGGTCGTACCAATCCATAAATTGACATATTGGATGGCTAATACAAAACTTATAGATTCTGTTATATAATTTTATATTTTGCTTATGTGACATGTTTTTATACACTTTTCGAATCTCACGTCTCATTTTCTTTTCTCAAATGTAAAACATATAAATTTTTATTTTTGATTCATGTGTATTGTGCAAATAGTTAAATTGTTAAAGAGATAGATTTTTTTTTAATATTTTACCACAAAACTATCACCTTAAAAACACATTACCCTCAAAGTTGTCATAACAATCCTCTCCCGATCAACTATAAGTTTTCTAGTGACTCTTTAAACGATCATCGAAAAACAAGTACCTTTTTACTAAACTTGAAAATATATAAATGATGAAATATATCTCAAAATTGCTCTACAATGTATATAACCAAATAATCAGCAAAAGTCTTCTAACCAATAAAACTGTATTAGAACTTAAGCCTATAAGATAGAAAAACATTTTAAGCAACTTGAATTTATAGTAAAACTTTAAGGGGGAATTTTTATTGTTTAGATGGATAACCAGGTTAGATTTTTACTGGAATATTAAAAAGGGGAGGTGGAAGACGTGAGTTTTTAATGGTGACACCCCCGCCCCACACACCACACACACTTTGTTCCAAGCACTTTGAATATACACTAAAATTAGCTAACGGTATTGCTAGTGTTCCTTTTTATGAGAATGAGAGTTTAAATCCGATAATAGATGATAGCGTAGATTTAAAAGGATGATTAGGTGAATATGTCATTAAAAAAACTAGGCATGCAAATAAACACAAAGTGCACTGAACAATTCTTAAACCATTTTACAGGAAGTTCGTTTATTTAATTAATAAACAAACACGAATATAAATTTTTATTCATTTATAAATGAATGAACATGAAAGCATGTTTCATTCATTTATGTAAGTTTAATTTAGTTAATAGATAAATTATTTATAAATTATACACAACACTATAGAATTTCTTTCTTTGAGGGATTCTCACTTTCACTAGTCATTTTATACGGTTACTTTACTCTTTGTACTCATCAAATGTTAGAGTGTTCCTTTGTTTTCATGTATGTTTGTGCGTTTGTGTTCGTTTATGTTCATTTAAATTTGTGTCTGTTTATGTTCATATAAATTTGTGTTCGTTTATCGGCTTGATGTGGTTGATATGATGGGGGATGAAAAATGGTGGAAAACGTAAAAAAAGGGACTCGAAAACGTCAAAAAAACAAAGAAGCTGAAGCGAAAACGGTAAACCCTTGATTCGGGTGTGCTCCAAGCGTATGGCTTAAAACAACACCACTCCCAATCGATACGCTTGGACCTCTTTTTCCCGGAAAAAAAAACCCTAAAAACCCCTTATTTAAACATCCTAAGCCTCCTTAGCCATCCATTTCACCCCAAATCACTCCCAATCGACCCTAAACAGCTGGAAACCTTAGAGAACACTTTCTTTGAAGATTTGAAGTCCAAGATCAAGGCTTTCTTGCTTAGGATCAAGCTAAAATCACCCCTTTCAGTATGTAATCTCAAAACCATGAAGTTAGCGCCTTGAATCTTCTCTTCTACCCCCATCAAGATCTGAGCTTTTTATGATGTTTGGCATAGATCTATGTTGTATTTGATAGATCCATGGTTTTATGAGTAAAGGTTCCACCTTTTTGCATGATTTAGCCATATCTCTTGAATCTATGATGAAATCTCTATAGATTTATGTTTTCCATGAAATTCGATGTATGGATCTTCATGAAAGTTGTGATTTTGATTATGGATCTAGGGTTAGAACATGATGAATCATTGATATGTTATAGATCTAGGGTTTTTTTTATAGATGTTGGATTTTTATGACACCAAATGACTAGATCTATGAAAAGCAAGTCATCTAGGTTTGATTTAATTATTTTCTCATCAAGATTACATTTTTAAGCTTCAAATTGACTTGATCTACCTCATGCATGTTGTTTAGGACCAAATCTATGTGATATGATTATCAAGTTTGGGTTTTATATGTTAAAGGGACTAGATCTTCAATATGTGTGTCATCTACAGCTAAATTCATGTGTCAAGTGACATTTTTTACATTCTAAAATGTTTAGATCTATAATATTCTTGACATCTAAGGTTAGATCTATATGTTGTGATATACAATCATGGACTTTTATATGCTAGAGTGTTAGATCCACCCATGCATGCTAATTAGGGTTAGATTTATACCAAAAAGTTGACTATCATGCTAGTTTTGATTGAATTCATGTTAGGATTGTTTAGGGTCATGCTAGATTCAAGTAGATCCATAAAATCCATGATAAATCATGTTTATATCTGTGTTTGCATGTTGGAGTTAGATGTACCTTGTTAAATTACCATGAAGAATTGACTTTCGTTAACTTGGTTTGACTTTCATATAAATAGTTAAATTAGGATCTTTGACCTTACCCTTAGTTTAGGATTGGACTCATATTGCACGTATAATCACCATCGGGTCGTCGAGTCGGTCGTGTCGTGAAATTTAAGCTATTTAATTATTTAATTAATTATTTATTTATTCTCCCTCTATCTCGCTAGTCGTCAAGATATCATCGGGTCTACCTTTCCTCATTCTGTGGTGTCATCCTTTCAAATTGTGTCTCCGCATTCATAGCCCCTCTTTATTTTAAACGATTTGGGGTGCAACATGTATCATATTCAAAACCCTTACTCGATATTCTTTACTCTAGAACTACATGTGAATTCTATGTGATTACATGTATTCTTGTATATGAACTTGTGTGTTTATTTATGACTGTGTCACACCCTGTAAAAATTTGTGTCGGGATGTGAACCAACGTTATCACAGTCAAGGTCAAGAACGTACTCTTCTGATTCAACAACTAGAGCCGTTTGGAATTGGTATTTGTTTGGAGTAAATTGGAGTTTTCAAATCATTACGCAGTGGAATATAAGTAATGAGTAACACAAATTGTTTTAAGTTTACAAAACATTAGTTTTTAAAAGATTTTTAAGACATGACATCGTCAGATGTTATGCCAAGAAAATCTCCAACGGCTACTACCATACTCCAGAACTTATTAAAAGTTCCTAAATGCAACAGTCATCATGCAGGTCCAGATAGATAACAGCAGTAAAGTTAAGCACCTGAGAATTCACATAAGAAAACGGTCAACAAATAATTTTGTTGGTGAGTCACACAGGTTTAAAGTTGCTAGCTTTGAAATATATACAAATGTTGTTGCGAAAATTTGTTTATGCTATTCATTGACAAAATCAGATAAGACTTGTTGAAATGTTACCATATACCCTGAATTTCGAAACTGACTGATTACCCACTGGAGAGGCTAGATTATGAGGCTTGTAATATTAAATTAGTTGGGATATAAGACTTGTTGAAATGTTACCATATACCCTGAATTCCAAAACTGACTGATTACCCACTGTAGAGGCTAGATTATGAGGCTTGTAATATTAAATTAGTTGGGATGGGCTTAGAGGGTTTAATTAGATTAGTAGACTAGTTTGCTTGGGTTTACTATTGGACTTGGGGTTTACCATTAGGGTTAAAGGTCCATTAGGGATCCTATATAAACCCCATGTGTTTACCATTGTAGAGGTTGCTGATTACGATTTTGGGAGCAGCCACAAGGTGTTTACGATCGCAAACCCGAGAGAAGTTAGTTTTGTGATTACGATTTCCAGCATTCTCCTTTGTATTCACGATCGCAACTCATTTAATAGAAGATTGATCAAGCTTAATTCAAGATTTGATTGTGTTGCTTTGTTCTTCATCTTAAATCAAGTCTTTTTCATCATCTTCTTCTCGAATCACACACGAACAAGGTTTCCGCACTTGTTTGTGTTTACGATATCGTGAGTGATTGTTGTTTTGGGACCAATAATTGGTATCAGAGCCAAGAAACGAGTGTTTCACGGTTCTCACGATATTGATTCAAGAAGATCTAACGGTTTTTGTGAGTTTTTCTTGAGTTTTGCAGGTTTACGATCGAGTTTGCTGAGTTTTCTGGGCTGTTCTTGGTGTTTACGACATCTGCTGGTGTTTACGATCAGTGTTCTTCATCAGTGTTGTGTTTACGATTGAGAAAAAGGTGTTTACGACTTCAAGATTCGATCTTTGGACGTTTACGATTAAGATTATGATCGGAATTGGTGTTTACGAGTTCAAGATTGAGTTTTTAGGAGTTTACGATCGTGTTTACGACCCGGAGGTGTTTACTACTGAGATTACGATCGGAACTGAGTTCACGACCGTGTTTATGACCTGGAGTAGTTCATGATTGGAGATTACGATCGGAATCGTCTTCTCGATCAGCCAGGCTGTCAAAATCATAAACTACTGTTTACGATCGGAAACTGGTTTGCGGCAAAAAGTCACTATTTCACACTTTCACAGAAACGGACATAACTTTTGACTCGTTTGGAGTTAGAAGCTCAAATTTTAACACGACGTTCGTGACAAGGAGCCCCAGAATTACCCCCGACTAACGTCCAGAGGAGCTCGTTTGGACCCCCAAATTCCACTCCGAAGGCCTCCGTTTTCGCGTTTTAAGTTTTTGACACTATTCCTTGAATAGTACTTTTGCCGATTTTGCCGATTTCACTAGATTTTCAGAAGCTGTATATCTAAAGAAAGAAAATGAGTTCAGTGGTTGAAGAAAATAATATGGTTGAGAACAAGGATGCTTTCACAGCTGAAGTTGACAAAACTAAGATATGCCTCAATCCTACTTGTGCTCGATTAATTCCTTGCTTAAGACAACTCTGGAAAAATGCTGAAATCGAACTTTTTGATATGCAATGTTCTAGGAGTTTATTTAAAGGTGGGTGGGAAAAGAGTGAAGAGAAGGTAAAAACCCAAAAACTAGACATTGAGAAATATCAAAAGCTAGCAACGGAGAAGACTATTTTATATGATCGGGCTAGGATTGAGATATCTGAGCTAACACAGAAATTAACTGAACTGCAGCAAAAGTGTGATGAGCTGCAGGTCAAGTATAATTGCAATCAGGAAAGAAATCAATGAATGCTCGATGCAGGAAAGGCTTTGTCACATGATGTTGTGACCGGACAAGTTGGGAAAGACACATCTGGATTTGGGTCAAAGAAACTGATAGGTCCTTGGCTGTAAACAGAATTATTCCTCCACCAGTTCCCAGAGACATTATAGGAATACTTCTTAGTGAGGATCAAGTTGAACGAACCATGTCTGATCATAAAGAAGCTGCTCCTCCTGTTGATAGTGTCTTGGTTGGAACTACACCATTGACTCAAGAAGAAATTGTTAATGAGGCAAACATGACTTATGGTGAAAGGAGAGTAGATGTTATATCAGTCAATGATGCTGAGTCCAGAAATACAACAGGTGTCATAACTCTAAGTCTGATGATGCTGGGATAGAGTTGAAACAATACCCTAAAATTGAAACCCCATACTTCAAAGTAATTGACAAAGTCAAAAGGGAAAAGGTGATGTTGACGACACGGCCTGAGGGGAATATCTTTATGACATCTGGATCAATGTTTGACCAAGAACCAGATGTTGGATATGACTTACCATCCTTCTCCTCCAAGTTCAAGGGAATAACTGATGGAGTAATAAGTGAAGCTGAAGTTGAGAGGCCAAAGATCACCATCAAGCATCCAAGTATGATACCAACAGCAGGAGTGAAGAATGAAAAACTCAAGGGAATAGCTGTGTCTCCCATTTCTTCAGTTGGATCATGCAGTTGCCACTGTAATTGCAAGAATGGTGCTTCAACGTCAAAGAATCAAGGAAGCACAAAGACAGTAAAGACAGGTTCAACACAGGCTTCGAGGAACCAGCAGAAAGTCAAATCTGAAGCTGCAGACAATGCAAAGAAGCAGACACAAGGCAAACCAGCTCCATATCACCCACCAAAGACAAATGGGTACACGTCTGACTTTTTTTTAAAGAAGCAGACTTGCTTTAATTGTGGCAATGTTGGTCATACTGCTAGAAACTGTCTTTATCGCCCCTATGAACCCTATTATCTGAAAAGTCAAAGGGTTTCATCTCATGAGTCTGTAAAGTCTAAGCCGATGATGGTGCAAACAGCTAAGGCAAGGAAGACTGTTACTCCCAAGGTTAAACCCTCTGATCAACATTGGGGTGCTGCCAAAGCTGAAAGAAAATCTTTAAATCAAAGCAACAGCTTTCCAAGTTACCAAAATTTTCAGAAAAAGGTGACGAAACCATTTTCAAAACAACCAAAGCTTGAAAAACCCAAAGTTACCCCTCCCAAGGTAACTAAAACTGTTTTGAAAAATGATTCTAAAATTAAGAAGGTTGAAATACCTAAAGTCACAACTTCAAAGGTGACTAAAACAAAAACTGTTTTGAAAAATTAATCTAAAACGAAGAAGGTTGAAATACCTAAAGTCACAACTCCAAAAGTGACTAAAACAAATGTTAAATCACCTGGAACTTGGAAACCAAAAATCAAGGCAGCTCCATCCCAACTTCCTGATTTCTCAAAGGGGATGTTCTTACAAGAAGTATCGTTTATTGATTCCTCAGGTGTACCCAGAAAAACAATGGCCTGGGTATGTTAGTGCAAATATGTGTGTCGTGTGTGTATCAGTTAGTTTCGTTAGTTGATGTTAGTTGTAGTTGACTTACAAGTTCTAGGGTCTAGAATGTCATTAGTTAATATTTATGGGTTTGATTGATCAAATATGTATTTCTAATATGAATCTCATATTTGAAATACATATTAAAATCTGTTGCTCCAACAATTTAGAAGATCGGAGGATTTTAAGCTGCAAACGGACTGAGATTAAAAGGCTCCGAACTGCGTCCGAACGTGTCTTCCGTATATATATCAAATTGAAGGTTCGGACAAGGTGACACCTCGATTAACCGTTTTCCTGAGATCCGATTCTAGAGTGAGGAGATTTTGATTTTGTTTTTCATGAAAGAACTTGTTTAGATTCAGTGATTAGGAGCTACAATCGAGTCCATTACATGTAATCTTTTGATCAATTCGAGCTATAAACCGAGTTTATTTACATAGTTGCGTTATTGAGTTTTCGATCATCTTTCGGTCCAAATTCGGTGTACAAATCACTAGATCCGACGCTCTACGTGTTTTCAGGGTACCATTGGCTAACTAATCTTTCACTATGTGCAGGAACAGTCAAGGAGGATTATCACTAACATTTTTATTATTAATTTGTTTGTTGATAAGTGATTGTTCCAGGCACAGTTTAGGAGACGTATCTTCATGTCATGACAAGCAATTTTTTATGAAGGATATGTTTTCTTGAGAGGTAAAAGGTCAGATTCATCATGAAATGTACTGTTCTTAACTTGGTTGTTTGTTTGATGAAGCGGTAAAGGGTGTTTGTGTCAAACCAAATTCCTTAAAGTTTTCAGTTGGTGCTTGGTTGTTCATTTTTAAAAAAAAAAAACAATGAGGTATGCATGCTATAAAACCCAATTTTCTAAAAATTTTCAAATCCATACTTTGAAGGTTAGCTTGGCCAGATGTGTGTGAAGTTATTTGCTTTGCTTATGTGTTCGTGTTTTATATAAAAAAATAAAATAAAAAAATGATGACGTTCAAAAAAGTTGCGACATTAAAAATCAAAAAGCAAGGGAAAGAAATGTAAAGATGAAGAAAAAGTTGACCCCTAAAAATAGTGTGCTTTTCAATTTTTAATACTTTCTTTGTGTCTGTTTCTAAGAAAGCTAGGGGAAGTGAAATGTGTCCGGATTGGAGATGACTGACACGTGTAAAGCGGAAGTGAAAAGCAAGCTCCACGGTGATATGCTCGGTAGGCTCGACCTAATCTTATGACCACCAATGTAAGTGCAATAAACTTAAAATATATATGTGTTTAGTTTCCCATCTCAGTTTGCATGGTTTAAAAAACTGAGTCCCAGCAAAAACGGGTTGAGAGTGGTAATTATACCTAGTATTCACTCTCTCACACGCCATGTTTCTGCTGTTATGACTACACCACATAATAAAAAGAAAAGAAAAAGAAATGAAAAAGAAATGAAAAAGAAATGAAAAAGAAAAGAAAAAGAAATGAAAATGAAAAATAATCATTCAGTTTGGTCTTCTTTGCGTGCTTATGCGGCCGACCTGATCACCAAATGATGATTAATGAAATAAGTGGTAGTCATAACGATGTTGCATTGTTCCTCAAGTTGGGGGTTTGTGAATCCTCAATAAACTCTGAGGTTGGGTAGGTTTTGCATTGTACAATTGGGTGTGGGGACGATTAAACATGTTGGTAATTAGTAATCTATTTAGCATGATGCATTTGGTTGGGTTCAAACGGGTTTGAGTTTAAAGCGGGCAAACATACCGGCAATCACCTGGACTAGTCGAGTAACTAAAGCTGAAAAGGGTTCCTCAGTCAGATTCATATGGTTTGATCCCTTGTAAACTTTCTCGTGTTTGATATTGGTAAGTACTTGTTTATTTTTATCTTTCGTGTGTGAGTCTTTAAGTTCTTTTTAGTTGTGTTTACGTCTTGGCCAGGTTAATTTGAGAAGTCAAAATGTGTTTTCATGGGTTTTGATGCATGACAGTATGCCCCCTGCAGATCTTGCCAAATTTTTAGGGGAAGGAGAGGGGATAATAAGTATTATTCGAAGGGAACTCGAGGATGATACTTATTATCTAATGAAAATACTTCCTTAATACATAGTATCTGAAGGGAACTCGAAGATAATATGTATTATCTCAGGAGAAGTCCTTAGCTGAGGGGAAGTCTTTGAGAGAGGATAATAAGTATTATCCAAAGGGAACTCGAGGATGATACTTATTATCTAATGAAAAGACTTCCTTAATACATAGTATTTGAAGGGAACTCGAAGATAATATATATTATCTCAGGGGAAGTCCTTAGCTGAGGGGAAGTAATCAACTAAGGGGAAGTCTTTGAGAGAGGATAATAAGTATTATCCGAAGGGAACTCGAGGATGATACTTATTATCTAATGAAAAGACTTCCATAATACATAGTATCTGAAGGGAACTCGAAGATAATATGTATTATCTCAGGGGAAGTCCTTAGCTGAGGGGAAGTTATCAGCTAAGGGGAAGTCTTTAGAGGTCTTGGGTTCAGGGGAAGTTTTATAGAAAATCTGTAATCTATATTAGGGTTTTTGGTTAAATTTATGTTAATTTGAATCAACTGAACAGATGATATTTACCTTCTAACCCAAAGACCGGTCATCAAATGTTTGGTGGAGTATATTTTTTCAAATGTGTGTCAGACAGGTTGATGATAGAAAGATGCTACTGATGCTGCTGCTGCTCAAAGTTAAAGAACCAACCGGACAAGACTTCCATCTGGAAAAGTAACTGTTCAGGGGAAGTTGTTGGTGTCTTTACAAGTTTTCAAAAGCTTCAAAAGAGCTTCAAAGAAGATGTTCACATGTTTAGGGGAAGCTGAAGATTTCAAGTCGATCTTTGATGAAGAAAATGATACAGAGAGAGCAGTCAGAGATCATGAAGTTTGAAGATCAACAATCAAGTTCTTCACAGTTAGAGGTTTTCAAAATTTTACCCTCTAATTTTTGGAGATTCAACACAGTTACCGAAGATTCAGCAAGAACCAGTTCTTTCAAAAGAAGCAAGTCAATGAGAATCCTCCATCTCATTAACTTGTTCATTTCAAGAAGTTCGAGCTGATGCTGATCAACAGGAAGTCCCAAGTGCCCGTCATAAAACCCATTGAAGATTTCTGCGAAAATAATCTTCATCAACATCTATGCCAGCCAGTCAAGAAGAAGAATTTCAAAGATTGAAGACATTTAATATCACAAGCCTAGGGGAAGATTGTAGAGGCTAGATTATGAGGCTTGTAATATTAAATTAATTGGGATGGGCTTAGAGGGTTTAATTAGATTAGTAGACTAGTTTACTTGGGTTTACTATTGGGCTTGGGGTTTACCATTGGGTTTACCATTAGGGTTAAAGGTCCATTAGGGATCCTATATAAACCCCATGTGTTTACCATTGTAGAGGTTGCTGATTACGATTTTGGGAGCAGCCACAAGGTGTTTACGATCGCAAACCCGAGAGAAGTTAGTTTTGTGATTACGATTTCCAGCATTCTCCTTTGTATTCACAATCGCAAACTCATTTAATAGAAGATTGATCAAGCTTAATTCAAGATTTGATGTGTTGCTTTGTTCTTCATCTTAAATCAAGTCTTTTTCATCATCTTCTTCTCGAATCACACACGAACAAGGTTTCCCACTTGTTTGTGTTTAAGATATCGTGAACGATTGTTGTTTTGGGACCAACACCCACTCTTGGTATCTTTGTCCAGCGGATACCGCAAAAGCAAGACATAACAATTTGTACTCTTTGACCAATAAAACGGGGTCATGATTGGAGCGACCAAATCAGATCAGGGGCGTTAACCAATAGATCTATCCAAACATTATCGTTTCATATGATAGTTAATCAAATTTAATTAATAGTGGGGTTTGGTTATAACATGAATAAACATGAAATAATAGATGTGGACGGCCGAAAGGCACATGTAACATATAGGATAACAAAGTCTAATTGTCTAGCACAGTAAAAGTAATATGAATTCTCCCCCAAGTAATTGAAAACAGTTAAAGAGAAAAGGGGCCATGAAGACTCACATGTTTCAGAAACCGTAGTCGGTAATGTGATCAACGGAAATGAAACCCTAGATAATTATAAGACATGCAATAATAATAAGTAACTGGGTTGACATTAATGTCACTCCAATTAGGTAGGTCAAGTCTTGACGTCATGACAGTCTTAGGGTCAAATGATTTGAAGTGTCAGAGTGAAAATGTCCGTTTATGTATTTACTTGGAAAAATGTAAATTATATATTTTTAATTAAATAAAATATACAAAAATTTCCAAATAATACTTAAAGATGGTAAATTTCTATAGAAATAAATATTAAGTCAAAATAAGGGTTTTCATATAGGAAATTGGTTATTTTGACTAATTAGTTGAAAACCGAGCGATTTCACGGTAACCGCCGATTACACGATATTTATCCGTTTAAGTTAGAAATCACCCAAGTACAATAAAATATGATGATTTTCTGTCCAAAATGAGTATATAAATATTTCAAGTGTCGGTTTTCACTAGTTTGCCGGTTTTGTGGATTTTGTGCCGGTTTTGCCGTTTTGGTCTCGTTTGCCCGTTTAATGACACCGTTAGGTTCCTATATTCACCATATATGTTGGTAAACATTTTTTACCAATAACCCTATGAGTTCATTTGGACCAGATTTGGATTTTTTTTACAAAAATGATGTTTTCGGGCCCGTCGGGTGTCGGTTTTAGTCCCGGTTTGTGCCCTAATTCAAGTAATTTGTTAAGGGATCTTTTGGCCATGTCCTAAAGTCATTTCAACCATCAAAACTTACTGTTTAAAGGCTCTAACTTTCTGATCAAAACGGATTTGGATTTAAATGGATTTTTCTAGTGTTTTTAAGTGTACTTTTTGTTCATAAAAGTCCTTATGGTGATTAAGCACAAGTAACCTTTCAAATGTTCAAAGTAACATATTTTGACTATGTTGGGGAGTTCAAAACGTGTCATAGGCATCATGGAGTCCAAAATCACAACTAGGCTACAAAATACACATTATGTTCTAATTAAACTACCCATTTTTGTTTCTAGGCAAAGAGATGTGTAATAACTTCAACATACTAAGTTTTGTACATAATGTGGCAAGAAAATTACTAACATAAAAATGTGGTAGCATTATACATGGCATAACATAGAGATAGTTACAAGTAAGTAAGCCTTTTATGAGCAAAACTATGTTTAGACAACATGAAGAGTCAAGACTTGTACATGGAGTGTAATGAGCATGAAATAATACTAAGAACACTAGTAGTAGTGAGATTTGACTAGAAGAAGTAAGGATGGAACCTTACTAGATGGAGAAGGGGGGGCGAAAATGAGGATGATGATGATGATTCTTGACTTTCCTTGCTTCCTAGCACCATGAATCATCAAGAGGTTAGATGTTTGAGTAAGAAATTTAGAGAGAAGCTTACGGTTTGGAGGAGGGAGAGAGCAAAGAGAGAGAGTTCCCTTGAATGTGTTATGTTGCAAATGAGGCTTGGTTAGGAAGAGATGTTTAAGTATGGACGTAAATGAGAAAGGGGAGTGTTTGTTTAGGTGTGTGTGTGTGTGTGTGTGTGTGTGTTTCGGTTTAAACAAAACTGAGAAAGAGGGGTACGGGTTAGAGAGGAGGGGAAAAGAAAATGAGAGTGTTTGGGTCTTCTTTTGAGATAGATATCTAGTAAGTTATGTGGGTTAATAAAAGTCTAAGTGTTAGGGTGTGTGTGTGTTGGTTACGGACCGAGAGGGAGAAAAGAGGGGCTCGGGTTCGAGCCTTATTCTTGGCCGGTTCAAGGGCTCCAAGGGAGGTTCAAGGGGGATATGGTCTCATTTGGGTGAAACATGGCAGAATTTTTAAGAGGGAATATGGTCTCATTTGGGAGGGAAATTAGTGACCATTAGGTAATAGTTTTGGGAGGTTATGGGACAAGCTTAACCTACATCTTGTAGATTGTAAGAGTGTGTTGGGAAATGGTGCAAAACTGACTTAAAAGGCATCAAGAGAGGTAAACCAAGTACAAGTCAAGTAACTAGATAGTTCAAATGGGATGGTGGTGGTTGGGTGGTCTCGTAACCGGCCGAGAGGGGGGAGGGATCACGGGTTCGAATCCCGTGGTCGAACCGTCGAGGAGAAAGATAGGGGAAAGGGGAAAAGGTGACGGGTCGAGCAAAGGAGGAAAATAAGTGAGTCGGATCGGGTTCTAACGTTTTATAATATATCTATACACGACGTCGTAAAATAATAAAAAGGAATGACTCGGTTTGGATTAAAATACTCGATGATTAATAATATTGAAAAATCACGTTGCATGTGTATATACATTGCATGCATGTGGAATATATTCGTCGTGAACGTTAACAAAGTTAAATGAAATGCTTTGGACGTAAAATAAATAAATGTTTACGTAGGAACGGGATCACAAGTCTCGGTTGTTGTCGTTGTCTAAACACTTGTTATGTTAATACGAAATTGTTTATTAAACTTATTCGTGAAATGTGTGAACGATGAAATGATAAAATGATAGAGGTTGGTAAAATGTTTATGATTACAATGATAGTAAAAGATAATCATAATAATAATATATCCCAAGATGGTGGGATCATGTGTAGTGTTTACCACATAGTTTGGTAAATTTAGTAAACGGGTTTGGTTAGTCGCTTTATATTTATTGAAATTCCAGCGACCATTTCGTGCAAAGAAGTCATCATGTTCAAATATTATTTTCAACATGCATTAAGGCTACGTCAAAGCTATATTACTATTGTAAACGAAAGTAATTATGGTAACATTGGCACGTTGCAAGTAAGTAGATACATAATAAGTCAACACATAGGTATACATTAACGTTTATGCTGACGGAAACTTACGGGGTGTCACATACTCCCCCAGTTGGGAGAATTTCGTCCCGAAATTCAACTGGACACTATGGTTGGACAACGGCGGCAGAGAAAAGATGAGGATACTTAGCGCGAAACGGATCTTCGCGTTCTCAAATGGATTCGGAACCACGTCGAGAGTTCCAACGAACTTTGACAAGAGGTATTCGTCTACGCTTTGATTTCTTGACGGCGCGGTCAACAATCTCAGCAGGTTCTTCAACGAATGGTAGCATTTCATCTAGATGAATTTCGTCGAGAGGTATAACGAGGGATTCTTCGGCAAGGCACTTCTTCAGATTGCAAACATGGAAGACGTTGTGAACG
The DNA here is from genome assembly GCA_039602395.1 of Deinandra increscens subsp. villosa. Taxonomy (NCBI): domain Eukaryota; kingdom Viridiplantae; phylum Streptophyta; class Magnoliopsida; order Asterales; family Asteraceae; genus Deinandra; species Deinandra increscens. Next base: position 41,370,946 of record JBCNJP010000024.1, read on the forward strand.
TTGCTAAGCTCGGGTGGCAACAGTAATCTGTACGCGACAGATCCAATCGTTTCGATGATTTCGAATGGTCCTATGTACCGGGGATTTAACTTACCACGCTTACCAAATCGAATCACGCCTTTCCATTGGGACACCTTTAGCATAATCTTGTCACCTTTCTCGAATGATAGAGGTTTTCGACGATTATCCGCATAGCTCTTTTGACGATCGCGGGCAGCCTTCAGGCGGTTTCGGATTTGAGAGATTCGTTCGGTTATTTCGATTACAACTTCCGGGCCTGTTAGTTGGCTGTCACCAACTTCAAACCAGCAGATTGGTGAACGATACTTTCTCCCATAGAGTGCTTCAAACGGTGCACACTGAATACTGGTGTGGTAGCTGTTGTTGTACGAAAATTCACACAGGGGCAAATGATCTTCCCAATTGTTACCAAAGTCAATGACGCATGCACGGAGCATGTCTTTGAGGGTTTAAATCGTACGCTCGCTTTGACCATCAGTTTGCGGGTGATAGGCCGTGCTCATGTTAAGTCGAGTGCCCATGGCCTTGTTCAAAGTCTTCCAGAAGTGAGAAGTGAAACGACCATCTCTGTCAGAGATAATGGAGATCGGGGCTCCGTGTCGCGAGAATATTTCCTTCATGTAGATCCTTGTCAGTCGATCCATGGAATCTTTCTCTTTGATAGGAAGAAAATGAGCGGATTTTGTCAGACGGTCGATGATGACCCAGATAGAATCGTTGTCGTTACGGCTCTTGGGTAATTTAGTGATAAAATACATAGCAATACATTCCCATTTCCATTCAGGAATGATTGGTTGAACGAGTAGGCCTGAGGGTTTCTGATATTCGGCCTTAACCTTGGCACAGGTTAAACACTTACCGACATACTTGGTTATCTCGGCTTTCATGTTGGGCCACCAATACAACATACGCAAGTCGTGGTACATTTTATCGGCTCCGGGGTGGATGGAATATCGGGCCTTATGGGCTTCGTCAAGTACTAAGCCCCTAAGTTCACCATATATTGGTATCCATAGTCTGTTCATGAAAAATCGCAATCCGTCGGTCTTAGCTTCAAGTTGTTGCTCCATGCCACGGAGGCATTCGTTCTGAATGTTTTCATCTCGGAGAGCTTCAGTTTGTGCAGCCAGGACATGAGTGGTAAGGTTGGTGTGAACAGTCAGGGCAAGAGATCGCACACGAAGAGGTTTAACACGTTCTTTCCTGCTTAGGGCATCTGCCACAACGTTTGCCTTTCCAGGATGGTACAGGATTTCACAGTCGTAATCGCTGAGCAGCTCGATCCAACGACGTTGTCGCGTGTTCAACTCCTTCTGGTTTAGGATATGCTGAAGACTCTTGTGATCGGTAAAGATCTTGCATCCAGTGCCGTATAGGTAGTGTCTCCAAATCTTAAGGGCAAAGATAACAGCTCCAAGTTCCAAATCGTGAGTAGTGTAATTCTTCTCGTGAACTTTTAATTGTCGGGATGCATTGGCAATGACCTTTTCACGCTGCATGAGCACGCAGCCGAGACCTTGGTGAGAGGCGTCACAGAAACGCAGAAATCGTTACTTCCTTCTGGTAAGGCTAGTATGGGCGCGTTACACAACTTCTGTTTTAGCGTCTGGAAGGCTTGGTCAGCTTTAGCATCCCTAATGAATTTCTTATTTTTCTGGGTCAAGGCGGTCAACCACGTTGGGCTATTTTGGAGAAGTTTTCGAAAAATCGTCGTTAGTAGCCGGCGAGGCCAAGAAATTGTCGAATCTCAGAGGGGTTTGAAGGCGGACTCCAACTCCTGATGGCTTCAATTTTTATGGGATCCACGTGAATTCCGGCGGTGTTGATGACGTGTCCTAAGAAATGCACTTCTCGTAACCAGAATTCGCATTTAGAAAATTTCGCGTATAACTTCTTGTTCTTTAGTAGCACGAGGATAAGTTTTAGATGTTCATCGTGCTCGTCCTTACTACGCGAGTAGATTAGGATGTCATCGATGAACAAGATCACAAATTTGTCGAGGTAAGGTTTACAAACACGATTCATAAGATCCATGAAAACAGCGGGTGGGTTAGTCAAACCGAACGGCATAACGAGGAACTCGTAGTGTCCATATCGTGTTCTGAAGGCAGTTTTGGCTATGTCCTCCTCACGAACCCTGAGTTGGTGATATCCGGACCGAAGATCTATCTTTGAATAGTAGCTTGAGCCTTGCAACTGATCGAATAGGTCATTAATCCAAAGAAGTGGGTATCGGTTCTTTACTGTAAGTTTATTCAACTCGCGGTAGTCGATACACATACGGAAAGATCCATCCTTCTTTTTGACGAAAAGGACAGGAGCGCCCCAAGGAGAGAAACTTGGTCTGATAAAACCTTTGTCAAGTAGTTCTTGTAACTGATTTGACAGTTCCTTCATTTCGGATGGGGCTAAGCGGTATGGAGCCTTTGCCACTGGTGCAGCTCCAGGCACAAGATCGATATGGAATTCCACTTGCCTTGCGTGAGGCAAACCTGGAAGATCATCGGGGGGAAACATCAGGATAGTCTCGAGCAACAAGCACATCAGCTAGCTACTTTTCCTCGGGTTCTTTAGCGGTTATGTGAGCCAGGAGAGCAGAGTAGCCCATGCGCATGAACTTCTGAGCTTTCATACAAGAAATTATGTTCAGCTTAGTTCCACTATAATCTCCTTGGATTGTCAGAACTTCACCGTTTGGGAGGGGTATTTTGACCTTTTTCTCGTGGCAAATGATTTCCGCATAGTTTTTAGTCAACCAGTCCATTCCAACAACTACGTCGAAAAATTCCTAATTGAACAGGCAACAGATCGATAGAGAAGGGATGACCGGATAGGTCCAACGAACAATCTGGAAAGAGTTCATCGGTTCCAATTTGCTTACCATTGGCTAGCTCAATTATATACTTAGTGTCCAATTTAGTCAGGGTGACATTAAGAAAGTCCTTAAACTCACTAGCCACAAAGCTTTTGTCGGCACCGGTGTCAAATAGTACAGAAGCATAATGATCATTGAGTAAGAACGTACATGTTACTGTGTGTGGGTCCTGACGAGCTTCAGCTGCATTGAGGACAAACGCTCGTCCCCGGGCAGGTTCATTTCCAGATTTCTTGAGCTTTGGGCATTCATTCCTGAAGTGACCAGTACTACCACACTCGAAACAGGTACCAACGGGATGCGTCTTGTTCGTACGGTTGGGACAGTCGCGGTAGATATGGCCCATAGCCTTACAGTTCCTACAGTAAATGTTGCTACAGTCTAAAGTGTGGTGCAAGTTACACTTTCCACACAGGGGTAGGTTTCCTGTGTACCCAGACTTTCTCGCATCAGATGCGTGCGCGGTCACAGCATAAGCCTTTGCGACTTCAGATGTCTTTCCAGCAGATTCAGAAGGTTTCCTTCCCTTTCCATCGTAACCACGTCGGCGTTTGCGGTCAGATCTCTGATGATTAGAGGGAACGGGGGATGAGAGCACAGCTTTGGGTTTAGCTATATTTCGGGCAAAAGACAAACCCTGACGATTTCCTTGGTATGTAAGATTGTGAGCCAAGCGAATAGCATCTTGAAGTGTCACGGGGTTGGATGCCATGACGCTTCCTTGGATGGCAGGTGAAAGACCCCAAATGTATCTTTCGATCTTTTTGTGAAGTGGGGTCACCATGGTGGAACATAGATGGGCCAACTCGTGGAATCGTCGTGTGTAGGCGGCGATGTTAGAACCAGTCATGGCTAAATTCCAGAATTCGACTTCCAGTCTTCGCAGTTCTTCACGTGGGCAGTACTCATCTCGCATGAGCACTTTCAGTTCGTCCCATGTCATTCCATAAGCCAGTTCTTGACCAAGAGATTCGGCGTGGGAATTCCACCAAGTGAGAAGGCCTTCTCCGAAGACGCTAGTGGCGTACTTGACTTTGTAGTACTCCGGAAAGTTACACATGCGAAACACAGATTCTGTTTTCGCGAACCAGCGGATCAAACCAACTGCCCCTTCGGTGCCCTTGAAGTGCAGTGGTTTACAGTTCATGAAGTCTTTGTACGAGCACTCTCGAACACCTGAAAATCATGCCAAAACCTTGAAAGCAATTCTTTGCAATCGCAATCATATTCTTTCGTTCGTAGAAGAGGGACTTAGTCTTACCACCAGGGGATCCAGCTCGTCTCCCATTGGAGGCAGATGCACGGTCAGCTTCATCGGCTGCAAGAGCGTCAGCTACACGTTGATTGACTAGGGCTTCGATCGCGGCAACATCCATGGTCGAAGGGTTGGAAGAGTTACGGTTGGTCATAACTCGCGGGGCACATCTCGACATACTACTTACATTTACAAAGTAAAATAAGAGTAAGACAACACACATAACAAATATAAGTCAACACAGAACGACACATATATGCAATCACATCATACCATATCACATTCTAACATAACATAATATAACATTACGTTAATAAGTAGAATCATAAGTAGCATACACACCTACAACATACGATACTTATCCTACAATAGTTCATACACGATTACAAACATTTTCGGGGTGATATCATAGTTTTCACCAAATACAAGTTACAATACATCATAAACATATAATTAGGGGCCATAGTTTTCCCCAACTTACAATAACTCCACTAGAATGGTCCTCGCTCAATCAGATCAAGGATGTCATGAATCTGGATGATGGTAGAGAGCAGCAACCGGATGATCTGCGCGAAATCCTCTGCAGTAGGGGTTCCAGCAACAAGAGTCTGGACGGCCTGATGCGCCGCAGTCGCAGCGCCAACTGCATCTGACAAGTGTACGTGCAGGGTATCTAGGGCATGGTCCTATGACACGACAAGACTCTCTAGAATAGCCAGGCGGGTCTCTAAAGAAGTGACAACAGCAGGAGGTGCAAGACTGTGAACAGTGTCGTGGAGGCGACGAATCTCCTCGTCACGACGTGCAATACAGGCAAACAGTGATGAAATCAGAGACTCAACAGGGACACCGGCCAGGATAGGTGAAGGCATAATGACTTGAACAGGTGGGGGTGAAAGGGGTGGTGTGTCTGATGTGACTGAACTAGCAGGAATGCGAGGGGTAACCGGTATCTCGAAGGTGTCAGTGACGGTGGACGACTCACCGATCTCAAATGTGCTACCAGAAAACCTCACCCGTTTCTTGGGTGGGAGAGACTCAAACTCAACTGGTGCATCGCAAGGCTCGGGGGACCATGACCGTTTGCGGGGCGGTTCCGAGTCACGTGTTGGCTCCATGGTACGCTGACGACTACGAAGGATTGACTTACGCGGGGTAAGCATGCGAAGAGGGCCGGTCAGGGTGGAACGGTAGGGGTGAAAGGACGGTACACGCTCAGGTGAAGGAGGGTCAGATGTAGTAAGCGTAACGACTAGCGAATCTCCATTCCCGTTGGGGTCCATCTTAGTGATGTCGACCGTGTAGGGTGCATCATCTTCTTCAGGGTCCTCCTCTGTCTCCGAATCCTCCTCATTGGGGCCTTCAAGCACACTGGTGGGCGAACGCGGGGATGTCGGGGCTTCAAGGGTACCGGGTGACGTGGGCTGCTCAAGGTCGATGTCAAGCTCCACCTCAGAATCGGATGATAAGTCAATCGGTCCGTTAGTTGCCATGTTGTGACAAAGTTTCCAAGTCATGGTGATAATATATGTATACGGTGCTATGTATAGTATAGTAATGGTTGGGGAATGTGAGTTGTAATATATGCAAGTATGTTTGACAGAGCTTAGGTTATAGTCTAGACTCTAAACATGCAATCTAGTTCTATAACCTTGGCTCTGATACCCCTCTGTCACACCCTGTAAAAATTTGTGTCGGGATGTGAACCAGCGTTATCACAGTCAAGGTCAAGAACGTACTCTGGATGATTCAACAACTAGAGCCGTTTGGAATTGGTACTTGTTTGGAGTAAATTGGAGTTTTCAAATCATTACGCGGCGGAATATAAGTAATGAGTAACACAATTTGTTTTAAGTTTACAAAACATTAGTTTTCAAAAGATTTTTAAGACATGACATCGTCAGATGTTATGCCAAGAAAATATCCAACGGCTACTACCATACTCCAGAATTTATTGAAAGTTCCTAAATGCAACAGTCATCATGCAGGTCCAGAAATATAACAGCAGTAAAGTTAAGCACCTGAGAATTCACATAAGAAAACGGTCAACAAATAATTTTGTTGGTGAGTCAAACAGGTTTAAAGTTACTAGATTTGAAATATATACAAATGTTGTTGCGAAAATTTGTTTATGCTATTCATTGACAAAATCAGATAAGACTTGTTGAAATGTTACCATATACCCTGAATTCCGAAATTGACTATCTTTGTCCAGCGGATACCGCAAAAGCGAGACATAACAATTTGTACTCTTTGACTAATAAAACGGGGTCATGATTGGAGCGACCGAATCAGATCAAGGGCGTTAACCCAATAGATCTATCCAAACGTTACCGTTTCATATGATAATTAATCGGATTCAGTTAATAGTGGGGTTTGGTTATAACATGAATAAACATTAAATAATAGATGTGGACGGCCGATAGGCACATGTAACAGATAGGATAACAAAGTCTAATTGTCTAGCACAGTAAAAGTAATATGAATTCTCCCCCAAGTAATTGAAAACAGTTAAAGAGAAAAGGGGCCGTGAAGACTCACATGTTTTAGAAACCGTAGTCGGTAATGTGATCAACGGAAATGAAAGCATAGATAATTATAAGACATGCAATAATAATAAGTAATTGGGTTGACATTAATGTCACTCCAATTAGTTAGGTCAAGTCTTGATGTCATGATAGTCTTAGGGTCAAATGATTTGAAGTGTCAAAGTGAAAATGTCCGTTTATGTATTTACTTGGAAAAATGTAAATTATATATTTTTAATTAACTAAAATATACAAAAATTCCCAAATAATATTTAAAGATGGTAAATTTCTATATAAATAAATATTAAGTCAAAATAAGGGTTTTCATATAGGAAATTGGTTATTTTGACTAATTAGTTGAAAACCGGGCGATTTCACGGTAACCGCCGATTACACGATATTTATCCGTTTAAGTTAGAAATCACCCAAGTACAATAACATATGATGATTTTCTGTCCAATATGAGTATATAAATATTTCAAGTGTCGGTTTTCACTAGTTTGCCGGTTTTGTGGAATTTTGTGTCGGTTTTGTCGTTTTGGTCCCGTTTGCCCGTTTAATGACACCATTAGGTTCCAATATTCACCATATATGTTGGTAAACATGTTTTTACCATTAAAATAACCCTATGAGTTCATTTCGACCAGATTTGGATTTTTTTTACAAAAATGATGTTTCCGGGCCCGTCGGGTGTCGGTTTTAGTCCCGGTTTGTGCCCAAATTCAAGTAATTTGTTAAGGGATCTTTTGGCCATGTCCTAAAGTCATTTCAACCATCAAAACTTACTGTTCAAAGGCTCTAACTTTCTGGTCAAAACGGATTTGGATTTAAATGGATTTTTCTAGTGTTTTTAAGTGTACTTTTTGTTCATAAAAGTCCTTATGGTGATTTTAAGCACAAGTAACCTTCCAAATGTTCAAAGTAACATATTTTGACTATGTTGGGGAGTTGAAAACATGTCATAGGCATCATGGAGTCCAAAATCACAACTAGGCTACAAAATACACATTATGTTCTAATTAAACTACCCATTTTTGTTTCTAGGCAAAGAGATGTGTAATAACTTCAACATACTAAGTTTTGTACATAATATGGCAAGAAAATTACTAACATAAAAATGTGGTAGCATTATACATGGCATAACATAGAGATAGTTACAAGTAATTAAGCCTTTTATAAGTAAAACTATTGTAACACCCCAAAATCTAAAGGTAATAAATATATATGTTTTAATATATTTTTATGTGAAAATATGTGTCGTATATGTGTTTATGTGATTAACATGTTAAAATGTTAAGAAATGCGTATTTAAAGTTATAACAATAAACTATGCATAAGGTAAATCGGGTTAGATTATTTAAAAAAAAATATATGTTTATTTGTTATATGAATGATTAGTCACCATGCTAGGTGTCAATTCTCATGATTAGTCACCATGCTAGGTGTCAATTCTCATGCTTAGTCACTAGGACACTTGTAAGAAGCATGTGAGACACTCTTGGCTATAAATAGACCATGGATCCATCCATTTTTCCTTGCTAATTCACCTAAAATCAACCTAAAACCTCTAAGAAACCTCAAGAACACCAAGAACACTCTAGCTTGCATTTTTGAAGATTCAAAGGGTGTTAGGAGCCCATCTTCTGGAATAGATCAAATTAAGGTATGTATAACATAATCCTTCAATTAGTTGCATGATTCATAACACTTAGATATGCCTTTTAAGAATAATGCAAGATTAAGGTTCTTGAACATGTTTTGTTGAGATTAGGAGTTCTAGTGGGAATCATGGGTTGAAATTTGGTATGAAGCCTTAGAATAACATGTTTTAAGAAATCCTTAAGTTAATTTCATGTTTAAAGAAGGGTTGGTATGGTTTCACCATGTTGGTTTATCAAGAACAAGTAAACCAAAAACAAGAACATAAACATTGGTGTTTTGATCATAGTAATTCCGCCTCCTGGTCGTGATAACGCTTATACGGTCGGTCATGATCATCACCAAACTAAAACACAAATATGGGTGATATCTCATAGTAATCCCGCCTCCTGGTCGTGATAACGCCTATACGGTCGGTCATGAGAATCACTCATCAAGGGCATAAAGACTTGGGCAAGGGTAATAATATTCAACAAAAGAACATAATTATATATATGTACTAAGTATATATAAGTTAAAACATGGGTTTTGATAAAGTATTGAATGTACCGAGTTACTCGGATATCTAGAAGTTGGTGCGGACTGGAAGGGTGGCGCCTGTACACTGGGGTTTCTGGCATAGTGGCGTTGTCGCATAAATCCCAACTGGGACATGGCATACGCTTCACTGGGCGATCCCGAAGTGAGCGTTTACTTATAGGAATACACCTCTTCATAAGTATCACTAAAAGAATACTTTTTCTCATAAGGGGCAAAACGGTTATTTAGACAAATGGATGTTAAACCAACAAGAGATTGGGTTTAGGATAATGGGGTTAGCCTTAATGACCGCTTGTAACCTCTAGGATGTCTTGCTAGGGACATCACGTTAAAGCAAGTTAGTTTCACGAAGGAATAAGGCAAGAAACTACTTCACAACCTAAGGTGAGTTCTATGAGCCCTCTTTTAAATTGTTTAAATGCTTTAAACCATTTTGGGCTGATATACATAACGTTCTGTGAAAATACTTTCAATTGTTATAATTGCATGTTATATGTATTGATTGTATGGTGATGATTAGAGGAAAGATAGATTGCCATTTCGGTGTTTCTAGTAGAATAGATTAAGGTTGGTAATCGAGAAAAGATTGGTGAGTAAGGGGCTTCTGAAACAAGAAGTTAAATAGTGTTGTCCCAATGGTGTCAAAACCAAGCAGCGTCAAAGCCAGAAAGCGTCAAAGTTAAGCGACGTCAAAGCCAGATAGCGTCAAAGCTATATAGTGTCAAAACTAAAGGGACCATTGCTACACGATGTGTTCGTAAAGCAAATAGAAACACTATTTCCCTAAGATAGCATTTAATATGAGACAAGGATGACAAAGCAACAGAAGGTTAGTCTATACACGAGGTTAGAATATGTGAATATATGTGCTATATGCTTTGTGTTTGATTGTCTAATTGCAGAAATGTGTTTGACAAACCTAAGTGCCTTCGAAAGGTAAAGTTTTCCCAAAACGTAGAACTCACCAGCGTAAGCTGACTTGTTAAGTTATGTATGTCAGATGAGGCTGGACCTTCGGATCGAAAAGGGAAGGCTGAGATGTGAGCAGGAACTAGGTGGCATATACTATCAAGACAATGTCAAGCTATCAAGAGAAGACATTTTTGAAAACTGGCGTGGAGATGTTTATTTCTCTTTTGTATTTGTCTCTCTTACTATGTAATACTTGGCATAAGAATAAAAGTTTTTATTTCCGCTGCTTTAGTTATCTCTGTTGTACCTTGTGTTCATGAGTAAATCCGATGCGTGACCGCTCCTAGGGCCAAGTCTAGGAGTGGGCGTCACAACTATGTTTAGACAACATGAAGAGTTAAGACTTGTACATGGAGTGTAATGAGCATGAAATAATACTAAGAACACTAGTGGTAGTGAGATTTGACTAGAAGAAGTAAGGATGGAACCTTGCTAGGTGGAGAAGGGGGACGAAAATGAGGATGATGATGATGATTCTTGATTTTCCTTGCTTCCTAGCACCATGAATCATCAAGAGGTTAGATGTTTGAGTAAGAAATTTAAAGAGAAGCTTACGGTTTGGAGGAGGGAGAGAGCAAAGAGAGAGAGTTCCCTTGAATGTGTTATGTTGCAAATGAGGCTTGGTTAGGAAGAGATGTTTAAGTATGGACGTAAATGAGAAAGGGGAGTGTTTGTTTAGGTGTGTGTGTGTGTTTCGGTTTAAACAAAACCGAGAGAGAGAGGGGTACGGGTTAGAGAGGAGGGGAAAAGAAAATGAGAGTGTTTGGGTCTTGATTTGAGATAGATATCTAGTAAGTTATGTGGGTTAATAAAAGTCTAAGTGTTAGGGTGTGTGTGTGTTGGTTACGGACCGAGAGGGAGAAAAGAGGGGCTCGGGTTCGAGCGTTATTCTTGGTCGGTTCAAGGGCTCCAAGGGAGGTTCAAGTGGGCTTAAATGCTTGTGTTAATTGTGTGTATATTGGGTGAAACATGTCAGAATTTTTAAGAGGGAATATGGTCTCATTTGGGAGGGAAATTAGTGACCATTAGGTAATAGTTTTGGGAGGTTATGGGACAACCTTAACCTACATCTTGTAGGTTGTAAGAGTGTGTTGGGAAATGGTGCAAAAGTGACTTGAAAGGCATCAAGAGAGGTCAACCAAGTACAAGTCAAGTAACTAGATAGTTCAAATGGGATGGTGGTGGTTGGGTGGTCTCGTAACCGGCCGAGAGGGGAGGAGGGATCACGGGTTCGAGTCCCGTGGTCGAACCGTCGAGGAGAAAGAGAGGGGAAAGGGGAAAAGGTGACGGGTTGAGCAAAGGAGGAAAATAAGTGAGTCGGATCGGGTTCTAACGTTTTATAAAATATCTATACACGACGTCGTAAAATAATAAAAAGGAATGACTCGGTTTGGATTAAAATACTCGATGATTAATAATATTGAAAAATCACGTTGCATGTGTATATACATTGCATGCATGTGGAATATATTCGTCGTGAACGTTAATAAAGTTTAATGAAATGCTTTGGACGTAAAATAAGAAGCTGTTTGTTTTTGCTTAATACATCTTCAGGGGAGGCTATGTCTGCAGGCGCGCATACATATGCCTTGAAGACTGTTTGTTTTTTTTTTCTTATGAAGATCTTATTTAAGCTTAAAATCTCTTAAAAAAACGCTTATAAACATTGCTTATTTCATCTTCACACTAGAACTCACAAACTTAAAAACAAAAGACCCACCACCCCACCACCACCACCACCACCACACCACCACCACCCCACCACCACCACCACCCATCCACAACCACGACCCCACCCCCACCACCACCACCACCCCCACCACCACCACCACCACCACACCACTCCACCACCACCACCACCCCAACCACCACCACACCACCACCACACGCCACCACCACCCCCACCACCACACTACCACCACCACCACCCCCACCACCACCATCACCACCACCACACCACCGCCACCGCCACCACCACCACTACACCACCGCCACCACCACCACCATCACCGCCACTAACACCACCGCCACCACCACACCACTACCACCACCACCACCACCACCACCACACCACCACCACCACACCACCACCACCACTAACACCACCACCACCACACCACCACCACCCCCACCACCACACTACCACCACCACCACCACCACCACACGACTACCACCACCACCACCACCATTTTACTTATGTTTTTATGTTATTGATATTTGGTTTTATTATTGTATTTATATTATAATTTGAACGTTAAATGACTTTAATTTAGTAAGATAATTTTGACAGTTATATATTTTTTAGTTTTTGCAGACAGTGTCAAGTTAATAAAACAAACAGTCTTTTATTTTCAGATTAAAGATCTTCAGACCACATCTTCAGCTGCAGACATAAAATCAGATGAAATCAGACTGCAGACAGTTTTTGTCTGCAAAAACAAACAACACCTAAATAAATGTTTACGTAGGAACGGGATCACAAGTCTCGATTGTTGTCGTTGTCTAAACACTTGTTGTGTTAATATGAAATTGTTTATTAAACTTATTCGTGAAATGTGTGAACGATGAAATGATAAAATGATAGAGATTGGTAAAATGTTTATGATTACAATGATAGTAAAAGATAATCATAATAATAATATATCCCAAGATGGTGGGATCATGTGTAGTGTTTACCACATAGTTTGGTAAATTTAGTAAACGAGTTTGGTTAGTCGCTTTATTTTTATTGAAATTCTAGCGACCATTTCGTGCAAAGAGGTCATCATGTTCAAGTATTATTTTCAATATGCATTAAGGCTACGTCAAGGCTATATTCCTATTGTAAACGAAAGTAATTATGGTAACATTGGCATGTTGCAAGTAAGTAGATACATAACACAGTCAGCACATAGGTATACATTAACGTTTAGGTTGACGAAAACTTACGGGGTGTCACAGACTGGTTGTGATCAAGCTCTATATCATTACTCACGTGACATTGGCTGTAAAAAGTCAGGGTTACGGTGATAGGTCTATTGGCTTGACAAGCCCACTTGGCTTGCCTTGCATGTGGCGCCTTGTGATTGGAAACCTTGAGGTCAGGGTTGGCTCATGCACCCATATTTGTTCTATATCATTGTGGTTATCATACTCGATCGCACTTAACGCATTGGCTCGCATGTTTTAATCTATGTAGTACACTAAACTTATATTTACTCACCAACAATTCGCAGTTGATCGTTATTGTCACACCACGTTCAACGAGTTGGGTGTGAGCGAGATGGAATCATAGTCGCGGATACATAGAACGACTTCTAGTAATTTCAAACGTTATAAAAACATTACATCACTTATATTGCAGCGGAGAGAGTGGTGAAAATGACAATGTCTTACATTTGAAAAATTATAAAGTCTTAATTTAATATTAAAAACATAGTACGGTTTATTTAGGATAGTTCAGGACTACGACTCCGGAAAGCAGGCCCGATAGTACGGTGAAGCCCATTTGCATGTCTTCCATAATTGCTCAATTACCTGAGAAATCATGAGTTTAAAAGGTCAACATAAAGTTGGTGAGGTTCACAGGTTTAAGACTCTACGTTTAAGATTTGTAAAACAGTTTTGGCATACTTAAATATTACATTGGTTTACCGTTGTGGTTGTATGAACTCACCTGATCCTTAATTTCAAATACTAACGGTTTACCCACCCATAGTATCTCGCCCGAGAGATACTGAACAGAGCAGAATAACTGACGTGTACCCTCAAGACAAATCCGGAGTCAGAATTAGTGCTACCAATCAAGGTAGGGTTGTCAACCCAAATAGATCTATTCACTAGCTACCGTTTCGTACTGAACTAATGGAAATCAATTAATGGTGGGATACAGTTGTACAAACATTTGTAACGATAATGTACCATAGTTGGGCATCAGTAAGAGAACAAGTAGTCATACGGCTAACAGATAAACCATAATATTAAGTAAAAAGCATTTATCAGTTCAGATTTCTCCCCCAAGAGTATAAAACAGTTAAAAGAAAAGGAGTCGTGAAACTCACTTGATCAGCAGTTGAATGAAATAGACCGAAATGTAATAACGGTAAGAAATGCCCTAAGTAAATAATAAGACAATTGCATAAGGGTCTAATCATTTGGGTAACATTTGTCACCCAAGTGGTACCGGTCAAGTCTTGACGTTTAATCCCGTTTGTATTCTTTTGAAAATCCGTTATTATTTATTTGTTCAAATAAATACGTACGTGATGATTTATATTTATGTCCAATAAATATAAATAAAAAGGATAATCATTTAATAAATCAATCAAGTCTTGAATATTGTGTTAAATAATAATTTTTATTATTATTATTATTTTTATAATCTTGATTGGTTGTTTATATTCGTTATATTTATTATCATTCAAATAATTATGATTAACAAATCTTGGTGAAATGTAAATAATACATAGCTTAAACTTTTGTAAATAATTATCAATCAAGGAATAATTATTTATTTTATCGAAAAAAGTTCATCATTTGAATCATTTAAAGATACGTTTTAAGGCACAACGTTTCACAATTTAGAAATCATTTAATATTTCATACTCGTGAAATATTAATCTTCATTTAAAAGTTTTAAGACAAAATAATACATGAGGATACTTGGATTTATAAAAGTTTACTTTATATGAACATTTAAGTTGTTTTAAGAAAACAAGATAAGTGATTTGATATACAATTCCCAAACGTTTACGTTCTCGCGTATATCGCCATATGGATCCCGGTTTAATTACTACGCAACGTATCCTTGTTTTGATTACTTTGGTTCATCAATAAAAAGGTTATAAAAATATTTAAAAGTCAATGCTTGGCTTTTGATTATTTGTATAGAAATCTTTTTATAGACATATTCATTTTACTAATGCATTTATATAGAATTTTTACCCCTTTTTAAAACATGCCTTTAAATGGTTAAAAGCTTGTAATAAATTCAAGTATTTATGTCAAATTAATCATTCGAGATAAATACTTATTCTTACTATTTTTAGCAAGAATCATGTAATATTCCTTTTGTCTTGTAAGGCTTTTATAACATTTTAATGTGTTAGATTCTAAAGGTTACATTTTACCATAATAGGCAAATTTCATATGTTTCTTTACTTGTTACCAAACCATGTCATAAGATACATAAGTAATCATCTTTTATTTATTAACCATTTAGCATTGTTAAGTGAATCCATTTTACCCAATTAACATAAATCTTAGCATATAACATGTCCAATTAGCATCAATATTTTATCCATGATCAATCTACTAACACTTATAGCTAGTGTTAGGAGCAAATAATATTATTATCATGAAATGTAAATAAATCAACTAACACCTAGTGTGTTAGGACTAAGCATAAACATAAATAATTAAAGCTTGTTAGTTAACACCCATGATTATTTATATCATTTTGTTAGTCCATTTTATAAAGTCATATGTTTTTATAAAATCTACTAACACTTTATGTGTTCGGACACAAATCAAGAACACTTACACATTATATGAGTTTTTGGATGAATATCCATTTGGGGTTGTTCTTGAACCATAACAACAAATTAAAGCATTTTAAGAACATAAGATGAGATCATGGTGCACATCAGTACTTTCCTTTGATTTCTTGATGTATAACACCCACATTTTGGTTATCTTTAAGCATCAAATGCACCAAAATGTGTTTAGATCCAAGAGTTAAATAAAATAGCTTCATTAGTTGTTTTTGTTAGAAGAAAAGTGTAAGAAAAAGATGGATTGTTGTCAAGACTCGGGGTTTTCATAATGGGTGTTTAATCATGTAAAAATGTAGGAGAAAATGTGGTTTAGAAGACTCACAATGGAGTGAATAAAGGAAACCGAGAAAGGAAGAGGAGAGTGGCGGTGGTCCGGCGGTGGCGTGGGGGTTTCCAGTGGCAGCAGTGGCGGTTGCAGGTGGTGCGACGGTGGCTGCTCCGACGGTGGATGGTGGGTGCTGCCGGCGGTAGTGGGTGGTGGTGTGGAGCCGGCTAGAACAAGGGAAAAGGACGAGGTGAGTGTTTGTGTTGGGTAGTGGAGAAATATGGAGACATGGCTTGTACTTATGGAGCCTAACTTGGGTGTTAACCCCAAGACTTTGTCTTGACCCAATGACTAAGTGCATTAGCCAATGTAACATTTGCAAAATACCCGATTGAGTAACCCGACCCATTTTGAACTTTTGCAATCTACCGATTTGCACGTTATTGCGAACCGGAAGAATTTTCAGGTATTAATACCCTATTAAATGATTTATAAGTGCTTTTCAAAATCGAATACTTAATTTCAATCAATTGAAAATCAAATTGGATGTCTCAAATTGAAAATAAATCAATTTCAGGTTTTTACGCGATTTCGGTACGCGATCTGTCGTTTACTTGGAATCTCGTATTTGGTCACAGTATATCAAATTAAACATTTTTATGAGTCTAATAATCAATTATCATGTCACGAGTCATCACAAACTTGATCGAGTCGTGAATTGTTGGCGAATCGCCCAAAATCGATACGTACGCCAAAACCGACCAAAATTACATGTTTTGACCTAATTTATGCATACTTTTGAGTCACGTGGCATATTTGTTATCATTTTGAGTGGATTTAATGTTGTGAACATGATGGGACCCTTAATGGAGTGATTTGGGAAGAAACGGGACTCGAAAACATCGAAAAACTGCAAATCTAGAGCGCGGAACGAAGCGAAAAGCCAAGGAGCCGTCCAGGAGGCTCTAGGTGTATCGCCTAGAGCTCCACGGACTCCTAGGCGATAAGCTAGAAAGTTCAATTCCAGTAAAACCCTAAAATACACTTATTTAAGCACTTTATGTCTCCACTAGCCCCCCCCCCCCCCCAATTCACCCCAAATCACTCCCAAACAGCCATGAACGGATGGAACCCTTAGAGATCACCTACTTTGAAGGTTTGAGGTCCAAGATCAAGACTTTATTTCTTAGAATCAAGCTAGAATCATCCTTTTTGGTATGTGATCTTCAAACTATGTTGTTGCAACTTGAATCTTTTCTTCTACCCTCATCAAGAACTGAACTTTATATGACTCTTGGCATGGATCCATGTTGTATTTGATAGATATAGGGTTTATATGAGTAAAGGTTTCACCTTTTTGCATGATTTTGGCATTTCACTTGAATCCATGATGAGATCTCTATAGATCTAGGTTTTTCAAGCAATTTGATGTATGGATCTTCATGAAAGTTGTAATTTTGATTATGGATCTGAGATTAGAACATTATGAATCATTGATATGATATAGATCTAGGGTGTTCTTTGATAAAGATTGGAGTTTTATGTGTCAAAATGACTAGATCTATGAAAAGCATGTCATTTAGGGTTAGATCTAAGGATTTGCTCACCAAGATTTCATTTTTATGTCTCAAATGGACTTGATCTATCTCATGAATGTTGTTTAGGACCAGATCCATGTGTTATGAGCATCAAGGTTGTATTTCATGTGTTAAAATGACTTGATCTCAAGATGTGTGTCATCTAGAGCTAGAATTGTGTGTCATAATCATCAAGATGACATTTTTACATCATAAAAATGTTTAGGTCTATAATATTCTTGATATGAAATGTAAGATCTATATGTGAGATCATCAAGTTATGTACTTTTAAGTGTTGATGAAGTCAGATTCACCCATGCATGCTAATTAGAGTTTGTTTTATGTCCAAAAGTTTACTATCATGCTAGATTTGATTAATTCACGGTAGATTTGACTAGGTCTATGCTAGATTCATATAGATATATATAATCCATGGTAAACTATGTTAGATTTGGTCTCGTATGTTAAAATTTGATGTACCTTGATCTTGTTTGACCATGTTGACTTATGTTTGACCATGTTGGACCAAGAAGACTTATGTTCGATCATGTTTGACTTTCATATTAGTAGTCAAATTAGGACCCTTTGACCTTACCTTTAGTTTAGGATTGGACCCTTACCGTACGAATCATCTCACTGAATCACCATCGAGTCGTCGAGTCGGTCGTGTCGTGAATTAAATTATTTATTCATTTAATTAAATATTTATTTATTCTTCCTCTATCTCGCTAGTCGTCAAGATTATCATCGGGTCTATCTTTCTTCGTTTCGTGGTGTTATTTCTCTTAGATTGTGTCTCATACATCAGGTGAGTATTCATAGCCCCTCTTTCATTTCAATGTTTTGGGGTGCAACATGTATCGTATTCAAAACCCTTACTCGATATTCTTTACTCCAAAACTACATGCGAACGCTATGTTGTTAATTGTGATTTGGTATGTGAACTTGTGTGATTATTTGTGCTATGTTGCGGTTGGACTCATACTCATACTCATACTCATACTCGTGTGACATTAACTGTAAAAAGTCGGGGTTACGGTAATAGATCTATTGGCTTGACAAACCCACTTGGCATGCCTTGGCTTGGGCGCCTTGTGATTGGAAACCTTGAGGTCAGGGTTGACTCACTGACTCGCATGTTTTTAATCTATGTAGTATACTAAACCTATGTTTACTCACCAACTATTCGTAGTTGGCCTTTATTTTATACATGTTGCAGGATTTGTTGTTGGTTGATGACTTCTTGCTGATGACACCATAGGATCGCATGAGGACTTAGTGTGACCAAATTAATTAAGTCTAATTGTTCATTATTGATGTATTATCTCATGTATTGTAATGAATCTTGAATTATCTTGAAATGGGTTGATTAAGAATATCGCAACATTAATTAGTGTTGTGTGCATCTAGACAATCATCCTGCCCTGACGTATCCCGCCATCGATTGGGGTGTGACAGCCAACTCACTAGGATTTGATGTGGTAGCTTAGGGAGGTAGGATGGAGATGTGGCCATCTTTAGCACCAAGTTAAATTCCCTTCATATAATATATCACCTAATAATCTTATAGGTGGTTTTTTATAAAAAAAATGCTCCATGTCTTATAAAGTGGCAAGGCTTTTATAAAATATGATAAGGTTAGTGATGTTTAGAAATTAATCTTTTATAAATATAGCCCAAGCATATTTAAAACTACAAAGGTGGTGAATTTTTGTAAATTTGATGGGCTAGAGTTTTTATAAAAATGTAGTGGGCTTAGGTTATAAAAGTCATGGGCTAAAACATTTAAATAATTTGATTGTGGGTTGGACCAAGGCCCAAAGGAAATAAAGAGGGAAAACGGTCCGGTTTTTCTGGTTGGGCCAAAGGGAAGAAGTGGACCGGGCTTGGGCCGGTTTCTAATTGGGCCGAAGAAAAGGGGGAGCTGGGTTCGCCCCAGGCCGGTTGGGCCGCGGGTCGGGCCCTCGGGTTGGGTCGAATACTCGGTGGGTCGTGTCGGTTACCGGGTTGAGTCTCGGGTTCGTTTGGGTTGTTTCGGACTTGTTGGGCCGAACTGGGCCCGAATGGGTCGTCGGTTTTCATTTGGCTA
>JBCNJP010000024.1:41390761-41425615 GCA_039602395.1 Deinandra increscens subsp. villosa
GCAATTCTAAAAAGTGCAAAGAAAAGCATATCATTCATTCATTGTGTCTTACTTCCTAATCCAAGATTGATTATACAAACCTAAAGTTTAATTTGGATACCCTTTGGCTTACTGATCTAGATAGATGACTAAATTCACAACATTCATATATTATATCATACTGTTCTTTATATATAATAAAATATATACACATAGGGTAAGGATCCTGCGAAAACTCTTTTTTTTGCGAAAACCTAAAAACTAACACTAAAACCTTCATAACTTTTACATACGTTAATATTTTTCTATGAAACTTGCACCAAAAATCTTAAAATTCTATTGTCTTTGATTCTGGAAAAGAAATTGATATTTCAAAGAAAAAAAAATTAGTGCACATGTGTATTATTAGTGCACATGTGCACTATTTTCATTAGTACTACACAAATGAGAATTGTCATGCGAAAACATATTGTTTAGGTTAAAAACATTTAAAAAAACTAAAATATTCATAGAACTAATGATAATTCTACATATGCACTATAACTATTAGTTATAGTGCACATGTGTAGCATAAAATTTAAAAAAAATTTAAAACGTTAAACATATTTTTAGAGTTAAAGATAACACAATTATAAGATTTATGGTGCAATTTCTCTTTTAAAATATTAATGTATACGACACGTATAAACTGCTTTATTATTAGTGCACATGTGCACTAATAAAAAACCACGAAAAAGTAACAAAATTATAACGTATTTGATGCGATTTTTCTAAAAAAAACATTAACGCATACTATATGTATGAGTTTTATTATTAGTGCACAGGTGCACTAATAAAAAAACGACGAGACGTTAAAGTTTTTTTTAAATTTTTTCCAGAATTAAAGAACTCATAATTCTAAGGTTTTTGGTGCAAATTTTTTTAAAAAATATGATCGTATGAAAAAGTTATGAAGGTTTTAGTATTAGTTTTTAGGTTTTCGCAAAAAGATGTGGTTTTTACATGATCCTTACCCTATACACATATATTCATAAAAATAATTGATATTTGGTATATTTTTCATTAATATCTGTATACCAAATATAATTTTTGATTAAAAAATTGCAGAATCATATTTTAATATAAAAAATATATAAAAAATTGCATCATCAGGGTATGCTCACAACGATATTAACATCAAAATTGCAAGAAATTGTAGATGAATATCAGGAATTAAGAAATTGTAGATGAATATCACAACGATATTAAATCAAAGATGAAATACTTGTCGATAGGGATTTAGGGCTGGAGCGGCGGAGGAGCACTGTGCGAGTGGCGTAGGAGCGTCGGCGGAGAAGCGCGATCGGCAGCGGAGGAGCGGCGTAGAAGATTTGGTCAGGGAGGAGCGGCGTATTTTGATATTTAGGGCAAGGATTGAGTTCTGTGTATTTTTGAGGAAAAAAAGTCCCGGTCAGATATGTGTTTAGGAAGGATTCGGTCAGTGCTTAAGTCTGGGTCAGAGCTCTCCTTTATTTTTATCAAACACTCGGACTGCTGACCGAGTCAGCAGTCAGCCCTTAATAGGCCGGGTCAGAGCATATCAAACAGGCCCTTAGTATGTATTGGAACTTTATTTATATATATATATTATTTAATAAAATAGTAATTGAATGGAGATTGAGTCTTATGAGTTGAATCCATGTCATAATTCTTGTTGAATATGTTTCAACTTGAATTTATGATGTTGAATGGTGTTACACCATGAGTTATGAACTTGGTTTATGGTGAATGAGTTGTTACAACTCATTCTCACCTATAAATACCAAGGTAATTCTTGGTTGAAAGACACACCAAGAATTAGATAATTCTTTTCTCTCTAAAACTCTCTCATCTTCATCTCAAGAACTTCTTCCAACCTTCTTGAAGATCATCATCAAGTTCAAGAGCTTCAAGGTAATTTTGGGTCTAGAGTTATCCCGGTCGTACTCTCGACTTCGACGATTGTACCCTGGGAAACAAAACGGGATCTTGTGTAGACCCGGAATTTGTTTTAAGGGAAACGGGTTTTACCCGATGCCTTCGTCTAAAACCTTTTCTTAAATCTATATTTTCATAATTTAAAACTCCTTTCTTCAACCCAATTAATCTAGTAATTGTTTAATCAACATAATATTTTCAACCCACTGTTCTTTCTTTTGTTTATGTAATTCTCTTATTTTCGTTTGTATTGTATTTCATTTATTTGTATTGTCTTATTTCTTTGTATTGTAATAGTTAGGTTTCTTTTTCTTGTATTGTATTAGTGTAGGGATTTTGTCTTTCCGTTGTAATTGTATCAAATATCTAGTGGAAATTTATTTTATCGTTTAAAATACGAACGGTGGTCCTACAAACTTAAAACAAATTTTTAAAAACACCGTTCGTTTTTACTAAAAACTTCTTCATCTCGAGTTTCAAAGTTGGACTTAGAAACCTCGAGTGATTAAGTGTTTTCAAAAAATATTTAAACCATAACTCGTTTTTCTTTTAAAACGAGTTGTCGTTTTTTTTTCAAAACTTTCAATTCTCTTGTAATTTCCATAAGTTGGAAAATAAAGAGAATTTAATTTTCTTTTAATTCGACCATTAGTTGGTCAAGTTTTTCATACATAACTTTCAATTAATTGGAAGTTTCAATCTCTTTTAGTCTTCCATTTGTTGGAGTCTAAACTCTCATTTAATACCTTTTATTCACCATAAGTTGGAGTTTAAAAGAAGTGTAAAACTCTCATTTAATACCTTTTATTCACCATAAGTTGGAGTTTAAAAGAAATTGAGAACATGTTTCCATAAGTTGGACTTTAATTCTAACGTTAAAACTTGGACATTTAATTCCATTAGTTGGAAATCTAAAACGACCATACGTTGGACGTTACGTTTGAAAACGTTTTTATACTCGTGGTTAATTCAAAGTTGGACTTAGAATTACACGACTTAAAGACGTAATTAAAACTCGTGTCTAAACAAGTACGTGTTATTTCAAAGTTGGACTTAGATTATAACAAGTACGCGTTGAAACCTCAAGTTTTATTTTCTAAACGTAAGCGATTAAAAACAACCAAGTAACACTATACATCCATTAGTTGGAACGTATTAAAAGAAAACGTGCGCGTTAAAAGTCATAAGTTGACACTTTAATTCTGGACATTAACTCTTTAAGTTTATTTTTCAGAAATGACGAACGATACTAACGGCTCAAAGGACAAGTCTAGTGACAAGTCGAGTGGGGGGACATCCGTTGTCACCCAAAAGAGCGTAACGCCTAACACTATTGCGAATCAGGCTGAGAAACCCGAGAAGTTCTCGGGTCTTCACTTCAAAAGGTGGCAACAAAAGATGTTGTTCTATTTGACCACCTTGAACCTTGCAAGGTTCCTCACTGAGTCCGCTCCCACTCTTAGTGAAGGGGAGTCCAACGTGGAAACCGTTAGCGCGGTAGAAGCTTGGAAACACTCGGACTATTTGTGCCGTAACTATGTGTTAAACGGCCTAGTGGACGCGTTGTACAACGTGTACTCGGGTATAAAGACTGCCAAAGATTTATGGGAGTCCTTAGCCAAGAAGTATAAGACGGAGGATGCTGGCACAAAGAAATTTGTGGTAGCCCGTTTCTTGGATTTTAAGATGATCGATTCAAAATCGGTCATGACTCAAGTCCAAGAGTTACAACTTATACTTCACGACGTCCACGCCGAGGGTATGTCCCTTAGTGAGACCTTTCAAGTGGCAGCCATGATTGAGAAACTTCCTCCAAGTTGGCTAGAGTTTAAGAATTACCTTAAACACAAGCGAAAGGAGATGACCATCGAGGACCTTATTGTTCGTCTTCGTATCGAAGAAGACAATAGGATCGCTCAAAAGTCCACCAATATCCAAGCTTCGGCTAAAGTCAATATGGTGGAACATGGTCAATCTTCTAAAGGAGGGAAACGCAATAGTGCGGCTAAGAAAGGCAAGGCCAAAGCAGTGGAGCATTTAGCGCCTAAAAAAGGGGTTGTGAAAAAGAAACCTCAAAAGTTCATGGGCAAATGCTACAACTGTGGCAATCATGGTCATCGTGCTGAAGAATGCACCAACCCAAAGCGTGAGCACGCGCATATGGTGGAAGATGATATGCCCCTAGTGGCCATGATTACCGAGGCATCTGCCTTCATCGCTGAAGTCAATGTTGTGGGTGAAAACCCAGGCTGGTACATTGACACGGGTGCCACTCGCCATGTCTGTGGTGACAAGACCCTCTTTAATACGTTTAAGGAGGCTGCGGGGACTGAAAAGCTTTACATGGGGAATAAAGCGACTGCCGACATCATGGGTGAAGGCGACGTGATCTTGAAGTTCACCTCTGGGAAGGAACTCACACTCAGCAACGTTTTGTACGTGCCAGAGATACGCAAGAACCTTGTGTCTGGTTGGCTGTTGAATAAGTTTGGATTTCGCATAGTTATCGAGTCTGATCAGGTCGTGTTGACCAAATCTGGAATGTTTGTTGGAAAGGGCTATGCCCAGAATTCCATGTTTAAATTTTCTACCATGGTGGTTAATAAAATGGCCAAGGCCAAATCTTCTACTTACTTGATTGAATTGTCTGATTCTAATATGTGGCATGGTAGATTAGGACATGTGAATTTTAAATCAATTCGTCGTTTAATTAATTTAAAATGTATTCCAACATTCCAAATAGACTCGAAGTATAAATGCGAAACATGTGTTGAATCCAAACTTACGAGATCACCTTTTAAATCAATCGATCGTAAGACCGAACCCCTTGACTTAATTCACACCGACGTGTGTGACTTAAAAGCGGTCCCCACGCGTGGTGGAAACAAGTACTTCATCACTTTTATTGATGATTGTACAAAATATTGCTATGTATACTTACTTAAAAGTAAGGATGAAGCAATAAACAAGTTTGTCTTGTTTAAGAATGAAGTTGAGAACCAACTTCGCAAAAAGATCAAGGTTGTTCGGAGCGATAGGGGAGGTGAATATGTTTCACCATTTGCGGCCTTATGTGCACAAAGTGGAATTGTCCATGAGACCACTGCACCTTATTCTCCACAATCAAATGGTATTGCGGAACGAAAGAACCGTACATTGAAAGAGATGATGAATGCCATGTTGATCAGTTCCGGGTTGAGCGCGGACATGTGGGGGGACGCCATCTTGTCGGCCAATTATCTTTTAAATAAGATACCCCGCAAAGATAAGGATAAGACTCCTTATGAGATGTGGTCGGGCATAAAGCCTAGCTACAAATACTTGAAAGTGTGGGGGTGCCTAGCTAAAGTGTTAGCGCCTTTGCCTAAGGTGCAAAGGATAGGACCCAAAACTGTGGACTGCGTTTTCATTGGATACGCACAAAACAGTACTGCATATCGGTTTCTTGTCCATGACTCGAAAAATCCCGATATACAGGAAGGCACTATCATGGAATCAAGGAATGCTTCATTCTTTGAAAACGTGTTCCCGTGTGTGTCACAGGATCACGCGAGTTCTTCAACACCATTTGTTGAAGATGAGGTTCATGAAAAAATTCATCAACCACCTGAAATTGAAGAGGGTGAGGTTCGAAGAAGCAAGAGACAAAGGGTCGGAAAATCCTTTGGTCCAGACTTCTTGACCTACATGGTTGAGGGTGAGCCCAATACCTACCGCGAGGCGGTATCCTCTTCTGATGGGCCTCAATGGAAAGAAGCCATTAAATGTGAAATAGAGTCTATTTTACAAAATCACACTTGGGAGTTAGTAGATCTTCCTGCTGGTTGCAAACCACTTGGATACCGTTGGTTATTCAAGAAGAAGATGAAAGCTGATGGCACCATTGATAAGTTCAAGGCGAGGCTAGTGATCAAGGGATATAGGCAAAAGGAGGGCCTAGACTACTTTGATACTTACTCACCTGTGACACGCATAACCTCTATAAGGTTGGTGCTTGCTATAGCGGCTCTACGAAATTTGGAGGTTCACCAAATGGATGTTAAGACCGCCTTTCTAAATGGTGATTTAGAAGAGGAGATCTACATGGAACAACCTGAGGGTTTTTCTGCTCCGGGCCAAGATGGCAAGGTGTGTAGACTCGTCAAGTCATTATATGGCTTGAAGCAAGCTCCAAAACAGTGGCACCAGAAATTCGATCATGTCATGCTTGACAACGGATTTAGAATTAATGAGTGCGACAAGTGTGTTTATTCTAAAACCACACCAAGGGGTTACGTGATATTATGTCTTTACGTGGATGACATGCTTATCGTTGGAAGTGACGATAAGATGATCAAGTCCACTAAGGACATGTTGAAAGCGAGATTTGACATGAAAGACATGGGGCTCGCTGATGTTATACTCGGTGTAAAAATCATCAGAACCCCAAATGGTCTTACGTTGAGTCAATCTCACTATGTAGACAAGATTCTTGAGAAATTCAATGCGGACGATAAGAGTGTGTCTCAAACTCCGATTGATACTTCCCGCCATCTAAAGAAGAATAGAGGCAAAGGGGTTGCTCAACTAGAGTACTCAAGGGTCATTGGGAGTCTCATGTATCTAATGACATGTACCAGACCTGATTTGGCTTATGCGGTTAGCAGACTAAGCCGGTATACGAGCAATCCGTGCGCGGAACATTGGAGAGCAATGACTCGTGTACTTAGGTACTTAAGATACACACGAGACTATGGACTACACTATACCCGATATCCAGCGGTTATCGAAGGATACACCGATGCAAATTGGATTTCGGATATAAAGGATACCAAATCAACAAGCGGATATGTGTTCACGCTTGGTGGTGCGGCTATTGCTTGGAAATCGGCTAAGCAAACGGTCATAGCACGTTCCACAATGGAATCTGAGTTCATCGCCTTAGATAAATCTGGTGAAGAGGCGGAATGGCTACGTCAATTCGTGGAAGATATTCCAATGTGGCCTAAGCCACTTGCGGCTATTTGCATACATTGTGACTGTCAGTCGGCAATTGGGCGCGCCCGATCCGTAATGTACAATGGCAAATCAAGGCACATACGACGTAGACATAATACGATACGACAACTAATGTCTACGGGCGTTATCTCTGTTGACTATGTGAAGTCAAAGGATAACATTGCGGATCCGCTTACAAAAGGCTTAAGCAGAGACTTAGTTTTGAAGTCGTCAACAGGAATGGGACTAAAGCCCATTGGGTAAAGTTGATGCGAAGGAAAACCTAACCTATGAAATTGGAGATCCCATGCTCTAGGTTCAATAGGACAACCTAATCGTATCGACTGTGGTCACTGTGGGGGAGTACCCCAAAACTATTAAAGGGAGTATTGTACTTCCTAGTCCATTCCTATCACCAAACAGTGAATGGTGTGAGGTTAAGCATACGATGGCCATTGATTTTGTGTAAATCATAGATGATCTTGCGTAAATCATACATGCCAATGCTTTTAATGATCGTGGTAATCACCTATGCAAGAGAGAAGTGGGGTCGCTTCGAATGGATTTGTAGGGGCACAAATCCTAGAGCTCTCGCAGAACCAGGCTAGTGTTCCAGGACCATTATTGGACACAACCATGAGGGCTAACCAGACTAGGGACAGTATTGTGTGAAGTGTAATGTCGTTTACACAAAAGGTTGGTTGGTTCAAAGACATCGCGTCTACCAAACACCAGTAAACTAAGTATACTTCACAAAGGAGGGTTCAAAGGTGTAACCTACCCATCCTGCAATACTCGACTGTCGAAATTGCCGTGATACTTGAATTTTGTTCGATCTCCATTAATGTGGGGGATTGTTGGAACTTTATTAAAATATATATATTATTTATATATATATATTATTTAATAAAATAGTAATTGAATGGAGATTGAGTCTTATGAGTTGAATCCATGTCATAATTCTTGTTGAATATGTTTCAACTTGAATTTATGATGTTGAATGGTGTTACACCATGAGTTATGAACTTGGTTTATGGTGAATGAGTTGTTACAACTCATTCTCACCTATAAATACCAAGGTAATTCTTGGTTGAAAGACACACCAAGAATTAGATAATTCTTTTCTCTCTAAAACTCTCTCATCTTCATCTCAAGAACTTCTTCCAACCTTCTTGAAGATCATCATCAAGTTCAAGAGCTTCAAGGTAATTTTGGGTCTAGAGTTATCCCGGTCGTACTCTCGACTTCGACGATTGTACCCTGGGAAACAAAACGGGATCTTGTGTAGACCCGGAATTTGTTTTAAGGGAAACGGGTTTTACCCGATGCCTTCGTCTAAAACCTTTTCTTAAATCTATATTTTCATAATTTAAAACTCCTTTCTTCAACCCAATTAATCTAGTAATTGTTTAATCAACATAATATTTTCAACCCACTGTTCTTTCTTTTGTTTATGTAATTCTCTTATTTTCGTTTGTATTGTATTTCATTTATTTGTATTGTCTTATTTCTTTGTATTGTAATAGTTAGGTTTCTTTTTCTTGTATTGTATTAGTGTAGGGATTTTGTCTTTCCGTTGTAATTGTATCAAATATCTAGTGGAAATTTATTTTATCGTTTAAAATACGAACGGTGGTCCTACAGTATGTTTGCATACGTGAAATGATTTTGATCGATCACACGAGTGCTTGGTAAAAAAACGTAACAGTGTAAGTAAAGAAGGTATCTAACTATTTTTTGGCATTAGCAAAAGTCATATATTCAGTGTATCTGCTAAGATAATATACACCATCCATATATAATTAGGAAAATAGTTGTAGGTCTAAGTTGTAGAAGTAAGATAGAAAGAAATAGGTTTGTCAAAGTTGATCAGTTTCATGAAAACAAACCAACATATAGTAACAGACATGAAACAGGGCAGTTCCATCCGGCTGGGCACGTTCCTCATTAAGTTGGAAGCGTAGCAACTTGTGCCGAGGAAGGCCCGTTGTCTGGAAGAATGATGCCCAGTCTGTTTCATCCTTAATCGAGGGTAGAAGATTATGCTAAGTGTATGAGGAATTATGCAATAAATAAACCCTTATAAAGCATCTAAATCTAAGTTGGTCTAAATTATTTATAAACTAAAAAGAAAATTTATACAATATCACGTGTTTAACATTCAAAAGTTCCATGTTACAGATTCTAATGCTTATAACATCCTATGTCAAAACATGATTGCAGGATGATTTATATATCCTATTATTACTATGACAAAGCTTGAAAAAATATAAGTGTGCTAACTATATCAAGTGGATTGGCTAATATAATAAATAGAATAACTAAAGTAGGTGTCGTGACCTCTCCGTTCATAAAAACCATTTCGATGCCAACATAACAAAACTTAAAATGAGCGGTATCATCCGGGTAGGGCAGGTCTTCATGAAACTCGAAGCATCAAACCTTGTGTCGATGAAGCCTCGTCTTCTCTAAGAATGAGCACCAGTCCTCTTTCATTCTTAGGCGAGGGTGAGCGTCTTCTTGACCGATCCAAATAATCTGGACCCAAAATTGAACTAATCCAAAGTGTAGAACCGCCTTAACCACTATTACCTTATGAATCACTTAACCACTATTACATTACAAATCAGTAACCAGACCAATAAATATTTAAAGCATGTGAGTGCACTATAGTTGTTTGGCATTATCAATAGTCTTATATTCATTATATTTGCTAAAGACAACACACACCATGCATATATAATTTCAAAAAAAGTTGTAGTTTAACGGTTTAAATAAATAAATAAATAAAAATAATTAAATAAATAAAACATTTTAAAAAATAATAATGTAAAAAAAATAAAAAATGAAAAAATTAAATAAATAATATAAATTATAAAACCCCGTGCTATGCACGGGCAGGGGTAATTGTGCGATGTATGGGCATGGCCAATGTAAGGCAATGTTGTAAAATTTTCGAAAGGCACAACAAAACAAAGACATACACCAACATGAAAACATGTATGCAAAGTTAAAGTGTACAAAATGCCCCAAGTCTGAGATTATGCAAGACCATAAGTACAATGTCTAAAAGAAGTAAACCTACCATTGCTAATTAACATGTCACCACTTGTTACCAACAACAAACGATCAAAAAGTTAGATTGTTCAAGGATGGGGCAACGGTAGCAAATTTAAACATATTTTCCCGTTTTGTTTTCTGCTCTTCAAGAATTTGGGGGTTTTCTGCTCTTCAAGAACTATCTCTCTATGTGCAAGTGTACTTTATGAATTTATTGAAACTTCAAAATCAGGGTTTGATATTCTTATTATTATTAAATTATGTTTTATTAGTTAGTTTTAATTTTTTAATCATGTATAATTATGTTTTATTAGTTAGGTTTAATTATATTTAATTTTAATAATATTTAACTTTGTTGTTTAACTTTTATATAGATTTATTTAAGTTTATATTCATTTGAATCCCCCAATTATTAATTAAGTGTAATTATATTTATGTATAATTAACTAAATGCAATTATATTCATATTTAACTTTTAGTTACGTTTTATATAATTTTTGTTTAATATTTATTTTACTTAAATGTAAATTTTAATTACGTCTGATATAATTTATGTTTAATATTTATTTTACTTAAATTTTTATAATTTAAAAAATAAAGAAAACAAAAAAGTGGGTTAATTATATTTGAGGGTTTGAAACAAAAAGGAAAAACAAAATAGTGGGACTCATCTTTTCCAACCCTTCATCGCCTTTAATCAAGGGCTTGGAGCCAAGGGCGGCTGTCACTGACCTCCCCCATCACAACCCTTCCGGAGGGCGGAGCCACGTCGGCGAAAGGCGACACCAAAGACGCCCCGTTGTGGGTGGTCTAAGTCTCTAAGATCCTAACCTAAATTGCAACTCAGTGATTCACGATTCTCAATTTCCTCTCTCGACATCGGCCTGTCATCGTCATCAATTCCTGTCATTGTCCTGTAGATTTCGATTTCGTCATTGACTCATCATCATCGTCCTCTCGAGGATTCAATTCAACCTTCGAATCAGATTCAGGAGCAGTTCAATTGAAAAGTATAGTTTATTTTTCTGTTAGGGTTTCAGTTCAATCAATTATTTAGGGTTTTTGTTCTTTATTAGGATTGCTGTTCTGTTCAATTTCCACGCTTCCTTTCTATGTGAACGTGTTTGCAACATTGATGATGTGTAGTTGAAAACTTGAAATACTGTCGCCTATGGTTTTTGATGACCACCAAGTGTTCGATGAAAATCCCCAATGAAAGATAGTAGTAGTTGGTAAACAGTATTGCTACTGCATTGTCCAAATGGATTGTATGGTGTTAATTATTTAAAAAAAATGCAAGCTTTTTTGTGGATTCGTAGTGATAATCATCAATATATATCTCGTGGCCTGTTCTTTTGATTTATGTTGTAGTTGTGAGTTTATCCTAATATGAGATGAGAGGCCATTCAAGATCATTCTCTTGGGTTCATTGTTTCTGTTACTTATTGAATATTGAGCTCATTGTTTTCTGTTATTTGTTGAATATTTTCTTGCATGTATGTTTTCTGCATTTCTCAAATAGGAAGATTTTTTACGGAGGCGAGACTATGCTTGTTTGTTTGTTTGTTTTGTTTATAGTCAATGAATCTGAATGTGTAAAAGTTTGCTTTGTGCTTAGATAAGAAAGACACCAAGTTAAGATCATAGTCATTAGTTTGAAGTTTGTTTGTATAACTGTATTACTTACAACCACCTTTGAATTGCAAATACAATTTCTTTTTAAGAAGCTGTGTGTTTGCATTATCTTTTTATTGCTTTTTGTCCCTCATAGTTTCATCTTCTGCTCTGGTTAATATTTTTTGCTTTGAGGTATGTGCTTACCTATCATAAATGTACAAACACAGTTTATAATTTGTGGATTTTGCTTAAATAAACTATGCAACTCTATCATCATGCTAAACGTCAACTATTTTGTCGAAGTTCTTCTATAAATAATTGGATTGTTATAGAATATTAAAGCATTATACTATTTCACTATTTTTTTTTTCAAAATAAGATGTTTTCATGCATTAAAGTAACGCTATGGATTCCTTTCAACCTATTTGCTATTTTTCCATTTTTAACTATTTCATATTTACCCGTGTCACCATTTGAGATGAAACATAACCCCCAATCAACCCATATAAGTGACTAGACATGTTTCATTTTTAGAATTTCAAAGAGAGAACTACATGTACCTGTGTTGATGGTAATAATTTGGGTCCTGAAGATTCTTTAGTTTGTCACAATGGAAATGATAAGTGGTAGTAAATACTAAAATTATATAAAAATACGTTTAACAAAGTCGTCAGGTCCCTTTCTTAACTTTACTGTTCACCATTCTTTTTTCTAATTTTCTTTTTTTAGGTCTTCAATGTATACAAACACACAGTTTCATCTCCTTTCCTCTCTATAGAATTTGATTAGTCATCGGACTGGCGTGGTTTAGCCACCTTTCTGTCATTTTCTGGCCTCCGGAGTGATCGTCGCTGATGTGGCTAGGGTGCGGTTCACTCCGTTGAATTTTTCTCTGGCTGGCGACATAGATGCAACCACGTCTTTTCTCCGGTGTCGTTGGAGTGGCGACGTCTCGGTTGCTTTGCGGGGTCGTATCCGGTCGCGAAAATGAGGTCAGAGTGACAGCAGTTGGGTTTAGGCGCCTACCAGCGGCGGCTAGGGTTTCTCCGCCGTGATACCAGTGGCGGCGCTGTTGCTGTGCGCTCCTGATGACAGCGGCGCTGCTGTAGTTATTCCCTCCGGCAAAGGTAGTCGCGATATTGGCAACGGGGGTGAGAACTCTTTTGTTACATAAATGTTCAACCTATTTTCCTTTCGTATGAACCCCCAATCGTCACATGCAGACTCTGATTTTGCCCTAATTCGTATCTCTCATGACATTTTTGTTAACTACCCATTTTCATCTTTCTGTCAAAATTTTACCCAAATTTGGTGTCTTTGGTTTCGTTTAAGTTTCTTGATTTCTTTTACTTCGTTTAAGTTTCTTGATTTCTTTTACTTTTAAACTCAGATTTTGAAACCTTCTTTGTAATTGGTTTTAGTGGTTGTAGTTTGCCTTTGATCAAGTCTTAAATTGTTGTTTGCTTTATGTTAAGATTAAAATCTCAGGTCCCTTCAGTTCTTTTGTATATTATTTGAGGTTAATTCTTTAACTCCTTATTTCTTTGGTACATTAATTTCTCAATTTCTTTTACCTTTCATATTACTTAAATCCTTATTGTAAGTTCAAATTTAAGTTGATCCTGCTTCCTTTAAAGAATTATTGAGGTGATAATTGCGTATTTCTGTTACTCTATTTACGTATTTGGGTATTATGTTGATCCAAATATTCAACAGTTGCTTGGACTGATTGTCAACATTCAATATAATACTTGGAATGTGTTTGTGACTATCTATATCATTAATAGGAATTTACATAAATTATGATTAAATTTAGTCATTACTTTGTCTATTACTTTTATTTAGTTCTTCTAATTGTATTTGAGATTTTCCTTTTTTTCCCCACATGCTAGCAATGATTTGGCCATTTTTAATTTCTACTAATGAATTACTGTTCATGTATTTGGAATGGTTTTAGTATTTGCTGTCCAAATTTAATCGACATTGGAAGATTGATATTATAGTATGATTTGTATTAGGATTGAAATCTCACATTCTTAAACCTTTGTTTTTTTTTTTTGTAATATTGCATTTTCTATGTGTAGCCTGTTGTAATATCTAAACCTTTTTGCAATTATGTTTTTTTGAGGCTAAAGTGTAGTCTGTTGCTCTTTACATTCTCACATATATTTATATATAGAGTTATATGCAGCTGATAATAGTTGTTGCTTTTATTCCTTTATATGTTTCATTAAGTGTCCGATTCAATTCATTTGGATATTGTTCAAGCTTTAATCTTCAACTCTTTATTTGTTTGCAGGTGTGTTAATTTCTATATGTTGTTTTTAGTTTCAAGGTAAATCGATTTTTGAATTTCTTTTACTTATTATATCACAGAAATTCATTGAAATGTGTTTTGAGTGAACATTAAAGTTTAAAAACATTCAATATAATACTTGGCCTGTGTTTGTGACTATCTTTATGATTAATAGAAGTTTACATCAGTTATAATTTTTATCAACTTTATTGAAGGAAGTAATACATTTTTACTTTGAACGAATTAACTGTAGTTTTTATTTTTCTTATTGCCTTTAAATGATACATGGTTTAAATAGGACAGAAGGTTGGAAAAAATTAGTGATCACTTTGTCCGTTACTTTTCTTTAGTTTATGTAACTGTATTTGAGAAAATCACAACCTTAAATTGCATTTCATAACTTTCTTTTAGATGTATTCAGGCTTTTGGCAATTCTCTGTGGCATCGTATGCAAAAGAAAGTAATCAATCACCCAAGAAGTTCATTCAATCCATCTACATCAGCATCAAAAGTCACAAAAAGGCAGCAACCAATAACACCAGGTAAAGAAAATACCAATACTTACATCGTATGATTTAAATTAGTTGCTATTTAGTTAGCTATGCATATTCTTTGTCACTTAGTTTGTATGGAATTACCAAATGCCTAACATAACACATCCGTAGGTGAAAATGTTGAACACATGAAGAGTATGAAAGAAAAGCAGTAGTGAATGAAAAGAAAGTGTAGACTTTTTGGCTATGATAGTTGACTACAAATAGTCTTTTCAAAATGCCTTATAAGAACATTTTGGGCACTATATGTAGCTCCTATAAAACTTTACACTTACAGTTTTTGTATAGATAAAAGTAGTATCTAAGCACTGATGAAAGAACCTTAGAAGGTTCATTTTGGTTAAGATAGCATAACTACTGATGAAAGAATCATAGAAGGTTCATTTTGGTTGTGTAACATTAAGATAGCATGTTGATTTTGAATGACATATATGAAACCTTGTTGTCAAGTTTTTGACTTCGTCAATCGACTACCCAACGTAACGCGTGGGTTGAAGCCTTGTAGTACTACAAAGTAGCTATACTTACTCAGATGTTAATCTTTTTGCCAAAAAGAATTCTCTCGCACCCTCAAATAGATGATGGTGAAGGTCATTGGTAGTAGCCACAAAGGAAGAAGCTGCGAATAAAAAGGGGGGGGGGGGGAATTAATACGATCAAATGAGAAATAAGCTCAAACAAAAAAATTGTAAGGGGTCAAACATTAGCCGCCGACGTTACATTTTATTCATGTCGGACAATGCCACAAAAGTCTAACGGATCAGAGATGACTCGTCGGCGTTACATTTTTTTCACGTCGGAATTAAGGTCATGATCCTCGATTATTAGCCTCCGGTGGTACATTTTTTTCCCACCGGAAGCAAGGTTATGGTCCTTAACAAAGAGTAAATAGCAACAAAACTAAAATTGAATAAAAAAATTAACTTACATGATTTAGGAGATGGCGGGCGGGGGTTGGGGGAGGAGGGGGGTAAGCAAATGAGGTTTGGATGGGTTTATATAGGATTAGAAAATTGTAATCATTAATATGAGATTTATTGATTAGGAGTTGCAAGAACCCGATGGGTTTTTATTTATTGATTATTATTTATGTTAAATGATGTTTATGTTTATTAATAACCATATTTATTTTTATGATGATAGAATTTGAGTAGTCATCATTTTAATAACTAATTTAATAATCGTAACCAATTGAATGAAAGTTGAGAATGTGATTAGCCCTCATGTTTAATAACTAATTTAATAACCAATTGAATTATTGTTTACGGATTAATTACTACTATGATGATGATGATGATGATGTATGAACATGTATCATGCTTTTAATTAAACACCATGCTTAAGCATGTGGTACCAAATGCTTGGTTTGATGAAAACCGTATTTATAATTTCGCATTTAATATGGTGTCAAAATAGTGTCATTGCTTAACTTTTATATATATATATATAGATAAAATGACGGGAAATATATTTCTTCTCTGATTATTTAGTTTTCCAATTCATAGCTCTGTATATGTTGTTCTCCTTTGATCTTCAACTATGCATATATTATTAAGGGAGATTTTGCATATATCCCCCCCCCCCCCTCAATTTTGAAGTAAAATTAAAATTGCATACTTTTACAAAAATATAAGTTTTCAATGCACAATGTACAATGCTTTTTAAATATGATTTGGAAATACAATTTCACAAGTTTAGAGAGAGATATATGCAAAAAAAAAAAAAAAAAAAATTGGAAAAGTCATTCATATTATAACCCAGAAAACTTCTAAGACAAACAAACCAATCAAGCAGCAAGGAGCTGATCGACCCAAAATAAAACAGAAAAACAACTCCCCAAGAAACCAACATCGCAGTAATCACCCTAACAACATCAAATATCAAAACGTCTCCATTGGTTCCAAGTCATATTTCTTTTTCATATTTCTTTTTCTTCTCCATGCATGTACCCAAAAGGGATATATGCAATTGGCCCCTTAAACTAAACTAGAATAGTGTAAATTATATAGTTTATTACAAATTAATTAATTAATTGATTTTCACCCACACTTTTAAGGTGAGTATAAGACCATGTTTTAGTTAATAATCATTTTTAACCGCATAAGATCATAAATAAGTGTACTCACAAACCTCGTGTTTTTAATTACATGTATCCAATTCTTTGTGATCAAATAATAACATATTACATAAAGATACTGTTAAAAGGTCAATTTTGATGGTCAACCAATAGTCAACGAAAGTTTAGGGTCAAATATGACAATACTCTTTGTCGAGGGACTAGTTGTGTAAGTTTCTTCTAAACTCGTTTTAAATGTTTGTTAAGTTTGTTAGGCGTATTTAGCTTATATACGTTTCTCTCGATTAGGTTAGATTAATCTCAATTTTGTAATTGCTTTCTCAATTCACTTTCAATAAGAGTTTTCGTTCGATTTCTATTTCACTCTATGTTAATTTCTTATCTCGATTTATAACAATTGGTATCAGAGCCACCGATTGGCTCCTGTTAACTCAAATCGAGGTGTTTCCTGATCATCTGGTGTTCTTGTCATTCGTGATATCAAATTGAGGGTTCCTGATTCTCGTATGTGTTCCATTTGAAGAAATGGTGTCTAGCAAGTTCGCGATTGAAAATTTTGATGGCCAGAATGATTTCAGTTTGTGGAGACTGAAAATGCGAGCGTTTCTAGTGTTTTAAGGGACATCAGATGCATTGGGAGGTGAACCAGGGCGACCTGAAGGTATTTTCGATGATGACTGGCAGGAAATCCTCGACAAGGCTCATAGTTTAATTGTATTGAGTTATGGAGATCGAGTATTAAGAGAAGTGTTAAAAGAACAAACATCAGCTGTAGTTTGGGTCAAGTTAGAAAGTTTATACCCGACCAAATCTCTCTCTAATAGACTTTATTTGAAGAAGAGATTGTACATTTTTCAGGTGACCCCAGTGAAGAATATCAGTGAAGCATCAGCTGAGTTTAACAAGATCATTCTTGATCTTGAAAACATTGAAGTTGAAAAGAAGATGAGGATCAAGCCATATTGTTTCTTTCGGCTTTGCCTCCTAGTTATGAGAAATTTGTTGATACTCGAATGTATGGCAGAGAAACCTTGTCAATGGAGGATGTCTTGGCAGCCCTAAAGTCAAGGGAGTTGAAGAAGAAGACTACTGACAAAGAAGAAACAGGAGATGGTCTAATGGTTAGGGGGATCAAACTCAAGAAGCCAAAGAAAGAAGGGTCAAAACATGTCTAAGTCATGATCAGCCAAGTGGAGGTGCTTTGTTTGTGGGTCAGATTAACATCTAAAAAGGGAATGCCCAGAGAGGAATAAGAAGAAGGCTGATCAAAACTACACTAAACCACATGTTAATGCTTCTCAGGATGACATTTTTGAAGGCTATGATAGTTTATAAGTGTTGGTGGTGTCTAAAGGATCATTTCAGGATAGTTGGATCTTGGACGCAGGCTGTTCTTATCATATGACACCAAATGAGTCATACTTCAAGAGTTTAGAGCACAAGAGAATGGGATTTGTAAAACTTGGTGACAGTTGGCCTTGTGAGATAGCAGGTGAAGGCACTATTGTCATCAGTTTGGATAATGGATCAACCTTGGAACTTCAGAATGCAAGGTACATTCCTGATCTTACTAGGAATTTGATTTCATTATGTACCTTAGAGAAAGAAGGTTATGGAGTTAGTCTATAGAATGGGAGGGCTAAAGTGGTAAAAGGATCAAGAGTAATATTGTCAGGAACAAGGGGTAACAATAATATCTACTTTCTTGATTGTAAGAGTAGCCCTTATGCCAACCATGTAACTGAACCTACAAAGTTAAATGAGTCAATGCTATGGCATAGAAGACTTGGTCACATAAGTGATCACAGTTTAACTAAATTAAAGAAGCAGGGATACCTAGGTAAGTTTGTTGGCACAGGGGTTGGTTTTTGTGATGATTGTGTAATGGGCAAGTCCCATAAGGTAAGATTTGGCACAGGTACACATAATTCCAAAGGGATCATGGAATATGTGCATGCTGACTTATGGGGTCTATCAAGAACCATGTCAGTTGGTGGAGCAAGCAATTTTTTATCTATGGTAGATGACTATTCTAGGAGAGATTGGGTTATGGTGCTAAAACACAAAAGTGACACATTTCAGAGATTCAAAGAATGGTTGATTGCTAATGAAAGAATAACAGGTAAGAAGCTCAAGGTATCAAGGACATATAATGGACTTGAGTTTTGTAGTGGTGCATTCAATGAATTCTATAAGGACAGGGGAATTAAGAGGCACTTAACTGTTCTTGGTAATCCATAGCAAAATGACCTTGTTGAAAGGATGAACAAGACTTTGCTAAACAAAGTAAGGTGTATGCTGATAAGTTTAGGTATGCCTAAGAAGTATTGGGCTGAAGCTGTCACAACTGCAACCTATTTGATCAACATGAGTCCATCAACTGCAATTAAGTGTAAATCTCCTACGGAGATGTGGACGGAAGTAAAAGGTGACTACTCAAACTTGATAGTAATTGGTACATTAGCATATACTCATGTTAAACATGAGAAATTAGATGCTAGAGCTCAAAAGTGTGTATTCTTGGGTTACTCAGATGGAGTTAAAGGATATAGGCTTTTGAGACTTGGTGAGGGGAGTCCTAAGATCATAGTGAGCAGAGATGTGGTGTTAAAGGAAAGTAAAGGATCTTGGTAAGTATGATGAGACTGTTTCACAAGATTTCAGTAATAAGGAGTTTGTTACTGAGGTGGAGCAGGTCAAAAAGAAAAGAGCAAATTTAGAAACAAGTTTGCAGGATTACAGTCAAACACAGGAAGAAGGTGAAGATGTCACAAATGAGGTGGAGTTACCAAATACAGGAATTCAAGAGCCTGAGCCTAGCATAACAAGATTTAGGCCAAGAAGGATTATAGTGAGACCTTTAAGATTCAGAGATGAAGATGTTTATGCTTTTTTTTTTCATAGCTGCTAAAACTGATGTTTTAGACACTCCTATGACATATAAGGAGACTGTAGGATCCAAAGATGGTGAAAAGTGGTTAATAGAAATGCAGGAAGAGATAGAATCACTTCACAAGAACCAAACTTGGCATTTGTTCAAGAAGCTGGTGAACCAAAAGATCACTGCATGTAAATGGTTATTCAAAATCAAAGAACCTTTGAATTCAGGAGATGAACCTAGATATAGAGGTAGGCTAGTTGCCAAGGGGTTTACCCAGGGGGCATGACTGGATTATCATGAGATTTTCAGTTCGGTAGTGAAGCACTCATCTATAAGGGTAATATTATCAATTGTAGCAATTTTAGACTTGGAGTTGGAGCAACTAGATGTAAAGACAACTTTTTTACATGGTTAATTGGAAGAAGATATATGCATTGATCAGACTGAAGGGTTCATTGAGGGTGGAAAGGAAAATATGGTATGCAAGCTCAACATATCATTATATGGACTTAAACAAAGTCCAAGACAGTAGTATAAAAGATTTGACTCATATATGGTCAATTCAGGCTTCTCAAGGAGTCTGTATGACTCTTGTGTGTATATTAAAGAATATGAATTAGGCAAGTATGTCTATTTACTATTATATGTAGATGACATGCTTATTGCTTGTGACAGCAGAGATGAGATGCAGAGAACCAATGATCTTTTGAAAGCTGAATTTGATATGAAGGAGTTGGGAAGTGCAAGAAAGATCATTGGTATGGAGTTAGAAAGGGACATGTCAAGATGGATACTTAGAGTGACACAATCTAAGTACATTGACAAGGTACTTAAAAGTTTTAGCATGGAAAACTGTAAATCTGTTAAAACTCCATTTGCTTAGCATTTCAAACTGTCATCATTGGACAGTCCCACTGATGAGAAACAAGCTAAACAAATGGAAAGCATCCCTATGCAAATGTTGTAGGTAGCTTAATGTACCTAATGGTCTGCACTAGACCTGATGTAAGCTATGGTATAAGTGTTGTTAGCAGATTTCTATAAAATCCAGGAAAAGGTCATTAGGAGGCTGTGAAATGGATAATCAGGTATCTAGCAGGAACTAAAAGTGCAGGATTAGTGTTTGGCGGTACTGGGATAGAAGTAGCTAATTGTAACAATCCTGAAATTTCTTTTTATTAAAAAAAAACACTTCCAGTTATCAATTAAATTGAGTTACTTATTTACTTGATTAAATTAATTCTCTTGACAACATTAGTAAATAAATATTTTTGAGTCTCAAGTTTAAAAAAAAAAATTTAATATGCACTAAACAAACTTGATTTTTATAATTGTTTCACAACATTGAACGTTGTCATGATAGATTTTATATAATGTAAATGTAGGTTAAACTATAGATCACTTAAATAAATTTTGTTTAAATAAAACATTGTTTAACAAGTTTTGGATAATATTTTTATTAGAACTTATTTTGAGATTTTATTTGGGTACTTGATTTTTTTTTTTTGATTATACTGTTCGCGATTTTCCGGCCAAACCCGTTGCCGGCAACCCCCCTTACGCCGGAAAAAGGCCAAAAACACCATAAATTGCACGTGTTTCTTCGTGGTTAATCAAGAAACGTTCCAATCAATAATTCAAGTATCATGGGGAGTTCAAAACCGGCGTTTTAACACGTTTTAATCATCATAAATCATGAATTAATTCAGACATTTAACACCTGAATTAACTCATTTCCAACATGTATTCGACCCTATAAATTGTTCCTAGACCCTCCTTTAGACTTTGCGCACCTTAACACGTCAAACCATCCAAAAATCGTCTCTGTTCGAGCTCCTATGTAACGCCGCAGTCGCTAGCTCCGGCGACCTTCGGATTTTCGTTTTTCCGGCAATGTTCGAGGTAAGTCTTATACCATTCTGATCGGTTTATATCGAGGATCAAAAGCCCTAAGTTAATTTTAGGATTCATGTACGTTTAAGGGTTCAATTTCAAGCTCAAAAAGCTAGGGTTTTCGGGTGGTATGTTTGGGGAAGAAGATGACCTTCACATACAGGTTTTAAACATTTCGTTCGAAATTTAAAACCAAGTTGACGCATAGCCCAGTTGGTTTGGGCGCCGAGTTTATGAGTGTAAGGTCTCGGGTTCGAACCCGGTAGACCGTTTTCTTTGATATTTTTTGTTTTCTTTTTCTTTTCTATTTCTTTGTCTTCATTTTGAACCATAACAACCTTTAAAAAAAGCAATATAGTTTTTCAGAAAATTCTAAAAATAAATTCCTTAAACTGTCTTAAACTTTATAACCCCACTTTCACGTTTTAAAATTTATAAATTGTTACAAATAGTTTAGAATAAAAGATACCTACGAAAAATAATTACTTTTATAAATAATTGTTTAAACCGCTAAAAGTTCTATCAACGTAAGATTTTCTTTATTAATTGCAAACGATTATAAACACTTGTTCTATGCAAATTATTAGATATAATTAATGGAAACATAGTTTATTCCGTTTGAAAAACCTTATTTCATTAAAAGCTTGAAAGAATGTATTTTAAGTTTTATCCGGTTATATGTTTTCACACTTTAATCAATCTATTTATTTATTCGGTAATTTATTTACTTACTTAATTATATATTCTATATTTAGTTACTAATTCAATTATATAGTCATTTATTTATTAAATTATTAAATTATTTATTTAGTCATTTATTTAGTATTAAATT
The DNA here is from genome assembly GCA_039602395.1 of Deinandra increscens subsp. villosa. NCBI lineage: Eukaryota > Viridiplantae > Streptophyta > Magnoliopsida > Asterales > Asteraceae > Deinandra > Deinandra increscens. The sequence goes on from JBCNJP010000024.1 coordinate 41,412,884, forward strand.
CATTTATTTATTCAGTCATTTGATCTAGTAAATTTATTTAGTCATTTATATATCTAGTTATATATTTATTATCTATAAGCTTCATGATGTTACGTTATAATCATCTTCCCCAAATCATCAAGTCCACCGAAACCCTAGACATCTAGGAATCACGTTATTAACCAAATTCGTTATTAGTTTAGGACATCCTTGAACTCAAATCAATCTCAATTCTCCAAGCTAGCAATCAATTACTTAAGGTGAGTTCATAGCCCCTTTTTCTCTATATTTTTCAAACTATTTTGGGGTGGAAAACACGCATAAACTAAACTCACCATTGTTACTTTATTTTCAAGCAACCCATACATTTTATTATGCTTTGTTAAGAAACTTTATTAAGTCAATCAATCAATTATCACTACGCAAAGTCAAATGTTGTTGAATACTTGTATCTATACGTGTTATAACGTATAAACGAATACTTTGTCATGCTATTCATTGTATGCTATTGTGTAACTTGTATGTTATTTGGTTCCAACACTGAGATTCCTTTGAGAGAAATTGAACACGCGAACAAACTTGTATCTATTGGGTCCCAATGCTGAGATTCCTTTGAGAGGAATTGAACACGCGAGACAATCTTTTGTGCTATATGGTCCCAACGCTGAGATTCCTTGAGAGGAATTGAACACGCGGACAAACATTCATGTTATTTATTTGTCTTCTATTATTTGATCGTTCCATGCCAGTTATTGGTTTATTTCTTTAACACATATGACTTTGCAAACCCTAACAAACGTTTTACTTTAACTGCTTTGTTATTCAAATCTATGATTCACCAACTATGTAGATAGTTGATCATTTTTGTGTGTTTTTCAGGTTATGAAAAATCAAGCATATTTATAGCTAAGAGCTTGTGGACCTAGTTAGAATTTATGTTATCATTTAAGCTGGTGCCTTGTAATAGACGTTAAGTTTGAAGTTACTAATAAAATTTAGTATTCTTTTCTATATCCTTGTGCTTCTATACTCTTTTCGTGACACCTCGATGTTTCCGCCATCGATCGGGGTGTTACACTAATCAAGAGTTCTTGGTGAAAGGTTATGTAGACTCTGTTATGCAAAAGATTTGGATAGAGGGAGAACAGTCACTGGATACTGTTTTCAATTTTGAATTGCAGAGTGAGTTGGAAAGCAACACTTCAGAATGTGGTTACTTTATCAAACATTGAGGCTGACTATGCTGCACCAACTGAAGCTATAAAGGAAGCTTTGTGGTTGAAGGGATTTATTCAAGAATTAGGATTTGAAAATGCAGAAGCCGTTGTGAACTATGATAATCAAGGGGCAGTTCAGCTATCCAAGAATAGTATGTTCCATGAAAGAACTAAGCATATAAAGGTCAAGCTGCATTTTATCAGGGAAGTTGTTAGTGCTAAAGAGGTAATTGTGAATAAAATAAGAACTAAGGATAATGTTGCAGATGTGTTCACAAAGGCTTTACTTGGCACTAAGTTTCTTAAGTGTACCAGTATGCTTGGAATTAGTTAAAGTCAGTTCCTAATCAAGTTTTTTGCCATAGATCTTAATTGAGTGATCTTCAACACACCATAGTTATCAGATCATTGATCCCTTGTTGCTAGGTGCTAATGTTGTTTTTCATGAAATTAAGGTATGAACAGAAGTGATAGTGTTTAACCATTGAATTGAGGTGGAGATTTATTGAAAGGTCAATTCTGATGGTCAACCAATAGTCAACGAAAGTTTAGGGTCAAATATGATAATACTCTTTGTCGAGGGACTAGTTGTGTAAGTTTCTTCTAAACTCGTTTTAAATGTCTGTTAAGTTTGTTAGACGTATTTAGCTTAAATATGTTCCTCTCGATTAGGTTAGATTAATCTCAAATTTGTAATTGCTTTCTCAATTCAGTTTCAATAAGAGTTTTCGTTCGATTTCTATTTCACTCTGTGTCAACTTTTTATCTCGATTTATTACACACACAATGAAATATATGTTAGTTGTACGAATAACAAAAGTTAATCAACAGATTTTTTGTCAAACAAATTATGTTTCTCTTATTATAAAAATATGAGTGCATCTACAAATTTTTATGTAGCGTATTCAACGTGAATTTTTATTTTATTGAAACAAACTATTACAAATTTGAATACATCGTTACAACAATAGGGTTTCGCCAACTAGTTTACAACAAATTCTAAGACATAACCACATGTTATATCATTAAAGCAATACAAAAACAAAAATTATAACGAAATCATGTTACATCGAAAATAAAAACAATTTATTCATCGTTCTTCAACTATTTCAGCTATGACTTTAAAAGATTTAGTACCAACGAAATGTTGGCATCACAAAAAACTTCATTCCAGATTGACAGTGAAAACCGTTGCTTTCTCCACAAGCAAAGTAATATGGCTTCCATTTGTTGAGCACAAACTCAAACCCTTCTCCTCCACCATGTGACGTGTTTGCCACACGTTTTGCCCATCTTAAGTCGCACCTCAAAAAGCTCCATAGATTTGGTAGTAAATAAACACTATGTGGATGTATGTTCGTATCGCTTGGTGGATCAAATTTGAACACTGCAACACCATCAATTTGAGTTGTAAATCTTGAACAATAATACGTTTTTAGCAATTATAAGGATCATTATATTTGTAAGTTATAAGTTAATTGAGACTTATAATTCTCACGATTCAAATATAATAAAAAAGAAACTTTAATAGAAATATGTGCATGATGTGCGTACGGTAGATGTACATACCTAGAGTATCATTGAAAAAGAATGGAGCATTTTTCATAGCCCATTCAGTGTAATTGTAACCAAAACGCCAATTATTAGATCCACCAACAATAATTCTTCTAGAACTCTGAATAGGTTTTGGGTGTCTAAATGGCTCGCCGGTATAGTTGAAATCAAACCTCCAATTTTGAGAACCCTTTTGGTAGTTTGCATTGCTTGATCCAACTCCAAATAGTGTAATACTTACGGTTATCAAAACTAGCAACCGCTGTACACATCAAAGCCATTTTACTTTACTTTAAGGCTTGTAAAATGAAAAAGAAGGGGTGAAATATATGTAATTAGAATTAGCTGTGTTGGCGATTTGTGAGGTTTGGGAACATTGTGTTTATATAGAGGTTAATCACAAACTATTAAACGAAAAATTGGAAATCAACCTAATTATCACTTAGTTGGTTGGTGTGTTTTGGAAAACTTGTTTGGATTTCTAAAATTTCTTGTGTTCCCATTTGATTGCAGAATAAACACTTGATTGCACAATAAACACTTTTTAAATATATCATAGTGAAAGCGCATAAGGAGCCGATTAAAATTTTCTCATATAACCTAAAAAAAAGAGTAAAATGTTTATTTAGTTTAAGGTTTTTTTATCTTTATAAATAATGTGTAATTTACCTAAAAGCCACATTTATCTATAAAATTTAAAGATTTTTGAAAAACATAGACATCACATTGTTTATTAAAAGAAAAATATATGTGTAATGGATTGTTATATTTACGAGTCCCTTATATTTATCCCTTAACATTTAATGATAGGGTTTAAATATAAAGATGTTAATGTAGAAGAAAAAAATAGACATTTCTTATATTTTTACTTAAATTTAAGCATAATATTGTGATATAAGAGCATTCTCAGCAGGTTTTTTTTATCGTTATCCTTATAATTTATATTTTTATCATAACTTTTTCTCCTTTTTTCACTCACAACCATAATTAAATAATACTTTTTTATATCTTAATCATTACCTTTTCTCTCTCTTTCACAGCCAAACCTTAAATTTTAAGAAATCAACAATTTTTTGTCAACTATACGGATGAACAGTAATTTTTTTTCTCACCTCTACTCACAACCACTCATAACCACTCACAACCAAACCTTAAAGTTTAAGGTTACACTCGTATGTTTATAAGAAACCTATCGTGAATGCTCTAAGGAAGGTACTGTGGGTGCTATTAAAGCATTCAGAACAAGTTCTTTATTTTTATCTTTATAATTTACCAATATAAAATTTAATGACTTTTAAAAAACACTTTACATCACATCTTTTATCCTTAAAACAACTCATATATGTGTAATGGATTGATATAGAGATACTAATGTAGAAGAAATTATAGATATTTCTTATATTTCTTTAAAATTTAAGAATAATGTGTGATTTAAAAACGCTCTTGTGACTGCTCTTAGACCCTCATTGGTATAATTTATTTAAAAATATATATTAAAAAGTTGTTAAAAGCAAAAACAAAGTAAAACGTCTGTTAACTTTATATATTCCAGTACTTTTATTATGATAAGTGAAAATAAAATAGATACTTAGAAATAATTCTAGAATGATGGTAACTAGATAATCAAGTGGATCAATAGTTTGTCAATAATTTAAATTTATCATTAAAAAAAGTAGCTATAAGAAAAACTTATCTTCACATGAACACGTAAATATAAATATAAAAATAATTATTTATAGTAAATGAAAATTAATAATGAGACCACATTGGTCAACGTCAACGGCCATTATCACATAATGCAACATACACTTTGTGATAGAATGGTCAAAAGAAAGAAATGTGAATTTATATTTTCTATTAAGAATGGTCAAAAGAAAGAAATGTAAATTTATATTTTCTATTAAGGTAGTTCTTCTTGCACTAAGTGTATGAAGATCATGTGATATTAATTAGTTGAAGTTTTAGCCATGTCAAAAATGATTCTTGATAGCAACAAAATGTTTACAGATTACAACACTTTTCATCTATGCTGCTAATAGATGTTAGAGAAAATGTTAAAACTTTTCCATGTGACTTACACATGAAGGACAATTTGATCATTTCAGCTTCGTCACTTTAATTTTTATTACAATAAAATGACGAGACTGGTATTTCGTTATTCGATTATTTGATTTTCCAATTCATAGCTTTATATATGTTAGTTCTCATTTCATCTGCAACTATGCACATATTATTAATGGAGAGTTGCATATATCCCCTTATTTTGAAGTAAAACTGAATATTTTTTTAAAATACAAGTTTTAGATGCATAATGTAAAAAGCTTTTTAAGCATGATTTGGGAATATACAATTTCACAAGCTTTAAGGGGAAAATATGCAATTGATCGATGTGAATCTATGTGAATCTTTGTTGAGTTATGAATCAAGATACTTTGAAAAATCTATTTTGCACACATTACTCACCTGAGTCTTCTAATCTTCCAGTCTCGCTCCTAAAGTAGGGGAGAATGTGGTCCAATATCTTTGGATAGTCTTTTGGTTAAATCTGAGATGGTCGTAGTGTGTTCCTCAGATCTATTGCTCGCTTTCTGTTAATAGCCTTGTTGTGTGTCGAGCTCGAATATCCATTATTTGTTATGTAGAATAGAAAGTTTTCTGAAGGCAAACAATACTCACTAAAGGAATTAAAGATGTGGTGGGTTAGCCGCGGTACACCCTATATATATAAATCGGCAGTGTCTTTAGGATGCACTAGGAGCCAGACCGAGAACGATGTGTGTGGGTATGTCTCTAATGGTTGCTTCGATCGTAATTTATTTTCCTTGTCACCGTTCCTAACCTAACCCTTGAGGTCGGTTAAAGGTTTGGTGTCGATATAATTGATTCAGTAATCGAGAATATATTGCTAACCTCAGTGAAATCTCTTATGTCGACTCTAAGTTGGTTTCAAATATCAAATGTGTTTGTTACCCCCCCCCCCCCCTAATTTTTTAAAATCTTCGAGTTTCTTCTAATTTCGGGACAATTTCCTAAAGTAGGGGAGATTGTAACATTTGCGTTTTACCCGATTGAGAACTCCAACCCGTTTTGAAAATTTCGTGATTTACCGATTTGCAAATTATTGAGAACCGGAAGAATTTTCAGGTATTTGTACCCCAATTATTGTGTCTAAATGATTTATAACCGTTTTTCAAAATCATATACTTAATTACAATCAATTGGAATCAAATTGAATGTCTCGAATTGAAAATAAACCAATTTTTGGTTTTTACGCGATTTCGGTACACAATTTGTTGTCTACCGGAAATCTCGTGTTTGATCATTGTATGTCAAACTCAACAATTTTTATGAGTCTAATAATCAATTATCATGTCATGAGTCATCACACACCTGATCGAGTCGCGACTCGTTTGTGAATTGCCCAAAACCGATTCGTACGTCAAAATCGACCAAAAACACCTATTTTGACCTAATTTGTGCATACATTTGAGTTATGTGACGTTCTTATAATCATTTTGAGTGGATTAAATGAGATTAACATGTTGTAACAATTAAATGGTTGTTTTGGAAGAAAACAGGACTCGAAAAACGAAGAACCAAGCGCGTAAAACAGCAAATCGAGCAAATCTAGGTTCGGGGAAGCTCCAGACGTATCTCCTGGAGCAACCCACTCCCCTAGGCGATACGCCTAATGTGGTTTTTACAGAAGGCATGATTTTTTCAGCTATTTAAGCATCTCAAGCCTCATTTCACCCATTTTCTCAAACCCTAATCTCCTCTAAACCCCCAAAACGGCTGGAACCATTAGAGATCTCCTTCCTTGAAGTCTTAAGGGCCAAGATTCATGCTTCTTGCTTTGGATCAAGTCGGTTTTACCCCTTTCGGTATGTGATCTCAAATTTATGTGTTTAACTCCATAAATTCTTCTTCCTTCTCCATCAAGATCTAAACTTTATGCTTGATTATGCTTAGATCTATGTTGCATGTGGTAGATCCATGGATTATATGTTTAATGTTTGCATCTTTATGTTGATTTAGGTCTAGATCTATGATGTGTTTGATGGGCCATGCAAGATCCATGTATAGATTGGTAGAAAGCTTGAGACTTTATGATGTATTAGGGCTAGATCTTCATGCTACAAGTTGATTATGTCTCGATCTATGTAATATATGCTGAAGGTTGGAACTTTATGATCAGATTAGGTTAAATCCATGATTTTGCATGTTGATATGGTGTAGATCTAGGGTTTTGGTTGCCAAGACTTGATCTTCATGATTGGAATTAATGAGATCTTGGATATATATGCTATCTAGGGTTAGATCCATGGAATTGACCATCAAGATACGATTTTTATGCTATGTATTGTGGAGATCTTCATCACATGTGCAAGTTAGGGTTTAGATCTATGCCTCCCTTCATCAAATAGGAATAGATCCATGCCATGTATGCTTAGGAATGTATGTATCCATGCCATGTATGCTTAGGATTGTATGTATCCATGCCATGTATGCTTAAGAATGTATGAATCCATGCCATGTATGTTAGGTATGTCTAGATCCATACTACGTGTGATTAGTCATGTAACCTCCATGATAAATGTCTATTAGAATTATGATTGCATGTTAAGTCTAGCAGCACCTTGTTGAAATTGCTATGATTGTATTCATAATTGTCTAATGTTGACCGTTGTTGATTATGATTGACTTTTCATGTTAATAGCCGAATTAGACCCTTTGATTTTATCCTTAGCCTTAGGGTTGATCCATTTATCATAACGTACGTATCATCTCATTAAATCACCAACGAGTCGTCGAGTCGGTTGTGTCGTGAAATCAATTCATTAATCTATTTATTTATTCTTTTTCTCTAACTCATCTAGTCATCACGGTCGCCCTCGAGTCTAATCGTTTCGTGGTGTCATTCTTTCAAATTGTGTCTCCATATTAGGTGAGTATTCATAGACCCTTTTCTTTTAGTGTTTTGGGGTGCAACATGTACGCTATCAGAACGTAAACTCTTTATGCTTTATTCTAAAACTAAATGTGACCGCTGTGATTGTTATGTGTATACTTGTGGGGATTATTGTTGTGAACGATGTAACGATGGAATGATTGAACGATGGAACGATTTGACGTATCTCATTAATTCATTGAGCCGGGGTTACTATAATAGATCTATTGGTGTGGCAACCCACTTGGCCTGCCTCGCGTGTGGCGCCTTGCGATTGAAAGCATAAAAGTCGAGGGCTTTAGTGTGTCTCCTATTATGTGCTTTGATTCATTTCATGTTTATCATGTCACTTAACACATTGAATCGCATGTTTTAAATCTATATTGCACACTACACCTATGTTTATTCACCAAGTATCTGTAGTTGACATTTATTTTGTACATGTTGTAGGCCTTGCTGTGGATGTTGTTGATCGTGTTGATGACACTTTAGGATGCAAGTGGACTTAGTGAGAACTAAATTAATCAAGTTAATATGTGATTTATCATTTGACTGTATTGAATTATCATGTATTATTCTATTGCTATGAAATGGGATGATTAAGAATATCGCAACATTTAATTAGTGTTTTGTGCATCTATCATCACGCCCCGATGTATTCCGCCGTCTGTTGGGGTGTGACAACACTTACTTATGTAAATTCGATAGGTGATCAGTAGTTACTCGAGACTTGGACTCTTATTAAGCTTGTTGCAGCGCACCCTAAGGTGAGTTTCACAACTCTGTTTACATTACATCCGGTTTGAGATGGTAACACGCATTGATAAACTGTTTGCTTTAAGATTAAAGATAATGCCACTATATATCGCATGTTCACTAGAATGTTACACCAACTTAAGTCCTTACAATTCAAAACGTTAATAGTGTAATAGCGAGCTAATATTGAATAGTACTACCGAGGTTTGACAAACCCCACTCAGCGGGCACGAGATGCACCACCCGACTGGCGGTCGGACTGAGAACAATGTCAGCCTAAATGTACCGTTGTTCTGGTGGACACGGGGAAGGCAAAACGCATAGGTTAATCACGCGTGCATTAGTCAGCTTCGGTTACGAACCATTTAGTGACATGAACATAGGCTAGCTACCTATGATATGGATTATGCTTTAAATACTTACATTACTATTTACGAACAATAACTGTCGTGTTCATGTGACATTACTGATACGGATAAAGATTGTCGTATCCGTAGGATAATACTATACACTTGTGTATACTTTACTTAGGTGTCACACCCCCCTCCTCCGCACCCTGCCAGGAGCGGGGGAGGGTGTGGGACCGGCTGTCCGTATCATTACCCGAGATACCAACGCTTCTAACATCACACACATACTGTCACACCCCCAAATAACCACTAACGGAGTTTATACCGTTAAGGGATGCGAGCAAACCAGGACCACAACCATTAGTTACAAATACTAAACGAATCAGAGTAAGTCCAAATATTTATCATAAAATAAAGTCTCAAAATACGCAGCGGAAAATATATCGTCTTAGCACTAACCACGTGCTTTACAAATTCATTGTTTTAAATCCCCAAATAAGTTTAAACAAAAATAAAATGTCTTCCTGTGCCATGCCAACCCGCTCCGGATACTCCTTAGCGATCTGCAAAAGTTTAAACCACGCAAGTGTCAACCTAACGGTTGGTGAGTTCACGGTGGGCTTGTCATGCAGTGACCCGGTCTCATAATTATAATCGTGTCAACATTCATTTATGAAATATTTATTTGTGAAAAGCATTGCTTAGTGATATCCATCATCATAGTTTCATGGTTTAGTAAAAGAAATGTCCACTCATTCAATCTCTCTCTCTCTCTCTCTCTATATATATATATATATATATATATATATATATATATATATATATATATATATATATATATATATATATATATATATATATATATATATATATATATATATATATATATATATATATATAACAACAACACACATTATTGGGCCATCATTGGTCCTAAACACAACTTATTAGTTATATACACACCTTACTAGGACTTATTGGGACCTAATGACTCTTATTGCCCTACTAAACACACCTTATTGGGCCATCATTGGTCCTAAACATAACTTATTGTGTGATAGGTAGGTCTTGCAAGCGGATTTATTAGTCCCAACTAAACATGCCATATTGGGCCATAATTGTTCGTACACAATGTATTGGTTATATACACACTTTATTGGGACTCATTGGTCCCAACTGACCCTCATTGCCCATAAACACACCTTATTGGGCCATCATTGGTCGTAAACACAGCTTATTGGTTATATACACACCTTACTAGGACTTATTGGTCCCAACCGACCCTCATTGCCCTACTAAACACACCTTATTGGGCCATCATTGGTCCTAAACACAACTTATTGGTTATATACACACCTTAGTGGGACTCATTAGTCCCAACTAAACACAACTTATTGGGCCATAATTGGTCATAAACACAACTTATTGGTTATATACACACCTTATTAGGACTCATTGGTCCCAACTGACCCTCACTGTCCCTAAACACACTTTATTGTACCATCATTGATCCTAAACACAACATATTGGTTATATACACACATTAGTGGGACTCATTGATCCCAACTAAACACACCTTATTGGGCCATAATTGGTAGTAAACACAGCTTATTGGTTATATACTCACCTTACTAGGACTTATTGGTCCCAACCGACCCTCATTTCCCTACTAAACACACCTTATTGGGCCATCATTGGTCCTAAACACAACTTATTGGTTATATACACACCTTAGTGGGACTCATTAGTCCCAACTAAACACACATTATTGGGCCATCATTGGTCCTAAACACAACTTATTGGTTATATACACACCTTACTAGGACTTACCGGTCCCAACCGACCCTCATCTCCCTACTAAACACACCTTATTGGGCCATCATTGGTTCTAAACACAACTTATTGGTTATATACACACCTTAGTGGGACTCATTAGTCCCAACTAAACACACATTATTGGGCCATCATTGGTCCTAAACACAACTTATTGGTTATATACACACCTTACTAGGACTTATTGTTCCCAACCGACCCTCATTGCCCTACTAAACACACCTTATTGGGCTATCATTAGTCCTAAACATAACTTATTGGTTATATACACACCTTAGTGGGATTCATTAGTCCCAACTAAACATGCCATATTGGGCCACAATTGGTCGTAAACACAACTTATTGGTTATATACACACCTTATTAGGACTCATTGGTGCCAACTGACCCTCATTGTCCCTAAACACACTTTATTGTGCCATCATTGGTCCTAAACACAACGTATTGGTTATATACACACATTAGTGGGACTCATTGGTCCCAACTAAACACACCTTATTGGGCCATAATTGGTCGTAAACAAAACTTATTGGTTATATACACACTCTATTGGGACTCATTGGTCCCAACTAACCCTCATAGCCCTTTAACACACATTATTGGGCCATCATTAGTCCTAAGCACAACTTATTGGTTATATACACACCTTACTAGGACTTATTGGTCCCAACCGACCCTCATTGTCCTACTAAACACACCTTATTGGGCCATCATTGGTCCTAAACACAACTTATTGGTTATATACACACCTTAGTGGGACTCATTAGTCCCAACTAAACACACCTTATTGGGCCATATTTGGTCGTAAACACAACTTATTGGTTATATACACACATTATTGGGACTCATTGGTCCCAACTAACCCTCATTGCCCCTAAATACACCTTATTGGGCCATCATTTGTCCTAAACAAAACATATTGGCTAGATACACACCTTAGTGGGACTCATTGGTCCCAACTAAACACAACTTATTGGGCCATAATTGGTCATAAACACAACTTATTGGTTATATACACACCTTATTAGGACTCATTGGTCCCAACTGACCCTCATTGTCCCTAAACACACTTTATTGCACCATCATTGATCCTAAACACAACATATTGGTTATATACACACATTAGTGGGACTCATTGGTCCCAACTAAACACACCTTATTGGGCCATAATTGGTCGTAAACACAACTTATTGGTTATATACACAACTTATTAGGACTCATAGGTGCCAACTGACCCTCATTGTCCCTAAACACACTTTATTGTGCCATCATTGGTCCCAAAACACAACGTATTGGTTATATACACACATTAGTGGGACTCATTGGTCCCAACTAAACACACCTTATTGGGCCATAATTGGTCGTAAACACAACTTATTGGTTATATACACACTTTATTGGGACTCAATGGTCCCAACTGACCCTCATTGCCCATAAACACACATTATTGGGCCATCATTGGTCCTAAATACAACTTATTGGTTATATACACACCTTACTAGGACTTATTGGTCCCAACCGACCCTCATTGCCCTAGTAAACACACCTTATTGGGCCATCATTGGTCCTAAACACAACTTATTGGTTATATACACACCTTAGTGGGACTCATTAGTCCCAACTAAACACAACTTATTGGGCCATAATTGGTCATAAACACAACTTATTGGTTATATACACACCTTATTAGGACCCATTGGTCCCAACTGACCCTCACTGTCCCTAAACACACTTTATTGTACCATCATTGATCCTAAACACAACATATTGGTTATATACACACATTAGTGGGACTCATTGATCCCAACTAAACACACCTTATTGGGCCATAATTGGTAGTAAACACAACTTATTGGTTATATACTCACCTTACTAGGACTTATTGGTCCCAACCGACCCTCATTTCCTTACTAAACACACCTTATTGGGCCATCATTGGTCCTAAACACAACTTATTGGTTATATACACACCTTAGTGGGACTCATTAGTCCCAACTAAACACACATTATTGGGCCATCATTGGTCCTAAACACAACTTATTGGTTATATACACACCGTACTAGGACTTACCGGTCCCAACCGACCCTCATCT
>JBCNJP010000024.1:41426115-41455964 GCA_039602395.1 Deinandra increscens subsp. villosa
CCTGTGAAATTGGGGTGTTACAGAATCTCAGCGTTGGGACCATATAACACAAAAGATTGTCCGTGTGTTCAATTCCTCTCTAAGGAATCTTAGCGTTGGGACCCAATAGATACAAGTTTATCCGCGTGTTCTATTCCTCTCAAAGGAATCTCAGTGTTGGAACCAAATAACATACAAGTTACACAATAGCATACAATGAATAGCATGACAAAGTATTCGTTTATATGTTATAACACGTATAGATACAAGTATTCAACAACATTTGACTTTGCGTAGTGATAATTGAGTATTGACTTAATAAAGTTTCTTAACGAAGCATAATAAAATGTATGGGTTGCTTGAAAATAAAGTAACAATGGTGAGTTTAGTTTATCCGTGTTTTCCACCTCAAAATAGTTTGGAAAATATAGAGAAAAAGGGGCTATGAACTCACCTTAAGTAATTGATTGCTAGCTTGGAGAATTGAGAATGATTTGAGTTCAAGGATGTCCTAAACAAATAACGAATTTGGTTAATAACATGATTCCTAGATGTCTAGGATTTCGGTGGACTTGATTATTTGGGGAATATGATTATAACGTAACATCATGAAGCTTATAGATAATAAATATATAACTAGATAGATAAATGATTAAATAAAATTACTAGCTAAATAAATAATTGATTCATCAATTGACTGAATAAATAAATGAATTTAATACTAAACAAATGACTAAATAAATAATTTAATAATTTAATAAATAAATGACTATATAAATTTTTTTTGAACGGCTAAACTATTACAAACTCCTATTCTAACCCCATAAATCACCAAATAACTGTCATTGCCTGGGTTTGAACCTAGGACCTCCAGGTAGGCAAAGCCTTACCACCTCCCCCTTGACCACTAGGAGCTCGAACAGAGACGAGTTTTGGATGGTTTTGACGTGTTAAGGTGCGCAAAGTCTAAAGGAGGGTCTAGGAACAATTTATAGGGTCGAATACATGTTGGAAATGAGTTAATTCGGGTGTTAAATGTCCGAATTAATTCGTGATTTATGATGATAAAAACGTGTTAAAACGCCGGTTTTGAACTCCCCATGATGCTTGAATTATTGATTGGAACGTTTCTTGATTAACCACGAAGAAAAACGTGCAATTTATGGTGTTTTTGGCCATTTTCCGGCAAAAGGGGGGTCGCCGGCGGCGGGTTTTTGGCCGGAAAATCGCGAACAGTATAATTTTTAATTTTTTTTTTCAAGTACCCAAATAAAATCTCAAAATAAGTTCTAATAAAATTTCATCCAAAACTTGTTAAACAATGTTTTATTTAAACAAAATTTATTTAAGTGATCTATAGTTTAACCTACATTTATATTTTATAAAATCTATCATGACAACATTAAATGTTGTGAAACAATTATAAAAATCAAGTTTGTTTAGTGCATATTAATTTTTTTTAAACTTGAGACTCAAAAATATTTATTTACTAATGTTTTTAGGAGAATTAATTTAATCAAGTAAATAAATAACTCAATTTATTGATAACTGGAAGTTTTTTTTAATAAAAAGAAATCTCAGGATTGTTACAATTAGCTACTTCTATCCCAGTACCACCAAACACTAATCCTGCACTTTTAGTTCCTGCTAGATACCTCATTATCCATTTCACAGCCTCCCAATGACCTTTTCCTGGATTTGATAGAAATATGCTAACAACACTTACACCATAGCTTATATCAGCTCTAGTGTAGACCATTAGGTACATTAAGCTACCTACAACATTTGCATAGGGATTCTTTCCATTTGTTTAGCTTGTTTCTCATCAGTGGGACTGTCCAATGGTGACAGTTTGAAATGCTAAGCAAATGGAGTTTTAACAGGTTTACAGTTTTCCATGCTAAAACTTTTAAGTACCTTGTCAATGTACTTAGATTGTGTCATTCTAAGTATCCATCTTGACATGTCCCTTTCCAACTCCATACCAATGATCTTTCTTGCACTTCCTAACTCCTTCATATCAAATTCAGCCTTCAAAAGATCATTGGTTCTCAGTATCTCATCTCTGCTGTCACAAGCAATAAGCATGTCATCTACATATAATAGTAAATGGACATACTTGCCTAATTCATATTCATTAATATACACACAAGAGTCATACAGACTCCTTGAAAAGCCTGAATTGACCATATATGAGTCAAATCTTTTACACTACTGTCTTGGACTTTGTTTAAGTCCATATAATGATATGTTGAGCTTGCATACCATATCTTCCTTTCCACCCTCAATGAACCCTTCAGGTTGATCAATGTATATATCTTCTTCCAATTGACCGTGTAAAAAATCTATCTTTACATCTAGTTGCTCCAACTCTATTCTAAAATTGCCACAATTGATAATATTACCCTTATAGATGAGTGTTTCACTACCGGACTGAAAATCTCATGATAATCCAGTCTTGCCCTCTGGGTAAACCTCTTGGCAACTAGCCTACCTCTATATCTAGGTTCATCTCCTGAATTCAAAGGTTCTTTGATTTTGAATAACCATTTACATGTAGTGATCTTTTGGTTCACTAGCTTCTTGACCAAATGCCAAGTTTGGTTCTTGTGAAGTGATTCTATCTCTTCCTGCATTTCTATTAACCACTTTTCACCATCCCTGGACCCTACAGTCTCCTTATATGTCATAGGAGTGTTTAAAACATCAGTTTTAGCAGCTATGAAAACAAAAGCAGAAACATCTTCATCTCCGAATCTTAAAGGTCTCACTATATTCCTTCTTGGCATGTATCTTGCTATGCTAGGCTCAGGCTCTTGAATTCCTGTATTTGATAACTCCACCTCATTTGTGACATCGTCACCTTCTTCCTATGTTTGGCTCTAATCCTGCAAACTTGTTTCTAAATTTGCTCTTTTCTTTTTGACCTGCTCCACCTCATTAACAAACTCCTTATTACTGAAATCCTGTGAAACAGTCTCATCACACTTACCAAGATCCTTTACTTTCCTTAAACACCACATCTCTGCTCGTTATGATCTTAGGACTCCCCTCACCAAGTCTCAAAAGCCTATATCCTTTAACTCCATCTGAGTAACCCAAGAATACACACTTTTGAGCTCTAGCATCTAATTTGTCATGTTTAACATGAGTATATGCTAATGTACTAACTACTATCAAGTTTGAGTAGTCACCTTTTACTTCCGTCTACATCTCCGTAGGAGATTTACACTTAATTGCAGTTGATGGACTCATGTTGTTCAAGTAGGTTGCAGTTGTGACAGTTTCAGCCCAATACTTCTTAGGCATACCTAAACTTATCAGCATACACCTTACTTTGTTTAGCAAAGTCATGTTTATCCTTTCAACAAGGTAATTTTGCTGTGGATTACCAAGAACAGTTAAGTGCCTCTTAATTCCCCTTTCCTTATAGAATTAATTGAATGCACCACTACAAAACTCAAGCCCATTATCTGTCCTTAATACCTTGAGCTTCTTACCTGTTTTTCTTTCATTAGCAATCAACCATTCTTTGAATCTCTGAAATGTGTCACTTTTGTGTTTTAGCACCATAACCCAAACTATCCTAGAATAGTCATCTACCACAGATAAAAAATTGCTTGCTCCACCAACTGACATGGTTCTTAATGGACCCCATAAGTCAGCATGCACATATTCCATGATCCCTTTGGAATTATGTGTACCTGTGTCAAATCTGGCCTTATGGGACTTGCCCATTACACAATCATCACAAAAACCAACCCTTGTGCCAACAAACTTACCTAGGTATCCCTGCTTCTTTTATTCGGTTAAACCTTGATCACTTATGTGACCAAGTCTTCTATGCCATAGCATTCACTCATTTAACTTTGTAGATTCAATTACATAGTTGGCATAAGGGCTACTCTTACAATCAAGAAAGTAGATATTATTGTCACCCCTTGTTCCTGACAATATTACTCTTGATCCTTTTACCACTTTAGCCCTCCCATTCTTTAGACTAACTCCACAACCTTCATTCTCTAAGGTACCTAATGAAATCAAATTCCTAGTAAGATCAGGAATGTACCTTGCATTCTAAAGTTCCAAGGTTGACCCATTATCCAAACTGATGACAATAGTGCCTTCACATGCTATCTCATAAGGCCAATTGTCACCAAGTTTTACAGATCTCATTCTCTTGTGCTCCAAACTCTTGAAGTATGACTCATTCTGGGCATTCCCTTTTTAGATATTAATTTAACCCACAAACAAAGCACCTCCACTTAGCTGATCATGACTTAGACATGTTTTGACCCTTCTTTCTTTGGCTTCTTGAGTCTGATCTGCCCCTAACCATTAAAGCATCTCCTGTTTCTTCTTTTTCAGTAGTCTTCTTCTTCAACTCCCTTGACTTTAGGGTTGCCAAGACATCCTCCATTGACAAGGTTTCTCTGCCCAACTGTAACATCCACGTCCGACCCGTTTGTAGAACCCGACCCATTTCGTATTTTTGCACATTTTCGATTAAATATCTATCAAGGAATTTTAATTTTTACTATATTATATTCTCAAATAATATTTTGATGATCCAAAAATCATGCTCCTAAATTAGATAATTAATTGGTTAATTTTTATAATAATTGATTTGGTAAAAATTAGAAATAAAACAATTCACGACGTTTCAGATAATTTCGGCAGTTAACCGAGAAGTTCGGTAATAACCGAAAGTTTC
Source organism: Deinandra increscens subsp. villosa (assembly GCA_039602395.1). Lineage (NCBI taxonomy): Eukaryota > Viridiplantae > Streptophyta > Magnoliopsida > Asterales > Asteraceae > Deinandra > Deinandra increscens. The sequence continues at coordinate 41,430,809 of JBCNJP010000024.1, forward strand.
ATATAGCTCAATTATCACCTTTTAAATGTTCAATTATCTTTTACCAAAGTCAAAGATTAATATGGATGGTTATGACTTGAATTTGTTACTTTAAAACAAAAATTTATCAATTCGCGATTTCTGGGCGTTTTCGGTTCGTGAATCATCGTAACCGGGAACCCGTAAATCTCAAAATTATATTTTTATGGTTCTATAATGTTTTATACATGTTTTAAGGTTATGGTTAAAATTTGGTGCAATTTTGAGTTGAAAGTGATAGCGAACTAAAGGAAAAAAAAATAAAGGAAAAAGAATGAAAAAAAAGGAGGTGTTGGCCGCTAGAATCGAACCAGCGACCTCCAACTTATAATACAACAATCAAACCATTAGGCCAGCAGCTCATTGCTGTTCTAAATTGTTCCTGTGTGTTTTTAACCAATAATTCACAGCCCAGTTTCCATTTCCAGCCATGTCATTCGACCAACTCGTTTTTTTTTCACAAATTTGGGCCTAGAAACTTCATTTTTGATCCGTTTTTCGATCACCTTTCTTCTATGGTTCACCCTAAACGTGTTGTTCAAGACTTCCCATCAAAATACGCAATCAATCATTATTCTAATTGATCTACAATTGAATGCAAAGATCTAACTTTTTCTCTAAGACTTTCTTTATCCAAAATTACAACCCTAGCTCAACCCTCCACTATAAATACCACATCATGTATCCTTAGAAAACCATTCACTACAGTTCCCAACTCTCAATTTTGTCCCGAAGCCTCTTAATTGAGAATTCAAAAGTCAACGGGTCAGACTTTGACCATCCGATTTCCCCACCTTCCTTCAGATTTCACAAGTAAGTTTCTTCATGAAAAATGCTTATTTTACTATTTTCTTCAGGACCTAACTCTTCGTTTCATATAAATGTTGACTAATCAAAAAGTCAACTCTATGTGTAGACTTTTAGTTGGGGATAGTCATCAAATTATAATTTTAACTAATGAATCTGTTTTGTAACATTCCTAAACTATTTTATGGACATATGTTGAGGATCTAACAATGTCAAACTTTAATTTTATAAATAAAATTTGGATCTTTGTCAAAAAGACTCATTTAACTAGGAGTTTTTACGCATAAATATTTGATTGGATGATTTGGTTGATTTAATCATGTTAATCAATTCTGGACTTTTATTAGATCATGAGTATATGACTAAATTCATAAATTTGGCCAATTATGTAATTATGTAAAGTTTTAGGCTATTTTCGTAATTATTAAAACTTTAGAGGAGAAAGTGTAATATTCTGTTTTGAACCTTTAGTTTAAGAAATTACTACTTGAACCCTATAATTAAGAATTTTCCATAATTAACCCTAGGTTATAGGAATTATAATAAAGACCCTAAACTTTCGTCAATTTTGCAAAATAGTGATAAAGTCCAGAATAGATTAACGTCGTCGTATTAGCATAATTATAATAAATATTTTTGACACCTAAAATAATAATGACAATCGCTAATTAATCGAAAGTCCTACAACTCTAGTCATCGTGTCTTCTTTTGTTCATTTAGTTTTCGTTTATTAGATGATCGCCGGTGTCTGTCGTATCTCATTCTTGGTGTCATCCTCATCTCTCAAACGCTTTTCGCGAGGTGAGTATTCATAGCCCCATTTTTATATTATGTTTTGGGGTGTAACATGTACACTTATCGAACTTTCATACTATATATTTTTACATTTAACTCAAATGTGATTCTTGTTCGTTATTGTGTGATTTGCTTGTATGTGAACTGTATGTCATATTGCATGTTGTTCTTTCATTATATATCATGATCATTCACGTAACATTAACTGTAAAAAGCCTAGGTTCCAATAATAGATCTATTGGGGTGACGTCCCACTTTACTTGGCGTCGAGTGATTGGTAACCTAAATGTCAGGATTGGTTTATGCACCACTCTAGCATTTGTTTTATTTCATTACATGTTCTTTCATACTTGTGCATTTCCATGTAACGTTAGATCGCATGATTTTTCACTTATGTATGTGTAAAAACCTATGTTTATTCACCAACTACTTTGTAGTTGACTCTATACTTTATACATGTTGCAGGAAGTATTACTTGATGTGAAGAACTTTATGTGGACACGCAGGATTCCTTTGGATTTAGTTGTGACCTCAATAATGAGTTATCATTTTGTTGTAATATTTTATTGGATTACTTGTTGTATGTATTATTTATTTTATAAATAAAATGGGCTTGATTAAGATATATCGCAACTTCAATCTTAGTGTTGTGAGCATCTGGACAATCCTCGCGCCCTGATATATTCCGCCATCGGTTGGGGTGTGACAGATTGGTATCAGAGTCACGGCTTTAGGGATCTAGGTTATTAGAAATGGCATGACCTAGACTATTTCCCTAGGCGTCCTGCATGAGTACCTCGTGCTTAGTGTGCTTTAATACTTGTTATGTCCTTTAGGTGCTTGTTAGTCTTACCTGTTTCGATTTCTCTCTCGACTTCAAACACTTAACACACACGCATACACTAATATTTTGAGGCTTCCTATCTTCTTTTCTTAGTAATGGTGCCTTACGTACCATTTTAGGAAAGTGATTTTGATTTAAACTCTCGTCGGAGTTAGGTTTCTAGCAGTAGACATGTAGTAACTGGAAGGGAGAAGGCGCCGGTAGCTGGGGGCTCTGTCTTTAGCCTGGTTTTGCGTATAAATCCTATCTACCGTGGGACGTGGACACCTAACTGGGAGGCCTTGGTGAGAGCGTTGGAACTTATTAGGCCAAAGCATGTCACTATACTGCTAGGAACCATATATAACTCTGATTAGTCAATGGTTGTAGCTTCCTAGTCGGGAAGTGAGGACCACTCCACTATGTTTTCCCAAACCATCATGATTTCTTGTTTTACGAAATGTTGCAAATTTCACATTTTCAATGATCCTCGATATTTTATGTTGCGCCCTCATGATTCTTAATTTCATATGTTTTACCTAATGATCCCTTTTATTGTATTGACCAGTTGTTTTCATGATTTCAGTTATATGTTATCCTTGCAATTTTCAATAATGGACTATTACCTTTACGATTTTACGTATTCTCCCCTCATGTTGATTTGATTGATTTACTACATTTTCTTTTACGAGATTCACATACACCACCTCATACGTTTTATCACCTACAAAGTTTTCCTTATGGTTCTTGATTTATAATTTTGTGATTTCGCACGACACTCTTATGTTGTGTTTCATCTCAGGCTACACTATGCTTTACGTTTATGACTCAATTTTCATTAAAGATTACAACTCTATATGTCCCCTTTGTTTTTATTGGTAACTCGAGTTCCATGACACCCCGATTTTTACCTTGATTTGCATTTTATGGTGTACACGAAGTGAATTCGAAACTACCCAGTTTTCACACCTTCAAGTGATTGTCACTTTTCGCCACCATGATTGTACCATCAGGGTATTACCCTATTTGGTACTACCCATTATAAACTAATAGCTTGCTATTTCATAAAACTCCCATACTGATATTTATACATGTTAAGCACCTTTCTCACCTTCGGCATCCAACACATACACACACAAGTTTTCAACCCAGACTCAATAACTTGTTGCACTACATCATAGCTCAAGTGGCCGTACCAATGTCAATGGACATGCTCCACGTGGTGATTCACGCAATGAGAGTCCTAGGTTGGCCTGAAAACCATCGTTTTAGTCAAACCAATCATTATGAAAGCACTTTGTCCCTAATCCGTCGTAACGTGATACCCCCTCAACCCTAAACTTACCTCGTAAGTCTAGCCTTTCGGTTTTCAAGCATTCACAAAAAAATAATTTTAGCATCTCGAAAATTTCATCATTTGACACGTTATGTTTCTTTTGACAAACAATTCTCAAAGCTGGTACCATCGAGTATGTTATTTTATCCCGACCTATCCTTAAGGTTTTTAGCCTTATTAACAACAAAGTTGTACGGTTAAGAAGAATCCTTCATCACCTCGCCTGGAATTTCATTCAAATCCTGGTGATCCAGGGCGATAAATCAGTCAGTGGGCTCAAGCACATGCATGTCACGAAAGCTCACGAATACTTGCACAATGGAGTACGTGGCATTCATAGCCCATATCGTGGAAGTTCACAATAAAGAAAGGGGAATCAAAGATATACACTTAGGACCTTTCTTAGTTTCCCAAAGACGTATCGGGTCTTCCTCCCATTCGCCAAGTCGACCCTATATATGGTGTATATCCGTTGCAAGTCACCTTATCGCCTCACATATCAGAAACCCATGCACTATTAACTTCTATTGTCATTTACTTTCATGCTTTAGCCTTAGAAAACCTCTCGCTCCTGCTAGATCGACTTTCACTCTAGGTTTTATCCCACGCATGGTGACGATGTTCTTAAAATACTCTCAAACTCTATTTGTGGTTCTGTTGGTCACGATTTTCTCCTGATTCAATAAGCATTTTTTAAAATACTCTCAAACTCTATTTGTAACCCCTAAATTCTTAATCGCCTTCGTTGGCAATATTCGAATTTACTCTAAACCCGCTCTAAGTTATAAATCATGGAACTCGTATTACTCGAACATTGAACTCGAGGGAAATTTTTCATGTTGCTATTTAATCTATAAATTCGACTCATTAGTCGTTCCACGAATTTGATTTTGTTTATTTAAATTCATGGACTCGACTATTATGGTCGATCTGTGAATTTTGATTTTTTGGTCATTTAAATTCATGGACTCGATCATTAGTGATTCAATTGTTGGTCCATGAATCCCCCTTTCTACTACTTAAATTCAGGGACGCGATTGTTGGTGATTCAATATTCGACCCATGAGTTTCACTTTTGATATTTAATTTCATAAATTCGGTTGTTGGTGATTCAATAGTTGATGAATGAATCCCATTCTTGTTATTTAAGTTCATGGCACGATTACCAATGATCTCTAGCCCAATTGGCTAGGGGGAGGTGCCCAAGACATTATAAATGGGAGGTCTTGGGTTCAAGTCCCACTTGTAACAAAAATAAATAAATGGGGGTTACATGTTGGGCCAGGGGGTTTTCTCACCTATGGTGAGTTTCCTCCTGATGGGGATTGGAGATGATCGGGTGGGTGGGTAATGGACCCGTTAGTGATCCAAATTTTCCGTTCAAAAAAAAAAACCAATGATCTCTAGCCCAATTGGCTAGGGGGAGGTGCCCAAGACATTATAAATGGGAGGTCTTGGGTTCAAGTCCCACTTGTAACAAAATAAATAAATGGGGGTTACATGTTGGGCCAGGTGGTTTTCTCACCTATGGTGAGTTTCCTCCTGATGGGGATTGGAGATGATCGGGTGGGTGGGTAATGCCCCCGTCAGTGATCCAAATTTGCCGTTCAAAAAAAAAAGTTCATGGCACGACTTCTGGTGATTTGGTAGTCGATACATGAAAATCATTCTTGTTATTTAAATTCATGAACTCGATTCTTGGTGATTCAATAATCGGTTTATGAATTCAACTCATGTTATTTAAACTTATGGACTCGATTATTGTTAAATAGTTGATTTATGAGTTCAACTTTTGAATTCGTGAACTCGACTTTTGTTTACTCAATAGTCGGATCACGAAACCATCTTTAGTTGCGAAGTTCATGTACTCGATTTCTTCTTCATGGATTCGATTCTTGTTAGATCAATGATCGTTTCGTGGTTATGATTGTTGATTGTTGTCCGATATGTGATTTCGACTTCTGCTCGACTCACAGATTCAACATTTAATACTCTAATTATGTTTTTGGTCACAAGTTACCTAATGACCGATTTATGTGATTTATGGATCTAATTTGTGTCATTCTATACGCGATTTAAGATTTCATTTGGTGTTGATAATTTTGTGGTATTTAGTTGTGACACTCAACACTTAACTTATGTTTGAATTAAATGTGGTCATGTCAAAAATGATCCTCGGTAGAAATCAAATGTTTACGAATTACAACACTTTTCATCTATGGTTCTAATAGACGTTATAGAAAATATTTAACATTTTCACGTGACTTACACGTGAAGGACAATTTGATCATTTCAGCTTCGTGACTTTAACTTTTATTATAATAAAATGACGGGACATATATTTCTTCTTTGATTATTTAGTATTCCAATTCATAGCTCTGTATATGTTGTTCTCCTTTGATCTTCAACTATGCATATATTATTAAGGGAGATTTTGCATATAGCCCCCCCCCCCCCCTCCCCTAATTTTGAAGTAAAATAAAAATTGCATACTTTTACAAAAATATAAGTTTTCAGTGCACAATGTACAATGCTTTTTAAATATGATTTGGGAATACAATTTCACAAGTTTAAAGAGGGATATATGCAAAAAAAAAATAATAATAAATAACTGGAAAAGTCATTCATATTATAACCCAAAAAACTTATAAGACATACAAACCAATCAAGCAGCAAGGAGCTGATCGGCCCAAAATAAAACAGAAAAACAACTCCCCAAGAAACCAACATCGCAGTAATCACCCTAACAACATCAAATATCAAAACGTCTCCATTGGTCCAAGTCATATTGCTTTTTCTTCCCCTTGCCTACACACAAAAGGGATATATGCAATTGGCCCCTTAAACTAAACTAGAATAGTGTAAATTATATAATTTATTATAAATTAATTAATTAATTGATTTTCACCCACACTTTTAAGGTGAATATAAGACCATGTTTTAGTTAATAATCATTTTTAACCGCATAAGATCATAAATAAGTGTACTCACAAACCTTGTGTTTTTAATAACATGTATCCAATTGTTTGTGATCAAATAATAACATATTACATAAAGACACTGTTAAAAGGTCAATTTTGATGGTCAACTAATAGTCAACGAAAGTTTAGGGTCAAATATGAAAATACTCTTTGTCGAGGGACTAGTTGTGTAAGTTTCTTCTAAACTCGTTTTAAATGTATGTTAAGTTTGTTAGGCGTATTTAGCTTAAATACGTTCCTCTCGATTAGGTTAAATTAATCTCAATTTTGTAATTTCTTTCTCAATTCAGTTTCAATAAGAGTTTTCGTTTGATTTCTATTTCACTCTGTGTTAATTTCTTATCTCGATTTATAACAATTGGTATCAGAGCCACCGATTGGCTCCTGTTAACTCAAATCGAGGTGTTTTCTGATCATCTGGTGTTCTTGTCATTCGTGATATCAAATTGAGGGTTCCTGATTCTCGTATGTGTTCCAATTGAAGAAATGATGTCTAGCAAGTTCGCGATTGAAAATTTTGATGGCCAGAATGATTTCATTTTGTGGAGACTGAAAATGCGAGCGTTTCTGGTGTTTTAAGGGACATCAGATGCATTAGGAGGTGAACCAGGGCGACCTGAAGGTATTTTCGATGATGACTGGCAGGAAATGCTCGATAAGGCTCATAGTTCACTTGTATTGAGTCTTGGAGATTGAGTATTGAGAAAAGTGTTAAAAGAACAAACAAAAGCTATAGTTTGGGTCAAGTTAGAAAGTTTATACCTGGCCAAATCTCTCTCTAATAGACTTTATTTGAAGAAGAGATTGTACATTTTCCAGGTGACCCCAGGGAAGAATATCAGTGAAGCATCAGATGAGTTTGACACGATCATTCTTGATCTTGATAACATTGAAGTTGAAAAGAAGATGAGGATCAAGCCATATTGTTTCTTTCGGCTTTATGACAACTTACTACATTGTCCAATCACTCTAACTTGGTGTACACGTTCATTTTGATGCCAGCTATACATGGTTCAAATGTTCTCTTGGGTTTGGGCTTATTTTTTAAGACCACTTTCAATTGCAGTCCAAAGACACATTATAATTATTATATTGTTATTTATTGGGCCAATGAAATCGACATCTTATTTTATATGTGTTTGGGGTTATGCCATGTTGCCAGTCAAGAAATTGGTGAAACATTGCTTTAATCATAATCTTCTCTACCTACTTTATTCATCTTCCGGTCTCTCTCTCTCTACATACTCTCTCTCTCTCTCTCTCTCAAATCATCTCTCTAAAATAATCTTTCTCAAATTTTCAATTGATGTTCATGAACACGAAAAGGTTTTTTTTTTCATAAACCCTAAATTCCGGTGCTGGTACGAGCATAGTCGGAGCCGTTGTTCATGACTGAGAGAGAGAATTCGATATTCATGTGAGAGAATGGAGAAGGGGTAACTTTTCGTATGCTTTTTTACGTTCATAGATTAGTTTTTTATGTTAGTGGAGGCGTTACTGTGATGGTGGCTCATTTGCTCACCGGGGTTTCGTTCGGGCTTTTTGGATGCAGATGTATGATTTTTCCTTTCTTAGATTTCGTTTTGTTCGATGAGTCATCTGCTCGCCGGAGTTCCATACAGAATTTTTCGAATGAAGATGTGATTTGGTTTGATGTTTGGTGCTTTGATATGTTTTTTGTTCGTGTGATCGTAACGCTATGATAACGAGGTTATTTTTCTTTTCTCTGATGTTTTTTTTTTGTCTGAGATGGGTATTTGATTTATGAGTTTTAACCTATGAAGCTGAGACATTTCTAAGATCTGTAGTTTTTTGATGTTGTGGTCGATGTTTGGTGCTTCGATTTGAGTTTTTACCTAATGGGTGTTTGATTTGTGCTATTTACCCCGGATATTTGTCAGATCTGATTTTTTCTATTTATTTGTTGCTTCACTACGTGGCTGATGCTTTACTCTAAAGTTCATTTGACCTTTCTTTCATCGTTTCTGCCTATGATGTTTTTCCATCAATTGGGGGCTTCCAATTGATGGTCTGAGGCTCTGTTTTAGAAAGCTTGCAGAGGTGGCTGTTAGCGCTTATGTAATATTGCAATACAATTTGGTATAACAATTGGAATTCAATGTATGTGAGGAGAAATTACTGTATTCCTTTCATCCAATTACACTATGACAACTTACTACATTGTCCAATCACTTTCTTCTAACTTGCTATACGCGTTCTTGGTTTTGAATTCATTTTGAAACGCGTACACATAAGTGTTTGGGCTTATTTAAGGTATACCGGATCTCTACTTTGACAAGGGGCAATGATGATTTCTTAAAAAGATTGATATTTTCCTGATATTGAGCAAGAATGTGGTGAGTTAGGAAATCTCTTTTGGCGAGGCAATAGAGTTTTGCAACCATGGAGTTACCCTCATTCACGGTAGCTTCATCTTTTAGAATTATCTAGCTATATGAGCCTCCATATTGTCTCCTTTACTATTTTGGTTTTTTTACCTAATGGTTGTGGTGAATTTGTTTGGTTTTTTTAGTAAGGCTATGATGATTTTGGTTTGGGTTTTTTCTAACTCTCATGTGTGCCTTGCTTTTTCCGGTGAGTTGAATTTTATAATAAAAACTTTTTAATAGTTTGTTTTCAGTTCTCTCTAACTGTGCATGCAACTACTGTTTGGCTTTGTTAATGGTGAATTAGTCTAGAGCTTGATCTGAATCAAAACTTGAATTTATTCTTTTTGAGTGACATTGAATGTATATGTTCTATTTATAATGGCAACCAACAATTACTTCTTCATCATTGTATTTATGTTAAAGATGTAATTTTCCTTGACAATCTTTGAATGTTTTGTTATACTATGTTTGTAATGACAACTTACTACATTGTCTAATCACTTCCAACTTGGTGTACACGTTCATTTTGATGCCAGCTATACATGGTTCAATTGTTCTCTTGGGTTTGGGCTTATTTTTTAAGACCACTTTTAATTGGAGTCCAAAGACACATAATATTTATTATATTGTTATTTGTTGGGCCAATGAAATCGGCATTTTATTTTATATGTGTTTGTGGTTATGCCACGTTGCCAGTCAAGAAATTGGTGAAACATTGCTTTAATCATAATCTTCTCTACCTACTTTATTCATCTTCCGGTCTCTCTCTCTCTCTACATACTCTCTCTCTCAAATCATCTCTCTAAAATCATCTTTCTTAAATTTTCAATTCATGTTCATGAACACGAAAAGGTTTTTTTTTTCATAAACCCTAAATTCTGGCGCTGGTACGAGCATAGTCAGATACGTTGTTCATGACTGAGGGTCAGTTGGGACCAATGAGTCCCTATAAGGTGTGTGTATATAACCAATAAGTTATGTTTAGGGCCAATGATGGCCAAATAAGGTGTGTTTAGGGGCAATGAGGGTCAGTTGGGACCAATGAGTCCCAATAAGGTGTGTATATAACCAATAAGTTGTGTTTAGGACCAATGATGACCCAATGAGGTGTTTTTAGGGGCAATGAGGCTTACTTGGGACCAATGAGTCTCTATAATTTGTGTATATAACCCATACGTTGTGTTTAGGACCAATGATGGCCCAATAAGGTGTGTTTAGGGGCAATGAGGGTCATTTGGGACCAATAAGTCCCAATAAGGTGTATATATAACCAATAAGTTGTGTTTACTACCAATGATGGCCCAATAAGGTGTGTTTAGAAGGCAATGAGGGTCAGTTGGGACCAAAGAGTCCCAGTAAGGAGTGTATATTACCAATAAGTTGTGTTTAGGACAAATGATGGCCTAATAAGGTGTGTTTAGTAGGCAATGAGGGTCAGTTGGGACCAATAAGTCCCAGTAAGGTGTGTATATAACCAATAAATTGTGTTGAGGGGCAATGAGTGTCAGTTGGGACCAATAAGTCCCAATAAGGTGTGTATATAACCAATAAGTTGTGTTTAGGACCAATGATGGCCCAATATGGTTGTTTATTAGGCAATGAGGGTCGGTTGGGACCAATGAGTCCCAATAAGGTGTGTATATAACCAATAATTTGTGTTTAGGACCAATGATGGCCCAATAAGGAGTTGGTCGACGTCAACGGCCATTATCACATAATACACAACATACATTTTGTGATTGAATGGCCAAAAGAAAGAAATGTGAATTTATATTTTCCATTGAAGTAGTTCTTTTTGTACCAAGTATATGAACATCGTGTGATATTAATTAATTGCAGTTTTAATTGTAGTTTTCATTGAAGTAGTTCTTTTTGTTCCCAACTGACCCTCATTGCCCCTAAACACATCTTATTGTACCATCATTGGTCCTAAACACAATGTATTGGTTATATACACACCTTAGTGAGACTCATTGGTCCCAACTGACCCTCATTGCCCCTAAACACGCATTATTGGGCCATAATTGGTACCAAACACAACGTATTGGTTATATACAAACATTATAGGGGCTCATTGGTCCCAAGTAACCCTCATTGCCCTTAAACACACCTTATTGGGCCATCATTGGTCCTAAACACAACTTATTGGTTATATACACACCTTATTGTGACTCATTGGTCCCAACTGACCCTCATTGCCCATAAACACTCCTTATTGGGTCATCATTGGTCCTAAACACAACTTATTGGTTATATACACACCTTATTGGAACTCATTGGTCCCAACTGACCTTCATTACCCCTAAACACTTTGTTCTCATTTTTAATTTTCGTTTACTATAAAAAATTATTTTTTATATATTTATATTTACATGTTTGTGTCAAGATAAGTTTTTATTATAGGTAATTTTTTTATGATAAATTTGAATCATCAACGAACCACTAACCCGTGTGATCATCTTTGTTACCATTATGATGAAATTATTTCTAAGTATCTCCTTTATTTTTACTTATCATTATAAGAGCATTCACAACCCACCCCCCATAATATTGTGAGGTAAAACCCTAAAATTTGGGGTTTAGTTGTAAGTGGTTGTGAGTAAGGAGATAGGAAAAATTACTGTTCACCCCTATATTTGATGAAAAAACTGGTGATTTTTTAAAATTTGGGGTTTTGTGTGATTGAAAGAGAGAGAAAAGGTAATGATGAGGGTATAAAAAAGTATTATTTAATTGTGGTTGTGAGTGAAGAGAGAGAAAAAGTAATGATAAAAGTATAAATTATAGGGGATAGGGATGGGGATGGGTTAAATGTACTGAAATATACAAAGTTAACAAATGTTTTACTTTTTTGCTTTTTAACAGCTTTTCAATACATAGAGGGTCTAACTAAATTAAACATTTTACTTTTTGTTTTTTTTATTGTGAGAAATTTTTAATCGGCTCCTTATGCGCTTTCACTGCGATATATTTCAAAGTGTATTTTATGCAATCAAATGAGAACACAAGAAATTTTAGAGTCCCAAACAAGTTTTCCAAAACACACCAACCAACTAATGGAGAATTAGGTTGATTTCCATTTTTTCGCTTAATTCTTTGCTTGATTAACCTCTATATAAACACATGTACCCAAACCTCACAAATCGCCAACACAAGCTAATTCTCATTACATATATTTCACCCCGTCTTCTTCATTTCAGAAGCCTTAAAAGAAGTAGAATGGCTTTGATATGTACGCGGTTACTATTTTTGATAACCATAGGTGTTACATTATTTGCAACCGGATCAAGTAACGCGGACTACCAAAAGGGCCCCCAACCTTGGAAGTTTGATTTCAACTATACTGGCGAGCCATTTAGACACCCAAAACCTACTCAGAGTTCTAGAAGAATCATTGTGGGAGGATCTAATAATTGGCGTTTTGGTTTCAATTATACTGAATGGGCTATAAAAAATGCTCCTTTCTTTTTCAATGACACTCTAGGTATGTATCTCTAGTGTGCATACATCATGCATATATCTCGATCAAAGTTTTTATTTTTATTTTATCTAAACCGTGAAAATTCTAAGTTATAAATATAAATCCTTATAATTTTCTAAAATGTATTTTTCTTCAAGATGTAATACTCAATTTGATGGTGTGTGCAGTGTTCAAATTCGATCCACCAAGCGATACTAACATACATCCACATAGTGTTTATTTACTACCAAATCTATGGAGCTTTTTGAGGTGCGACTTAAGATGGGCAAAACGTGTTGCAAACACGTCACATGGTGGAGGAGAAGGGTTTGAGTTTGTGCTCAACAAATGGAAGCCATATTACTTTGCTTGTGGAGAAAGTAACAGTTTTCACTGTCAATCTGGAATGAAGTTTTTTGTGATGCCAACATTCCGTTGGTACTAAGTCTCTTGATGTCCGATCAATCACTTGAGCTGAAATGGTTGATGAAAAATGAATAAGTTGTGTTTTTTTTTTTTGTATTATTTTAGTGATATAACATGTAGTTATGTCATAGTATTTGTTATAAAAATCTAATGTTAAGTCTGAAATGTCACTTCTATATATGGGAGTAAGTTATTTTTTTCGAATGGCAAATACATTAAATTAAAGCATGAGAGGGTTAAAAAAAGCTAATCTATCCCAAAACAATTACAAGGAAAGTAAAGGATTTCTAAGCCAATCTACCCACGACATAGTAATCTTCTTATTTCTAGTAATAACCCGATGAAAAGAAAATTAAACAATGTCATCAAATATGTGAGTCGGCTTCAAATCAATCTTCTTGTGGATGATTAATTAAGATAATCAACTTGAGTAAGTTTAATTCTTATTTATTAAGATAATCAACTTTTATTTTTCTATTTACTATAAAACACACAACCCATTTAGTTTTTAATTAATTTTCAAGTATATTCATAAAAAGGGGGGTTTGTTAAACTAACCATAATATATAGGGAAGAATAAAACATATTCTAGCCATTAATAAATTTTATATAATTATGACTAAAAATCATTCCAATGTTTTTATTAATCTTTTCACTATAACTCAACTTTTGTTAATTGGATTGGATGGTTTAGGCATGAGTCACCAAGTGTGGCATTGCATTCATGGTGGTTGCATGTAGAGGTGCACAAACCGGTTTCGGTTAGAACCGTTGACTAGTCAAACCGGTTATGCTAGAAACCGGTTAGGTTAGAAACCGGTTATGCTAGAAACCGGTTAGGTTAGAAACCGGTTTTTCAGAAAATATGTGTAATTGGTTTGTAACCGGTGTGACCGGTTAGAGACCAGTTAACCGGTTTTTCATCGGTTTTTATCGGTTTTTTTCATAATCGGTTAGAGAATAACCGGTTTTGTAACCGGTTCACGAGCAAGGAGGTGGAACTGGATTGTAACCGCCGGGCCGGGTTCTAACCTAACCGGTTTCATTTGTAACCGGTTTTTTTTCTAACCGGGTTTGGTTTTTTTTTTGCGTAACCGATCGTATAACCGGTTAAGATGTTCACCTCTAGTTGCATGTATCTTGTATGATATTTGCATGTGGTAGATATCATGTAACGGTTTTTTAAAACTTTTATTATATAGAATTATCAGCGAAAGCTGTCCATTTTTTATGTGTTTGCAGGTGAGTTTATGTAGGTTGAGCTTAACATTCTAGGAGATTTTGACAAGACATCCTAGGGTATTAATAGCTTTTGATGCAACTTGCAACGACACAAGTGACGAACGATAAGTATTGTTAGTATTAGAAAAGTCTTTCGTTCGGTTTTGTCTTAATTAAAGTCATAATAATCTTCCGATGTGTAATGTTTTGATGTAAATCCAACATAATTACAAGCCCATGTTTTGGGTGTGACAAGGGTTGTTTGAAATGAGGCTTACAATCCTTTAAAATGTAGCGTGATATATCGCTAGATGTTCGTTTGGATCTGATTAGACAAGAGAGGTGGTATAGGATCAGATTTAATAGTGTGTTAATAGTAACACCCTTTTATTAATTTCATGAGGTACTAGTTAGAAAAAGAATACTCTCGGGCGACTGTCCACCCCCTATTCTTTGAACGGTTATGATCATGTGGGTCTGATTTAACAAAAATGTGACATGAGAAACCCTATTATCAATTTCATGATGTAAGTCACGAAAAGAACATTCTATTAGACAAACGATTTCTATATATCAAACTAATTAAAATTCTTGTTTGTATCTCACAACATGCTTCCAATTTATGTTTGAGTGATAATAATGTTAGTTTCATGACTTAGATGATCATAAGCTAGGGTCGTAAAAATAATCTCTTCCATAAATGAAATATGGGACATTTGAGACCTCTATACGTATAAATGAGATTTGTTTTTTTTTAGTGTATGTCACCTCCCTCTTTATAAGATTGGTCAATTCCATTTAATATAAGAATGCTAATATTCCGAGTGAAAAAACACGACCCTTAATTACTCTACTATAACAAAGTTAAACATTGTATGAAGAGTAAAGTCACCCCATGGTGATAAACCATGTGACATTCTAAGTGGACGTCACATGGCACGAGTTAAAAAAATATTTTAGTTTTTTTTTTCTTAAATGTTTTTTATCTAAGCGTGAAAAATTTAACACATGATTTGGTGGTCTAATATGTATGATTGTTTCTGTTTAGTTTTTAGTGTTAAGTTGGTGGTGTAATAAGCAGACTCGTATAGCATAAATTTTCTTTACAAGTGAGTTAATTTAGTAAGGGGTGGTTTGTATAATAGATTGAAGTGTGTTGAAATTGATATAGTAACAACCTGATGAATTTAGGAAAAAGGTGATTGAATTATTGTTGAAATCAGAAATGGATTACAAGGAATTAGAATTAGCAAAAGGAGATGAGAAGATAGAACCTCTATATACCCACAGATTAAAGGGATGAGGGGAAGAACACCACACACAATTCTAGTCATTTCTTTCTTCTAAACATACTTAGCTTGTTGGGCCTTTTTCTAGCTTTTGAATTGGGCTGTTTAGTTGGGTCCCTTCTAATGTTGTAAACATAAGCTAAGCGTGAGCCAATAATGTTCATAACATAAGTATAGTCGTGTAATATATTTTTTAAGTCGTAGAATCGATACTTAATTAAGTGTTTGGGTCATTGTGTGTTTTTTCTTCGTTTTCTTTACATTACGTTATAACAATGTCACTATTTTGTATTTTCTTATATTAAATAAAATAAAAATGTTCACTTCTTTCTTTTGACCGGGTAATAAAGTGTGTTGCATTATGTGATAATGGCCGTTGACATTTACCAGTTTGTATCATTTTCTTTTTAGTGTCCATAACTCGGTATGTTTTCATTTTCATATATTTAGTGCTATTGCTGCAAACAAATGGGAACACAAGAAATTTAGAAGTTCCACAGGTTATTTTTCTACAATAATTCACCAACCAACTAAATGAGAATTAGGTTGATTTCCATTTTTTAGTTTAATTCTTTGCTTGATTAACCTCTATATAAACACATGTTCCCAAACCTCACAAATCGCCAACACAAGCTAATTCTCATTACATATATTTCAGCCCTTCTTTTTTATTTGAGAAACAAGTAAAGTAAAATGGCTTTGATATGTATGCGGTTGCTACTTTTGATAACAATAAGTGTTACATTATTTGCAGTTGTATCAAGCAATGCAGACTACCAAAAGGGCCCCCAACCTTGGAAGTTTGATTTCAACTATACCGGCGAGCCATTTAGACACCCAAAACCTAGTCAAGGTTCTAGAAGAATCGTTGTTGGTGGATCTAATAATTGGCGTTTTGGTTTTAATTACACAGAATGGGCTATTAAAAATGCTCCGTTCTTTTTCAATGACACTCTAGGTATGTATCTCTAGTATGCATACGTCATGCACATATTTCGATCAATGTTTCGATCAAACTTATAATGATCCTTATAATTATTTGCTAAAAACGTATTTTTCTTTAAAATTTAATACTCAATTTGATGGCGTTGCAGTGTTCAAATTCGATCCACCAAGCGATACTAACATACATCCACATAGTGTTTATTTACTACCAAATATGTGGAGCTTTTTGAGGTGTGATTTAAGATGGGCAAAACGTGTGGCTAATACGTCACATGGTGGAGGAGAAGGGTTTGAGTTTGTGCTCAACAAATGGAAGCCATATTACTTTGCTTGTGGAGAAAGCAATGGTTTTCACTGTCAATCTGGAATGAAGTTTTTTGTGATGCCAACATTCCGTTGGTACTAAACCTATTGATGTTCAATCGAGCTGAAATAGTTGATGAAAGATGAATAAGTTTTGTGTTTTTTTTTTTTTGTATTGTTTTAAGGATATAACATATAGTTATGTCATTATATTTGTTATAAAATTTTCTGTTAAGTTTGAATTGTCAGTTTTATATCATGAGAGTAAGTTTAATTCTAATTTATTGAGATAATCAACTTTTATTTTCTATTTCTATACAATACGGTTGACAACTTTAAAGCTTAAATATATTACCCTATATAAACATATTACAACTTATGGTACCTCTTATTATGCAGTTTGTATAGCTCATAAAGCGTGATGTACATATAGTTTTTTCTCTCTTTCGTACAAGTTAATTAAGCACCACCTAGAGTTGTACAATTAGATCACACGCGCCTTCTTTTTAATACATCTTCTGTTTTCTTTTTGAAAATCTGGAACATATCACCGCCTCAAATATTTCGTTCTCTGTCTTTCTTACAAGTTTTCTCGTATAGTTAAAAATAATTATAAAAATACAACGTTCCCAAATTATTTTAGACATTTAAATCTGCAGACTATTTGTTTTTTTCGAAGACGTTTCACTAAAAAATATTTGCGCAGGCTCTTCTTGGTGCAGATGTGGCCCAACCACTTCTAACATCTTCTAAACATCTTTTAACTTTCTCTTTAAACTGTTTTTTCATAAAAAAAATATTTTTACACAGTTTTTTTTCTTAAAAACTTTTCTAAACATTTTTTTAAACTTTTTTTATAAAAAAACGTTTTTTTCTATTTTAAATCTTTTTTTAAAGTTTTTTCTAAAAAAGTTTTTTAAAAAGTTTTTTAATAATTTAAACAGTTTTTAAAATACTTCTTTAACCAATGTTTAAAAACGTGTTTTAAAAAGTTTTAAAAAAAACATTTTAAATAGCTTTTTTAAACGTTTTTAAATTATTTAAAAAAACCTTTGTAAACAGTTATTTAAAAAATATATTTTTAAACAATTATTTATTTAGAAAAAACTTTTTTAATTGTTTAAAAACGTTTTTAAACAATTTTTATAAAACATTTTTGTAATTTTATTTAAGAGAAAGTTGTTTAAAATAAACTATTTGTTAAAATATACAGAAAGAAAGTCAAAAGCTTTGAATGGTAATTATCTGTAAGTTTAAAAAACCGGTTTATTTAAATTTCAGTTTATTTTAACAGTCTGCATAAGTTAAAAACGAACACTCTTCTTCTTACAGACTACAGAGGTTCAGTGCACATCCTCTTCTGTCTGCAGATGTCCGCAGACCGCAGACATTTACCTCTTAAAAAACAAACTGCACTTAAAAGGAGAAGCAAAAAGCCATGAATGATGTGACAAACATAAGGTGTCTCCATCATAGATCTAATTATCGTCTTAAAATTATTTTATTTTATTTTTTAATTTGTTTTATATTTTTAAATCAATAGAATCTCTAAGCAGCTCTAAAGCTGCTCTTGGGACGAGAGAATGGCCTCCTTAGTATGTTCGAATTCGGATGGTGAGTCACACCCTGTAATTTTCGTGTCGGGCGTGAACGAGATGGAATCACAGTCAAGGTTACACGAAACGATCTCTTGATGGTTAAACAACTAGAGTCGTTTTAAGGAGTCGAAAACATTTCATTTCAGATTTAGCAGCAGAAAAAATAATAATATGTTTCATAGTTTACAAAACAAGTATTAAAAGATTTATTGACATGACACCGTAAGGTGTTATGTAGTGAAATCTTTAAAAGGCTAGTGTGACCATGACTCTAGATAGATATGATAGATCCTAATGATAATGCACAAAAGAGATATCCCATACAAGTAAGCGGCCAATCAAGTACCTGAAAATTCATATACCAAAAAGGCCAACATAAAGTTGGTGAGTCCACAAGTTTAAGTAAACTAGAACTGGGATTGACAAAAAAGTTTGATATCAGTTTTATCACCCATTTGATAATTTGTTAAGATGCTATAAATTATTATTACCATGAACCTTGAATTCCGAAACTAACTGATTACCCACTCATGGTATTCTGTCCAGGATTACCGAACAGTGATTATAACAATATGTACCCTATTGACTAAAAACGGGAGTCAGGATTGGAGCTACCAATCAGGACATGGGCGTTAACCCAATAGATCTATTCACATTTCATCGTTTCGTTTGAAATTATCGGATTCAATTAATAGTGGGGCTTTGATAATAACATGAATCAACATGAATACGACAGGATGGACGAATAGTTCATGTAATCAATAACGGTAACAGACTATCTACTTATAAGGCATGATATGTGTTATAAGAATTCTCCACCAAAAGCATTTAAAACAGTTTAAAAGAGGGGTCGTGAAAACTCACATGAATCAAGTAGTGTCTGCATGATGTAACGACAGATAACGGGTAACCTAGCAGTCCTAAATCAATAAAAGACAGCTTAAGGTCTATGGTTTGGATTGACAGTTAAGTCACTCCCAAATAGAGGTCAAGTCTTGAAGTCATGATGTCCCGGGTGGTTGTTAATAACGGACAGGCTTTAAGAGTTATTTATTCTCAATAAATAATTTGATTTCGATAACGTTTCGGAAAATAGCGTTATATATATTCTCAAAATATACAAGGATTTTCCTATGTTATAAAATAATTTAGGCCAATATTTAATTCAATAAATATTAGTTTAAAATATGGGCTCAATTTCGTTTACAAAAGTTGTTTGCGGTAAAAAGCCCGAAATACCCGGGATTTCACCGGTATTTATCCATACGCGTTATTTTCCAACATTATTAGAAAATAAAGTTATAATAATAAAAATATACTTATTTTTATTAATGAATTCCAGAAAATATAAGTTTTAGGATTTAAAACCCTAAAGTGTCGGTTTTGTCGGTACGCGCCCGGTATTGACAGTTTTGTCCCTGCGACTAGTTTTAATGCCCGATAAATTATCCAAACACTTTGTAAGTATAACCTAAGCTATTTTAGATCCTAATAAGTGTTCCTAATAAGTCTAAACAATATTTTGTATAACTTTACAAAAACGGGATTTCCGAGTCCGTTAAAAGTCCGTTTTTAAACCGGTTTTGACCTAGTTTTAGCGCTAATCAAAAGGGATATTTTTAGCCAACTTTTACCACTCATTTTTATGTCCAAGTCTACTGTTAGGAAGTCCAATCATTCTGAAAAATTCGGAGTTGGCCCGAGGGGTCATTTTTAGGGTTTTTTTACTTATGTTTTGCAATTATGAGGTACTTATGATCATTTCCAAGCAACGTGTCTTTACAAAATTTGTTTCAAAAGTGTCAAAAATAGTCCCTAAGGTTTCATATCTATCCAAAATGGATTTTGAGTTTTTGGTCAAAAATCTAGTAAAGTTATATACTTTAAACATGGATTAAGGGGTGTTTAGCATTTCTAAGGCCATGGATCTTAATGTTTAGGCACTCTAACATCTATAAACATAATCTAAGGCATAAAATATCATCAAAACATGGAAACAAGTTCACATGTCAAAACTAGTTAGTAATCTAAACAAGATTAACAAAGATTAAGGGTTTTCTAGACTTTTATCAACCAAGGGTCCTCAAAATCATCAAGACTTGTCAAGGGAGTGTGTGGATCATGGAAATGAGCATAGAAACATGATCAAACTAGATGAACATACAAGAAAATTTCATGATCTTACTTGTTTTTGAAAGATTTTCAAGAAAAAGAAAAGAAAAGTTGATGATGATGCTTCTTGATGATCCTAGAAGCCTTGGATTCTCCTCTTCTTGCTTGATCTTAGACGAAATCTAGAGAGAGACTAGATAGAGAGAGAGCCTTAAGATTGGGAGGGAGAGGAGAGGGTGGTGGGAGCTTTCTCTTGATTAGGGTTTGTGGAAATGAGGAAGTGTGTGTGTTAGGATGTATATATATGAGAGAAAGAAAGAAAAAGTGGGGGTGTTTGGGTTGCTTGTTAAAACCTGCACAAAGGGGGGTGGGGGTAGGTGTTACGGTTTGGGTCAAGAGAAAGAGGGACAAGAGAGTTTGAGTGTTTGCTTAATACAAAAATATAAGTGTGTGTTGTGTGCGTGAACCGTGAACCAAGGGAGGGGAGGGGGCCGGTTCGGCCAAAGAGAGAGTGAGGGAGGGATGGTGAGGTGAGGGTCAGGTGATGGTGGAATGTTGTTGTGGATGATTGAGAATAATGATGGTGGTGTAAGGTGGTGTAAGAGGGATTGTGTATGAAATGGTGGTGGTTGTACTTGCATGGAGGTGGGGTCGACATGAAAGGTGGCGGCGGTAGAGGAGGGTCGCCGGAGGTGGTGGTGGACGGGGTCGGGTGGTGGTCGGTTTGGTTACATGCAAAACATGCAAAGGTGACGGGTTTGTTTTGTCTAGAAATGAAACGGTTTGGTTCGGTTGTCGTCGCGAATGAATGCGGTTAACGAGTGAAAAATAATCATGAGTTTGGTCTCGAGATTTTGACACGGGTGATGATTCATGGTAAAGTCTAGATGAAAATATTTTATTTTTTATTAAAATCGTTATACGACACGTTAAATAAATATTTAACAAAAACGGTTAAGTTTTTAAACGAAATGATTAATATTTTCTACGCGATGGTTTTCACATAAATATTAGACGTCCGGGTTTACAAGTTTGTACGTATATAATATACTAAAAGAGATGTCGGAAATAATAAATAAAAATATTATTTTTATTTAATTTCTTATTATTAAAATTTCACCGATAATAACTATATTATTTCACAGTTTAAGGTGGCTTGGTTATCGTTTTACCGTGGGGTCACGTCAAAACTATATAGAGGTTGGCATAATACATTATTTAAGTTAACAAACATAGATTATATGCACATTTAACATATAAGCACGTAATTAAACGGGGTTTTAGACTTAGGAAACTTACGGGTTGTCACATGGTAGAAGAGGAGTATCGCAGTGTTGTTCATCTCGGAGATTGTCTGCTTTTCAGATGGGTGGCGAACGGAAAGATGGGTCCCACACCCCTTTACCAAATGTAAAGGGTCCGGCTATTTAGACATCTCAAAACGCAGCGTATTGGACAATATGCTGCGTATTTGACTAATACCTGACAATCCGACATTCTCTGCAACTTTAGACCATGACATGAGACTAATATGCAGCGTATTACCCAATACTCTGCGTATAGGTTTCTGGTGAAATTTTTTAAGTTTTGTGTTATTTGTTTTTTGGGTAAAATTTTATTAAAAACAAAAAAAAATTAAAAACACTCATGGAGGGTGATGTCTTTTTCATCAATAGGTCACCAACAACCCACAAACATTATTTACAAAAATTTATTTAATTTCTTTTTTACAAAACACTCAAACACCTAGCTAATATAGCATGTTTTAAATTGGAAAAAAAATTGAAGTACTTTTAAACAATCTAAAAAATTCACATAACGTTTTTATGAACTTACATTGCTAAAAAAAAGTTATTAAAAACCAAAAAAAAAATGTTATGAACATCTTATGTTGTTTATTTAACTTAACCATGTTAACAATTTTAAACAGAACAAAATGGAATACGCTACGTATGTGTTTAAAAAATTCTATCCAAAAAAATTATACCCAAAAAACAAATAACACAAAACTTAAAAAAATTTACCCGAAAAACAAATAACACAAAACTTAAAAAAAATCACCAGAAACCTATACGCAGAGTATTGGGTAATACGCTGCATATTAGTCCTATACGCAGAGTATTAGGTAATACGCTGCATATTAGTGTATTAATAGCAGGACCCAATGTAAATAACCAGGGTAGCGTTTATAATGCATGAATGGAGGGTATAATAAAATTGGTCATTATGTCGGAATAAAAAATGACATATTTGATAGCACGTTAAAATGAAATTAACCATTACATAAGGAATGTGATTCTTTAAATTTCTAAAGATTTTTTATTCCTTATGGGATAGGGGTTTTTTCGATTCATTCAAGTAATGGAATGAAAATTTTATTCAGTTTGGTATTTTTATCTTAGAATTTTATAAAAAAAAATTATCAAGAATAAAAAGTAAAAAATAAATATAAGAACAAAAATATTAAAAAAAATGAAAGAGAATAATAAAATATATATATAAAATAAAATATAACATAATCAATAAAAACAAAACTAACTAAAAAAGGTTAAAAAGGTAAAATAGCAAATAAAAAAATTTTAAAAAATAAAAACACAAAAATTAAAATATTTTATAAAAAATAAATTTATAAAAGGTTAAAAGTTAAAAATAAAATATAAATATAACACAAATATATTAATTTAAAATGGAAATGTTGGTAAAGTTGTAATCATTTACTTCGTTTTTATTAGCTATCAAACAACACGAAACAATAATTTATTTCATTACCACATGGTAACCAAACAGTATGATGGGATGGTAATAATTAATTTCATTCAGTCGACCATTCCATTACCTCGTTCATTCAATTACCTCAAATCAAACAGTGTAATGCCTTAATGAGTCGTCGCTAAAGTTTTGTCGCTAATGCCAATGTGTCGCAACTAATGCTTTTGTAATGCTTCAGCGTGTCCTCGCTAATAGGTGTCACCGCTATTGACTCCACATGTCATCGCTAATGTTTATTGTCCCGTAAAATGTATTTTTCTCCGTATTTTCTTTGTTTTCAGTTTTCTCAAACACATACATTATTAAAACTGCATATTTTCACAATAAATACATACATATGCCACCATTTACATATATGAACATGATAAAAGTACATAAACATTTGAGTTTTCCATATATTTTGTCTAAATTATAATTCATACATAAACTAACAAATAAAACATAAAACTAGCGAGTGAGGCGGTATCATCGTCCGTGTCCATTATCCGAATCATTATCTTCCTCGCATGTATTTGTTCCCTTATCTGAACCCAAATATTGTGAGATTGTGTTTGAAAACTTGTGTCTTGGAACAAACTTGCAGTTTCAGCATACAAAGTAAGGTATAGTTAAAACAAAACTACATTTTAACAAAACATGAACCCTATGTTAACATTAAACACTTTCTAAACCCTAAGTATGGTTTAGTCAATCCTTTTAACCAAAACTTAGACCCAATCACATGCTTTTGAGAAAAAATTAAGCAAGTAATTAATCAAAACTGAAACAAGAATCAAGCAACAGTTGGGCAAAGAGATGAAATTCAACCACCATATGTTAAAAACCATGGCATGCAATGAGGGGAAACATATCTACCTTACGAAATAGTTCCCAAATTAAAGTCCAAAATCTGAAGCTGAAAAGTCGTACCTCTCAATCAGTGGCTAAACGAAGGTGGAATCGGTGGTGTTTTGGTAAAGTGAAGAAGAAGAATAGCAACTAGAGGGTAATGATCCCACTATAATTTTGTAGAGCATTACACGTCGTCGCTAATGTTCAAAGTATGATACCACTTATAAGTACACGGACGGATTTTACAAGCAGCGTACCAGTGAACTCAGCGTACCAAGAACCAGACCAAACCAAGTCAGCGTACCAGTGAACAGTAACATACCACCTTGGTACGACATAACTGCCTCCGGACCAGAAATAACTGTCTCGTACCACGGATGAAGATTTCCTTCCGTACCAACGTCCAGCATACCAACATATCTATGAAGATTTCCTAGCGTGCCAGTGGATCATCAGGCGTACCATCGTATTCATCCGACGTACCAGCAGCGTGCCAAACTGAATTCACCTGCTTTTTGAGAATTTTGACAATTTGGACTGGAATTTGGAATAGTAAGCAATGAAAACACACTAGGAACGTTCAGGAATTAGTTTTAGCACCAGAAACACTCGGAATTGAGAATAAATTATGAAAAACCAAAGAAACCTCAACTTTCTCTCACTTAAAATCCGAGAATTGATCAAAAACAGCAGTAGAGCAACCTGGATTGCTCTGATACCACTTGTAAGTACTCGGACGGATCTTACTACTGCATGATTCGATCAAATAATGAACACAAAAGTAAATAAAGCTTTGCTTTATTGATTTCACTAAGATAGATACAAGGATTCTAGAGAGAGAAACACTTTATAATACACACAGTTAAGAGTGATGATATGGCCAGAAGTTCTGATCTCTCTCCAACACTAAGTATTTATACTATCTCACTTACCCAGCGTACCAATCAACATACCATTGGTACGGTGGCTAGAGTGCCATTGGTACGGAGCCTGGTAGCAACCTATGGTAAGTTGACACTAAGACTCACACACATGCTTTGATCTAGATACAA
>JBCNJP010000024.1:41456464-41490649 GCA_039602395.1 Deinandra increscens subsp. villosa
TAACGTTATTCTGCCCTAATTGAGTAAACGGTTATGAACTAAACTTTGATATTTTAGAACATATTATAAAATGTTATAATGGATAATACCCTAAGTCGGTTACGAATAAAAATGAGTTTTGGTCAAGAAATGAAAAAAAACAGGAAATTAGGATTTCTAAATAAGATTATTTAATATAAAATAATCCAGAAGGTATGGGAACTTTATTTTTGGTATAATACCATGTTTACATATATAATAAGTATATATGAAGTTAAAATGAATAAATATTAAAGTATTGAATATACCAAGATAATCAGATATTTAGAAGTTCGTGCGGACCGGAATGGTAAGCGCATGTACACTGGGTTTCTGGCAAAGCGGGGGTGTTGCATAAATTCCAACTGTGACCTGGCATACCTCATTGGGAGATCTCGTAGTGAGCGTTTACTTATAGGAACGTGCGTCTTCATATTATAGTTAAAAGAAGAAGATAACTGCC
The DNA here is from genome assembly GCA_039602395.1 of Deinandra increscens subsp. villosa. NCBI lineage: Eukaryota > Viridiplantae > Streptophyta > Magnoliopsida > Asterales > Asteraceae > Deinandra > Deinandra increscens. Next base: position 41,456,946 of record JBCNJP010000024.1, read on the forward strand.
CGAAGGGCATTTTGGTTATTTTAACCTTTAAAGTGCATAAACTTAATAATTGAATATTATTAGGATAATAAGATGTTAAAATAAACATAGGAAGTGGTTATTATATTAAACATTGCATTAACGCCATACAATATGCGATTAGGTTTAATTGGAAGGCATAGCGGATGTTTTATCTGAATTAACTGCTTAAGAGACTAAGGTGAGTTCTATGAGCCCACTTTTAAATGTTTTAAATGTTTTGATATTTTCAGGCTGATATACATGCAATGATATATATTCAACTGTTTACTTGAAAAGTACTTGAGTTAAATGCTTTTACGCGTTTTGTGTTAATACACATACGTGGAATGTTTTAATGCCTATAACTGTTTTAAAGTATTATTAGCTGTTATAAACTCTTTTTGGAAATGTTATAATAAATGAGTAATAAAGAAGTTAAAACTTTTGAAGTAAAGTTTAAAAATGAGGAAAATAAGTTTTGAAGAATTGATTTGTTTTCAGAAGAGTTATAATAAATGATTATTATAAAGATAAATATTTTTAAAGGTTTTGAGGAAGTTTTTAAATAAGGTCTCAATCTAAGCAAAGATTGTCTTAAGGAGGGTTGAGGGGAATTGTACAATTTAAGCAGTGGATGAAACTCCACTGGAGTAGTGACGGTTACTCAGGAGTCGGGAGGCGACGGCCGGCCGAATGGACTAAGCTTAGTCCCAGTTAGACAATGCGTAGTAAAAAGAGGTTTTGCTTATAATGTTTCGTATGACTCTTTTATACGTAATGATTATTTGCACAGAGATGGGTCCTGGAGGCCCAATGTACTTTAGAGTATTAAATGATTTTTAATACTGAACGTTTACACGTTTTGTATAATCTTGTTATGTTTTATGCCTGTTAAATGTTTATAAGGAAAGAGGCCGTTAGGTCCAAATGTTTGAGATATATTTTAGAGTATTAAATGATTTTTAATAGTGAAAGTTTAAATGCTTTGGTATGATCCTGTTATCTATATACCTATTAAATGTTTATAAAGAAGGGACCATTGGCCCAAATGTTTGAAATAACCCTTCGAGGTTAAGGTAAAGTTTTTAATTACTTAGAACTCACCAGCATAATCTAACCTTTCCAAAAATGTATGTATGTATGTCAGGTAGTGGTGATGTTTAAAGTAGCAAGGGAAGGGCTCTAGCGAGGGCTAATTAGATGGGCAAGCTATCAGGAAGGACTCAGTAGTACACTGCATAGCTATAGATAAAATCTAGTTATTAGATTATGTTGTTCTCTTCCTTACTATTGTAACTTGACATATATATAAATAAAAAGTTTTTAATTTCCACTGCTTAGTTATCTACTGTTGTACCATGTGTTCATGAGTGGATCCGACACATGACCCCTCCTGGAGCCAAGACTAGGACTGGGCATCACATACGTGTTTGTGAACTTGGCTTTGGTTACGTCAGACGTACACATGCGGAGAGCTAGGTGCGAATGAAACGGACCAGATTCCCTAAGGTCATTTTTCATAATAAAATAATCCGGCACGCAGGGTTGTTCCCTCGCTGGTTCATGACGGTGTGTCGAGTACGGTAAGTCAAAGGTTTGAGGGGCCCCGTAAGTAAGTGGCATTATACCACTTTGTTTGTTTATCAGTGGCACCTTCCCGCGGTGTTCGTACTCCTCGTAGACGGTTAATCGTGGAGATGGTGAATTAGCCTAAGATTCCGAAAGGTGGCTGGTCTTCTACTGATAAACAATCTTAAAGCAAAGTCATAAAGTAATAACTCGATTTCAAGTTAATGGTATGTTTCTTCAATCAATATTGACAATGACTACTTAAATCTCAAAACCCATTTTATTTATCTATATATATGTGTGTATTACTAACTTATTTTCTTAAAAACCAAAAGATAGAGTCTGGTTAAATGTTAACAAAGGTGGAGTATTGGGAGCTCTCATTTTCCATTGTGTCATGATCGACCCCAATTCAACTTACCACTACTATATTGTTCATGATGGGTGCACTTACCCGTGTAACGTGATGAAATGGTAGTTGTCAAGTAAATCATGTATTATAAATTTAAAAACTTCAAGTTGCTAAAAAGGTTAAAGAAAAACTACCATATTTTTAGTACACCTCAGCACACGTCATAATCATATACGATTAAACTTATATAAAAGATGTATTTTTTTAAACAGCTAACCAATAAAGTCCAAAAAACTTATATACGGTGATTCATGTCTAGTTCGACTTGTATTTTTTTGAACAGCTAACCAATAAAGTCCAAAAAATTTAAGTTCATTTCAGGAACACCTATCTCTCGAAAACACACAATGATAAAACCTGATTGGCTCTAGGAGTCGAGTGTGTGACCTAAGCCATCCAGTCAAACTCATAATCACCTATAACCACTCGGACAAACTCTCACGTTTTGATTCGAATTTGATGGCTTTTTTTAAAGAGCTAACTCATATATTTATATTTTGTAGTTCTACTTTTAATTCCACACATTTTCCTCATTATATGAGTTATAGTCTCGAATATTTAACAATAATATTTTCTATAATGCAGGGCCAAGCTTTTATTAGTGGGTCCTAGGGGCCAAGACCAAGTAAGACTTAAGGGCTTTAGGCTCTAGCACGTATGTGGTTTAATATACACCCTCCATATTTCATACTTGTCATATCCTCTACAATCAGTATACTTTTCCTTATAAAATTCACACAATTTAATTTGGTAATCAAATTTATAAGAGTAGTTTGCATGTAGAAAGGAATGATATGCAACTTTAGAATACGTTTTCAATAATTTTAAAATCATGTGTCAAACTATCACATACTTGTTTTACTCAATATCCATCATGATTTAATATCATATATATTTATTGATTTTACATGCCTAAGAGTTGCACATTAAAATGTTCTCTACACAAATCACTATCTTAAACTGATCTTAAAATAACGAATTAATTTGTAAAATAGTCGGTATTCTAACTTTTGTAATAAGCATTATATTTTTAAAAGTAAATTACTAATTTTGTGTCTTATATTACAAGTTTCGTCATTTAAATTCAATAATTAATAATTTTATCTTTTTTTTCACGCTGGCAACCATTTTCACTAACTCCCATTAAACAATCTTGTTATGAAAGGTATTTTCGTCCTTTTACATCATGTATTAGGGAGGCCAGGTTATGAGGGGTTAAAGGACGAAAACATGATTGTTTAACTAGAGTTATTGGAGAGGACTATTAACGTGTATATTTTTAAAAAAGAACAAAAACAGTAATTATTAAATTTAAAGAACGAAACCAATAATTTTACATGTTTATTATAAAGAACTAGAAATTAGTAATTTACTCGTATATTTTCCTTTAAATAATAATGAATGTTTTTTCAAAACTTTTCAAGATTTAGTTACCAAATAGATTAATTAAGCACGTTGTTGTTTCATGACAGAAGTAACCCCTCTTGAAATCTCATGAACACCACCGCCGCCGGTGTAATTAACGAACCCCAAACAACCTAATAACCCTGACTTGTACGGCAACAACGTCCTCCGCCGCATCTCCTCCGCCACCACTCTGTTCGCCGTGTAATGTATTTCATGCGCCGACACCTTTCTCGTCACCCTCCGACGACCAACAACTTCGGAGCTCATGCAACTATCCCCACTTCTTCCAAACCTTGAATTCTTCCCTCATCATCATCATCATCATCTTTCCTTATTCTCGAGTACCTATTGTTAAACGATAAACTTTATTGGGGCATACATTAGGTGCAACAAATTCATCTCGAAAATTAAAAAAAAGTACAATAAATGCATCTCAAAAATTGAAAAATACATTTTTCAAGAAAAAACTTTATACATTTCTCATTTTTCAAAATGAATCTTGGTATTTTTTTCAATTTAAAAAAAAAATCTTGATATATTTTTCAATTTTCGATGTGGATTTATTACACCTTATATGAACCTTTAGGGCACGTATTATAAAACCCCAACTTTATTTTATCTATCTATAATTTTTTTTATTGTACAGAATTTTTACTAAAGATAAATAATCATTAAAAATTTAAAACCGAGTGAAGTACCTATTAACTGGATCTTTCCTCCGTCGAGCACTCCCCTCCGATGCGCTTCGAAACAGCAACAGGTTCTTCAGGTTCAATTTATTGTACCAAGATGCGTAATTTCTCTGATTGTTATCATCTTCTCCGGAGAAAATATCGGAGATTCTGAACGGGGACGAGGATCGCGAGACTTTGCGGGATCTGGGACCGGTGGTCGTTTTTGTTTTTGTTTTTGTTTCCCGCCCTCGTGAATTTTGAGTAGTTTTGGTTTGATCACCAGGTGTTCGATGAAATGTCTCAGTGAAAGAATCGGTTTTACATCGAGGTGAAATTGAAATTGAAATTGAATTTGAATTTGAATCTGCTTCTGTGAATCGTGACGTGGGGAATTCACGTTGATAATATGCATCAGCCGGAGGATTTAATGGCTTGATTTTACCGCGATCAAAGAGCTCGTCGGCGGGGGAGATAGACGGGGATTTTTGTTCTATCAGGTGTCTACTGAAATCGAATGCAAATTCGTCACCGTGGTCGTCGTGGTTTTGGTATCCGGCGTGGATTGGGGTGGAGGGTGCGGTGGCGTTGGGGCTAATCGCCGGCGAGGGGATCATGAGTTGCATCTCCATGTGAATCTGGAGATGGAAGGAAATAAGCAATTTGAAGCAGGTGTAGTTAAGGAGATATGGGGTGGGAGGGTGTGGGGTTTGTTTAGTGACTTCATATAACTTTTTAATTAACAAGATGGTGACCCGGCGCGCTTCGCGGCAGGCCACCTATTTTCCAAAACGCCGTGGTTAAAGTCGAAAACTCTAAAAGCGATTTAAAAGTTGACCACTTGCGCTTAAGTCTGAAAAAAATACCACATGTACATGATACGCGACCTAACACCCATTTTTTAAAACGCTGTGAGCAAAGTAAAAAACTCTAAAACTGGTCTGAAAGTTGACCACCGCGCGTTGCGGCAGGTCACCTTTTAACGACACTTCGCGGTGGGCCACCCATTTTCCGAAACGCCATGGTCAAAGTCGAAAACTCTAAAAGTGAATTAAAAGTTAACCACGTATCGTAAAAACATTGGCCTAACACGTAGCCACGTACCGTCATACGTGACCTAACACATGACCACGTGTCGCAAAAGCATTGACCTACATATAACACGTGGACACGTGTCAGGCCTAGGGGTGTTCAAAACCGGATATCCGAAAATTCGGATATCCGAAATTTCGGATAGTTGATTTTCACTATCCGAATCCGTATCCGAAATTTCGGATATCCGAAATTTCGGATACGGATTCGGATAGTGAATTGGATATCCGAATTTCCAAAAAAAAAAAAAGTTAAAAAAAATACATTCAATCTCTAAAATTACTAGTGATAAACATCCAAATGAGCAAATAGTCTAATACAAGTACATTAAATAGTCAAATACCAACAAAAAATAAAAAAAATGTCTCTGAAGCTCGAATCCGTGTGCAACAAGCTCGATGACAAACTACAAATCGGCGGTGTAAGGCAATGAGCCAGTGAGGGTCGAGATTTGGAGGACGACGGGATCCAAATTAGGGGTGTTCAAAACCGGATACCCGGAATTTCGGATATCCGAATTTCGGGTATCCGAAAATTTCGGATATCAGTTTTCGCTGTCCAAGTCCAAATCCGAAATTTCGGATATCCGAAATTTCGGATATCCGAAATTTCGGACTGGACTCGGATAGTGATAACGGATATCCGAAAATCCTGTTTTGCTTAAAAAACCATATTACTTCTGCATATTCCCATTTCCCCCATTTCCATATGCTTACTAAAAACAAAACATGGGTAAATTTCTGGACTTTGCTCCCCGTTCTCAATTTTGATTCTTCCACATTTGAAGAAGTTCCAATTTATAACTTCAGTAGCTTAACATCCAAGATAATTTCATCGATAAGGTTTTAGCCTTTCGTAATGTAACAAATCAACAATACCAAGATTGAGAACAACCAATAAAGATTTTTGAGCACAAAATAAACGTCCGAACTAAGATTGGGAATAGCCAATAAACGTCCGAGCACAAAATAAATCGATTTATAGCACTACGACTTACCTTAAAACTGCGCCGGAGAGACCGAGACAGCAACCTTGAAACTGCGCCGGAGAATCGATTTGAAACTGCGCCGGAGAGTCTATTTGAAACGGCGCCGGAGAAACCGAGACCGCGACCTTGAAACTGCGCCGAGATTCGCCGGTGACCTGCGCCGGAGATGCGACTGGAGGAGGAGGGAGGGACGAGCCGACGAGGGAAGTCGGGAGGACTGGAGGAGGAGGGAGGGACGAGCCGACGAGGGAAGTCGGGAGGGAACCAGAGTTTAGAGAAGTGGCGCAGTTTTTCCTCTCCTTACACTTTTAGAGAACCCTAATTCCTCTCCCTATTTTTCTATTTTCATTAATATAAAATATATAATTAATTTATTTAATTTTTTCGGAATTTCGGGTATCCGAAACTTCCGAAATTTTTATAAACTATTGTCCAAGTCCAAGTCCGAATTTTCGGATATCCGAGTTTCGGATATCCGAAATTCCGGATATCCGAAATTTTCGGATAATTCGGATACGGAATTTCGGAAAATTCGGATACGGGTTCGGACTCGGATATTTTTGAACACCCCTAATCCAAATATGCAAAGAGAATGAACATCGGAGTTTAGAACTTTAGATTTAGGGTTTGTTAAGTTAAAGTATGTTAAACTAAATAATATATATAATTTAATATTTAAAAAATATATATATTTCGGATATCCGAATATCCGAAAATGTTCAAAATCAATATCCGTATCCGAATCCGAAAATTCGGATATCCGAATTTTCGGATATTTTAACTTCGGATATTTCGGATATTTCAGATTCGGATTCGGATTCGGATATTTGTTAACACCCCTAGTCAGGCCACGTAACCAATCTATTATTGAATAAACATGACACGTGTCATGTTATTAGTGGTGGAACATGACACTTGTCATGTTCCTATTGGTCATCATATGAATAGTGGATTTTGAGTGTGGACCACTCCTTCATTATTGTATATATATAATTAATAAAAGCAACGTTAGGTAAAAAGGATGAAAAATAAGTTGTATAAAGAATCAAACATAGTAATAGCAATGATAAAGACATAAAAAAAGTAGCAAATTATACCCTTTGGGGGGGGGGGGGGGTGGGTTAAATAAATAAATGCTGCAATAGTGCTACAATATTGTTCAAGAAGAAAAAAAAATGTTACTACAAAATCCCTCTAGCGAAGCAATTAAATAAGTTGTGAAATTTATATTGGTAAATAATGTGTATATAAGGTGTTTTAGAATATTTGTAGTCATGATAGACAAGAGTTTAAATTCTTATAAAAATAAATTTTTAATAAATTATAGATTAATATTAGTTGTTTCACAAAAGTTAACAAAAACAATTAAAATACCATAATCTTAATCTTTTAAGTATGTAGTGCCTCAAGATTAGTGAATAGCCACTTAAAAAGCCAAGCCTGACACGAATTTAAAATGACACGAATATGCAAATAGTGTTAAGAGAAATAAGCTCAAAGGCAACATGAATGCTTCACTAGTTAATTTAAACATGACAAATATTGAATGCATATAGTATTACTTTATTGCCGTTCAAGAAAAAAAAAATAGTATTACTTTATTAATAGCTAAATCATAACGTTTGTTTTTTACATGATTTGAACTTATAATATTTTTTTTATGATTTGAACTTATAATATTTTTATTTGAAAAACAATATTTTATCACAAAGCTATCTTTTAAAGATGCATATAATATAGTTACCTTTAGTTAAACATTTTTTGACACGTTTAATCCGGATTTGTTTATACTCGTCTATACTAAATCTAAACCTGTAAATCTCATATTAACTTTAGATGTTAAGTTTAAAAAATCGTTTTATTCTTTTGGGTTAGCGAAGGTGTATATAACTATACTAGGTTAGAACCCGTGTATTACACGGGTATAATTATTGGCCAATACTATTAGTGATTCAATTTAATATTATTATTAATGAAATTACATATAACGTTTCATACAATCAGAATCAAAGGGATAGAAAAATAAAAGATACTTAAATAATATAACTTGTAATATAATAAAAATCACAGAGTACATCACTGTAACACCTGAAATATTTTTGTAAAATATATTAAAAAATAATAATTAAGGATAACTTTTATAATGGTTAACATTTAATAAGTGTGGTGATTTATAGTGTATTAATAATAGTTATCGTCTTTTATCATAAATTAAAAGTTAAATTTGATTTAATTAAACATAATATATAGCTAAGGGTCTGAAACTATTCAAACAAACTAAAAAGTTTAATTGGTTTATTGCATCAAAGCATAGGGTCTAAAATGGAAATTTCATATGTCATAAATGAGATTCTGCATTTTGGTTACTCTCCTCCATAACTCCATAGAAGCCTTAGGCCGAAGACGGTTTTAAACCATAACTGGCAATCATTATCCGATAATATATGAACCATGAATGCGAATCATTTGACAAATTTGAAACAGAATTTTTCTGGTAAAAATCATTACACAATCGAAACTGTAATCTCAACATTGAAGAATGATGATGGAAGAATGAAGGAATGGACGAATCAAATTGCGGCTCTGGCGTGTTAGGGTTGAAACGGGTTACGAATGAAGCAAATTGACTTGTATAGGTCGAGTCAAGAAAAATGGTCATAGGAGGTTCCGTGTGTATTTTATTACAAAATAAGCTTCCTTCCCTCGCATTGCCGCGAGGATAATTTTGATACATAAAACGGTCGCATTGTATAATGGCACATAAAGAAAATTGAAATAAAAGAACGTGTAGCGGTCAAAACGCTTCAAACAAAACATATGTTACATGATTGTACATAAGAAAATTTATGTGTAACTATTACACCACCAAAAACACCAAATCTTGTCTAAAGCTCAAACGACTCAATCACAAATAAAAAATTACGTTTCAATGTTAAAATTAGAAACTGGCGCTCAAAGTGTTGAACATATATCCTAAAAGTTAATTTACACAAATGTACCTGTTACACCACAAACTTACGTACTAAACTCGTCGCGTACGAATATTAAAAAAACAAATTGTTAAAATGGTGAAAATAAGCAAATAACATAATTGCAAATATAACAAATGACATAATTGTAAGTATGGCAAAATGGTAATTGATGAACTTACCAAAATTGTTAATTATATGATTTTGGAGGGAATTTTGGTGTGAGAATGAACCTAGTGTTGACATGTGTTAACAATTGTAATTGTTTATTAGAGTAGGAAGATACAATAAAAGAGTAAAAAAATAACTTTTCTTTTAAAATAACTTTTGTTTTATGGTAGTAATGATGACATACTCATAAATGCGATCAAAGTAAAATTGAGTTTGACGGGTAGGGATGGCAATGAAACCCGAACCCGACGGGAAAACCCGAAACCCGACACGTATGGGGCGGGTATGGGGTCGGGTAATCGGGTATGGGACCGGATATTGGGTTACTTTTGAATTTTTTCTGGGTATGGGTATGGGATTTGATTATATACCCGCTTACCCGCCCCGATTACCCGATAATATATACATGTTTACCCGATTATATACCCGCTATATTTTTCTTTATTAACTTTGTTTATTTTAAGTATATATTGTATGATTTTATTTATTTATTTTTTATTTTTATCTATAATATTAAGTTAGTAGTTAAAAACATTAATTTACATATTATTAAATTTATATATGTTTAGTTACTTGAGGTATTTTATTATAATTGAGATAAACAAAAATTAATAGTTAGCCGATATACACCCGACGGGCATGCCTGAAACCCGCGGGTATACCCGGTATCCGATGGGTAAATACCCGCTAGAAACCCAAAGGGTTTTGGGCCGGGTATGGGACACACTTTTATATCTGGGTATGGGGTTGGGATTACTCAAACCCGTTCCAAACCCGCCCCATTACCATCCCTATTGACGGGGCTGCCCAAGTTTGACAAAATCACATAATTGTTGAAAATATATTCTAAAGTTATTTAGACCGCATCATTGCATAAGTATGATGTGACTTTATTTAACGTGCAATAAACGGTAGTAGTATTGTTTATTATTCTAAAACTCAATATGTAAAATATAAAATTTTAATATATGGATCAATACTCGGTATTTCTTTTTAACATCTAAAATCATCATATTGTAGTTACATGATTTAAACCCACGACTTTTTAGTTAGAGAGCCATAACTTTTATCACCAAGCTATCTTTTTGAAACAGTAAGGTAGTAATAACTTTACGAGGTGTCAATAGTACTAACTTTTATATGCGTATAGATAGTATTTTGGCTGGTAGAATATTGTATATGATAAGTAGTTTGGTGTGCGGTTTAAGGATGATTTTATTGCCTTGATGGTTGGTTAGATTCCCCACCTCTATACTCACGACCAACTGACAAGGCTTTGTTGGAGGTAATTTAAATTGACCAAACCACGAAGTTGGCGGGTTGATTTGGGGTAAAAGTGACAATTAGTATAAGTTAGCTTTCCTATTTGTTTTCTAATTCGAATGCCTGGTTTAGTAAGTAGATTAAACTTTATAAATACCGAATTAGAGTAGGGTATTATAATCAAGTAGTTTTCTTTGTTAATAATATTTACAGTTATTTGGCTATGTTCCAGTTTTCAGTTACTAGCTTGTAATTGATATCAGATCCAATTTCAATATCAAGAATAAATCTACGACCAAAAGTACAAGGTGATCGCAAAATTAAACATAATTAGTTATTGATTGCAAAACTGTAGCCAATTAAGAATCTTTGAAACACATCCTATGACACATAAAAGGTCAAGGATTTAGACAAAACACCGGTATAAGAAAAATATCTCAAAACCTTAATCTTAGAATCGTCATACAAAGAACCCTAATTTAGCCCTTTATATATAAGACCCACAAGACTTGTAAATCAAGTTATTTATAAGAATCCTATATCAACTCTAAATGCAATTAAATAAAAAATATTTTTTATTTAATTGACTAATTAGTCAGTGATCCGGGTAAATACCCGAGGCTGTGATATAAAAAGAATTATACGAAGTAAAAGATCAAAGCTTCTTTTCTAACTATTAACATGACCTTCAGAAAGTTCACGTTTTTTACCCTTCTCATAAAGTTCAAAAATGAATAAATTATAAGTTGTATACCTCATTAATAAAAACTCATAAAGAAAAACATACTTTAGAGTTCTAAAATCTACTTTACACAACTGTATCCATATAAATTTTTGGACTTAAGCATTTACAAAAACAAACTAACAAAAAAAAAACTACAACAAACTCAACGAGGCATTTCATCGAGACACATAATCTACATATTAAATTATGACACACAATCTTTTTCTAGTTATAGAAGTCACATCCACTCAAACATATGTGTTCTTCTCTAATCTAGAACATGATAAAAAAACGAAACAAACAACAATGCAGACTTCATGTGTTCAATTCAAATATAATAAGCTTTAATAAATAAATAAATAATAGAAAGCATACAAAATTTATACAAAAAATTAGAAGATCCATCATATTAAAAACAATACCTGCAACTCAAAGAAAAACTATTCATAAAAAAAGATCCCCAACTGACATACTTGTGTATTCGACCTACATTAAACTTGACCAATGGAATATTTCCCCACTGGTTAGAAACAAAACATATCTCAGAGAAAAAAAAACACAAAATCCAAGTGCAAAAAAATAAACATGAACTTTTTTTTTATATTCTACAGCATGACAACATGACTATAGTTTACAAAGCAAAAGGCCTTGAAACACATAATAAAAATGAAATTTAAAACTTACAAGGTCGGGAAATCATCGGACTAGATTAGAGGAAAATGATGCGATCTGCCTTGACATTGGAGTTGGTAGTAGATTCTCTGAACAATCACAAGTACACGTCTCAAATTTCAAAAAAGTTATCCACCGGAATGATGCAGAAAACACTTAAAACCTACTTTTGCACACAAATAACATAGAACTAGTGTCAGTTACATTCTGATCTCATCAGTTATGAAACAACTATTTAGGATAAATATTTTAAAGTATGCCAATTTTGAGAGATTTGAATGAATGTTATTACATTTCATTTTTTTTTATCATGATCTTTGAACAAACCGCTCTACAACTATTTGTGTCATTAAATTTAACATTCCTACCCACGTGAAAATCATTCATTTCAGTTTAAGCAAACTCATAGGAAAAAATATTAAACCAATATTATTTAAAGTCAAATAATTATATACCTTATTAGAATTGCTTAATTTCATGAAATTTGACTTTTGAAAAGTCAAACTGTCTTACTTTGGATCACAAATTGCCCACGAATTCAAGTTTGCTTATGTATTTTATTGATTCCAGAAGATTTTATATGTCAATAAGAAGCTACAACAAGTTTCAGAATCAAATTTCATAATGATTTGAGTAGAATTCGAATTTTCACAACTTGTGTTCTTCATGGAGGTTCTTTAATGGTGAATTTCTCAAATCTTTATGGTTTTGATTTCTTGTTTCTATAGAATAGTTTTGAGCATATGAATCCATTAATTCGATTAACTTTGAGTACTCTTCAACAAATGATTGAATTGGTTTTCAAGTTCATCAATGGTGGGTTAAGGAAGTCGCGGCTTTATTTATTGATTCATTCACCATCATTCTTTGATCAAAACCTAAGCAATATGGATCTAGTTTTGTTAGGTTTTCTAATTACGAATCCAAAGCAATTTACCGATCGAATTTTCATTGAGAAATGAATGAGATACGATGGATCAAAGTTGTGGTATTGTAAAAAAAATATGGATAATTTTTGTATGAAAAGAATTAATTTTTTTTTAATTATAAGATCTTTGACGTTTGTAAATACCATTTTTTTTAATTCAAATATCTATAAAAATGACACATAAGCCTAATCCTAGGCATTAGCGAAGCTTTACTGAAAAAGTCATGGGATCTAATCTCGGGGGGGGGGGGGGGGGGGGGGGTTCTCAATATAAAAAAAAAATTAGAAAAAATCACAAAACTTAGCACTACAACAAAAAAGCCGTGGGGTCCCTTATATGCTTCGCCAGTGATCTTAGGTGACACACCTTAAATTGTGTCACCTAGACATAAATTTTTTTTGTTTATTATATGTATAGATAAATTACACTTAGGCCCCTAACCAACTGGCTAGTAGACCACTACCCCCTCATGCCGACTTGCATGTTTAAGGGTCTTGAATTAATGTCGGTCTAACAAAAGAAACTACAACTCTCGAGAAATTCTATCCCAGAGCCTACTTGAAATTCTTTATTGGATTCGGTGATAGTGATAGTTGACACAGAATCGGTAGGGATGATGGAAGAAGCACCATGAAGATGGCATTCTATTTTCGTAACACATCGACAAACCCAGCGTTTTAAAAAAACAGAAACGGTAGCACTCTCGTTATGCGAAGCCGAGTTTATAGCAGTTACGGTATAAAAAAGCCGATATTCTGAGTAGAGGTGCAAAAACCGGTTTGAAAACCAAACCGGTTCGGTTCTCAAACTGGTTTTGACCAAAATCGGTTTTGGTCAAAACCGGTTTGAGACCAAACCGGTTCGGTTTTCAAACCGGTTCTAAGCACGACTTCTGGAAACCGATGAAACCGGTTTCGGTTCCAAACCGAACCGGTTTGGGATCTCAAACCGGTTTGAACCGGTTTTGTATTTATATATATATATATATATTATATAAACTTTATAAAAACTAAAAAAACATACTTTTTATTGAAAAAAAAACATAAAACATTACAAAAGAGAAGAAGTTCACACCTAAACGATTGCAAAAGTACCTAATTTGAAAGAAAATACAAATTATTTTAACTAGATTAAACATTATTGTTCGGGTAGTCGAGTTCAATCCATTGCCGCCGCCGCCCTTTTTCGTTGTTTTGCTTGTCTTGCATCGGCTTCAACTTCTTCATCGGAAAGTGGAAACGCCGTCCCCGCCGCTACCTCATCGTCGTGTACAATCACCTCCGCGTCAATTTGACCTTCAAGATTAGAAACGTTTTGTATACGTTCCATTGCGTCCAAGTGATCCTTCAAGCAAATGCAAGTCTCAAGCGACAACGCGGTGAGCCTAGTCCTCCGAATGGATAACACCCTGCCACTAAGAGAAAAAGCCGATTCCGAAGCTACCGTGGAAGCTTGGACACTTAGTAGGTCTCGGGCCATGGCGGAAAGGACCGGGTAATTTGTTTGATTTCCTTTCCACCAACCCAAAATATCAAAGTCATCAAATTCATCCTCATTTAGGAGTGGAAGATAATCGGTCCCGGTGTATCTCCCAAACTCACTACTTGGGGTGGAACTCTTGGCTCGTTTACTACCGATGTTTCTTAACGTGTTCAAAAGATTTTTGCTAGTTTTAGATTTTGAAGTACTTTCCGATGCCGAATTCATCGCCTCATGTATGTTGCTTATATTACCATACTTTTGGTAATAAACTTCATACATGCTTTGAAAATGTGAATTAAAACGTTGTTTTGCAACTTCACTAAAATTAGGATTTTCATCGTTTAAGTTCAAAGCGTTGGAGATATCATCAATTAATACATCCACACCGGATGCGTTGAAGTAAGGGTTTAAAGCGGTAGCACAAGTAAAGACGGCCGGAAAATCGGTAAAATATTTTTTAAACTTGTCTTTCATAGGTTCAAGCATTTTTTCAAAAATTTCACCTTCAAACTCAAACTCATTTAGTTTTCCACACATGATAAACAATTGGTGAAGTACCAAGTTACTTGTCGGATAATAAACTCCCGACAAGTATGTAGTGGCCTCTTTAAATGTTTGAAGTAGTTCGGTTAATTGTTTGATAATTGCCCAACCCGTAGTAGGGAAAGACATGCACAACACCTTGTGAAGCAAGGTTGTCATGAAACAACTCTAAAGAAGGTTGTTGCCTAACCGCACACTCTAACATTTTCCAAGTTGAGTTCCACCTAGTTGGAACATCCCAATTCGGACCCAAATAGAGCGAATTCGTTTCGTGACAAAAATCGCGATAGTCGGTTGCTCGTTTCTTTCCACTATGAAAAACATCCTTTAACATTTGTCTAAAATCATCTTTAACTTTCCCAATCCCCTCATGGGTTAACCCATCTTGCACAACCAAGTTAATGATATGTGCGACACAACGAGTATGAAAAAAGATACCTTGACAAATCGGTACATATTTTAGTCTTAATTTTGAAACCGCACTTGTGTTGTTCGAAGCGTTATCAAAAGAAATTGAAAATATTTTGCTTTCAAGTTTATAAAATTGAATAACACTATCCAAAATAGCAAACAAGTGATCACCGTCATGAGGATAGTCGAATTTTTCGAAAGAAATGGTTCTTTTCATCATTTGCCAAGAATCGGGGTTAATCCAATGTGCGGTTACGCAAAGGTAAGAATCGGGTAAACCATGCGGAGCCGACCAAACATCGGTAGTTAAGTTAACTCCGGTATTTAAATTTTCAAAACCAAAAACTAATTGTTTTTTTGCTTGTCTCCATCTTTTAACACAATCATTTCTAAGAGTTGTACGACTTACGTGACGATATCGTGGTTGAAGTGTTTCTTGAATCAAGGCCGTCAAGCGCGGGTTGTCGAAGTGGTCAAATGGTAAACTTTCTTGAATCACAAAGTTAGCCATTCGTTCACGAACCATCTCCGGATCAAAATTCCACAAGCCTCCATCGACCCCAACTTGAGTTTGATCACTACTTGGGTTATTCTTGTTCTTCTTGCAATAAATTTCCACATGGTTTTTAAGATTCGAGTTCGAATCTCCTTTCGTAAGCAAACCGCAATAATGACACCGAGCCTTTTGCAAACCATTTTTCAACTCAACCAAGTCGAAATGCGACCCGAACAAATGCGGAGCCCTCTTTGTTGGAACAATCTTCACAATCGAGTACGCGTCGTCGCCACTACCACTACCAACATTGAACGTAGCGTTGCTTTGAGCACTTGAAGAGGCCATTTTTTGAGTGAATGAGTAGTGGAATGAGTGGTAATCTTTGTTAATTTAAGAGTTTTTTTTAGAGATTGAGAAGTGGGGTAATGTTTAGAACACATCAAGGGGTATATATACCAATTTTTAGGCTCAAACACCCCCCAAACGGTCAAAAAACGGCTAGTATGACCGTTTACAACGGACTATAAAACGGCTAGATTTTTGGTTCAAGAAATGTGAACAAACCGGTTTCAAACCGGTTTGGGCCAAACCGGTTTGAAAACCGGTTTCTTCACAAATACCCCTAACCGATAGGAACCGGTTCGGTTTGACCGGTTTGGGAACCGACTTGGTCAAAACCGGTTTTGACCGGTTTGAGAACCGGTTTGGAGGCCCAAACCGGTTTGGGATTTGCACCTCTAATTCTGAGTTCTTACAAAGGCATTCTCACGGACCGAGAAATAAGCCCACGTAAAACAGATCCCTTGGCCCATTATCTCTACCATTTTACGATTTACCTCTCGCGACTGAACAAAACGGAAAACCCTCGCGAATCCCTAAGCTCTCGCCGGTCTTCTCAGATACACCGCCGGCGCGTCTCTCCGGCAAGTCTCGGCTTCTTCTACGGAGAGTCTCGTCGAATTAACTCGGTGTACGGCCGTTTCCTGCGTTCTACACGGCGTCGAGTACTGATTTCAGCGACCGGAGGTAACTAACTTGCTTTTTTCTAGTTTGATTTTCGAATCGTTTGCAGTAAATGTTAATAGCTAGTTGAAGTGTTAGTTGAGTTCTGAAACTTATTTGAACATAATATAGTTTCTGAAATTTTGAAAAGTTTGAAAATGCTACGATGTTAATTAGGTTAGGGTATATCGACTGATCGAATCGAATTAGTTCATTATTGTTGATTTCTATTGGATTAATTGAACTGATATCTTAGAGGCGTTCATGTAAATGTAATCATGTTGTTTCTTATGTTTTAACTACTTGAGTAACTTTGTTTGTGTTATGGAGTGCTTGATTTTGTTGCTGGAACAATTCGATCACTTAATTACAGAAACTTAAGCGAAAACTCACATGCAATCTCAACAAAGGTTTTTGCAGATTTTGGGATAGCTGGGGTGTGAAAAAATGGTGGAAGCTCTTGATCTGTTTTTGAAGATTGGATTAGATAAACGCACAGCGGAAAATACCATCGCCAACAATAAAGTCACATCCAATCTTATCGCCGTGATTATTGAGGTAAATTCCATATTAAAACTAATATGATTGCATGCAATTGATTCTAAACTTCAGTTCATAGTTGCATGGGGGAGCTTAATTAGAGGACTTTTGTATATCTGTTTATATAATCTAACAGGCATGAATAGTTAAAGTAGTGTCACTGGATTACATACACCTTGCATTTGCTATACAAAAGGGCAGAGCAGTTAGAAGAATCAGTTCACTTGTTTGATCTTAAGTAGCCGTGTTTTAGTCATTTTCTGCATGTCACGGTCCTAAAAAACGACACTGGCAAGACACACAAGCACAACACAAAAACCAAACTAGTGTAATATCCTTACATTTCTTGGGTATTATATGAAATGAAATCTTGGTTTGTTGTTCTTTTAAACATCTCTAGCTTTTATGAAGACATGTTTAAAAAAACTCAGATTTTAGTGTTCAGATAATTTTTATTTCCTCTTTAGTTTCTAGAGTTTTGTTATAGGATACCTGATTACATAATCTGAAAAGCGCGCACTGCAAATTAATAAAAGCCATTTTCAACAAATATGCAGTTTTGCATAATGTTCTTGTTTTTTTAATTTTTATTTTCCATCTCCTTCTTTTAATTGAATGTAAAATTACATGAGAGGAGAACAGAGTATGAGGAATGATGTCAAACAGATAAGGGCCTAGGGGTAGTAGTCATTTACTTTTAGTTTTCATTTTCTAAAGTAATAAAATATGTGTATTTAATATAAACTGATCATCATTTTTTAAGAGTTTAGCAAAGTCAAATGCCATTTTCAACAGCTTAGATGCCACATTGTCAATTTTAATCTCTGCTCTTTCAGCGGTATACACGCACCACATTATCTTTACATATATAATGATACATCTGCAGGCAAATGTCACTGATGGATGTGAACGGTCTACCGGCAATCTTCTTTATACGGTTGCTACAAAGTTCCCTGCCAATGCTCTTTTGCATCGTCCCAAGTTGCTGGAATACATAGTTTCTTCTAAGGTTTGACTTTATATGACTTAAGAAATACATGTTTAGTTTAAAGTGTATTTGCATAATTAAAATGCATTTACTCTTGCTTATTTATTACAGATAAAGACTCCTGCCCAAGTAGAAGCTGCATTTGCATTTCTTACTATCACTGGCTCAGAAGATCTTGATATCAACAAATTTGAAGAAGCTTGTGGAGTTGGTATTTTTGAATTTTAGTATTTACTTTATGGATCTTTATTGTTAACTGCTATTAAGTATTAAACTTTAATCTTTATCTTGTACAGGTGTTGAGGTGTCGGCTGAAGAAATAGAACGCACTGTTTATGATATGTTTGAAGAAAAGAAGAGTGCAATTTTGGAGCAACGCTACCGAACAAATGGTGAGTTTTGATTATATGATCTCTATAAAGCTAATGTTGTTTTATGTGGAAACGTGGATCTAACGTGTCATTTGATAATTGGCTTAAGTTGGTGATTTATTTGCTCATGTCCGAAAGAAGCAGCCTTGGGCTGATCCAAAAATTGTTAAGGTATCATCCAATTTTATTTTTTTATTTATTTATTTTGTGGGTGTGTGCTGGCCAGGGGGGGGGGGTGTGGTCACATAAAGGAAGGGGGTAAGATACGACGCACATTGTCCTGATTCTAGCAACACATTGCCAAAATTACCAGGCATAGTTAATGGTAGTAATAAATATCATTTGACCTTACCAGTTTTTTTTTATAATAATATTTGTTAGTTAAATGATGGTAAAACAAAACTTTAAACTAATAATTTCCATAGAAAAGGCAAATAACCTTGCATTGTGTCTTGCTATTTCATTCAATAAGCCTTTTAAACTTTATTTGATTACAAAATGGTTAATGAATATATGTCATTCTTGTGTCTTTCACCAGCAATTGATAGATTCAAAGATATACGAATTACTTGGCGAAAAAACTGCAGCAGATAATGAGAAGCCTGTAAAAAAGAAGAAAGAAAAAGTTATTAAAGTAGAAGAAGTTAAAACTACCATTGAAGAAGAAATCAATCCTTATTCAATATTCCCTGCACCAGAGGAGAATTATAAGGTTGTATTAACATTTTTTCTACTTCCTCCTTAATAAAAAATAATTTATCATGTTTTAATTTGTATATCCCTGTTTTACAGGTTCATACAGAAGTATTTTTCAGTGATAGACCTGTGCTTAGAGCTTGTAATTCAAAAGAAACATTGGAAAAACATCTCAAGAGAACAGGTGGGAAAGTTTTGACCCGTTTTCCACCAGAACCAAATGGATATCTGCATATAGGTCATGCAAAGGTAAGATGTCATTTTTCAAAAACTTTTGCAAAGGTTTGTTTTAAATGGATACTGTCTTCTCATATTACTGCTTTACTTCAGGCTATGTTTGTTGACTTTGGTCTTGCAAAAGAAAGAGGTGGTGGCTGCTATTTGCGGTAGGACCACTTTTAGAATGTCTTTGTTTCCAGTATTATAAATTAAGTATTGTAAAAGGGAAATTTTTTATGTTGTAAATTTCATTAGTTCACGACTTCATGTGCTATTCCAATAGGGCATCTTTTTATTTTTTTTAAATAAAGCTAATTTTAAATTTTATAGTAGTTTTGCGTTCTAATCGTTTAGTTGTTACTTCATGCTTTTCCCATCAAAGGTAAGAAATGGGAGATAGGTTCTTTGTGTGTACACTAAATATAAACTAGTCTAAACTCTAAAAATAGTTCATGATTTCATGTGTTATTCCAATAGGGCATCTTTTTTATTGTTTTTTTAACTAAAGCTAAGTTTTATTTCTTATAATACCGTTTAGCTGCTAATTCATGATTTTTCCATTAAAGGAGAAATGGGAGATAGGTTCTTTGTGTGTACACTAAAGATAAACTAGTCAAAACACTAAAATTAAAATGAAGAATAGGAGATAAACCTTACTATTTATCTAAATATGTTTGCCCTTGGTTTAGAATAGATGACTTCTTTTTTTTGTATACAAACCTAAAACTAATCTTCTATTTTTCTGGAGAAAACGTGTGAACTCATACAAAGAGTTAGCAAAGCCTTATAAAAAGAAAGTAGAAGTATTTTTTAAAAAGCCCAAAAAACTTTTTGATGAAATTACGAAATATTTAGTTTCTAAATTTGATTTGAACTTATGCAGTCGAGATGTATAACTTGTAGGTTTGATGATACTAATCCTGAAGCAGAGAAAAAAGAATATATAGATCATATTGAAGAAATTGTGAGTTGGATGGGGTGGAAACCTTTTAAGGTATAATAACTATGTAACTGTGAATGAAATCAAGACCTGTTTATTGATGATCCACAACTTTTAATTTAATAAAGTTATATATTTGCAGATCACATACACCAGTGATTATTTTCAAGAGCTATATGATTTAGCAGTTGAGCTCATACGCAGGGGTCATGCTTATGTTGATCACCAGGTTTTTTTATTACCGCATTTCGTCTCAATGTACAACAAACGCATAACCTGATGATTAATTTGATTATTTAATTATTTTTCTCATGTAGACTGGTGATGAAATAAAAAAATACAGAGAGGAAAAGAGGAACAGCCCATGGAGAGACAGGCCAATTGCAGAATCACTTAAACTTTTTAATGATATGAAAAATGGCTTGATTGAAGAAGGAAAGGCTACACTTAGAATGAAACAGGATATGCAAAGTGATAATTTCAATATGTATGACCTCATTGCATATCGAATTAAGGTAAAGTAGTTTTAGTATTCCATTATATACGCATATTTACACATATATTATAGGGCTTTGTACATAAAATAGCAAGATGCTATGTGTCGGTTCTTCTCTAGCAACCAACTATGAATGTTCTCTAAATTAGCAACAGACTTTGAGTATTTTATAAAATAGCAAAGACATTAGTATTACAGTATTACTAACTGTTTCTAAAAACTTAAAAAAAGGAAATGTACAAAAAATTCAAAACAGAAAAAGACCAATGCCCTGCTAAAGGAAATATACTATTCTTATATTTGCAAAAAAAAAAAACTAAAAATTTGTTGCTTGTTTTATAAAATTTTGTTAGTTTGTTACTAGAGATAGGAATTGTAGCACAGTATCTTGCTAGTTTATGAAACAATATTATTTCGTTTTTACTTGATATATTTTGCGACTCTTTCTGCAGTTCACTCCTCATCCACATGCTGGGGACAAGTGGTGTGTCTACCCGAGTTATGATTATGCACACTGCATTGTCGATTCTCTTGAAGATATCACGCATTCCGTAAGTTTATCATGACCCATATCTACTTATTTACTTGGTTATTTACTCTTATATTTTAATTTGTTTTTGTAGCTCTGCACACTTGAATTTGAAACAAGACGTGCTTCATATTACTGGTTATTGGATGCACTAAGCCTTTACCAGCCCTATGTGTGGGAATACTCACGCTTGAATATCACCAACACTGTTATGTCAAAGCGTAAGGTAAGTTATATGTTTTTTAAAATCTTAAAATGACAGTATAAACAGGTAATTCACAACTAGTATGTAATTACATAAAATAGCATCCAAGTTCTTTTCTTTTTGGTGAAAAAATAGCATTACCTGGGTATCTTAGTTTTGCTATTTATTGTTGTTAAACACGCCAATTTGGCCTTTTATCTGCTCTATCTTTTTCTGTGTTTTTTTTTAACTTCTACTTAAATAACAAACACTTGCTACTAAAACAGAAATACCTCAGAGAAAGAAAGAAAGATGGTAATCTGGTAAAATGTAGCTAACTTTTGTGAAAATATTGAAGTTGGTCGTCATTTCTGGTAGTTTTTGTGTTTGTTGCTTGAATTAGTATCAGTATCTTTGCTACTTTATGCAACTAGACCTAAAATATAAGTATTTTTCCACTCAATGGTTATTGATGATTACTTTGTAGTTAAATCGGCTTGTTACTGAGAATTACGTGGATGGATGGGATGATCCACGTTTGATGACATTAGCAGGATTGAGGCGTAGGGGTGTTACATCATCAGCAATAAATGCTTTTGTTAGAGGAATCGGAATTACTAGAAGGTTTTTGTAGTTTGTTATTTGTGATTTATTTTTAAATAAATATTTATTCATATGATTCATTTGGTCTGCAGTGATGGTAGCACGATACGTTTGGAACTTCTTGAATATCATGTACGGGAAGAACTAAATAAAACAGCTTCTCGTGCTATGGTTGTACTACATCCACTGAAGGTGTGCATATTTAATATAGTAACTATGATTATTAAAAAAAATTTAATTATTCTGCTATTACTAATTTTTAGGCTTTATTATGGCTATTGTAGGTTGTTATTACTAATCTTGAACCGAGTTCAGTAATAGACCTTGATGCAAAGAAATGGCCAGATGCCCCAAATGATGACGCGTCTTCTTATTACAAGGTGGGTCTTTTTTTCTTTTCCTTTTTTTTATATGTGTTATATAAATACTCTCTATAGAAAAAGAAAAAACGAGCTGCTATATTGGTGGTTAGGTGAAGTGTTATTGTTTTCAAAAAAATTGAAATTTTGTTGTTATTCTGATTTTGTTAGTTGGTTCCTAGATTTCGGAATTGGTGATGGTATCTTTCTATTTTATGTAAAAACACCTTGTATTAAATGCTTGGTTTTAAAAAGTGCAAGGGGTCCCGTGGTGTTTTGGTCCCAAAAGTCGATGTGTGTGAGCCGTGAACTGAAGGCTGCATCTCTTTCATCTCTTTTACTCACAAGCCTTTTTATCAAGTAATCCTGGCGTGTATCTTTTAAGAGCAAGAAGATAAAATAGAGAAAGGGACTGGATCTTTTGGAAATCATTTCATTTTATATCCTCAATTGCTACTGCTACTGGCTTTATGTAATCCAAAACAACATACAAAAAGAAAATTGCTAGATAGTTAGATTACTACCGCTAATTGACACTAACCCACTATACCTAGGAATTGAGATGTAACTACCACAACATCCATAAATAAACCAATAGAAATGCATAAAGGAGAAAGTGGATTATGAATGGAGACGTGAGGGGCGGGGTGCATCGCTACATGGAGTTGGAACAATGGGAAGCTTAAGGGCACATATCAGATATTTGTCATCTCTTCACCCCTTTGGTCGCTTTTACAGATTAGCCTCCTACAGTCTCTATTTTTTTAACAATTCCTCGCACGCCTCAGGCACGCTTTTTAAAATCAAGGTTATATGATGGCGAGTACTTATAATTATAATTCTTTTTTTTTTCTCAGGTCCCATTTTCGAATGTAGTGTATATAGAGCAATCTGATTTTAGAATGAAAGATTCAAAAGACTACTATGGACTTGCTCCTGGAAAGACTGTCCTGCTCAGGTGCATGATTAATTCTTATATAATTAATTCTTTTAATTATTAATATATTGTTTATGTTTATTAATGCTAATCGTCTCTATGCAGATATGCATTTCCTATCAAGTGTACTGAAGTGGTGCTTTCTGATGACAAGAAGACTGTTGTCGAAATACATGCTGAGTATGACCCTTTCAAGAAGACAAAACCTAAGGCAAGTCATAACTGTATATTTTGACCAGTTTTTTGAACGTCTGGACTGGTAATTGGTTATAAAATATTATCAATAAAAAAAACTTCGGTATGCAGGGTGTTCTTCATTGGGTTGCGGAGCCTTCTCCAGGGGTTGACCCGTTGAAGGTGGAAGTCAGGCTGTTTGATAAACTGTTTCTTTCTGAGGTTGGTGATTTTTAATACGTGGCATCTTTATATATATTAAAACAAAATAATCATGACACTGGCATTTCCTAAAATCAAATACGTCATATACTTCCAGATTCGCCAACTAAGGGTGTTTTAGTCCTGAAAGATCCCATTTTGATAGCATATGGTCTGTGTTTTATTCATATAATTAACTAATTACTGGAACACATGTAAATAACAGACTAGAGGGATGTTCAATAAAGAATCAATTTTAAACAAAGAACCACGTAATCACTCGTATCTATTGCTTTAAATTTGATACATAGGGTGAATATGAAACTGCCTTTTTCTCTGTCTCCCACTACTTTTAATTATCTTTCCCTGCATCACATACAATTGCATTAAGTGGTTTTTACTGTTTTCTACTTAAGATTGATTCTTTATTGAATGTGGATTTAATATACTATTTTTCAACTTTGAGATTTTGTTGCTTATTATACACATTATTTTTCATGTTTATTTCATTAACATATGCAACCCTAATCTATATAAGCAAATTGAACCCCAGTTTAAACTAACTCACATATATTTTTTTAATTGAGCATTTTACTACTTAATAACTGTGACATGTTTTATCACTAATTGCTACTCTTTATTTAGTCTCCGTGTAAGAGTCAGGTAAATAAGCTATATGATTCTAAATAACACTGTTGATTATACTAATCATATTTGTTTATATCGGAATCAGAATCCAGGAGAACTTGATAACTGGCTTGATGATCTAAACCCCGAGTCTAAAGTGATAATACCCTGCGCCTACGCCGTACCGCCACTCCAATTTGCAGAAGTAGACGATAAATTTCAGTTCGAAAGGCTTGGTAAATCTCGTAACCTTCACATTGCTGTTTAATGCACTTTTTATTGTTTGCAAATTTTGTTTTTGAAATAGGAAGTTCTTTATCTCAGGATATTTTGTGGCTGACAAGGATTCGACACCCGAAAAGCTCATTTTCAACAGGACTGTTACGTTACGAGACAACTATGGAAAAGCCTCCAAGTAGATGAATAGTATGGTATGTTTGTTTTCCAGGGTAAACCATTGGTAATTTCCTATATGTGCATTTCTGTCGGGATATTCAAGGTTTTTGACTTAGTTTGAACATGTTTGTGCCAGTTTTGTTTCATACAATCATACCCTAAAAATGTTCAGATAAACTAGTTGATCCATTTATTTTTGTAGTTTTTAAGGATACTTTTGTATGGTGCTTGTGACAAAACCTGAAGTAGTTGTTTATCACTTAAAAACCAAAATAAAATAATAAGGGCAAGTTACCAAAGGATTTGTGATCTAGTGATACTAAAGTTTGTAGGAAAAATGTTCTTTGCACACAGGCGGAACTAGATTTTTTTTTAAGTGATAAAACACGTATATTTTTTTAAGGGGTGGCATGGGCCACCTGTGGACCGAAGCTAGTTTCGCCCTTGATTCTTTGCCTCTTGGACCAAAGCTAGTTTCGCCCTTGATTCTTCGCCTCTTGATCAAAGCTAGTTTCGCCCTTGATTCTTCACCTCCTTGGAGGTTGGAGGGTTGAAAGCCTATGTTGAATAAAAGATTAGATTTAGGAGTAGGATTAAAAGGTGTTTGAGATATCTGTTTAAAAGGAAAAAGTTGGTTTCTATTTACGCCTATGCAATGCTATTATAACCTCCTTATATTAACCAAATAACAAAATCAAACTTGCTAATTTATGAAACAGAAGATGATTAGAACGAATAGATGAAGAAGTTTCGTAATGAAAGAAAACACTAAGGTGGCGTTTGGTTCACAGAATGTAATGTAATTGGAATTGTAAAGTTTTCTTTTTAAAATTGTGCTTAAGTTGGGTAAGGAAGGAGTTTGGAATTCAATGAATTCCTCTAATCAATGGAATTTGAGGTCATGTAACTTTCCTTCGTTAAAATGAAGGATTTCTAAATTCCATTGAGTATAGGAATTCATTGTATTTCAAGCCCTTCCTTACCCAACTTAAGCACAACTTTAAAAGGAAAACATTACAATTCCAATTACATTACATTCCGTGAACCAAACGCCACCTAAAAGTAATTTATCTCATCATGACATAAGTATGTGCTGGGAAGATGGTGTGCTTCTACAATCAGGGTCTTCACTTCTCTCATTCTAAGAAGGTTTATTGGATTTTAATAATTCAAGTTATACCATATTGGCCGATAATAATTCTAATTACAAAATTGTCCCACAATAATTCGAATTATCAAGGTGTTGGAAATTATTGGACCTCCGTTAACTTTTTCCTAACCCCGTTAGTTCTTGTTGACGTGACATCCAGTGTATTTGTTTAAGCAAGTTATTAAAATAGAGGGGTCATTTTTGTAATTTCTTCAAAGTATTTATATCCTCACCAAATCCTTGTCAACCACCACCACTTTGCCCCTGCCTCACATCCGTCTCCTCCATCGCTTGTTCACCGGCCACCACCATGAGGAGAGCCGGCGAGCTCCGACAACATCTCCGGTGACCCTAGCGACCTCCGCCTCAAAATCGCAACCAGAATCTGCCCCTGGAGACTTTGAATTCAAACCAGAAACGAACGGGGATGAAATTATATCTTATCCCGTCTTCTTCCCCACTACGACAGTGTCTTGAGAGGACTTTGGCGACCCTTGTGTCGAATTTTAGACCTCCGATTGATAAGCTGAGAGTTTGATTCTTGTGTATTCTTTTAGGGTTTTCACTTTGTTAACCCTGGCGCCACCGTGACGTTCCAATCTCCCATAAACTTTAGATCTGATAGGGTTTCTAGGGTCGGCGATTGACCAGGGGGTAGTGGTGGTAGCGGGGTGGTTGTATCCAGAGGTGATGATGGCAGGCGATAGTAGTGACGAGGGTTGGTGGTGGCCGGAGGTGGTGGTGGCCGGAGGTGGTGGTGGCCAGGGTGTGGGGATGGCCGGAGGTGATGATTGTTGAAGAGAGAATACATATTTAGGTTTTCATTTAAAATGTTTACAAATATGTCCCTTTATTTTAAGAAATTACATAAACAGTCCCTCGTTTTTAATAACCTGATTAATAAAAGCCACATAGGATGCCATGTCAGCAGCCAACTCAGCAAGAACTAACGGGGTTAGGAAAAAGTTAACGGAGGTCCAATAATTTCCAACACCTTGATAATTCGGATTATTGTGGGGCAATTTCGTAATTGGGATTATTATCGGTCAATATGGTATAACTTGAATTATTAAAATCCAATAAACCTTCTAAGAAAACAATATTCTTATATACACCACTTCAAACTTAGTGTGTTGATCGGGTTTTGTCTTCATGTTTCGAGTTAAACAAATTGGCTTTTTGGGTTTTTTGTTTGGACTCTAACCATAACCCCACACTGATTAGCTCTGGGTTGTTTAGGTTTTGGGTAACGGGTTCGTTCAGAGCGGGTTATTTAGGTTTTGGGTTAAATACAAGATGTCATTAGGAAGATTTAAAGCATCTTCCATAGCTATGTATATGTTATATGACCTCATCGACATTGTTCAATATTTTAATTGTAAAAGCCTTAGATTAAACGTTTGTATAATTATATAGATTTTTAATTATATAAATAAAATCATTCATAGACTAGTCATTGTAGTCGAGATATTTTTCACAACGATTTGGTTCAGAGGCATTAATCATCTATTTCCATTGCATTTGTTTCTTTATCAAACAAATCTTCATGTGTTCTTAGGTACACTAAAACAAAGATTAACAAACAGATTTTCATGTGTCAACACTACGTTTAAAGTAGTTTAAAAGAGCTGTTTTTAGGTACACCAAAACAAAAGCAATAGGGTAATCTATTACCAACCCAAGGGGCGGATCTAGGAAAAAAAATTAGAGGTAGCGGGGACTAACGGGATTCGGGGGCAGCGGCCCCGAATTTTTTTTTAAGGTAATTAATGGGCTTTTGATCATATTTTCAAGGGGCTTTTGATCATATTTTTAGATAAAAACCATAAAATTTCTTCCAAGGGTCGCGAAAAATTTGTTTCAAGGGTCGCGAAAAACCGAAAACCTATAAAAAATAAAAAAAAATTGCACGTAAGGGTAAAAGTTCAGGGGTAGCGCCCTCTTACTATGTCCGCCCGTGACCAACCCATTTGTATAATTCAGGTTCAGTTGGGTTGAGGCCAGGTTCGATAACCGGGAAAAAAAAAACGACACCCCTACTTCTACTTTAAAATTCTATTCCCCTATTACCTGCTCTTTGATGTAATCTCTCAATCTTGTAGCTTTACAAAGTTGAATTATTTTCAACTATGAAAAGATGAAAATTCACAGGACCCTACCAATAGCCTACTAAATGATACGACAACCATACATGTCGATAGACGAGTGACGAAAAAGAAATCAAAAACAGGATCACGAATTAACCCCAAAACTTTAAAGTCTTTTTAGACCTGAAATAACTTCCAGTCACATTTATAAGTAGTCATAAAAGAAAATAGTGTATAAGTCTTTGATATCTCATCATCATAGTCTTGACTAGCAGAAACATAACGGTATCGGATTCAGGAACATTAGCTTACGGGCTGCTGATGGTTTCCATATCCGTTCGATCCGTAACCCGCTGCTGCAGCTTCACCGCCATACATGCCTGAATCCTGATTCTGATACCCGTACCCATACCCTCCACCTCCGTACCCTTGCTTCCCCTGGTAGCTTCCGTTTGAATCCATCCGCTGCCAAACAAATTTCAAACATCACAAGTCAGTCAGAAATACACCGTTTCAAATACGCAAGAACTAACGTAAACCGCTCTAGTGCAACAGATATATATATATATTAATATCACGAGTCAGTAGTAGATAAATCTGTACTAAATAGAAACAAGGTAAAATTCGTTAATGCATTGACCCAGAGTGATTACAATGTTGTCCCACAAGGAGTTTCAATGCTTAAAATTGTTTCCCTTCAGCCTACTTCCTTGTTTAAAAATAGGCGTACTCGACATGAGCGGATTTACTTAGTATCCAATGGGTTCACGAGAATCCAATGGATTTCGAAATTTTAGTAGAAATATATATAAAAAATTAGAAGTGAATCCTCACATAAATTAGGAGTGAATACAAGTAACAAAAATTCTTCTAGTTTAGCTGGTTAACTTCCTTACTTATATCTCGGAGGTACCGAGTTCCATCCTCCCTTCCCGTTTTTCTAACATTTTCTTTTAATTTGTCTATTGGTGATTGAATAAAAAAACGTCCGTCGTTGGGATTTGAACCCGCGTCTCTCGGGTGAACTTACTATCTAACCAACTAGCAACTAGACTACAAGTGATTGTTGTGAACATGTTTTGGTTATCTTTATACAAGTGTGACTATAATAAAGAGTAAACACAAAATAATTAGTAATAAACAAAAAACAATGGTTTGGTTATACGTGTTAGAAGTAATAATCATTTATTAAACGAACACCTTATCGAAGGATAAGAAGATGTCAATAAGATTAGAAAACACACCTGAACCGAACCGACTAAACCGAAAAGTGACATTTAGTTGATAGAATTCCAACCACCGAAAAAAGTGAACCCACATAAAAAAAATCATGGATCCGCCCCTGGCACTAGATTGCCATTATTCCACCCAAAATCTGGCCCGTAATATATAAATATGACTTTTTGTGATTTACAAGATACATATGATATTATAATTAGAAGGAAACATTTAAAAATTTCTACTTTTAAAAGATATGTGGAAAATTAATCCTTGATACAAAATAGCAATACGGTTTTGAGAGGCATACTGACTCTCTGAATGATGCTTCCTCTCCTTACCCTTATACTTCTCTAACCCTTTCTAAGCAAACAAACGTACCCGCCAAAATGGCACTCGAATAATAGGTTCTAGAGGGAGGGTAAAATGATGGCAAAATACAAATAAAAAATGCATACCTGTCTGCCAGCTGGAGTTTTACCCCATGATATACGAACGGTCTGCTTGCCAATTACGGTGCCATGCATGTTTTGAATCGCATCCTCGGCGCTGCTTCTATATAACCAAAAAAGAATATACAAAAAGTGAGTTTTGTTATGTTTTAGCAAAACCAACATTATCAAATATAACATTTGTTTTTTGTTTAACTTCAAATAAAACCATTTTTAAGACAGATGGTACAATTCAAGTTTACCTGTTTGCAAATCTAACAAAACCGCATCCTTTTCCTACGGGAATTTTAATCGACAAAATCTCGCCACACTGAATAAAAGTTTGCCTCAAGTCTTCATCATTGACTTCTGAGTCAAGGCCACCCACAAAGATCTACGAAAAATAAACAAAAAAATTATCAAATTTGAAACAGATGCTTCTTATTGTTTGAAAAAGAAACCAGCAACTCACTGTTGTATTCGAAGAATCTTCATCAGATTGGGAGTTTTGAGACATGGCACCAAATTGACCATTTCCACCAGCTAATATCACAGCTAAAAATATAGAATAAAAAGCAATTACACACATGATTTTATAGCACCCGCAGGCTGCAAGTTACTATTTGGTGATTTTAAACCACCTGCATTACTTCATATATATAGAAACGAATATTTATAGGTCCGAAAAAATTCACCACAAATGTATTTCGTTGAATAATTTTTTTTTTTTAACATATTACATTGGAACTCAAATATTACACTAATTGAACATTACAATCAAAATGGAATAAATAAAAGAACAAATTACTAGAAGAAGAAAATATTTACATCAGAAAAAATAAGAACTTCCTACATATTCTGTATTTAGTTAGCAAACTATAAAACAAATTACTTTGCAACAGTCTAACTCATGGTTGTCAAAGGCACATAACATAAATATACCATTTTTTTTACGGTTTTAGGCTTGTTTAGAGCTAGTTTAGGCTGGTTCTAGGCCTTCTAGGCCATTTCTAACGATTTAAAACAGTTTGGCCAGGAAAGTGTTTTGCTAGCGCCTTTGACAACTAAGATTAAACAAAATAACTTCTCTATATTTATATTATACAAGATTAAAATTTATAGTATTTCATAGAAGTTAGTGAATTTGGGTGCACCCATTGCCTCCCTCCTATATTCCCTTCCACTTCTAATGCTCTAATTAAGAAAGAAATAAAAAAAAGGGACAAGTAAGTAAAAGACCTTGTGATGAAAATTGCTGTTGACCATATTGTTGTTGATTAGATGGTTTCTTAGGTGTGGCAACACCAATCCGCATGGGCCTGCTCGAACAATATTGACCGTTCATTTCATTCATAGCCCTTGATCTCTCATTTTCATCATTAAACCTAACAAATCCATAACCTTTTGAACACATAGTATTTGTATCCACAACAACTTTTGCACCTTTAACTGATGGATATCGACTAGCAAAAGTTTCGAGCAAAACTGAATCGGTCACATCTGGCGCCAAATCACCGACAAATATAGATAAATCCGAAGGGTTGTCACCGCGTTTTTCCCCTGTGCTAAAACTCGCCCAATTTAACCGAAAAACTTGATCGGTGTTCGGCATTATGCTCCCGTTGTAGCTCTGAATGACTTTTTCAGCAGCTGAATGAGAAAGAAACTCAACGAATCCATAACGCTCCGATTGGCCAGTTTGTTTATTCCTTATGATCTTTATAGATTGAACCTGCACATTAAAGAGTGATACATTTTGGTTATATTAACTAACCCTCTCAAACAACTATAATAAATAGTATTATGAACAATGCAAGATTTTCTGAAGAATAAGCAAGTAAATCTTTATAGCTTGACCATATGAAATCCAACCCAAATGGTCAATATTGTCATACATGCCCTTTTACTAGGCAAACCTGACTTCTAGTTAGGTATTATTGATAAAAGTTGTACTTTACATTTCAAACTTGGTTTTAACAAAGCATGAGGTTCACCAATGCAATAAAGTACCGATATTTTATACAGATTTCTAGTATCACTTACCGAAAAGTTAAACAAAATAAGCTCTATATATCGTCTATGATATTATTAAGCTATATTCCCAACCTCCTAATGCACAGAACCTCGCTTACGCATTGTGCTCTTTTGAGTCGGGAGCCACCAACAGACTTAACTGTCAACTCAGACACACCCATCTAATCTACTACTAATTCTAAAAACCTACTCCGGGATCGAACCCTAGACCCATTGGCACCAATCTTACCACACCTACATACCATCATAATTCATGAGATCAACTTCATATATGAAAACAAGAACCTAAACCCGAACCTGGTTTATAATTCTTGATCCAAATCTTGTTCTTTTCTTAAATCCTTATCCAAATCTTGTCATTATTCTTAAATCCTTACCCGTTACACATAACAACATAACAAATTGACAGAACAAGCTCCGTATATCATCTAAGATATAAATAAGCTATATGCACAACCTCTACAAGAGACGCCCTAGCATTCCGCTCTTTCGAGTCAGATGCAACCAACCGACTTAATGGTCAACTCAGCCACACCCATCAAATCTACTCCTAGTTCTAAAAAAAAAGAACCTACTCCAATACTCGAACCGCCTAGACCCATTGGCACCAATCTTACCGCATATATAAAAACAAGAACCTGAACCTGAACCCGAACCCGAACCCGATTTATGATTCTTGATCCAAATCTTGTTCTTTTACTTAAACCCCTTATCCAAAAGCTTTCCTTTTTCTTAAATCCTTATCCAAATCTTGTTCTTTCTCTTTAATCCTTATCCAAATCTTGTTCTTTTACTTAAATCCTTACCATAATCTTGTTCTTTTATTAAACCCTTATCCAAATCCTGTTCCTTTTCTTGAATCCTTATCCATTACACATAACAACAAACAAACAAACAAACAAACAAGCAAACAAGCAAACAACACAACAAATCCACCGAACACCAATAACCCAAAAACATCAAAAAAACAAAAACAAGAAACAAGAAAACCCACCTCTCCGATCTGAGAAAAACAAGATTGGAGATAAGTCTCATCCATCCAGTGCTGCAGATCACCCACCCAGATCGTCTTATTATCCTCACTCGAACTCTGAATCTGATTATTCCCCCCACTTTGATGCTGCTGCTGATTCTGATACTGCTGCTGCTGGTAAT
The DNA here is from genome assembly GCA_039602395.1 of Deinandra increscens subsp. villosa. Lineage (NCBI taxonomy): Eukaryota > Viridiplantae > Streptophyta > Magnoliopsida > Asterales > Asteraceae > Deinandra > Deinandra increscens. Next base: position 41,490,082 of record JBCNJP010000024.1, read on the forward strand.
GATACGGCAAGTATTGCGGCGGCGGCTGCTGGTACATCATCGCCGCCGGGTGGTGCATACCCATGGAGGCGGCGGCGGCGGCGGCGGGGTACTGCTGCATCGCTAACCATTGTTGTTGCTGGTATTGCTGCATCGCCAGCCATTGTTGTTGCTGTTGTTGCTGCTGTTGGGTTAGATCGGCGGCGGGGGTGTTGGGGGCGGCGGCGGTGGCGGCGGCGGTGGGTTGCTGCATGATTTGAGGGGGTTGAGGTTGTTTGGGGAGGGATTGCGGCGGAGAGAGGATGAGAGGTGGCGTAGGAGAGAGAGGGAAAAAAAAGGAGTGGTCAAATAAGGGCTTACCAAAGATTTAAACGGTGCTGCATTACCATTACGTATCTAAAGTTTTTATTAATATTTATTTCTTTTTATATTTTTATTGTTTTTTAGGCACGTAGACTAGACGAAGGGAATGAACATGAATATGAATATGAATACGAACACGAATATGATTATGTTTGTTTTTGTTTATTTAACTTTAAGTAAATACGAAGACACATATTAGCCGAATAATTACATAAGACTGCTCGTA
>JBCNJP010000024.1:41491149-41524360 GCA_039602395.1 Deinandra increscens subsp. villosa
ACACACCAACCAACTAAGTGATAATTAGGTTGATTTCCATTTTTTCGTTTAATAGTTTGTGATTAACCTCTATATAAACACAATGTTCCCAAACCTCACAAATCGCCAACACAAGCTAATTCTCATTACATATATTTCACCCCTTCTTTTTTATTTCACAAGCCTTAAAGTAAAGTAAAATGGCTTTGATGTATACGCGGTTGCTAGTTTTAATAACCGTAAGTGTTACACTATTTGGAGTTGGATCAAGCAATGCAAACTACCAGAAGGGGCCTCAAAATTGGAGATTTGATTTCAACTATACCGGCGAGCCATTTAGACACCCAAAACCTATTCAGAGTTCGAGAAGAATCATTGTTGGTGGATCTAATAATTGGCGTTTTGGTTTCAATTACACTGAATGGGCTATGAAAAATGCTCCGTTCTTTTTCAATGATACTCTAGGTATGTACCTCTACCGTACGCACATCATGCACATATTTCGATCAAAGTTTCTTTTTTATTTTATTTGAATCGTGAGAATTATAAGTCTCAATTAACTTATAACTTACAAATATAATGATCCTATAATTGCTAAAAACGTATTATTGTTCAAGATTTACAAGTCAAATTGATGGTGTTGCAGTGTTCAAATTTGATCCACCAAACGATACGAACATACATCCACATAGTGTTTATTTACTACCAAATCTATGGAGCTTTTTGAGGTGTGACTTAAGATGGGCAAAACGTGTGGCAAACACGTCACATGGTGGAGGAGAAGGGTTTGAGTTTGTGCTCAACAAATGGAAGCCATATTACTTTGCTTGTGGAGAAAGCAACGGTTTTCACTGTCAATCTGGAATGAAGTTTTTTGTGATGCCAACATTTCGTTGGTACTAAATCTTTTGAAGTCATAGCTGAAATAGTTGAAGAACGATGAATAAATTGTTTATATTTTCGATGTAACATGATTTTGTTATAATTTTTGTTTTTGTATTGCTTTAATGATATAACATGTAGTTATGTCTGTAAACTAGTTGGCGAAACCCTATTGTTGTAACGATGTATTCAAATTTGTAATAGTTTGTTTCAATACAATAAAAATTCACGTTGAAACGCTACATAAAAATTTGTAGATGCACTCATATTTTTATAATAAGAGAAACATAATTTGTTTGACAAAAAATTTGTTGATTAACTTTTATTATTCGTACAACTAACATATATTTCATTGTTTGTGTAATAAATCGAGATAAAAAGTTGACACATAGTGAAATAGAAATCGAACAAAAATTATTACTGAAACTGAATTAAGAAAGCAATTACAAATTTGAGATTAATCTAACCTAATCGAGAGGAACATATTTAAGCTAAATACGTCTAACAAACTTAACAGACATTTAAAACGAGTTTAGAATAAACTTACATAACTAGTCCCTCAACAAAGAGTGTTGTCATATTTGACCCTAAACTTTCGTTGACTATTGGTTGACCATCAGAATTGACATTTCAATAAATCTCACCTCAATTCAGTGGTTAAACACTATCACTTCTGTTCATATCAGTAAAACCCAGCACCTTAATTTCATGAAAAACAACATTAGCACCTAGCAACAAGGGATCAATGATCTGATAACTATGGTGTGTTGAAGATCACTCAATTAAGATCTATGGCAAAAAACCTGATCAGGAACTGACTTTAACTAATTCCAAGCATACTGGTACACTTAAGAAACTTAGTGCCAGGTAAAGCCTTTGTGAACACATCTGCAACATTATCCTTAGTTCTTATTTTATTCACAATTACCTCTTTAACACTAACAACTTCCCTGATAAAATGCAGCTTGACCTTTATATGCTTAGTTCTTTCATGGAACATACTATTCTTGGATAGTTGAACTGCCCCTTGATTATCATAGTTAACAACAGCTTATGCATTTTCAAATCCTAATTCTTGAATAAATCCCTTCAACCACAAAGTTTCCTTTATAGCTTCAGTTGGTGCAGCATATTCAGCCTCAGTGTTTGATAAAGTAACCACATTCTAAAGTGTTGCTATCCACTCACTGTGCAATTCAAAATTGAAAACAGTATCCAGTGACTGTTCTCCCTCTATCCAAATCTTTTGCATAACAGAGTCTACATAACCTTTCACCAAGAACTCTTGATTAGTGTAACACCCCGACCGATGGTGGAAACATTGAGGTGTCACGAAAAGAGTATAGAAACACAAGGATATAGAAAGGAATACTAAATTTTATTCATAACTTCAAACTTAACGTCTATTACAAGGCACCAGCTTAAATGATAACATAAATTCTAACTAGGTCCACAATCTCTTAGCTATAAATATGCTTGATTTTCCATAACCTGAAAAACACGCAAAAATGGTCAATTATCTACATATTTGGTGAGTCATAGATTTGAATAACAAAGCAATTAAAGTAAAACATTTGTTAGGGTTTGCAATGTCATACGTGTTAAAGAAATAAACCAATAACTGGCATGGAACGATCAAATAACAGAAGACAAATAAATAACATGAATGTTTGTTTGCGTGTTCAATTCCTCTCCCAAGGAATCTCAGCGTTGGGACCATATAGCACAAAAGATTGTCCGTGTGTTCAATTCCTCTCTAAGGAATCTCAGCGTTGGGACCCAATAGATACAAGTTTGTCCGCGTGTTCTATTCCTCTCAAAGGAATCTCAGTGTTGGAACCAAATAACATACAAGTTACACAATAGCATACAATGAATAGCATGACAAAGTATTCGTTTATATGTTATAACACGTATAGATACAAGTATTCAACAAAATTTGACTTTGCGTAGTGATAATTGAGTAATTGACTTTATAAATTTTCTTAACGAAGCATAATAAAATGTATGGGTTGCTTGAAAATAAAGTAACAATGGTGAGTTTAGTTTATGCGTGTTTTCCACCTCAAAATAGTTTGGAAAATATAGAGAAAAAAGGGTTATGAACTCACCTTAAGTAATTGATTGCTAGCTTGGAGAATTGAGAATGATTTGAGTTCAAGGATGTCCTAAACGAATAACGAATTTGGTTAATAACATGATTCCTAGATGTCTAGGGTTTCGGTGGACTTGATTATTTGGGGAAGATGATTATAACGTACCATCATGAAGCTTATAGATAATAAATATATAACTAGATAGATAAATGATTAAATAATTTACTAGCTAAATAAATAATTGATTATGACCCAAAACACAATGCCCAAACTTGGATTCATAGGTATCCAAAGTGTATTTTGAGAGTGAAAGTGGATGAGACATATACTTCTAGTTCATTATCTAAACTGTCTTTTGAAAGGAAAAATGACCTCCTTAAAATCAAGTGAACCATTTTTTCACCTCTAGCCTGCTTTAAACTATAAAATTTAGTAAACCATTAGAATAAATAATAATCAAAACAAAAAAGATCACTTAACTAAAAAAACCCAACAAAAGAATGAAGAACAAAAAAAAATATCAAAGAAGAAAACATGTAAGGCTCAGATTTTAGTTATTCATCAAATACTGGCAGGGGGCTCGGTGATGGCTGCTATAATGTCTACCGCCTCCAGCTCACCATAACCAGCGCTGCCAGAAACAGATCTATCTAAGAAATCATCATAGCCTCCACATAAAGAACAACAAAATGTAACCAATTGAGACCAGTGTTCTTGAAAAACTCAAGGTCAATAGTAAGCAACCATCCGAAAAGATAATGCCGGAGAAACCCAAGGAAAACGCAAACACTATCAAATGCCAGAAATATAAGCGACGTCATCGACAAAGAGACGCCCAAACCGGCCACCGTCACAAAGATCGGCAGCCGCAACGGCATCACCGACAGACAGAATCTAAAACCGGCCACCGTCATAAAGATCGGCGGCCGCGACAGCATACCGACAACGCACCTCAGAGGTTCGGATACGTTCTCTCTCTCTATTTTTGATTCACATCTGAATCTCAACCACCAAAATCCGACAAAGCGTCGCTACCTCAACGTCACGACAGCCTCGGCTCGTCGCCATGAACGGAGCTACGACGGTCGTTCGGTGAAGAGAGGAAATGCAACCTCAGTAGAGAGAGAGATAGGTTCTTCGAAGCTCCTGGAATTCCAAGTAGAGAGAGAAAGTAATATGAAACCATTGTTTCTATAAGGAAATCCATATATAAAACCTTACAAAGAGATAGCACATAGATTTTAGGCACACTAAATTAGGCACACCGGATATAGGCACACCGGATATAGATAAGAGAGAGAGAGAGCATACGTCACATGACACGTGTCAAATGCATATCGTGCCATTGCAATATGATCAGTAGAAACCGTGAGAACACGTCAGCAAACCAAAATGATATATTATAAATAAAATGACGATACATGTATTTCCTTATTCAATTATTTGATTTTCCAATTCATAGCTTTATATATGTTAGTTCTCATCTCATCTCATCTGCAACTATGCACATATTATTAAAGGAGAGTTGCATATATCCTCCTATTTTGAAGTAAAATTGCATATTTTTTTAAAATACAAGTTTTCAATGCATAATGTAAAAAGCTTTTTAAGCATGATTTGGGGAATATACAATTTCACAAGATTTAAGGGGAAAGTATGCAATTGATCGATGTGAATCTATGTTGAGTTATGAATCGGGATACTTTGAAAAAATCTATTTTGCACACATTACTCACCTAAGTCTTCTTATCTTTCAGTCTCACTCCTAATGTAGGGGAGAGTGTGGTCCAATATCTTTGGATAGTCTTTTGGTTAACTCTGAGATAGTCATAGTGTGTTCCTCAGATCTATTGCTCGCTTTCTGTTAATAGCCTCGTTGTGTGTCGAGCTCGAATATCCATTATTTGTTGTGTAGAATAGAAAGTTTTCCGAAGGCAAACAATACTCACTAAAGGTATTAAAGATGTGGTGGATTAGTCGCGGTACACCCTATATATACATCGGCAATGTCTTTAAGGTGCACTAGGAGCCAGACCGAAAACAGTGTGCGTGGGTATGTCTCTGATGGTTGGTTCGATCACAATTCATTTTCCTTGTCACTGTTCCTAACCTAACCCTTGGGGTCGGGTAAAGGTCTGGTGTCAATATAATTGATTCAGTTATCGAGAATATATTGTTATCCTCAGTGAAATATCTTATGTCGACTCTAAGTTGGTTTCAAATATCAAATGTGTTGGTTATCAGTAAAACTCTTTTAACTACCCCCCCCCCCCTTAATTTTTTAAAATCCTTGAGTTTCTTCTAATTTCGGGATAAAATTTCCTAAAGTAGGGGAGACTGTAACATTTGTGTTTTACCCGATTGAGAAATCCAACCCGTTTTGAAATTTCATGATTTACCGATTTGCAAATTATTAAGAACCAGAAGAATTTTGGGTATTTGTACCCAATTATTGTGTCTAAATGATTTATAACCGTTTTTCGAAATCAAATACTTAATTACAATCAATTGGAAACAGATTGGATGTCTCAAATTGAAAATAAAGCAATTTCCAGTTTTTTCGCGATTTCGGTACGCGATTCCTCGTTTACCGGGAATCTAGTGTTTGACCATCGTATGTCAAATTCAACATTTTTATGAGTTTAACAATCAGTTATCATGTCATGAGTCATCACACACTTGATCGAGTCGTGACTCGTTGGTGAATTGCCCAAAACCAAACGTACGTCAAAACCGACCAAAAACGTCTATTTTGACCTAATTTGTGCATACATTTGAGGTACCTAACGTATTTATAACCATTTTGAGTGGATTAAATGAGGTTAACATGTTGCAATCATTAAATGGGTGTTTTAGGAGAAAATGGGACTCGAAAACCTCGAAAAACAAAGAACCGAGCACGCAAAACAACAAATCGGGCAAACCTAGGTTTGGGGAAGCTCCAGGCGTATCGCCTGGAGCAACCCACTCCCCTAGGCGATACGCCTAAAGTGATTTTTACAGCAGATGTGATTTTTCAGCTATTTAAGCATCTTTAAGCCTCATTTCACCCATTTTCTCAAACCCTAATCTTCTCTAAACCCCCGAAACGGCTGGAACCATTACGGATCTCCTTCCTTGAAGTCTTGATGGCCAAGATTCATGCTTCTTGCTTTGGATCAAGTCCATTTTACCCCTTTCCGTATGTGATCTGATATTTATGTGTTTAACTCCTTAAATTTTTCTTCCTTCTCCATCAAGATCTAACTTTATGCTTGATTATGCTTAGATCTATGTTGCATGTGGTAGATCCATGGATTATATGTTCAAAGTTTGCATCTTTATGTTGATTTAGGTCTAGATCTATGATGTTTGATGGGCCATGCAAGATCCATGTATAGATTGGTATAAAGCTTGAGACTTTATGATGTATTAGGGCTAGATCTTCATGCTACAAGTTGATTATGTCTAGATCTATGAAATATATGCTAAAGGTTGAAACTTTATGATGAGATTAGGTTAAATCCATGATTTTGCATGTTGATATGGTGTAGATCTAGGGTTTTGGTTGCCAAATGATCTTCATGATTGGAATTGATGAGATCTTGGATATATATGTTATCTAGGGTTAGATCCATGGAATTGACCATCAAGATAGGATTTTTATGCTATGTATTGTGGAGATCTTCATCACATGTGCAAGTTAGGGTTTAGATCTATGCATCCCTTCATCAAATATGAATAGATCCATGCCATGTATGCTTAGGAATGTATGTATCCATGCCATGTATGCTTAGGAATGTATGTATCCATGCCATGTATGCTTAAGAATGTATGAATCCATGCCATGTATGTTAGGTATGTCTAGATCCATACTACGAGTGATTAATCATGCAACCTCCATGATAAATGTCTATTAGAATTATGATTGCATGTTAAGTCTAGTAGCACCTTGTTGAAATTGCTATGATTGTATTCATAATTGTCTAATGTTGACCGTTGTTGATTATGATTGACTTTTCATGTAATTAGCCGAATTAGACCCTTTGATTTTATCCTTAGCCTTAGGGTTGACCAATTTATCATAACATACGTATCATCTCATTAAATCACCAACGAGTCATCAAGTCGGTTGTGTCGTGAAATTAATTCATTTATCTAATTATTTATTCTTTTTCTCTAACTCATCTAGTCATCAAGGTCGCCCCCGAGTCTAATCGTTTCGTGGTGTCATTCTTTCAAATTGTGTCTCCATATCAGGTGAGTATTCATAGCCCCTTTTCTTTTACTGTTTTGGGGTGCAACATGTACCCTATCAGAACATAAACGCTTTATGTTGTATTTTAAAACTAAATTTGATTGGTGTGATTGTTATGTGTATACTGTGTGGTTAAACTTGTGTGAATTATTGTTGTGGACGATGGAACGATTGAACGATGGAACGATGTGATGATTGAATCATACAACGATGGAATGATTTGACGTATCTCATTAACTCATTGGGCCGAGGTTACAACAATAGATCTATAGGTGTGGTAACCCATTTGGCATGCCTCGCGTGTGGCGCCTTGTGATTAAAAGCCTAAAAGCTGAGGGCTTGAGTGCGACGCCTATTATGGGCTTTGATTCATTTCATGTTTATCATATCTGTTTACACTTAGCACCTCGAATCGCATGTTTTAAATCTATATTGTCCGCTACACCTATGTTTACTCACCAACTATTCGTAGTTGACCTTTATTTTGTACATGTTGCAGGCCTTGTTGTTGATGTTGTTGATCGCGTTGATGACACTTTAGGATGCATGTGGACTTAGTGAGAACTAAATTAATCAAGTTAATATGTGATTTATCATTTGACTGTATTGAATTATCATGTATTATTCTATTGCTATGAAATGGCATGATTAAGAATATCACAACATTTAATTAGTGTTGTGTGCATCTGGACAATCATCGTGCCCCGATGTATTCCGGCGTCTGTTGGGGTGTGACAACACTTACGTATGTAAATTTGATAGTTGATCGATAGTTACTCGAGACTTGGAGTATTATTAAGCTTGTTGCAACGCACCCTAAGATGAGTTTCACAACTCTGTTTACGTTACATCCAGTTCGAGATGGTAACGCGCATTGATAAACTGTTTGCTTTAAAATTAAAGATAATGCCATTATATATCGCATGTTCACTAGAATGTTACACCAACTTAAGTCCTTACAATTCGAACCGTTAATAGTGTAATAGTGAGGTGATATTGAGTAGTACTACTGAGGTTTGACAAACCCCACTCAGCGGGCACGAGATGCACCACCCGACTGGGGGTCGGACTGAGAACAATGTCAACCTAAGCGTATCGTTGTTCTGGTGGACACGGGAAAGGCAAAACGCGTAGGTTAATCCTGTGTGCATTAGTTAGCTTCGGTTACGCACCATTTAATGACATGAACACATGTTAGCTACCTACGATATGGATTATGCTTTAAATTCTTACATTACTATTTACGAACAATAACTGCCGTGTTCGTGTGACATTACTGTTACGGATAAAGAATGTCGTATCCATAGAATAATACTATACACTTGTGTATACTTTACTTACGTGAACTCACCAACTTTTGGTTGACACTTCCTCTTTAAACATGTTTCTCTCAGGTCGCAGATGTTCGAGTATCACGAGTATGCATGCATGAGCCTTTAAAACACTGTTATGGTTTTTTTCTATACAAGTTACGTTACTGTAAACACTAAATATTTTGTTTATGCTTCCGCATTTGTAAAACCTTGAGTTTATATTATATTTGAATATAATGCAAATCTTTTTATGTTTATGGTCGTTTGGTGTAACTAATGGACTGGGATCTTGGTTTGCTCACACCCCACACAGTGAGACGAGACTCCGTTAGTGGAAATCGGGGTGTGACAAACCTTCTGAAATTAGGCATTCGATTATTGGTTGCCCGAAAATGCATCAGGAGAGCCACTTGAAGACTATTACGAATTAGAGGACGATGCCCAGCTTAAAGAAGAAGAAGAATCGATGAATGGAGAACGAGTACGTGTCTCTGTCATTTATAGAAGGATGAATTGTGGTCACAATCGATATCACTCATGTTACTCCATGGGATGACGATTCGTTATTCCAATTTATGGTATGATCGTAGTATTTTCCCCTTTTAGTTTCAACAAAAGGATGATGAAATAAAGTTGTTAAAAAAATTAACAAGCAATAATATTGGTGAAAATTTGTAACGACTCATACAAATAGGGTAAGTTATGTAATTTGAATACTCCGCGTTTCATACTGTCACACACTCCATCATTTCCACCACCGCCCATTTCTCCGGCAACCACCAAAGCCACCGCCGGTGCGCCATGGCCGCTGCAAAGCCTACTGTCCGATCAATCTCTCAACAAGCTTTCGATGAAATGGTTACAGAAAACATCGACGATCTAGGCATGGAGCCAATGGAAGCCCTAAGCGACGCCATCGAAACGCTAACTCTTCAAGGCGTAGATCTCTCCGGTATTGTCACCGATACGCTCCCTGGAGAAACTAATCCCGTGATCCAATCGCTTGATAGAGTTAAACAGTTACAGAACTCCGATTGGACGGATGAAGCGGTAGTAGATGAGGTTCTAGGTTTGCTGGATAATTTGATTGCATTGTCTCGTGCCGAGGGTTCCGCGAATGCTGCAATTGCTGCCAGAAATGGAGGCGTTGAATTGATGTGTTCTGTTTGCTCGAAACTTAGCGGTGGTGGCGGTGATTCAGCACTTGTATCGGCGTTAGATGCATTGGCTGCGTTTCTTCATGGTATGTTTTTGCTAAATTGATCTGTTTACTTGATAAATGTTTTTGCTAATTTTTACTGGAATTCTATCTGTTTCTCGTTAGATCATTCCGCTGTGTGTGTAGCCTTTATGAACTTAAAACATTATGAATTATGTAAATTGAAATGTGATTAGAGTGCAATTTGGAATTATATCTATCTCATGACTTATAAACCTGATTTTTGTATAACCTTGACCAATTGCAGACCTTGATTAGTGTTTTTGAGCATGGAATCAAATTTTTAAGATGAAAATGTGTAGAAGCTTTTGTCTCTTAATTCCTGATCTTGGTGGAACAAATTTGCTTCCATGATTCTTTATAAGCTCTTCTTTAAAACCTTAAAATGTTATGATTGTTAAACTGAATCATGAATAGATCACATTTTGCCTTGTTGAAGACTAGATGTAACAATTTTAGCAACCAACTTTAGTTCGGAAGCAAAATAGAAACCAACCTACACTTAAGCAACCAAGTTACATTTCATTACCGATTGCAGCACTGAATAACCTATTTAACCGATAGCGTGTCGTATTTTTTGCTTAGTTATAATAATTTGTGGACGTGACTTCTTATTTCTCATTTTAGTATATACGTATGTGCCATGTGATGTCGATGTGACATTTAATAATTATTTTTAAATATAAATTTTTGAAAAAGGTTCGTTTTACAAACCTGTAAATATTCTTATATTTTAGTTCTTTTTCACATAAAGCGTTTTAACAATTTGCAAATAAAATCAGTTAAAATGAGGTTGGTTACTCAAATCGTTAAGAAATAGTAAGTAGTTTCTGTTTTGCACTTAATTTAGAGTTAGTTTTTAAAATGAAGAAAAAGTGTAAAGTTCTTTTCTGTTTTGTGCAGTTTGCCTGTTGTAATATTAATTTCTTCCCCCATGCAGATCTTCAAAGTACGGAAACTTTTAGGCAGAATGGAGGACCAAGAATATTGATTGAGATCCTAACCAACAGAACTCAAAATGTGAACATCTTGAACAGTGGTTTTTCTGTTGTTGCTGCTGCTTCAACTGGTAATGAGGTTATTAAGGAATCTTTTGTGGAATTACACATAGATGAATTAATGGTTACAATCATGAAGAAATATACAAAAGGGAGCATTCCCAGTTTACATGATTCTATTAGAGTGCTTTTGGCTGCTGATGATAACCGAGTAGTGGCCTCACAAGTAAGTCACTGAAGTTCTTATCTCAATTGCTTACTTAATGCTAAAAAGAAAAAAATAAAAATTGTTTGTTTTGTTAGCTTTAGATTGGATTTTGTTTTCCTCTTGTTCTTTATGTATGTGTCAATGTTTAGGTTTGCTTGTCTTTCTGTTTTCTTTCTCTAGTTTACAAGGGTTTCACCAAAATGTAACATACTTTCATGTTTTAGTCATTGTGTGTAATGAACAATATTCTTTTATCATTTGATGTCACAAACTTCTGTTTTGTTACCATTTGATGCAATTAACCTGATATAACGGGGAAAGCTGTAGGCATGTAGCCATGCCACCATCTTACCTGTAGGCTGTAGAAGGTCAACTGCATCACATGGTAACATAATAAAAGTTTGTTACATTAAATGGTAAATTTGTAAAAGCATAGTTCATTACTTCATTATATGAAAAGATAAGAACGTAAAATTTTGTTACGTTCTGTTGCAATAAGCCCCTTTAAAGCTAAGGCTTGGATCAGTTTAATAGTTTGAAACTATTTCTGTTTTATAGGTTTACGGCTATGCTCGACAATTTGCCAAAATTGGAATTGCTGATGCTCTTGTGGAGTCGTTGAATGATGGAATTAGCTCACCAGGTTTTGTATCAGCAACTATTGCACTAAAAGCAGTTGCAGTGAATGTGAGTGCATATTTTCCTAATGTTAGTGAAATTTGGGTTGTATGCATCAACCAAATAGAAACGAACATCACATTTTTTTGCCTGTTTTTTGCAAGCTAACTTCAAAATTATGTGCAAAAATGAAACCAGTTCACAATAACCAGACTCATTTTAACTGATAAAAAATGTTTATGTGGTAAAAAATTTATTTACATGTTTAAAAAGTTATATTTTTTTGAAATAAAAGACTTTTAATAGAATTCTTATATATCAAATCAATGCCACTTGGTATATATATGCATATACAATAAATGACAAATAAGATGTCACATGAACAATATGTGAAAAATCAACCAAGAAATACCCCGCTAAGGGTTGACCAGGTCATTTGTTTAATCGTTGCAACAATCTGTAATAAAATATGTAATCAAGTGTAAATTGTTTATATTCTTCATCTAATTTGAAGTTGGTTGCCGAAATCAGAAAAAGTATATAGTTTGTTTCTAATACTTGCTGTTTGTCCTTGTTTAAACTTAAAGACAAATATCCATTGTGTAATGAGGCGTGAAGACTTGTATAGTTTATAGCAGCTTAGTTTTTGAATAAAAGTGTATCCTATAAAATTTGTTTACTATGAAGAACAATCCATATGCTAAGCATTTTAATGCATTTTTAACATATTATCAAATGGGTTTATAACTTTTGGTTGTTTCTGGTTTCAGGATGAAATATGCAGATCTGTTGCTGAAAATGGTGGCATAGATTCATTGCTCGTTTGTATTGATAAATGTGGTGTACAAGGGAACAAAATTGTTGCTAAAGCTTGTTGCTCCTTGTTATCAAAGGTTTGTCCAACTAATCCTGAAGTCTCGCCTTATATACTATTTGATCCTTTTATTTGAACAAATTACAAGTTCCCTTCTCACATATTACCAAACTTATAATTTTCATCTGTTCTCATAATATAGAAAAAAGTAATGTTTTATATATTAAGCTAAACACCTGTCGAAAATGCCCTTAGTTTTTTTTCCAGAAAACAATGATTTTAAGCTATAGAATGGTGACACTCCGCTAAAGATAAATCGTCTTACTAAAATTTTAAGGGTGTTCTCGTTATCCAAATTGTTTTTAGTCTGAATTGGTAACAATGAAACCATATAAATACTTAGGCGGCCTAAATTAGTTTTCATCTATCGGTGACCTTGATAAGAAAAGTTGAATACCAATACTGGCGGTCTCCATATATATTATTACGAAATTACAAAAATGGCCCGAACATCAAAGCTTTTGCCATGGAATTTGTAAAATGACAAAAATGCCCTGAATCTAATCGAAAGAATCAACTATAGACGGATTGCTGAAAAATATTTGAGTGGCATATTTATCAAATTATGCTTCATTAGATATTGTTTCCATACAATATAATAAATATATAGTACTTGATTAGTTGGCAGGAAGTGACTTTAACAAGAGTGCTATTGTTGAAAGAGGAGGGTTGAATATACTCATCACACTTTGTAGCAGACTTGCCGATGACCCTTCTGTCATCCAAGAGGTAAAACTCTTTCTGTATATATTTAAGATCTAATTTCACATTAGTTCATTGAGTTTTCAATCATCTTTATTACAATCGACTTGTTGTACAACATACATTTGTTACTCAAGATGAAGTACGTGTGTTGCATATCCAGGTGATGACTATCATATGCACCCTGTGTCTGCGATCACCTGCAAATGCATCTTTAGCAATGGAAGCAGGAGCAGGAGACCTTGCTATTCAATCGATGCGAAAGTTCCCTCAGTCGTATCAACTGCAGAAAAATTCTTGTCTTATGATCCGTAATCTTGTTGCGAGGAATCCAGAAATCAGGTGGATTATATTGCAACTTATATTGGTTTCTTAAAAAAGGGTTTGTAAGAATTTGTTTTTCTTTTGTTGCACAGGCCTGTTTTATTGAGTAATGGTATTGAGAAGATAATAAGGAATGCTAAGGAAAGCCACAAAAGCTGTAGAGACGCAGCCATTGCTGCCCTTCGAGACTTGGGGCTTGATAACTACAATTCTTAGGTGCGCCACTCGATCATACTTTTTTGCCTGAAAAAGATGATTGTGTTTTCATTTAGAATATTGATGTTATATCATATATGTGATTTCCGTGTTCCTGAGGTTTACAAAAACAGTTTTTCAATGGTATTAAACATACATACATACATACCTTGTTTTGACAAAAAATACTTGGAGTATGCTGCCTTCTCTTTCTCAAGTCTATCAGCAACCTGCACACAGCATTATGTAAACATAAATTTATGAAAATACACACACACATACAAGGGTCTTCCGTTTCAGAACCAATAATATGTTGAGAACTACGAGAAATCTTGTACTAAATATTATATAAATTGACTAAAAATTAGTGCATGTGATTTGCAATATGTTTGAGATGAAATAAGATCAAAGAAAGAGTGTTTTTATAACATAAATACTCTTGGGACGAACACGTCGCTACACACATGTATACACATACGTATATACATGTACTAACTTTTCTTCTATTTTTTACCTTTTTTCATTAAAGCACTATGTACATGTTCTTATGTGTTTCTCACATGTATACACACACGTAAGGTCGATAACAGAACGTACCTTCTTCCGTGCTGCCTTCAGCTCCCTTTTTATTCCAGCTGCAAACATATATGATTTAGTCTAGAATCGGTTTTGCAATTTGAAACTTAGGCTCAAGGACTAGCTAGACACCCTTTATGGACTAACTGCCTATATAAACAAAATAAACAAACTAACAAAGTGCAACCTCTTCGGAATAGTACTTTGTTTTGATTGGTCTGTCATTACCGCCACGTATCATTATCAGAACTTGCTATGTCATGAATTTTTAGTGTTTTATCTTTTTAAAGCTTTATAAATATCCTTCGAAATTTTATAAATATCCTTCTAAATTTCATAATAAGATATTTACCCTCTTAGAACACACTAGATTATCTTATTTACCTGGCAAAAAATATAATTTGCTTTCTTGCGTATATACGACCCCTTCAATATATCCTTCTACATATCAAAATGACCCCTTTAACCCATTTTTTTTTTATAAATTAAAACCATATGGAACCTGTACATGTGATATCTTTAAGATTACATTATATGATAACTAAAATATGAGTGTCTAACCATCATTTGGCTCCAGCTCTTTTGCTTTCTTGAAACTGTCTATTGCATTATCTACCTCATTGAGCGCCATATAAGCCTGGATGATGCGCAAGTAGGCGATTAACATTTTTTACAACAAAACATATAACGAAATACCAGGATTTTAATAACCCTTTTATTCTAACTAGTCACCAACCTGACCTTGGCGAAACCAAGCCTTTGCGTTATTTTCACCATCACGCAATGCAAAATCGATGTCGATTAATGCTCCATCTGCATCCCCTAGTTGAAGTTTACATGCCTGGAAATAATGAAAGATTTTTCAAGATTTGTATCGACTGCTAGATTATGTGACTGTTTATAATTGTTTTATAATTGTAGACTTACAGCACTGTTTGTGAACATCTGTGCTTTCTTTTTCCCCATGGATATACTTGTATCTGCAGATTTAAGTCAATAGAATCAGTTAAAAGGTACAGTAGAATTGAGAAAATCACAAAAGTAAACAATCATGCATTAGACTAAATTATACATCTATAGTCGTGAGATACGTGAATGACGTATATTGTTGCATAGTTTGTTGTGATTTGAATGTCTAATACGTCATCATACGTGTGTTGCTATGGATTTTATATGTACTGTTTGGAAATCAAATCATTTCTAAGAATAGACCGGGGAGCATGTAAAGATAAACTATGAAGTTATTGCGATTCGGTTAAAATGCTGATTAATTTAAGCTATAATTTAATTAAAAAAATTATATATTTTTATTAGAAGAAATTATAATTTAATGATTAAACTTGTGACAGAATTAAAATAAAACATCCAAAAGAAACCAATTAAAAAAAATTGAAAGAAAACAATAAAAAAAGAACAAAACTAAAAGAATCAGTAAGAAGCATTCCATAATGTTAGGGTTGGTCAATTTCTGATTTACCAATGGGTTGAGTTTGGGTTGATTTATTTAATCGAACATGTCGCTTTTAGAGTTTTAGTTGACATGTTTAACCCATTTAGTTATATAAATCAACCCGTCAGTCTATTTGACACGTTTAAATAAATGTATTAAAAGGGTCGTGAGTCGTGACTGGGTCACATGATTTTAATTTCGTCAGGATTTCAGTTTATGTTTTTGACATGAATTAATAAATGGATTAATAAATTGTGTTTACCATCATCAATTCCTTCTTTCTCCCAGCATACATCCAAATAACGAACAGCTTTCTTATACTTTCTGAGAGCCATCTTATAATCCTGCTTCTGCATTTCATCTTCAACAAATAAGAATCTGAAGCCAAATAGTTTCATTATCAATTACATGATCATTCAGTTACCTTAAACGCTTCATTCCCCGAAGCTTTGATCGAATCGACGGCTTCCAACCACCACAACAGCTGACTAGAACCGTTGTCCAAGTCAGCGGGCCAGTCAGGATACCCGTCTCCATCTTTGAAAAAGTTTCCGACTCCATCATCTTCCCCGTCTTTAATCTCGCCACAGTTTTCAATAACAACATCAAGAACCGGGCGGTCATTATCATCAGTCGCAACATGTTCAATCGACTTCACGGTTCCCATCCCTTTGACAACTTTCCCGAAAACAACATATTTTCCATCCAAGTTTGGGGTTCGGGTCGTGGTGATTAGAAACTGCGACCCGTTTGTGTTTGGGCCCGAGTTGACCATTGATAACATTCCTTTTCTTTCATGTTTGATTTCGAAATTTTCGTCATCGAATGTGGAACCGTAGATGGATTCTCCTCCGGTACCGTCTCTGGTGGAGATATCGCCTCCTTCGATCTTGGAACTTTTAATTAACCGGTGAAAACGAACACCCTGAGATCATTAATCACAACGTACAATTGTATTATTGTGTCTATCAAACAAACTTGACAATAACTTGAAAATTGTCTCAATCACGTTTGACATATAAAGGATCCGGGTTTTTACGGGATACAATCATATTGACGGGTGGTTTGATGTGACTTTTTAATTTTGCATATTACAAAATTGTGAACTTATTTCCCAAAAAAAATCTAATGCATATAAAACAATTGAATTATAAGATCTAATATCAATTTCTCTAATTTTCTTTAACTTTAAGTTTTAACAAACATGTTTAAAGTATGAAAGGTACTTTTAAAAAGAAATTAATAAATAAATGTATTTAACACGTCAACTTATAGACTCGTCACCCGTGAGTGCATTACTTTATATCACTCCTTATCCTTAAAATTTAATGAAAATATAAGAAATGTCTAATTTATTTCCTAAATTAATATCTTTGTATTTAAACCACATCCTTAAATTTTAACGAGGTAAATATAAGGGATTTATAAGTATACCAATCCATTACACATATATAGTTTTTTTTTAAAGATAAATAATGTGATGTAATGTGTTTTTTTAAAACTTTTTAAATTTTATAGATAAATTATTTTTTGGGTACATTATAAAAATAAAAATAAAGATAAAGAACCTACTATCAACATTCACAGCCCATTCCCTATAATTAGTATGCGTGTAAACCTTAAAATTTGAGGTGTATATGTGAATGGTTGCGAGTAGATGAGAGAAAAATATTTGAGGAAAAATTTGGTGAATCCTTATATTTGAGGAAAAATTTAGTGAATCTGTAAAATTTGATGTTTGAAGAGAGAGAAAAATATAATGATAAATCTATAAAAAATATTATTTAATTATGGTTCTGAGTAAAAGAGAAAGAAAAAATAATGATAAATATATAAATTATAATGATAAGGATGGAAAATGGGCTGTGAATGCTCCAAGATGTAATATCAATTTCTCTAAATTTTTTTAACTTTAAGTTTTAGCAAACACGTTTCTAATATTTAGAAAAAAATAAATAAGTAAACTTATTAAACACGTCAACTTATAGACCCGTGAGGTAGATTAAACACGTTACTACTAGATCACATACGACATGTTTAACTAAACATTTTTGAACAAATTTTGTGTCACCCATTATTACAATCCCCGTTGAAAAATGGCTTTTAGACCAAGGTCATGAATCCACGAAAATGAAAAAGAAAAAAGGAAAAATAAAAAGTAAATTGTTTTTTTTTTTGGAACGGCAAAAAAAAAAAAAAAAAAAAAGTAAATTGTTGATTTGGAAAAAGATTGAAGATTCTGAATCATCATGATAACATTTATGACTAGTCAACCACTGAGTTCATTAATTTCAGCAATCAACAAATCCCAACTTTAAAAAAAAAAATATATCGAATCACCAAAACAGAAATAAAAACCGTCGGTCAGAAAACAAACAGACCTTGTAGTGAAGCGGAGCGCCGGTGATCGGACCGACGCCTTTCTCGCCGGAGCAGAGTGCTCTGAAATTTTCGGCGGTTTTGGGGACGATATCGGAAAACAGTTCCACCACAATCCTTCCTTCTAATTCTCCACCTATGCTAATATCCAGATAACATCGTACTCTCTTCATTTCTGAATCGGTTAATCGGAATCGGAATTGGAATCGGAATCTGAATCGGAAGATGAAGATTGCTTAATGGCGACCTGAATCTGCAATTTCGAATGGAAAGAGGGAAATTTGAGTTGAAAATGAAACCCTAAACTAGAAATCTCGCTACGCTATATATATAGAGTGTTTGTGTGTATATATATATATATATATTATATGTATATATATATAATGGATACATTGAATAGACAGGGTAACACTCTGGTCCCCTGTGGTTCGTTTCTTTCATCTTGCTTCAGTTTTGTTTCCCCATTTTTAATTGTTTTTTTTTTCTCCTTTTTTTTTCGAAATTGTTACAGTTTAGTTTGGAGGGTGAGGCTTAATCGGCCAAACAACCCAAATTAGACGTAACAACCTATTGTTTTTAATTTTTTTTATATATTTTTAAAATACGTGTATTTACATGTGAATTCAATTAAATTAACTCATTAGTCAGACGGTGTGATGATTATATGAATGAGTTCAAGCTCTTAGGTCTAAATTTCGAATTTTGCATGTTACGTATATATTTAACCTTTTCATTTCTCTTTTCTGATTTTTATATTTTTTTTTGTCTTTTTTTTTTTGGTATTTTAACTTTCTTATTTTCTTTCCATTATTGTACTTTCTTATTTGTGTTTTCTTAGTTTTAGTTTAACATATTTGTGTTTTCCTTCTTTTTCTTTTTTATTTGGGTTTTATTAGTTTAGTTCAACACATTTGTGTTTACGTATCATTAGTTAGTTGGTGTCATGGTTATATGAATGTGTTCAAATTCTTAGGTCCCAATTTTAAATCTTCCATGTTTATTTAACCTTTTCATTTCTCTTATATTTTTTTTGTTTTTTGTTTTTTTTTTGTTTTTTAACTTCTTATTTTCTTTCCTTTATTTTATTTTTTTTGTTTGCATGCCTTTAGTTTTAGTTAACACATTTGTGTTACGTATTACTAACATATTTAACGATACCAAACCGGATAAAAGAGAATAATTTGACATGTAATTTTTAAGAATGTCAAAAGGCCCCAACAATGTTAGTTTGTTTGGGGCTCCCAAATCGTTTAAGCCGCCTCTATTTACCGGTCGAATTATGACCGGATTTAAAAATAAAAAATATTATAAAAGAATGGGAAATTATAAGACTTTAAAACTACTATTTGAACTTGAAAATATGAATTGTTATATTTTTATTTTCTCAAACTATAAGAATATAAATATGATAAAAGAAATGCAAATAAGTAGCCAATAATGAAGTCATAAGACAATATTAAATTATTTTTATTAATAAAAACATCTTCCAATAACTTAGTGCAAGTAAAATAGCGAGGTCACAATCATGGAGTTGAAATAAAATATGAAATGAAAGCATTGATATCAACTACTACTAGTAGTACCACCCTTCAACATTTCTTGCTTTTTTCAGCCATTCTATTTCAATCTTTCCTAAAAGTTACAATCTAGAGATTATTACGAAATGGGATATTTTTTTATGTTTAGTTGTACCGCTAAAAGAAAGTTGGATTAAATTATATCTCATATTAATGAAATACATGTATCATGTAACGATAAGTCTTAGATTAAAATATTTTCTATCATAATAAATTATCAAATATTCTTATAAAGATCCTAAGGGTAATAGTAATGGGTTCGGGAAGGTGGGATCGGGGCTGGTCGGTGGCCTCGGTTCGATCGGGAACACCACTGCGGTGGTGTCGGGGTCACCGATCGGGAAGGTGGGACGGGGTACCGAGACCGAAGGAGAAAGGGGTCGGGAGAAGGAAATGGGTTTGTGGGGCCCCCCCAAAACAGCTCTTTCAGGTTTATTTTTAAAAAAAAAATTAATTTTTTAAGTGTTTGGGGAAATGGGGGTGTGGGGAAACCATTACCCACAAAATGGGGAAAAATGGGAAGGGGTGGAGAATGATGAGGTGGCACCAAAAATGAAGTGGGAAATTGGGGAAATAGGGAGAGTATTACTCTTAACCTAAGGGCATGTGGTATACATGGTGTTGAACATGGTGTTGAAACTGCCACGTAGGCGATGACTGGATAACACCATGTTTCAACACCATGTGTGGTATACATGGTGTGGTGTTGAAAGATTAATTTAATATTTTTTTTTTTACTTTTTTTAAAAATTTAAATAATACTTAAACATTTTAATTAATAAAAAATAAAACATAAACAATTCCAAATGATTTAAAAATATTTTTATTCAACATAAAAATAAAACATTACATTTTTTGACAAAAAAAGAAAATACGAAATTACACAAACTAAAATCATTGAGAACGCTCGTAGATATCTTCGATCAAATCCTGTTTAAGTTGGTTATGGATGTTTCGATCTCGTATTTCCTGACGATTAGCTCGTTTTTTCTCTTCGTTAATTTCTGGGTATGTCGCATCCAATTCCGCCTCGTTAAATTGACAAATCGCTTTGCCCTCATCCTCGAGAATCATATTATGTAAAATTAAACAAGCCCGCATAACGTTTGCTATCTTGTCTTGGTGCCAAATACGTGCGGGATTCGCAATGATGTGCCACTTACCTTTTAACCTAGAAAAAGTGCGTTCAACATCCTTTCGAGCGGCGGTTTGAGCATCGGTGAATATTTTACGTCTCTCACCAATGGGAGCTGTGAATCCTTTGACAATAGTGGAATAGTCGGGATCGGACATCCTCAAATACTCGTCGAAACCATCACCCGTTGTGCCGTACGCCATCATACGTAGGGCCGCCGTGCACTTTTGCAAAGGAGTAAAACCAATCCGACCTCTTGCGTCACTCCTTTGTGGGAACCATGGATGCTCGCGCTCTAAATCGTTCACTATTCTTAAAAATAGTGAACGATTCATACGAAAACGTTGATGGAACATATGCGGTGGATAAACACAATCGTCGTTGAAATAATCTCTCATCAACATTTGTTGACCCTCTTCACGATTTCTGTTGAGACGAGCACTTCGAGTTAATACGCGGTTCGCTCGAGCGTTGAGACGACGTTGATGACGATGAACCATAATCTGAAAAAACATTTTCGCAGCACGATCGGATGATTCGTCCGAAGAAGTGTCGGGATTAGAAGAGGAGGAAATGGATGAAGACATTTTTTTTAAGATGAGAGATGGTATTTTTAAGATGAGAAATGGTGATGGTGTGAGATTTTTTGATAAATGAAGGGTTTAAATAGGTTTAAAAATTAAAAAGAATTTTTTTTTTTTTTTTAAATAGCCAACGGCTATTTTTATGACCGTTTAACGGTCTTCTTCTCGGAACAAACAAATGAAAACGCCGTTGAGAAGTCCACGGCGATGGATCACGCAAAGCCAAAACGCGCGTGGGGGCGGTGTTCCACGGCGTTTTGGCGTTGAACGGCCCTTCCACGCCCCCATACCGCATGCCCTAAGGACAAGTTGGGGGATCAACACAATGATTTGACATAACGTTATAACTTTTTGTAAAAGCTTATGACAATTGGCGGTTATAACTTCTGTTAGTTATTGATGAGAAATCTTTTATAGAAACCGTCAGATAATACTTGATGTTGATAACTAACCTGCAAGTTATTACTGTTATGTAGTTACTATTGTTAACGGCCGTTCCTATTACTTGACGTTGATAAAATGTCGATAACCATCCGGGGCATTTCACCTTTGAAACCCACACTTGAACCATAGGTTTAGGATGCTAATAATGTGCATATTTATACTATATATAAAATTCAAGCTAAAATGAATAGTATGTTGTTTCTATTGGGTCGTATGGTTTTATTGGATAGATGTCACATGACAACATCTTATTATTATTAATGTTTTGTTTTTAAAAAAATTTAAGTCGTTTTTTAAAGAGTGGTTATATAGAAACCCCACTTTTTTGCTAAAAACACCATTTTTATACGGTCGTTTCATCCAAAACGGCCGTTTTAGATGAAACGATCTTAACGGGATGACGTGTCGCGACAACGAAATCTTAAAATTCAGGGGGTCCCCCTTTTTTGAACGACCGTTTTGTACGAAACGATCCCAAAACGATCGTTTTAACAGAAACGATCGTGAGAATTCGGTTTTTTGTAGTAAAAAGGGGGGTGTCGATAGATAAACCCTTTTTAAAAGCTTTTTCTTCGTTTTAGTTTTATTTTCACACTATTACCTTTAGTTATATAATTTTGCGTAGTTCATGTGACAACCTTACATTTACCCGTAAGAATAGAGAGACTGCTTTCAATGAGGCCCCCGGCTCCGTTGTTTTGCATTTAACCTTAGACATAAGACATATAACACTTAGCAAATTGGGATAAAGACCGATTGGTGCATGTACACCTTGGCTTCTGGCTATCAACTCCACCACATGATGCATGATTAACTGTCTATCACGTTTAACGTTATTTTCACGAAATTAGTAAAATAACGTTAAAATTAGTGCAACTTCACTTTTGCCCCAAGAGCCCACACAAATATATACATTATATATGCGCACACCGTAAGCGGGACCAATATAAAATAGTCTTTAATGAAACTAAAATCATCATTAAAAGTTTAAAACTAATACTTTTATAAAGTATACCTAAAACAGGTTATGTTAATAGTTTTCTCTTTAAAACGTTGTATTCATCTGATATGTTATTTTGATTAATAATTCTATGATATGTTATTTTGATTAATAATTCTATTAAATAATGATAAAGAAACAAGTTGTTGATATGGTTGATGAATAAAATCAAAGTTTAGTGGGATAAATGGAAGAAAATGGCATAGTGACACACACCATGGTAGGAGCTCACCACTTTATGCTTCTAATTAAGAAGCTTTATTTCATTCCATAAAGTCCCAAAAGCCAATTAGTAGTAAACTATAAACAATTGAAATATTAATTGTTCCCACTTTTAGAAACGATAAACCTATCAAACAAAATTGCTTTTACATCTCTGAAAAGCTCTATTTCTTATTTGCTCTTTTGGATAAAAATATGACACTTTCTTGGATTTTTGCTCTTGCTAAACCTATGGAAAACATAATATGAGTAGGTTAAAAGTGTTAACCCATTAATCATATCAAACTAAAATGTAAAGTGGCATTCTTTATATAAGTATTAACTTTTTATAAAAATGATAAGCTTTATAAAAGTAGACTTCTTTTAAAAATCTTAAATGTAATGAAATAACATGGTATAGGGAGTATTATATTGTTTTACAATCAATGTCTAAGGTTAGGTTTTAAGGTTCAATCTCTGTTCAAGCTTATTTATTAAATGAGATTCAATTTACAGTTTAGCTTAGGTCGAACTCGTTTAAGATCATATTGTTTTAAATTTTTAACAAGTAAATCTTGATCTAGTCACGACTTTGAACTCGTTCACACACAAAATTACTTAGCTTGAAAGTAACGAAATGAATAACATATTGCAAATGCATTTAGAACGATTTTCATAGTAAATTATGGCATCTCATTCTAACATATATTGTTTATTTTAATTACGAGAAGTTCATATGTTGTTTTTTTGTTTGATTGAGTGAAAACTTTTCATTTCTCGTTTTTAGATTGTTACCACTGGATCATGTATACATATAGAATTCTCCTCTTATACACACTAACTAAATGAGCTCAAAACCTGTTAATAATATTCAGGCTAGAACATTACTTATAACTTGATATCTCTTCTCTTCAACACGTTAAGAGTGGAATAAGTAAAACTTTTAAACATGTTTTTTTTTTCTATTTTTTGTTGTTGTTATCGGTTATCTTAAACATTATTATCTTTTACTTATATTTATATTTCTAGTTGATGAGGCAAATAAAACTTTTTTTAAACGATTAAAATTATCAAATCTTTATTTCACATAATTTGAACATTTAACATTTGAGGAAAACAAATGAATTTAAAAGTTTAAATGCTTTTATGATACCTTTCTTAGAATGGATCAAATTCAATTATTAAAGATAATCTTAAATAAGCTTGCATTATTGATCAGTGATTTATTTAATTTCTTGAATACAATTATTGATCTTCTACTAACACAACCCGTCTATGAAAAAGCTATCATTCCATTTTATAATAGTTGTCTTTCTAACTCTAGTTAGTTTAACTACGTTTGTGTTTTCTTCTATTAAGAAACACCTAAGATCGATCACTTTCCATAATTATCAATTATCTTTTGTCTATATATACAAATTTGAACATATGTTGTATTAAAAGTGATTAATTTTATTATTATATGGATTAAAATAAAATATAATAATTGAGAGTGGATAAAAAGAAAATATAATAACGGTGAGGAATATAAACTATTATTTAATTTGTTATTATAAAATAAACTAATATTTAATTTGTTATTATTATAAAAGAAAAGTAAAAAATATAAAATAATATGAATATTGTGGTACCATGAGACTTGTAATGGTTTTTTGGTTTTCCTTTTCCCAATTGATACAACGAGTTGTGTGACCCCCCCCCCCCCCCCGCGCTTTGCCGCGGGTTTGAAACTGTACACTAAGTTATAGTAAAAATTCATATAGTAAACATGAGCGGGGTTGAATTTGTATACTAAACGAAAGTAAAAAAAAAGTTAAATAGTATAAAACGTGAAAGTTGAAAAGTTTCGTGGTGAAAGTATAAGACTATAGAAGTATACTAAAAGCGAAAGTAGAAAAGTTAAAAGTGTCGTGTTAAATTGTATATTAATTGTCGGTTTACAATTACGTGTTTATACGACTCTACCAGGTTAATGAATGAATATTTATTGTCCAAAAATAAATATTACTAAGTAAATTTAAATAAAAAAATAACAAAAGAAGTAAATGTAAACCAAAAATTCACAAAAAGAAAAAGATTATAACTTGTGAGTAATGTCCTCCCCGCGCGTTGCTGCGGGGTTGAATTTGTATACTAAACGAAAGTAAAAAAGTTAAATGGTATAAAACGTAAAAGTTGAAAAGTTTTGTGGTGAAAGTATAAAACTATAGAAGTATACTAAAAGCGAAAGTAGAAAAGTTAAAAGTGTCGTGGCCAAATAAAATAAAGTAGAAAAATTAAGGAGTATAAAACGTTTCACGGTGGGACACCCATTTACCCGCCAGTTTAAGTAATAGACATTTTAATGTGGTCAAAGTATTAAACAACAAAAAAATAGTGGTCAAAGTCAAAATCTTTAAAAGTATACTAAAAACAAAAGTAGAAAAGTTAAGACGAATATAACGTAAAAGTCTAAAAATTTCATTGTTAAAGTATAAAACTATAAGAAGTATACTAAAAACGAATGTAGAAAAGCTAAGGGACATAAAACGTAAAAGTCTAAAAGTTTTGTGGTTAAAGTATAAAACTATAAAAAAATATATTAAAAATGAAACTATAAAAGTTAAGGGGTATAAAAGGTAAAACTCTAAAAGTCACGTGGTCAAAGTATTAAATTAAAAAGTAATAGTGGTGAAAGTATATAAAAGAAAAAAAAGACGTGGACCAAAACTGTAAAATTAAGAAAATGTTGTGGTCCAAATAAAAGAAAGTAAAAGTTAACTATTCACCATCAATTTCTATTGTATATATATATATAATAAAGTAGAAAAATTAAGGAGTATAAAACGTTTCACGGTGGGACACCTATTTACCCGCCAGTTTAAGTAATAGACATTTTAATGTGGTCAAAGTATTAAACAACAAAAAAATAGTGGTTAAAGTCAAAATCTTTAAAAGTATACTAAAAACAAAAGTAGAAAAATTAAGAGGGATATAACGTAAAAGTCTAAAAATTTCATTGTTAAAGTATAAAACTATAAGAAGTATATTAAAAACGAATGTAGAAAAGCTAAGGGACATAAAAAGTAAAAGTCTAAAAGTTTTGTGGTTAAAGTATAAAACTATAAAAAATATATTAAAAATGAAACTATAAATGTTAAGGGGGTATAAAAGGTAAAACTCTAAAAGTCACGTGGTCAAAGTATTAAATTAAAAAGTAATAGTGGTGAAAGTATATAAAAGAAAAAAAAAGACATGGACCAAAACTGTAAAATTAAGAAAATGTTGTGGTCCAAATAAAAGAAAGTAAAAGTTAACTATTCACCATCAATTCCTATTGTATATATATATAATAATGTTTCTTTTGTTGATTTGTTGGTGGTGTAATAAAGATTTTTGTTTGAATTGTTTTGGTTGTTACATTTTTTTTTTCCGTCTTATTTATTTAGAGTTATAGCAATTTAACTGTTTTGTGTACTTAAGTTATCTCCACGACAACATACGGATAGCAAACTCTAGTTATAATACCACACATATATTTTACAACTTATTTATGCATTATTTTTTATAACTTATTTATGCATTATTTTGTTGTACATCCACTCGTCAAAGGAGATACAACTAGGAACCATTAAATTGTAATATTATATGTTTCAATCATTAAACTTCAATATTATATTATTCAATGTATTATTATATTATTACATATAAAGTATATTTTATAGTTTTAGTTTTTCATTTTTAATTTTATTTATTTATTTTTTATTATTTTTTAGTTTCTTTTTTATCTTTTTATAAAATTATGTTTTTCTTTTTTGTTATTTTTAGTTTTATCCGAATGAGTTTGACAAAGTGATTAGTATTTTGTTGGTGGTGAACAAACGTTTTTGTTTGATGCGTTTTGGTTGTTACAAGTTTTTTAACATTAGTGTGTCTGTGATGCAGCCCAGCCCAGATGTGGAGGAACAGCCACTATTATATTTGGAGGCCCAAGATAGTGTGATAAAAAGGGTTTCACTAAAATAGTTGTAACTTGGGCTAGGAAACATTGTTTTCGGCGTATTACTAGTTGAAACGACCGTTGAACGAGGACCACATTCCTACAAACGTCGTAGACGGTTTGGGTTGGCGTTTAGACCCAAAATCAGCTTATTTTATGAGTTAGTTATCTTTTTTTTTTGTTTTTTCGGGCTTTATTGAGAAGGAGCTTTTTTTTCATTAACAAAATCGAACAACACAAAAAGAAAATACACACGACATCAAGCCGTCATACCGGGAAGGCGGGCAACAAGTTACGCCGCCAACCCTTTATGAATAGCAAAACCTTGGCTTTATTTGGACTTTGTTTTTGTTCTAGTTTCTGGCCCGCCTATGTTTTGAGGCCCATTCGAATTTTGTCATGTTATTTATATCCATGTAATGTCTGGGAGATGATCAGTTGATGATTAATAAATTTTTTAGCTTTCTCCATTTCGTATTCCAACTTTTGAGACGAAATTGAGAAGGTTTGGGAAAGATCTTCACGGTTATTCACAGAATCAACGTGTTGTTTCTTGTCCTTCAAATCGTACGTTCCGTCAGTCTGCCAAGGAAGAAGTCCCGAATATCTTCAGACATATGACAAGTAATTAAGAAGGCCACAACTGTCTGGTGTCGACGGTAAGGGTTAATAGATTGTTATAATGTGAAGTAAATGAAGTTGTGTGACTACTTTATACACACTATGTATGAAACTTTGAACACATTAAGCGTCAACTGAATTTTAGCATCCATGTGAGGTTGAATTGCATATATAGTTGATAAATGAAAAATCTCTTGGATGCGCGTTAAAAACTACACATACTTCATGACTTACATCCTTGTTAAAATAATTATGTTTTGTAGCAAAGTGAAAATGTTATGTCTTAAACAATATGTTTGCTTTAAATGGTTTTAAAGATTTCGTTACACGCTTTTAACGAAATATTCAATTAAAAAACTGCGTATGCTTATTGAGTGATTTTAAATGGGATATTTGTGAATCACAGACTTGAAGAATTTGAAACTGTTCTTTATTCACACAATAATAGTGTTCTTCTTATGGGAAAGGCAAGAATTTCAGCAAGTTGGACAGATTTCTGGTTTGTGACGAGTTTTTTGGTAGGTGGCCTCAGGCAAGTGTCACGGCGTTGCCTAGATTGTGGTCGGATCACAGCCCGATCATTCTGAAGGTGTCTTCGGTTGATTTTGGGCCTCCTCCTTTCCGTTTTTTTTCGTCATGGCTCAAAAGGGAGGACCTTGTGGGATTGATTCGTGAGGAGCTGAGGGTTGGCGTGTTGGATCAGGAACCTCCTGATATAATTCTTATGAAGAAGTTGAGAAGGGTAAAATTGGCGGTCAAGAAATGGAAAGCGGAGGTCAAAGACGGGGA
The DNA here is from genome assembly GCA_039602395.1 of Deinandra increscens subsp. villosa. Classification (NCBI taxonomy): domain Eukaryota; kingdom Viridiplantae; phylum Streptophyta; class Magnoliopsida; order Asterales; family Asteraceae; genus Deinandra; species Deinandra increscens. Next base: position 41,519,530 of record JBCNJP010000024.1, read on the forward strand.
GATGTTGGAAATTGAGGAGTTACGGGATTACTGTTGCAAGATGGATGGGGTAAGTGAGAGACAGTTGGTGGTGGGCAATGATTTGGAGGTGTGGAAGGCTAAAAAAGATCGTTTGATGGCTCTGGAAGACGGGAGGATCAAGGACTTACGTCAAAAGTCTCGGGTGAAATGGGCGGTGGAGGGGGACGAGAACTCGGCTTATTTCCATGGGATTGTTAATGCGAATGTGGGAAGGGGTCGGATCAATGGCGTGTTTATAGGGGGGCGGTGGACGGAGGATCCGCAGGAGATTAAAGAGGAGGCAAGGAGGTTTTTTTGTAAGCTGTTTGCGGGGCGGCGGGGTGATAGGCCGCGGCTGATTTGTCCAGGGATTAATTCCATTTCGGAGGAGCAGGGGGATTGGCTTATCAGGCCTTTCTCGAGGGTGGAAATTAAGGCGGCGGTTTGGGAATGTGATGGGGATAAAGCCCCCGGTCCCGATGGCTTCAACTTTGATTTCCTCAAATGTTTTTGGGGTGAGTTGGAGGATGATTTCTATAACATTATGTGCAGTTTTTTTCACACAGGTACGCTTTCTAAAGGATGTGCGGCGTCGTTCATACATTTGATCCCCAAGACGGAGAATGCTCAAGGTTTTGGTGACTTCCGGCCTATTAGTCTTATCGGGTGTATTTCCAAGGTGGTTTCGAAGGTCCTTGCGGAAAGAATGAAAGTGGTGTTGAGCTCGATCATCTCGGAAAACCAAATGGGATTTGTGGCGGGGAGGTACATTGTGGAGGGACCATTGATCTTGAATGAATTGGTCTCGTGGTTAAAGGCGGCTAAGAAGCAAGGGATGTTGTTTAAAATTGACTTTAGGAAAGCTTATGATTCTCTTGAGTGGGGGGTTTATTGATTCGGTCTTGGAGCAGATGGGGTTTCCTTCAAGATGGCGCAGGTGGGTCAACGGGATTCTTTCTTCGGCCCGAGCTTCGGTTTTGATAAATGGGTCGCCTTCCAAAGAGTTTAATTGTTTCTCCGGGGTTAGGCAAGGGGATCCGTTGTCGCCATACTTGTTTGTGGTGGCCATGGAAGCACTTAATTGGATGTTGGACAAAGCTAAGGATATGGGGGTGATTCATGGGATTCGTATGCCTAAGGATATGGGGGTGATTCATGGGTTAGGCAAGGGGATCCGTTTTATCTCATATTTTTTACGCCGACGACGCAATGTTAATTGGGGATTGGTGTGATCTTAATGCTTATAATATGGTGAGGATTTTGCGCTGCTTTTATATGGTGTCGGGCCTCAAAGTCAATTTTCAAAAATGCGCACTCTATGGGGTGAATGTGAGTCATATGGAATGTTCGAGGGTGGCGTCGATTTTCATGTGCTCGGCTAGCTCCATGCCATTTGATTATTTGGGGTTGAAGGTCGGTGCGAATATGAATAGGAAGGTCTTTTGGAAACCGGTGATCGATACTTTTCTTAGGAGGCTTTCAAGATGGAAGGCCAAGTCTTTATCCTTTGGTGGGCGGCTTACGCTTGTTAAAAGTGTGTTGGATAGTCTCCCAACATACTTTTTTAGTCTTTATAAAGCTCCTAAAGGTGTGATCGAGGAGTTGGATAGGATTAGATTTCGGTTCCTTTGGGGGGGGGGGTCTATCGAAGGGAAGAAAATTCATTGGGTGAGGAAGGAGGATCTTTGTTTGGATAAAGATAAAGGTGGCTTAGGTTTGGTGGATTTGGAGTCTTTTAATTTGAGCCTCCTAAGTAAATGGCTATGGCGGCTTAAAACGGAGGGTGATTCTCTTTGGGCCCGTGTCATTCGGGCTATCCATGTGGTTCAAGGCAGGGAGGAGGTGTTTCCGTGCAAAGCTTCGGTTACGGGGGTTTGGAAAAATGTGGCGTCGGTGCATAAGGTGTTAAGGGAGAAGGAGGTTAACTTAGAAAATTTAATGATATGCTTGAATGGGCAGTGGAGGTGGTTGGGGGCGTCTGGGTCTGATTTCTCGGCCAAAGGAATCAGGAAGAGGATTGGGCAGGCGCAAGGTGGGAGCTTGGGCAAACCCATGCCATGGTGCAACTTGGTTCCTTTGAAGGTCAATGCCTTCTTGTGGAGGGCTCATAGGGGTCGAATTCCTACGTTGGATGCCTTGGCGCATCGTGGGGTTCCGGTAGGGTCGGTGGGATGTCGGTTATGTGAGGATGGGGACGAGTCGGTTTCGCATTTATTTACCGGTTGCATGTTCTCTACGATTGTTTGGCAGGGGGTTATGGATTGGTTGAAGCTCCCGTCTCTTTTGGCGTTTTCTCTCGACGACATTGTTAGGATTCATGAGTCGGAAGGTATTCCAGTGTGCAGGAGAGGTCTCATACAAGCGGTGATTTACGTGACATGTTGGTGCTTATGGAAGGAGCGGAACGAGGTTATTTTCCAAAGGAGGCCTTCAGCTATTAGCAAAGTTATGTGTAATGTGAAAAGCTTGTGTGAATTATGGTGTAACAATAGAGGTAGGAAAAGAGTGGATTGGGGAAATATGTGTATGGTGTAAGGGTTGTTTGGGCCGGCTTAGCGTCTTGCTAGGTTCGGTTTCTCCCGCTTTTGTTTTAATATAATGTTTGCTGTTCAAAAAAAAATAGTGTTCTTCGTATCTGACTTAAATCCATAGCCGGATTTTGTGGAAATTTAGGTGGTGGTTGGTGGAATTTATGAAGATTGGTGAAAGTGTGTTGATGAGAGAGATATGTTTATTTTTTAAACATTTTTCGTATCTGAGTGAGTATCAATTTGTCTCAGTGATACATATGTGGGGCTGGCCTTAACAGACCAACTAAATCCCCGTTAAAAATAGGGACGTAAATTAATAATTTTAGATTGTTCATATACACAAAGTGTTAAAACGAAGCTCTAGGGATGTAACCTGATTTCCGGCCAACTCTAGAGACGTAACTGACAGTTTACTAAGGAAAATGTATGTACGTTTTACTTTTGTCGATTTTAATATGTTTATGTGATCTGGAGTTCTCGTCTTTGCTATAAGTGTGGATCGAGCTAAGCTTTAGACGAGCTCGAGTCCAAATTTATTCTTATTTAATAAGCAAGGTTAAGCTTCACTACAAGCTTAAACATGAGCAATATTTATATAAATAAAATGATTTCTATTTAAAATAATAATTATAATAACTCGTTTCAAAAGTTTTAACAAATTATTTTATTAAGCGTAATAATAACTTTTTGCTCTATGAATGCACACTTTCTTCGTTTGCTTTATATAATAGCTACACATGTTTAACACATACATTAGAGTTTAAAAAATAAAAAAAGTTAGCTGATTTATTTCTGAATTAACTTTGAATTTTAAATCACTTTACAGTTTATACGAAGATTGGAAATGTAAGAATTTATTTAACCATCCAAGGTGGCCTAGTGATATGATCCTTGAGTTCTCCATTAAAGACTCACGTTAAATCCTTACTAGGTGGGATATCTTGGGTGGCGAGCCCACGATGAAGATTGGGGAACTGGGGTCAGTGTTTGAGCGTAAAACGAGGTTTAGGTAAAGATCGTAGTTCAAACCCCATGACTTGGGCTTGGTTAGATTCGTGAGTTAGTTGTCTCGTGTGGCGTTCTGGAGCCGAGGATGTTGCAGGACGATTTGTGAGTCCGATAATACTCAGTTTTTTTTCTTTCTCTTTCATGTAAGGCTTTATTTTTAGTTTCATAATGGACTAGGTCAATAACCGAATAAGAAAGAAACCATATGGATCTGGTGGGCTGGATAACTGGGCCAATAAAAATAAGATAAGTAGTTTAAAGAGTATTGGGCTTAAATTGAAACAGAAGTGGGCCAATGAGCTGGACTCGAGGAGGAGTGCTTGCTGGGTCTAGTTAGAGGTGTAAAAAAACCGGTTTGCTAATCGAACCGGTATAAAAACCGAAACCGGTTCGGGATAAAAACCGGTTTTAAGAAAATCGGTTCGGTTCGACTATAAACTGGTGGTTCCCCATCTATTTGGCATTCTCATTTAGCGAACCGGTTTCAAACCAGGTTGTCTTTGAAACCGATTTGGAACAAGTTTAAAAACCGGTTTGGAACCGATTTAGACACCGTTTTAGAACCCATCTCTTTTTTCTAATTTCAATTAACCACTAATCTCTTAAATGCGATTAGCCGTAATTAGATGGATCTTAATTGAAATAGCCGTTGCATTTTAAATGAGATTTCTCAATTAGCCTTTGGTGTTCACTAAAGGAACTCAATCCAATACAAATAAAAGTATTACATTTTTTGTTCTACTAATGCTTATAGCCTTTGGTGTTTATTAAGCTTTTGTACTTTTAGCCAACTTTTTCCTCTTATATTAAACCTTAAGTTTTGTTTAGTTGATTTGAGAGAACTAAAAAAACCGTTTTTTTTACAAACCGGTTCAACCCAAATCGGTTTCAAACTGAACCGATGCAGTTCTATAGGTTTGGGGTTTTGTTACTTCAAACCGGTTTGTAACCTGAACCGATTTTGACCAAACCGGTTCTGACCAAAGTTAACCAAACCGGTTTCGGTTTACAACCCAAACCGGTTTGAAAAAAAAACCGGTTTTGTACACCTCTAGGTCTAGTGGGCCGGAGTGACAGATCATATAAAATCAAGTAGACAAAGAATTATTGCAAAATTTGGGTCGGGTCAGGTCAGGTCGGTTAACAGGTAAAAACAGATTCAGGTTGCTTCGTATTCAGGTTAAAACGCATCTTGTTTAAAAAATGTATCAATTTCGGACGAGGTAAATAAATAATAAAATAAAAAAGAAAAAATAAGTAGAAACATAATGACTTTCATGCTTTACCTCTTC